>CM053788.1:154128415-154870915 GCA_028749045.1 Cupressus sempervirens | reverse complement strand
TTATGCCTCCCGAAAGTTCGGTTATCATTTTTAGATTCTTCTAGATTTGCACCGACTTCTAACACAGCTTTTGGAACCTTCTATTTGGTTGGTGGATGCCTACTAGCACTTTCTAGAATGTATTCCTAGTCCTTAACCCTCTGGGGTCTATTTAAGGAGATTTCTGGAATTGTAAAAGGCAGTTCGGAGTGGAGATTAAGAGGAGGTACTAAAAGGAGAAATTATCTCCACATTTATGCTATTATAAGCCCTTAGGGAATTTTTTGAAGTTTATTTTCTCTGTACTAAATGTACTAGCTTATTTTTTAGTTAATACAATTTCCCTTTTTCTGTTGTGTCCATTCTGTTCTTGGGTTGTGTCCCCATCAAGTGGTATCAGAGCAAGTTTTCTTGAGTGTGTAGACAGAGCGCCGACTATGAGGCAGTTTGCACCAAGACTATATGGTTGTGGGTTTGAGTTAAGAAGATGCCTCCACAAAGAGAGCATGGTGGAAGGTCAAAAGCTATTAATCCTAAGGAGGTTAGAACCCTCCAAAGGCAGGTACAAGCATTGCAAGAGGAGCTCCGTAGAGGATCAATTGTGGCCGCAAGTGATGAAAGTGAAGATGACAATGAAGAAGATGAAATTGGACCAGAAGGGGAATTTGATGGGGAAGTTCTGAATCATGCAGAGGAAAGGCTTTTTAGGGCCATTACTAAGTTTGGGAAAAGACCTACAATTGAAGTGGGTGTATTTTCAGGAAATCTGAAATCAGATGAGTTGATGGATTGGATCAATGAACTGGAAGAATACTTTGAGTATGAGGATATCAGAGACCCAGATAGGGTTAAGTTTGCAAAGGCCAAACTAAAATTCCATGCCAAAATTTGGTGGCAAGAGGTCCAATTGGAAAGAAATAGAAGAGGAAGGGAGAAGATCACAAGGTGGGATCGCATGGTGGACAAATTGAAGAAGCTGTTCATTCCTATGGACTACGAGCTTGATTTATTTAAGAACATGCATGGGTTAAAGCAAGCAGGAAGATCAGTCCAAGAATATACAGAGGAATTTTACCGACTCTTGATTAGATCGGGGCATCCAAAAGGAAATAAGGAGAAGGTTGCTCGTTATATCAGTGGGTTGTGATCTAGCATCCAGGAGGAATTAAGTCTGGTAAGATTGACTAGCATTCAAGAGGCATACCAGTTTGCCCTACAAGTTGAAGAGAAGCTGAATAAAAGGTTTGAAGGAAGAAAATGAGGGCACGGTCAAGGAGGAAGGGGAAGCGGTAGGTCATCTGGAGGCCGCAATGAAACCCAAAAGAAAAATGAAGATGTGGGTACTAGCAGGAACCAGAGGAATGAGGGTTTCAACCGCTCCAATGATCAACACTTTGGAAATTAGAGAGGAAGAGGTAGAGGATGTGGACAAGGAAGAGGAGGCTTCCGTGGTACTTGTTTCCATTGCAATGAAGAAGGTCATCGTGACACTGAATGCCCTCAACGACAAGGAAGGACATATAGGAGAGCTGAAGGCCAAGCTAGGGTTGCTCATGTGGATGAAGATGTACAATCATCACATTTAGAGGATGTAGAAAGAGGAGAGACCTTGGCAAATGAAAGAGTCCTACTAAGTGGTGAGATTGAACTAGGACAATGGAGGAGTTTGTTTTGTACCAGATGCAAGTGTGAGGATACATGTTGTGACGTGATCATTGATGGTGGTAGCACTGATAACTTGGTATCAGAAGAGATGGTCTCTAAGTTGAAGCTCAAGAGGGAGAAACATCCCCACCCCTATTGGATTGCTTGGGTAAAAGATGATCATAAGGTCCTGGTAAGTGAAAAATGTTTAGTGAAATTGAAAATTGGGAGTTACCATGATGAAGTTCTTTGTGATGTTATTTCGATGGATGTTTACCATCTATTATTGGGTAGGCCATGGCAGTTTGATAGACATGCAGTACATGATGGACATGCAAACACATGCTCTCTGACAAAGGATGGAGTTCGCCACAAATTGAAGCCCATGAAAAAGGAAGGTGAAAAGGTATGTAGCAGTGCTAGGATTTTTCTTGTTGATGAAAGGAAGTTTTTAGATGGCATGAAAAATCAGCATATGTGCTATGCTTTGATTCCTAGGAAAGATAAAGAAGGTAGTAGTGAAATACCACTTGAAGTTTCAGATTTACTAGGGGAATCTGGAGATATTATCTCTGATAATGTTCCAGATGGATTGCCACCAGTAGGGAAAATCAGTCATCAGATAGATCTGATTCCAGGAGCTAGTTTGCCTAACAAGGCTACTCACAGGATGACTCCTACTGAAACAGAGGAGCTAAATAGACAGGTTTAGGAGCTGTTGAGGAAGGGCTTGATTTGAGAGAGCCTAAGTCCATGTGTAGTACCTACAGTACTCCCACCAAAGAAGGATGGAGAGTGGAGGATGTGTATAGATTCTCGAGCGATAAATAGGATAACCATCAAGTATCGGTTTCCTTTACCAATGATGGATGATCTTATGGACTACTTGAGTGGAGCTTAGTACTTCACAAAGATAGATCTCAAGAGTGGCTATCATCAGATACGAATTCGAGAAGGAGATGAGTGGAAAATAGCCTTCAAGACCAAGGAGGGTCTTTATGAGTGGTTAGTCATGCCCTTTGGATTGATGAACGCCCCAAGCACCTTCATGTAGCTCATGAATGAGGTAGTTAAGAAGTTCTTGGGAAAATTTGTTATTGTCTATTTGGATGATATTTTAATTTTCAACAAGACTTCGGAAGAACATTTACTGCATATTTGTAGTGTCCTTGAAAGGCTAAGGGAAGAGAAACTGTTAATTAATCTGAAGAAGTGTATCTTTGCAAAAAGGGAGTTAGTCTATTTGGGGTTTGTTATATGACTTGAAGGTCTCAAAATGGATCCATAGAAGGTAAAAGCCATCTTGGAATGGCCTACTCCAAGGTTTGCTATTGAGGTAAGATCATTTCATGGTCTGGTTAGTTTTTACAGGGAGTTTATTAATAATTTCAGTGGCATATGTGCACCCCTAACTAATACAATAAGAGGGGATAGAAAAAAGTTCAAATGGATTGCAGTAGCTACGAGAAGTTTTGAATTGCTGAAGAAGAAGGTGACAGAACAGCCTATGTTGGCACTTCCAAATTTTAGAAAGGTTTTCCAGGTGGATTGTGATGCCAGTGGCAGTGCTATTGGGGTTGTATTAAGCCAAGAAGGTAAGCCTATTGCATATTTTAGTGAAAAATTGAATGATGCAAAGAAGAAGTATTATGTTTATGATCATAGAACTATAGTTTAGGCCTTAAAGAAATGGAGGCATTATTTATTGCCAAAGGAATTTGTTTTGGATACTGATCATCAGGCATTACAGTACCTAAATAGCCAAGGTAAATTGAATCAGAGGCATATGAAGTGGGTTGAGTTCTTGCAGAGTTATACATTTGTGTTGAAGCATAGAAGTCAAAAATCTAACAGGGTTGCAGATGCACTAAGTAGGAGATAGTTGTTGCTTACAGTAATGCAGGTTGAAGTAGTTGGGTTTGATGAACTCAAGAATTTGTACCTCGAGGATCCTAATTTTTCTAAAACATGGAAAGCTTGTAAAGAACCTGTTGCTATAGATAGAACCAAGCGGTTAGACTATTTGATTCAGGATGGCATGTTGTTCAAGGGTAGTCCATTGTGCATTCCAAGGAGTTCCATGAGGGAAAATTTGATTAAGGAGAAACACAGTGGAGGGATGGCAGGAAATTTTTGTCAAGATAAGACCATTTCCATTCTTAGAGAACATTATTTTCGGCCTCAAATTTCACAGGATGTGAAGAAGTTTGTACAGAGTTGCCAGGTGTGTCAAGTTGCCAAGGGGTTTAGTCACAATACTAGCCTATATCAGCCATTGCCTATTCCATCAAGGCCATGGGAGGACATAAGTATGGATTTTGTTCTTGGATTGCCAAGGAAACAAAGGGGTAATGACTCAATATTCGTGGTGGTTGATAGGTTCTCCAAAATGGCACATTTCATTCCATGCCACAAAACTCATGATGCTGTCCATATTGCAAACTTGTTTTTCAAAGAGGTGGTAAGACTACATGGACTTCCAAGGAGTATAGTTTTTGACAGAGATACTAAATTTGTGGGGTATTTCTGGAGGACATTCTGAAAAAAGTTGAGAACGGACTTGAAATTCAGTTCCAGGCATCACCCACAAACTGACGGCCAAACAGAAGTGGTAAACAGAAGTCTGGGCAATTTGCTGAGATGTTTAGTTGGGGATAAGCCCAAGGGATGGGATCTGATTCTACCACAAGTAGAGTTTGCTTACAATAACTCTATAAATAGGAGTACTAGAAAATCACCATTCCAAATTGTATATGGGAATAGCCCAAGGACTGCACCAGAATTGAGGAAGATAGAACAAGGGGAGAGGACAAGTGCTGAAGCTGAGGAATTTGCTGAACATATCAAGTGTCTACATGAGGAGGTTCAAGCACACATTACCAAGATGAATCAAGAGTATAAAGCTAGGGCTGATCAAAGGAGAAGACATAAAGAATTCCAAGTAGGGGATCTAGTCATGGTGCACTTACGAAAAGAAATATTTCCAGCCGGTACTTACAACAAGCTAAAAATGAAGAAATTTGGCCCCTGCAAAATTTTGAAGAAACATGACTCAGGAAATACATATGAGGTGGAGCTACTAGATGGTATTCACATTTCTCCCATTTTCAACATTGCAGATTTAACAGAGTATCATGATGATGGTGCAAACGAGGAACTGGTGTTAGAGCCATGTCCAATTCCTGCTTCTAAGAAGGAGAAGATAGAAGACATTCTAGATCATCGTGTGGGTAGGAGTACCAGAAATAGGCAGTATGAAGAGTATTTGGTCAAATGGAAAGGACGACCGATCGAGGACACAACCCAAGAACAGAATGGACACAACAGAAAAAGGGAAATTGTATTAACTAAAAAATAAGCTAGTACATTCAGTGCAGAGAAAATAAACTTCAAAACATGCCCTAAGGGCTTACAATAACATAAATGTGAAGATAATTTCTCCTTTTAGTACCTCCTCTCAAACTCCACTCTGAACTGCCTTTTACAATGCCATAAATCTCTTTAAATAGACACCAGAGGGTTAAGGACTAGGAATAAATTCTAAAAAGTGCTAGTAGGCATCCACCGATCAAATAGAAGGTTCCAGAAGCTGTGTTAGAAGTCGGTGCAAATCTAGAAGAATCCAAAAATGATAACCGAACTTCCAGGAGGCATAACTTTTGAACCGTAGCTCTGATTGATGAACCATTTACATTTTTGAAAAGCTCTTGAAGCGCTCTATAGCCCGATGGATAAGCTTTGCTCATACCCCATTTTTTGGCCATTTTTGAGGTCATTTAATGCCCCTAACCTGACTTTGAAGCATTCTTAGGAGGTCTTCAAAACTCAAAAAACTACAATAACTTTCAAACCATGGGGCCTTTTGACTTGATTCTTTTTCTGGAATGCTCTAAATTACAATTACATTCATCTAGCCAATTTACACCTCCTAGTTCACCAAAATGATGGCCCAATTACATGCTCCTATTTTTTCAAGATTTTCTAGCACACTGATAGTGGAACTGTGAGAGTTGGAACTTTTATTTGACACAAATGGGTGTCCAAAAATGAAAACACATGAAACAAAAACTAAGTCTAAGTACATTTTTTTGGGTGACACAGGATTTCCCTTATACCTTTGGATGCTCCTGCATCACAAGAATAAAATAATTTGTACGAGTGTCCTCAGATGACACTACTCAAATCAAAAGGCAAAACAAGGTAAACAATTGAAACAAAAAAAATAAAGATGAAGTATGGCACTTCGTCTCAGTGCAATTGGAAGAATGCATACAAATGATGTCTAAATAGACTAAAAGAGACATAAGACTAATAGATAAGATAGTACAAGTCATGATGAATTATCTGAAGTAACAAAATCAATCCCTAGACTTGAAACAACCAAGATATCCACCTGAATGCAAAAAAGAAAATGATTGAATAGAATATGTCTGGAGAAAATTCTAGAATAATAACTAGCATCACTAGAAAGAGAACAGAAACAACTTTTCAATGATATAAAAAAGTCCCAAATCGGAGATTGGATGCTCAAGATATGCCTCCCGAAGTACAAAATAGAACATCCAACTTTGAATACCAAAAATAGGCAACTAAACTACATCAAAACCCAAAAACACCTGTACCAATGTATCCATCTTGGAACCAACTTTTTGGCACATTTTTCAAATTGAAAAAATATGTCTATATGCTCAAGTTATTTGGCTCCATCATGTGGGGATGTTGGCATAGCGACTATATCCCCAATGAGATCCCTCTCCACCATTAGTACATGCTTTTTGTGTGATGAAAAAATCTTACATGGTATCAAAGCTCCAGATCTTCATGCCCCTATTCAATTTATGAGAGATTTTGCATGATTTTCAGATAAACCCTTGCCTCTTCTTGTCTTTTTCTTCTCCATGATAGGTTTTTTACATTCAGGTATTCTTGGGCTTCGTGGATTTGATTAATAATAATTACAAAGAGATCAATCCTTATAAAAGGAGATCGAAACCCAAAAAGGGTAACCTAAAGCCTAAAAAAGCTAGGTTGAACATTATAATTAATATAAAAGATTAATTATATGTACCTAAGAGATAGCTTAAGAAAACTAGAGTAATAGGCAACTTATTTAATTAAATCAAGGTGATTTAATTAATAAGTGTAAACAAACAATTACTCTAACACCCCCCTAAAGTGAATCTCGGGAGGTAAGCTAACCTAGCATAACTATGAAAGCAGGAAAATGGGTCCCAAAAATAAGGCTTGATCAGGTACCCAATCACAACAAAATCTCTATGAAATGGAGAAATAGTGAAAACCACATGGGAAAAACCCTACTTCAGAAAGAGATAGCAAAGAATGTTCCAGAAGATAGGAATAAAGAGAGATCATGAAGAGAACCACTGAAGCATGAAGAAGCTGCAAACTCTATGAAAAAGAAATTGTTGATTTATATAACCTCCACAAAAATAGAAGACACAAATGAAGAGTGTCTATATGGTAGATGATCCATCTCACCAAAATGCATAGGTAGCTAGCCACTACAATCGTCTAGTATATAGGATCAAAAATTGAATACATAGCTTACTCCAATGAACCATTGAGCCAAGGAAGCATTAGAAACAATAGAAGAACCCCTCCTTAATGTAGGTGGGGTGAGGGACAGGCAATGGAAAACGTGGGCCAAAATCCTCTATAGAAAGAACCAAGAACAACAGGAGAGAATGAGAGGTACAAACACCTATAAAGGCATGTGTCACTTACACTGCATGGGGGAAAAAAGGAAGAGGGCACAAAAGCGAGAAACAACTATCCCCCCCATTGCACTTTATAAAATAGTGTAAGTACAACTGTCTCAAAACAATTTTCATGAACCCAAAATGCAAGAGTGATACTTTATCTTAGTGCATTTTCATAAAGATACTTACAAATGATATCAGCAATGATCAGAAAAGGAAAAAAGATGATACAAAAGATAGTACAGCTCAAAACAAAGCATCTAAAGCAACAAAATCGATCCCCAAATCTGAAATAGCCAGGATATCCACTAGAATGCAAAAATGTAGAAGGATGAATAAAATGTGTCTGGGGTAGAATCTTGAACAAAAACTAGCATCACTGAGAAGAGCATAGAAACAACTTTCCAACAATATAAAGAAGTCCCAAATCATAGATTGGATGCTCAAGATATGCCTCCCGAAGTGCAAAACAGAACATCTAGCTTTGACTACCAAAATAGGAAACCAACTACATCAAAACCCAAAAACACCTACACCAATGTCTTCATCTTGGAACCAACTTTCTGATGCATTTTTTGGATTGAAAATACATTTGTATGCTCAATTTAGGACCAAAATACCACCAAGTGCTTTTTATGACCAAAAAACTTTAAAAGGTGACGAATTGAAGTTTGTCAAATTTTGGGTCACGTCACATTGTGCGCTGCTACCAGACATACCTGCTTGCATCAGTACCTTGCTAATGCCATCACTTTAAATGCCAAAAGTGCATGCATTTTTTCTTTAAAAAATAAAAGGAGTTTTTTGATTCATTTGTTTTCAAAACTTATTTTAAAAACAAGAAATGCCCTTTTTTTAAAACAATAAAGGACTTTTGTTTTTAAAACCATTTTTTTTGGAAAAAATAAATCATCTTTCCTTCGGAAGTGTGCTCAATTTTGGGGGCAATTTTTTTTGCCTCAGATTACAACTGTGTCCAAATTGGATAAATTTTATATAGAAATAGGCATTTTTGGGTGCTACAAATCCAATGGTGAGGTCCATTTGGGCTCAAAATGCACATAAAAAAAAAGACACACCCCCCCCTCCCCCCGGTGCCCCCAACCCCCCCTACCCCCCAAATCCAATACAAAATAACTCTAAAAACTAAAACCCTCTCAAATAAAAAAATTCTAGATCTTCATGCCCCTATTCAGTTTATGAGAGATTTGATAATAAAAATTATTTATGATCAATATAAGATGACGACCAATATCCCTATTTGGAAGAATTTAAATTAACTTCTCATTAAACAAACATGTTATCTTTTATCAAGTCATCACAAATTTTGATCGCATGTATCCCTTCTTTCCTTCAAGAGTAATTTGGATCTTATTAAAAACTATTATGAGGTGAACCCATCAAGAAAAAATTGTATATACATCATCTATGTAAATAGATTTAATTTAATTTTATCACACCACATTTTCTTGTTTAAGTGGTTTTTTCATGATTATATAGCCTTATGGATTCTTTGTTTTTAGACTCTTTTACTTGCTTCGACAATAGATTTTTGGTCTTCCATACCTTGCGGGAAATTTTCTAGTCACTCTTAGCCTTTCTAGGTACTTCCATTTTTGGAAGAGGTCTACACTCAGTTCAATGTTGCTAGATAGTAATGATAATTGGTTCTTCATTCTTCTTGGCCCCTCTGTTCATTCATTATTTTCTTTCCTTGTGATGCTTATGTGGATTTTGGTGTGGTCATAGAGCAGATGACTTAAACGTAACACACTAAGACTTGATTCCTAGATTAAAAGTGTTAAATAGTCAAAGTTGACTTACTTTTACCTACCTTAAAATTTTTTTAGTGTGTAATGTTTAAGGGTGGACATTGCAGAGGCCCATGTATCATTTTTGGGGAGTTTTCCTTTAGTTTGTGACTACGATTTTTTCTTTTAATTAAATCAATGGAATGGGGAAGGGTGCATTCTTGGATGGAGTTGCTTCTTAGCACAATTATGATTTTTGGTGTTGTCCCATTTCTTGTGCTACTTGATTCTACATGCTAGGTTTTTCTTTTCAGAGGGGTTTGTCTTTATTCCTTGTTTCTATTCTATTTGTCTAGGCTTAAGAGGACAATTGTCTCTTGATCCTTTATTGTGGGTGTCTTTGTCTTGCACATGTTTCTAGTATTATATATTTTGTAGTTTATTATTTTGGTTTTGGACGTTTCTTTACCTTTTGCAAAGAATGGGCTTTCTTGGTTACACCTTTAAAGGCTTTTTTGTTCAACCCTCTTTCCTTCCAAGTAAGGCTTCTTTAGAGGTAGAGCTCTTTTCTTTTGAGGTTAGAAGATTTCATGTAGCTTTTATGTAGTCTTTTTTTCTTTTGGTGCCCCTCTCTCTCTCTTTCTTTATCCTTATTAATGAGGAGGTATATTTTATGAAGGTAAAGATGTGCCCTAGAGGTATCTTAGGTTGTTACATCATGGGTGGGACAAAGTGTGGTTTCTCTTAGGTATGTGCATGATCATCTAGGTCAACCAAACTATACTCTTAAGTGGCAATGAAAAATCAAAAAATTAGGTTTATGTCACTTGACTTGCAATTTTCAACTTGTTATGAACTTTCTATCAAAAATTTGATAGAAGATAATCTCTAGGAAATTAAATTTTTGTTTATAAAATACTAGGCCTTATCTGAAGAAAAAAATGATTGGTCAAAATGTTTGATTTTAATGCAATGGTACAAAATTTCAAGACAAAAAAAAAGAAGTAGGTGTATGTCTAACCACAATCAAAATCAAATGATAATATTTTGTAATAAGATATTAGATATAAGAATAAGACTCATTCATGAATGTGACACATATTTTTGGGTATTTTAATTCTAAATAAACAATTAATTATTAATTTTACTACTATATTTTTTTTGGAATAATTTTTTTTTTTGTGTCTAACCACCTTAACTAATTCAAAACTCTACAAAATTTAAATTTTCTTTCTTTTTCCTTATAGTAGAAGAATCATAGAATGTGGTGAATCTTTTGGATTTTAAAAATGTTGTACCATTTGAAAGTTATAGTTATTTTTAAATCAATATATCAATTAGCACTTTATACATAACTCCATTAGAAAATAAGTAATGATCAATTACTAAACTCGTAATTTGATAGACATTACATTTATGGAAAGAAAAGAACATTACTAAGAGACCCTTTTTGTTTCATCAAATTTGAGTGAAAAAAAGGTTGTCAACTACATGTTTGAAGTAAAAAAAAACACAAGAATGGGCCAAAATTATGTTTTTGGGACATTTTTTAAGTTGACCATATATGGTTGCTATCCAAAGATATAATAGGCCTTATAAATGTATTAGCTTTTGGGTTTGGTACCAAGATGGGTGGAAACAAAGTTGGAATAGATTTTGAAATGCTTTGAGGCATTTCAAAACTCCACAATTTTCAAGTCACCACTTTTTGGCACGCCATGATCCTGCACATACCCTCTTTCAAGTTGTCTCTTTCTCTATTATCCTTGTAGATATGGACATTATTGGCATAATTGATGGTTTGATGGCAGGTGATGTTAGTAATGACATGTTATATATTTGATTGCATGATGATCAACTATTATGTTGTCATTGATGTCAAATATTAACCTAGTGTTCCTAGTATGTTTCCTAGCATAAACATGATAAGAAAAGTATTGCAATGCCTTTTAGTAGTTGTATCTGAAGGTTCGTGTTACAATCATTATTATTAAAATGAAGAAAGTTATGATTGGGTGAAGAGACAAAGAACTTCTAGAATAGTTAGCGACAAGTGATAGGTGATTTGGTTGGTTTGGCATATTGACGATGAGTGAAGTAGAGAAATATCAAGATGATGTAAATAAGATAGTTAAAATGATACAATTATGAATGTAACTCATTAGTATAGCAGGCACAGAGTAATAACATAATATAAAATTTATTATTGAAGTAGTGATAGAGCTTTTGAATAAGTTAAAGTGTAATGATTTCTTGTGTGACAATCAATACATTGATGATTAGCAATCAAGGTTAAGGTTACAGTATGATTAGTTCTCTTAGTTATGATCTAGTTATGTGGATTCACAACTAGAGGTGATGATTTGGCATCACATTGTTTAACGATAGCATATGGAGAAGATTCTAGAGGAAACTGGTGCTTGGTCAAAATGTGTTTGACTTATATCATAAAATTCAATGAATCAATTGGTATGATTGTGTAAATATGTATGGTAGTTTAATATTTGTCTTATGGTAGTTAGGTTTGAGTCGGATATTTAAAATACTTACTAATTTTAAATTCTAGGGTATGATTAAGGTGGTAGACTTGAATGTCTAATATATACTGATTTCTTTTGTTTAATCATAGTTGAGCAAGTGTGGTGAAGAGTGATAAGTGCTATCCATCCAAGAGAACATTAAGTTTATTGTGAAGTTTCTTAGCTTTAGTGGATCTTCATTTGTTGTAAATTGTTTAACACAATGAAACTTTAATTAGTATTTAATGTCCTTTAACTAGGCCACTCCTAATAAAATAAATCTCTTAATAGAGAGAGAGGTGAATCCCTAGCAAGGTCATACATATCAATTTCTTTGTAACTCCTAAAAGAGTTAAGCTACTTGTAGGGTATATTTTAGATGAGTGTACAATTTGTGGGTACTAATTGTTAGAATGGGATTGCCATTGCACCAAAAGATTGATCTACAAATGCCTAATACAAACACTTAACTTATAGTATGCATGAGGTGGTTAGGCCCTTGTCATGAATCTTGAGGGGAGCGTTAAACAAAATTTCAACAGTCTCTTGATCAGTGTTACTCGAGGGTCTAAGGATTCAAACATGTGACCAAGCTTTGATACCACTTATTAGAGTGGGGTTTCCATTGCACCAAAATACTGATCTACCAATGCTCGATACAACCCCTCAACTTATAGTACATAGGATGTAATTAAGCCCTTGTCACGAATCCTAAGGGAAGTGCTAGACAAATTTCCAAAACTAATCCCCACTATGGTTTTCACCCAGGTTGGGTTTTTGCAATACCAAAATTTACGTGTCAAAATTGTGTATTATATTTTTATGTGTTGCTATTAATATATTCTTGAGATAAAGTTGAAGGTTAAATATTTGATTATTTAGTATATTAGATTGATCCCCCCCCCCCCCAAATAATATGATCCATTAGGACTAATAATTGGTATCAAAGCACTATCTTCTATTGTGGTGAAGCTTAAGAGCTTGAGGAAAAGATCCAAATATGATGAAGAAGGAAGGTCCTTAGTTCACAAGGGAGAACTATCCAATGTGGTGTAGTAGGATGAAACCTAATCTCAAAAGTATGGGTGAGCAATATTGGAATCACATGTAGCCACATGATATGTTGTTCATGCATGGACTCTTGATGTAGATCAATTGAAGGCTCAACATGAACATACAACTTGTATGGAGGCTATTGCTAGATCTCTTTTAGATGTAGAATGCATTAATTTACAAGATCTAAAGATATCTTATGACATGTGGAAAAAACTAAAGAGAGTTATGGAGGAGACGAGCACATGTGTAGAAGGCTAAGTTAGATAGCCTAAAAGGTAAATTCAATGAAATGAGCATGATGGAGAATGAAAAAATTGAATAATAAAATCAAAGGATCAAAGTTATCATTGTTTCTATTAGAGATGATAGTAAAACTCTTGAGGAAGATGATGTTGTAAGTAAGATACTTCTAACTTTATTTCGTTAGTATGTTAAGTAAGTCTTAGCCAACAAGAAGTCAAATCTTTAGGTATTAGTGTTGTTACTTTCGATATATTAATAGTAAAGTTTATAAATTTGAGTTGAGTAACTTTGATAATAGTATGCCTAATATTGAAGCTTCTTAGAAGTCATCTATGACTCTTTCTCATACAAGGAAATGAAAAGATATTCCAAGCAATTATTTTTCTCATTTCTTTAATGTCAACGAATTTTTTTTGACTGAAGAAAATGAACTGTAAGAGGAATTAGAAGTGTTCCTTTATAGGAGCTTAGCTAGGGGAAGTGGTAATACAAAGGTACATTTCCTTTATAGTTTTTTTCTTGCTAAAAGATTGGACATCTTTCTTTTAGATGCTCTTGCAAGGTAAAGGAAAATGAAAGAAGATGTGAGGAGAACAAAAAGAAATAATGATACCTAGTCGAGGAAGGTTTTATCAATGAGGAATATGATGGAGGAGATGAATAATTAATCATGTTTATTTCTATCAAGGAAGATTCTTTTGAAGATGGTAAGAAAGCATTGGTTTCTAATATGCATCACAATGGAGACTGGACAATTAATAGTGGCTCCTCTCATCACATAATTGGCGATAGAAGAAAATTCATCAAGGTGGAAGAATACAATGAAGGATCATTAAAGTTTGCTAACACTACTTGTTGTGTAGTCAAAGGTAAAGGATCCATTTCTTTAAACAATTTTAAAAAAATGTAATGATGTTTACTAGGTTGAAGGTTTGAAATATAAATTGTTAAGTGTTGCATAATTGAATAAAAAAGGGTACAGATCGGAGCTCATTGAAGAAATGTGCAAGATCATTGGGAAAATAGGAGATGTGGTTGCTACCAACAAACAAACCAAAGACAAATTATTCCATATTGAATTCTACTATTAATAGTTATCTGATTACTAGAGTTGAATATTATTAGTTATGGCATAACAGGTTTTTTTGTATTAACTTTGATAATATGATGAAAGTATGTAAGATAAAAGTAGTTAGAGGTTTGCCTAACCTAGTGAAAGTAAACAATGTAATGTAGAAAGAGTATCAGCTTAGGAAGTTAGTACCATTTCTAGCTTTATTAGTAAAATTTAATCTTCTAAAGGAATTCTAGATATAGTTCATACCAATCTGTGTGGCCCAATAAGAACTCAAAGTTATTATGGGGATAGATTTAGTAGATAACCCACTGGTTAAGAAATCTTGTGGCTTGCATTCTTTAGCAATTATTATCCAAGTATAAGGTGATGCAATTAACCTTTGAAAAATACATAGTAAGTTTTAGAATAAATAAACTGGTATTATTTACTTCCAAGTTATGTCTGTAAGATATTTTATTAGTATTTTATTATATTAATTCAAGATTAGGGGTTTAGAGGTTCCATTTGTTTGGTTGGGAAAGAATTTGATCTATGTTAAAATTTGGAAACCTTATTTTTTCCCTTGTGGGATAACCCTAAATAGATCCCCATATGGTTTAAATTGCCTAAATTATCTTATGAATTTGTAGATACTAATATTTTGAAATTGGTTCGAGATGCTTTTGGTACTTTTTCTCTTTCTCATTCAGTCTTTAAATATGGTCATTTTGGTTCAAACATGTATTTTGCTTAACCCAAACGATAGTTTGCCTAGAACTTGTGACATTTAGTCCATTGATGGTATTTGGTGCCAAACTTAGATAATTTGGGGAAAACTTTAGTGTTTGTGGACTCCCCATGTTCTTTAAATTTTAAAACTATTGCTCACGAGAAGTTTGGTAAGGGTGGAACTAAGAAACAAAAGTGTTTTCCATATAGATGTTTTAATTTGGAAAGCCTTTTTTAGTAATATATTAAAAATACATACTTACAAAATGGTCGTTCTATTTCTAATTTTGAGAATATTAAACATTGTTCACCCTCTAACACAACATGTATTATAAATATTGGTAGTGCAAATGATTTATTACCTCCTAGAAGGAAGTAGTTTTTTCCTCCATCTAGGCATGGGAGTGGGTTATGCATTGGAGTGTAGGTTCAATTTTTTTTTCTTCTCAAATCTATAACCTGACAAGTAAACATAACATGATATTAAGGTGGAGCATTTCCCAAAAAAATTGGATTAAGGTTTTTATTGTTTGCATGGCAAGGCCTGGGATTTCTTCTACATTGGTGAGGACAAATGGTTCTTCTCAGACTATACATGCAATGAGATCTAAATCATTTTATTTTGGGGAGAGCTCCAAGATGAAAAAGTTAATGGTTATTTTCCACATAGCCATGATAGCCCTATTCTAGTTATTCCTCCAACAATGGTGATGGAGGACATTAAATATTGGACAAAGCATGCTTTGATATGCAAATTTCTTGGAATCTAGATTTCCTTATCTACTCTTGAGGCATGGATCCATCACTCATGGGATGTGGAAGGAGATATGGAGATCACAATGGCTAGGAATAGCTCTTTTTTTGTATTCTCATGCATGTCTAATCATGATTGTGTTTTTGAAGGAGGGCCTTATTTCTACAACCATGTGGGGTTATTTGTCAAACCTTGGCATTCAGGATTTAATTTTGTTGAGGATCTCCCTTCAGCAATGCTAGTTTGGGTTTGTTTGCCTCGCCTTCCCCTAGAATTCTAGCAAGAAGACATCCAAAATCAAATTATTTCTTTGCTAGCAAAGCCAATTGCAATTGCACACCAATCCCTCAATAAAAAGGTTATTTATTTTGCTAGAATTTGTGTTGAAATCAATTTGAATAACCCATTACTAGATTCTTTGTAAATTTGTCTTGGGGCTACTTCCTAGGTGTAGTAGTTAGATTATGAATCCCTTCCTTTCTAATACCAAATATGTCATGAGTATGGTCATTTACAATGTTAGTGTCCTCGTAACTTGACTTCCAAAGTAATGGATGGTTCTACAACTAGTAATAGTGGTGGTCTAGTAGATGTTGTAGGGAAAGGACAAGCTTAGATGGATAATACAACCAAGGGGAAGAATTAGCCAGATGCTTCAAGAAAGGGAAATGCTTAAATGTAGGAAAAGGATGGATTACCCCTGCTTGCCCAAAACCTAAGGGGCGTGGTCAAAAGTGGCCTTTGAAAGATAGACTATTAGATTTGGGTTTTAATCACTTTGAGGTGCTGGATAGTATGGCTCTAAAGGAGGGTACTGTTGGTGTTTTATAACTACTAAGTAACAAAAGGCTCAATATCAAAATGACATCACTCATACAATCTAAGGACTATCCAATTCCTATTAATAATTATATGTGCAAACCATTTGGACCCAACTTCAACAAAACCAAGGGTGGTTTTTTGCTCTTTAGGCTCTGCAAAACTAGGGTGGGTATACCCAGGGATGATTCAAGACTGGGAAACATTGTATGAGGATTATTTTAGTTTCATTCTGATTCTCATCTCAAATCCTAAAATACATGCATAATTCATGATAATTTGATAAACACATCCCATATAACAGATCTGGCCAAAATTCTTCTATAAGTCTGCACGTGTTCTCAGCAATAGTGGCTAACTGAAGCTAAAACATTCCATGCAAACAAGTACTAGCCAACTTTGAAGATCTTCACAAAATAAAAGTAAAATTGATTACAATTCTGCATTTGAAAACCATTTATGACACATTTCTCTTCTAGCTAAATCAATTTGACCAGTGCCTAATCCATTGGGGTTCAGAGTCTACTACAAATCCTTAGATCTAATTTGTTTCCTTACAACAAATATTATCAGCAATTATTATCAGAATTCATCATTCAAAAATCATTTCCACTACTACAACAACCTTATCAAATTCATCAAATCTTTTACTTAATCCATTGAACTAATAGTAGTGATGAATAGATATACAACCTAACTGGATTGCATTCAATTGCACAAGCCTTTACTCATACAATATCAAGATAAGCAAGTAACTAAAAGGAGACAAAATTCAAAAAGAACTAATATGGGGACAGCTCATAATTTGTATTCATTTTCTTTGAAAATTGTATACATTTGTAGTAAACTTAGAATGACCTTAAGGAACAAAACACAGAGATCATTCTATATTCATGTATTCTCAGGAACTAATAGAGAAAATACATCATAAACTTCCTCCAAATGTTGGACCAAAAAATAGACTAAGTATCTCACCTAGAAACAATAGAAATTGGACCCTTTCTCTAGCCCTAGAATCTGACTTATATAGTATGACATGCAACAAGCTTCAAGCTAAGAGAAATTGGCAGGTGTCCTTTACAAGAAATATATACATACACCTATCACAAGATGACAAAATGAGAGTAATAGAAAGACTTATACATCAAGCATTCCTTTTGTGGGTCCATTTCTGTTATTCCCTTTGGGAAGACAAAAACAATATGATCGGATTCCTTTAGTGTTTAGGTTCCTCAAGATAGGTGGCCATCAAATGTGATAGTGATGAGTCATCTCTTGCTACCTGAAGATCCTCTTTGTCTTTATCATCAATGGTAGAGGTAGCTTCTACTTTTGTACCCTCTTCTTTATCATCATCCTCCACCTCATTATCTCCTTCTATTTGTTTTGTAGATATGAATTTATCTTTCCACTCATTATAGGCAGTGTCATCTGGCCAATCAAAATTTAGAACCTCACTTTGTACAATTATTAGAGAATTTGCAACTACCTCTATATCAACCAATTCTTTTCTGATGGAGTTGTAGAATATTTGCATTTTAACCAACTCCTCATTTTTCATTGCCCATAACAGATGGCCCTTTTCATTTACAGCCTTGTTTATTATTTCACAAAAGAGTTCATCTAGCTCCCTCTTCCATTCTTCCTTTTCCTTCACTTTATCAATAGTCTTCAAAGCACAAGGAAATAAATCAAACTTATCTGTAATATACTAGGAAAAACAATTAATTAATCTTTTTTGAAAAGAATCTTGTTTTTCATCAAAACCTTGCAATTTATTAAGCAAATCAAAGATCTATTCTATTTGATGACATGGTAGTTGAATGATGGATATGCACATAATAGTGATATCTCTATTTCTTTCTATCCATTTCTGCATGAGGGGTTTGAATGTAGCTTCATTTTTCTCCAATTCATCCCTAATGGTTGCAATCCCTAATAAAAAAATCAAAAAATTATGGCCACTCAATCGTATCTACTAAATACATTATACCCTGCCTTATTTTCTCCTCAAACTAATTATTTAGTTCTACATGCAATGCATACAATTTATTCTTCTCTTCCTCAAATTCCTTTGCAATGTAGAATGATGGCCTTTTTGGGGTGTCTGGTACTTCAACAATTGGAGTAGACTTGAAAGGTTCAATAGGTGGCCTGGGAGGGTATACAATCCTAAGTCTACTAGATTCTTCTACTTTTCTTTTCCCTAGTACCTTCTCCATTTGGGATACTTTTTTTCCAATGACTGTATCTACATACCCCTTTCCTCATAGGCTTTCAAAACTTCTTCAAACCTAGCATTGAGTTGGGAAAATCTATCTTCTTGGCTAGATACAACACTACCAAATTTTAGCATTTTTGAGGCCATTCCTATTATTTGCTTACTACCTACCTCACCAACCCTGAAAACTGTCAATGCACCAGTATGCTATGCAGTAGAGATTTCCTACATTATGGTCTTGTCTCTTTCTTCAATTGACCAAATAACAAGGGCCTGGTGGTCATCACTAAACTTGACTCCCCTATGAGCCTGTAATATCTCTTCCTTGGTCTTAAACTGGACATCCTTTTGTTTCCTTACTGAATCAAAAACTATATCATTCACTATATCCCATTTAGGAAAAATAAGGACTCCTAACTGTCTAATCATTTTCCTTTCAGCCTTAGTGGTAAATTGAGAAAAATCATTCAAAAATTTAGACTTTACCTCTTCTTTAATAATAGAGTCTCATTTATCTGGTTGCTCTGCCTTTATCTTTTCACAAGTCTTCTCAAAATTTCCTATATTTAGCCTCCATAAAAATTGAGAAAATACCCTAGATTTCACAAAATTTTCATCATTAATAAATTTCTCAGAGGCTTGGGCAACTATTGGATCAATTTCCTTACCTTGGTAATCAGCCACAGTTAAATCCAAGGAAGCTGTAGGTGGTTCTCATGGCTCTCCAATCTCCAAATATGTGGAGGTAATAATTACATCTCCCTCTCCACCAATTTTTCTAAGCTTATCTCTTAGAGATTTGTCATCATCAATTCTAATTGGAGATTGGCTTGGGGAATATTGCTCCACTTGGGAAGAAGACCCTTTCTCTAACTTTTGTCTTTTTGGAGCATTGGTTGTAGGTGGACTTTTTGGTCTTGGCCTCTGATGAAGGGGTTCCTGTTGCACACATTGAACCATCACATAACCTTCCCTTCTCTGCAAAGTATACTGACCAAGAGACACCATATTTCTATTATTTATTCTCTTCTGCACCTCTATAGCCTTGCCTGGATAAGCCTTGACATATGCATCCTTCTTCTCATTCATGGCTTGTATTATCACAACAAAATTATTCATCCATACTTGAATCTTGGCTCCCCAATATTTCTCTTCTTTCAATGGATCATAATGGGGGTCAAAATTATTAATGAATTCTAGGGTTTTTAAACCAAATTTCAAATTACTTGGAGTGCACATTTAGGATTTTTCACTGTTGAATACAACAAAACAAGGGTGGTGAAAAACTAGGCCAACAGGTACTCCTACTAGTATCTCTTCTGACATAGTTTTCCCAGATGAGGGACTTTCACTTGATGATGCTTGTGGGGCATCTAAGGTTATGGTACATCATAACTGTGAGGTCCATATAGCTCCTATGTTAGATACTTTGGTGACACCAGTGGTGTCAGAAGATAATGCATTGTTCTAGTAGACTTGGTTAAGGATGTGTTAGCATCTAGTAAGGGTAAGGGGTCTTCTCTCCCCTTGGGGTTGATGCAAAGACCCTTTAAGTGGGTTTCCTTTACTCCTCCTCTAAGGAGTGGGTGCAAAACATGCCAAGAGAAGATTAAACTCACAGGAGATATATTGATAGAGTCTAGGTCAGTGAAACCATTGGATGCTCATTTTCCCTATTCTACCCAATGATGATTATTCTCTAACAAAAATTTAGGGGGTTGAATAGAATTCCTAAACAAAAGGGTATTTAAAATTTGGTGGTTGATCATTCTCCTGATGTTTTCTATATCCAAGAGACTAAGCTCTCTATGGAGTGTATGGTCCTATATGCCTCTAGTATTTGGACTCATGGTAAATGCTAGTGTGTTGGGGCTATGGGAAATATTGGTGGATTGGCTATCTTTTGGAATTTGTGGAAAATTTCTCCCCTTGGTTGGGTGTCTTCATACTCAGCTCTCTCTATGGTAGCTTTTGCTTTGGACTAAGGAGAGGTAATCATGGTTACTAATGTATATGTGCCTGTTGATTTCATCGGAAAGGAGGAACTTTGGAGGCATATTCAGTATGTTAGAAATTGTCAACCTTTTCATCCTTGGATGTTAGCAAGAGGCTTCAATTCAGTTTTAAGTCTCGATGAGAATCAAGGTGGTTTGGCTAGATTGGGGCCTTCTTCTACACTTCTTAAGAAACACATAGTGCTTTTGCACCTCTATGATGTTAAGCCTTCTAATGGTATCTATACTTAGAATAATTGAAGGACTGGGGCTGATGCTATCTCAAAATATCTAGATAGATTTCTTGTTTCTTGTTTTTGTGTTAGTGGCACCCTTACTCTCTCTTCAAAAATTCTAGACTGTAAAGGTTTTGATCATGGGCCAATTAATTTTTTTTCTACTAGAGCTTTTATTCTAAAGTGTCCACCTTTTAAGTTCCAGTTGATGTGGCTTTGTGACTCCTCTCTTCGTGATCTTGTTTTATGTTGGTGGATAGATGGCACTCCTACATATGGTACTACTATGTTTGCATTTTCTAAAAGGCTTCAATATGTTAAAAGGCAGCTCAAGATATGGAATAGACAATGTTTTGGGAACCTTCACTCTATGAAGAGGCTTGCTTAGGAAGATCTTGATGTCATCACTAGGCATATTAGAGATCGTGATTTCTTGAAGGATCTTGGAAGGACTTAATCCCTTGCTTCTAGAGTTCTAGAAGAATGGGAACTTTGAGAGGAATTTTTTTGGAAGCAAAAGGCTAGAGTTGATTGGCTCTACGAAGGTGATAGGAATGCTACTTTTTTCCATAGAACTGTGCAATCTCACTGGAATTAGAGTAGTATCTCTTTATTGGTTCTAGGAGGCTACTCAGTACTTTTCTACACTCTTCTCTGAGGACTCTTCTCCTGCTGATAATGGAGAAAATACTAGTTTGTCTTGTGTTCCTTCCCTTATTACCTAGGAAATTAATGACTATCTCATGCAACCGATGTTTTTGGAAGAGCTGGAGGAGGTGGTCTTTGGCATGCCTAAGGGAAAGGCTCCTAGTCTTGATGTCTTTCTAGTTGAATTCTTTCAAGAATTCTAGGACATCATTAATCATGATTTTTTGGAGGTGGTTAAGGAATCCTACTCCAGCAATAAAATGCTTTGGGCATTGAGTTCTACTTTCCTGACTCTTGTTCCAAAAAAAGAGGGGGCTAACCAATTGGAGTTTTTTAGACCAATTGCATTATGTAATATGTATTAAAAATTCATTACTAAGTTGATTTTTGAGAGAATTAAAAAAGGGCTCCCCATTATTATCTCAAAGGAACAAGGTGGTTTTGTTGCTGGAAGACAAATTCTAGATGGGGTAGTTATTGCTATTGAGACTATTCACTCTATGGCTAGTTCAAGGGAGTGATCAATGTTTATTAAGTTGGATATGGCTAAGGCCTATGATAAAGTTAATGGAGTTTCCTAAGGAATATTATTGTTACCTTTGGCTTTAGCTCTAACTAGGTGAGTTGGACTATGAGTTGTGTTACTTTTGCCTCTTTTTTAGTTCTTCTTAATGGTCAATCTTCCCAGCTACTTGATGCCTCTAAAGGTCTCTGCTAGGTTGATCGTCTCTCCCCCTATCTTTTCATCATCATGGTTGAGGGCTTGGGAAGATTAATTAAGTATCAGGTGTCCTAGAATTCTATTTAGGGGTGGTGGTGGGGTAATGGTTTACCTACTCTCTGTCACCTTCAATTTGTTGATGATTCTGCTCTTGCAGGTCTTGCTAGGATCAAGGAAGTTGAAGCCTTTTCTCATACTCTTGATATTTATTTGGTAGCTTCTAGCCAAAAAGTTAATGAGCACAAATATTCTATTTACTTTTTTAATACTATTAATTACAGATGATTGGCATCTTGGAGGCACAAAGGTGGATCATCAATAGTTTTCTTAGGTTTTGGCCTCTAGGGAGTGTTCCTCTTTTCTAGGACTAGATTTTTTGGCTTGGGGAGGTACCTTGTCTAGTAAATATGATGTCTTTACTGGGTATCAGGAGATAACTAGATAATTATTTGGGGATTTTCAGGTCCGTTGGTGGAAGAGAGTTTGGAATAAATCTTCTTGGTGCAAGTGCAATTTTTTCATGTGGCTAGTGGCTCACAACCATTGTCTTACATGGGATAATCTTAGTAAACATGAATTTTAGGGACCCTCTTATTATGTTTTGTGTGATAATGGGGAGGATTTCAATGGTATCAAAGAGTTCCTAGGTAGCCTTGACAACAAAGGAAAATAATGGTGAATTAGGAGGGGCATTGGACTCCTCCTCCACATGGGGTTTTGAAAATTAACACTGATCGTTCTTCTCAGGGGAATCTAGGCCCTGCTGGTATTGGGGGAGTGGCTTGTTGCAGTTCTGGTAAAGTTAATTTCTTTTTCTTAGTGCATAAGGGTGACTACACTAACAATCTCATGGATGCTCAAGCCATTTTATATGATGTGGAACAATGTTGTTTGTGGGGATGGTGCAAGATTATTTGTGAGTCTGACTCCCAAGTGGTGGTGAACTTGCTTTCCTCCTAGGTGCTTATGGATGTTAGTTGGTAGCTGGCCACTATTGTTAATCAGAATCTTCTCTTTTGTACCTCTCTTGAGTTCATTAGGTTTACTTACATTCCTCGTGAATGGAATAGAGTTGCTGATTGTTTGGCCAAATGGGCTTCTGGTCATGCTCTAAGTTGGAATATTATGGATAGGGGGAAACTTCCCTTTGAGCTAGTGCAAGAATTTGATGAACTTGTTGCCTAGGATAGAGCTCCTTGTTGAGCTCTCCTTGATGTAATATTTTTTTTCTTAAAAAATTTTTACCCCTCTTTTTCCATAACATGATATTGGGGAATCATTGACTAAGGATGTGGTAGTTAATTACATTGATGATGATATTATTTTTAGTCTTAACTAAAGTTTTCCTATTCCTCCTTCTTTAAACCCTTTTGATGTTTTATCTACTAACTTTGATAACAAGGATGATTTGGATTATTTTCCTATGTTGAATGCTCCCTCAATGTTAGGAGCTAAGCTTCCTTCTATCTCTCCTCCAATATCAATTGATATGAAATTTATTAATGTAGACATGCGTAAGGATCCTAATTAGATTTTATTCACTTTAGTTGATTTGTAAAATGCTCCTATTTTCCTAGATGATTCTCAACCTTGTCACTCATCTCCTTTTCTTGAAGATTATATTTTATATTCTCCAAATTTTAATTTTTATTAAGAGTTAAAATAAGTTTTTTACAAGGGACTTGAAACCCCAAAAGTCTTTACAAAATAAGAGTTAAAGTTTTAACAGTAAGAAAAGTGTTGTATTAAACAACTAGCACCCCCAAAAAACCAACATATAGTTAGGGACAAGAACCAACACCAAAAATAAAATGACTAATATATGCACCTAAACACAAAAAATCCAAAAAACCAAGGAACAGAAAAACCAAACCAGCATTATATCGCCTCTAGTTCCATCACCTCCTTCTTTTCCTTAATCTTCTTTGTAGTGGCTTTGACATCCTATTTAATCTGTTCATCAATCTTGTCCTTAAGCTTTCTGGCAACAGATCTGGTTCCCTTCTTACCCAATGTCTCTTATGTTCTATTAGCCTCATACAATTCCAAAATCATAATGTTGTCCACCTGCATATCCACATTTCCAATAATTATGGTCATGTTTTCCACCAAAGGCAACAACTTTTTGTAATTATTTATCAAAGTTGAGGTATTTCTTTCCAAATATCAATTTTGTCAGCCAATCCTTGTTTTTTTTCCTCCACATAATTGTCATCATTACTAGTCCCCACCTTCCAATTAAGATTGTTCTCAATTTTCTTCATTTTGCATTTAGGGCTCTATAATTGATATTGAGTTTTCTAATGCAGTTGAAAGTTCATTGCTCCATTCTAAAAGTGTATGTAGAGATTGCATTTTTGGAGCAATCCAAGTAGAGGTTGGTTATCAATACCTTTCAGGTCATGTCCTCCATGAATTTTACATGGGCATCTTCCAAACTCATAGTATTGGATAGAGGGAACTATCTCTCTCTATTTTCCTCAATCTTCTCCAAAAACTCTTTAAGGGCCACATTGAGATGGGAGTTCTTAGTCTTAATGTACACATCATAAGTCACATTATACTCAAAATATTTATAGCACAAGGCATCTCTATTGTAATGATCCTCTTCTTCCCCTATCTCCACATTCTTAATTTCCTCCTCTTCATCACTATTTTCCATATTTTTGCCTCGCCTCTCCTCCTTTTTCTTGAAACCAACCTTCACTTCCTTTGAATGAAAATAAATAGGGGAAGGATAGGTGTTAGGTTCCCTCAAACATTTTTCCACTGATCCACTAGAGAAATCACTCTCTTCTTTAGAATCAAAATCCATTCCCTTACAATTCATACTCTTCTCAGTTCTTTTAGTCAACTCCCTTTCGACGTCTCCTAGCTCTATCGTCAATCTCTTGGCTCTACCTTTACTACTAAATGGGCTTTTAGGGAACTTTTATTTTTTAATAGAAATGGGTGAAGGAAGAGTTTCCTTCACATGCTCCATCATAAACTTGAAAATAAATTGCATCAACCCTTCATGAAGAGTGGGTTTGTTGGGTTTCTCCTTATACTCTTTGATACTATGAGCAAGGTAACACAACAGGTAGAACACATAACTATCCCTAATCTTATGAAGAAAGTTATTAAGTAGTACAAAATAGTAATTATGAGCCCTATCATATCTCCCACCATAATTCACATATTGAATAACAACTTTAAGAATGAGTTTGCACAATTTTTTAATGGAAGAAGTTGCCACAATCGCCCACCCCCCTTTTCTCTTATCAGAGCCCCATCCTTAGGCTTAGGAAATTTAATAACCACTTCCACAACAATATTTCTTTTAGTATAAATTCATACCTTTACTATCGAGACCTATTATCATAACCATAACATCAATGTCTAGTTTGAGGCACTACCCAACAAGAGTCACCATGCTTACCTCCTAGCCATTGATAAACACTTCAACAATTTTTGGCTTTTTTCTGCCTTCATTATGGTCATATAAGGCACTAGAACACCATTATCCAACTTCTCCCACACTTTCAATTCTTTTTTCCAATTTTTATAGTTACCCATCTCCCTCCTTTTCAAAGCTCTACCCATGGTGAAAGCTCTGCAACTTTCTTTAAGACCAGACAAACTCAAAATGCGACTTCCAATTAACAGAGAAATGCCAAAATAAAATATCAAAAGGGAAACCACCCAAAAAATGTAAGATAATTTCTTATTTCGATGCATAATCTTGATATAAGTACAATCATCATTACACTTTAGGTCCCAATGCATACTTTTCATTAATAACAAGATTTTTAAAATCTCCAACTTTACAAAATGCCTTTACATGATCAATCAGAGCTTTGATATATTTTTATACCCTAACAAATACTTATTCCATATCATGGGTTTCAAACTAGAAACTCCAATAGTGGCAAGAACACCTACCACATTGTTTTCTTCCCTATTCATGTGGCTTATGAGAACTTTATCAAGAGTATTAACAATAGAAAAACATTCTAACATTATATTATGTATCAACCATGAGACATTAATTATTATTTTTTTTGTAAAAATATTAGAATATTCATGAAATCTCCTATCCATAATCACTTGTAGGTACATTTGATCGTTAGCCTCAAACCATGGAGAAGACACATCTCTTCTGCCAAGTGATTGGTTTGAAAACCAAGTGGAGCCATCATGGCTTTGACCATATTTCCATGTTCATTACAAAAGATTGCCCCACAACTAGTAGGCCATGGGATCCCCTTGACAACCTTGTCAAAATTCAATTTTCTCCACCCTTTTGGTGGGAAATCCCATCTCACATTATCACTTTTAGATTTATTACTATCTTTAGGGGTTTGAGAACTATCAATTAAGATCCATATCTGAAAATTGAACTTTCCTTTGAAACTACTATAATATTTTTTTAGAAAATTAAGTTTGATTCTAACAGCCATTAGAGATGGAGTTCAAGAGACCTTCATAAATAATCTATTATTTCTTTCTTTCGAAAGGCTCCATAAGAAAAGTGGTCAAATAATAGCTAGAAACCTTTTTTCCACTAGGGGAAAATATCCACACCACATTTACCAAAGTTTAGTCACCATCCTAGGAAGGACCTACTAAAGATTCCAGCATTGGAAGAGACACAACTAAGTTTCGTAGACATAACCTGATACTGGAAGAAAATAGTTCTCCAAGTTCTAGGGCCCATTCACAAAGAAAATAGCTATTAGAAAAAGAAATACCTCTTTTCATTAAATTGTCAATCATAAGGATCTTATTCTAAAGCACTAGCCAAAGTAAGATATTAATTTTTGGAATAAGATGTTGGTTCCATCCCTTAGCTCAAACTAGGCAAGAATAGATAGGAATTTCTAGAGAGAAAATCCTCAAAGTTGTTGAGTAAGAACCACTAGCACTGCCTTCCCAAATAACCCTACCTAGTTCATTCCCTACTAGAAAAACATAGTTTAGATTAGCCATTAAGGAATAAAATATAGGATTAGGAGTGGTGATATCCACCCAATTGTCATTCTGCCAATAGCCTATAACCTGATATTCAAGCCAAAGAATACATTTGTCCTTGAAGGGTTCAAACCTCATCAAAGAGAAAACATGTTTCTAGAAAATCCACTTGTCTTCCTTAAAACCCACACTAGTAACATTTCCCACTTTCCATCTACCTTTGGACTTGATTAACTCTTTAACTTGCTAGATTCCATTCCATATATTAGACCCATTAACCAGATTTTGGGAGCTTAGAAAATCAATAATATTCAAATTGTTGATAAGACACTTGTTATTTAGGATCTTTATCCAATCTTTATTGTCTTCAAAAATGCATGAGATTCATTTCACTAATAGAGTAGAGTTAAATAATTTAATCCAACAAATTCCCAAACCTCCATTCACTTTAGGATTTCAAACTTTATCCCAGGAAACCAATGCTAGCCTTATCTTTTCCTCAATACTAGACTAGATAAAATTCCTTTTGATTTATTAAATAGAATCAAATAACTTACTAGGAATTTTCAACAAACTAAGAGCATAAACTGATAGGTTTTGTAAAGTAGTCTCAATAGGTTGAAGTTTCCCTACACTACTAAGTGGGGCTCCTTCCTAGCTAGCCAATTTAGAATTGAACCTATCAACCATACTTTTTGAGATGGCCTCGAAAGGCTTCAACCCTAAAGGAAGACCCAAACAGGAGGCCAACAAACACTCAATTTTACACTCCCAAAATTTTGGCTATCCTTTCCTATCTAGGGTAGGGTTATTGATAAAGAACTTAGAGATTTTCTCCCAATTAATCAATTAACTAGAAGCCTTAGTATACACTTGAAGAGAATCATTAAACCTATTTCCTTCCTTAAACAAAGGTTCTCCCATCATAATCATGTCATCAGAAAACTTCTCATGAAAGAAAGTGAGGTCAATAGAGGAGAACTTAAGACTGACTACCAATCCTTCATCCACACGGGCACTAAAAGATCTTACCAAGGTCTCCACCATGATCACAAAAGGAATGTGAGAGAGGGGGTCACCTTGTTTCAATCTTCTAGTAGGTTTAAAGAAAATTGAAGAGGATTCATTAACAATATCCATCGACAAAGAAGTACCAACCAGCTAAGAAACAAGTTGAGTGAATCAATCCCCAAAACCAAACTTCTTCAAACTATGAACATAAAGTCCCAATCAACTCTATCATAATCTTTAGAAAAATCCAACTTGAGAAAGAATCCTTCATAATTTAAAAAAATAGTAGAATGAATCACCTCATGGACTTTGATGATGGAGTCCAAAGTTTTTCTACCCAACACAAAACTATTCTACTAAAGCAAAATGATGGAAGGTAGGATTATCAATAACCTTGAGGTCAGGATTTAGAAAACACCTTATAAATGGAATTATACAACCCAATCTCCCTGAAGGTTTCCACTGTTCTAGAACCTTCTTTTTTAGGAATCAAAACAATGAAGGTAGAATTAAGTTCCTTAACAAATTTCTTGGATCCAAAAAACTCTTTAACTGTCGCATACAACTTTGACCCTATTACTTTCCAAAAATGTTGAAAAAAGAACATCGGGAAACCATCATATGTCATTGATTTCTCACCTTCAAAATAAAACATATATTTTTTAATTTCATCCACAAAGGGAATGAAAAACAATATTCTATTAGTATCCTCATCCAAAAAAGAAGAAATAGATTCCAAGAGATGATTCTAACTATTAGTACAAATATTAGCCTCTTTTTTCAACAGATTGGAGAAAAAATCCACAAATCTTTAGAGATATCCCCATCAGATTACACATCAAAATTAAAAGTAAAAATATTCAAAATAATTTTAGAAGTTTTATATTTAGATGTCATGAAAAGAAAAAATATAGTTTTCCCATCTCCAGCATTCAACCAAAATGCTCTTGATCTTTGTCTCCAATAAAGCTCTTATTTGATCACTATATCATGATACTTCACCAACAACTCATTTTCCTTAGTAAAAAAATCCTGAGCATCCCCTTCTTCTTGAATATATTTTTAAACTTCATCCAAACCAACTTTAATAACTAATTTTTCAATAAAAATATCTCCAAAAGTCTCCTTGTTCCAAACTTTGACCTTATATTTAATATGACTAGGTTTTTTTGCTATTTTGAATATAGCCGACTATTCAACCTGTACATCCCACCAATCCTAGAAAAGAGAGTTAAAACTAGGATGTTAGTCACATCCTTTTGAGACCTATAGGGAACATTTTGCTTGACCACCAAGGGATTAGCCAACAGGGAAATATGGAAGTGATCAAACCCTATCTTGGTGATAGAAGAGAGGGAACAATGGAATTGATTCAAATAATCACCCAAAATAAAATCTCTCTCAAGCCTTACCTGAATGAGATGCTTACCCTTCCTATGGTTGGACTATGTATAGGAACATCCTTAGATATCTACATCCAATAGAGCATGTAGGTTGATGAAATCCATTAAATTCAACTTTCCATCCAAGTGAGCTTAGGTTGAAATGCCCCCCAATTTGTCATTGTCATTCAAGGAGGAATTAAAATCACCCTTAACCAATCATAGAATCAAATACTAAAATTTTAAAAGACCCCAATAGTTCCTTGAAAGACAACCTCCCATTCTATGAGTTAGGAGCATAGGCATTAGAGATAATCTAGGAGATTGTCACAAATATGGGAATATTTAATACATATAATATTATTTTCAGCCAAAATGACCTCACCTTGGATAAGAAAGTCATTCCAAAAGATAACCACTTTGCCCAAGCCTCCTTCAAAATCACACCCTTCTACTTTACCATTCTTTAAGGGAGAAAGGACTTCAACTTTTTCTTTAGACATCTTAGTTTCGTGGATTAACACACCATTTGATTTATGATCCTAAATCAAATTCCTTAGAAAATATTACTTATAAAGGTTATTTGAGCCCCTAATATTACATAAAATAATTTTCATTTAGAATTGGGAGACCAGGTCTCCTAGATGCTTCTTAATTTTTCCATTTGCAATATCTTGTTTACTGGCAAACTTTAGAGCCTCCTTCTTATTCTTCTTACTAGGATCTTGCCTCCACATCTGGTTTGATGAGATTACGGGTAACTTTGTTGACAAAAATAGGTAGTTGTTGCTTAACTTTCCTCCTATGATTCACAAATTTTTCAGGGTTGATTAGAGGAGTAAAGAGAGTTTTTCTCAACTAACTCTTCTAAATCCTAACCCTTCTAAGAAACAAATTTATCATAGAGCTAAGAGAGGAACTCTGTCAAAATAGAGGAGTCCCAAGGTGAAACCCCCAACTCAACTAAGTTGGCAACAATCTCTGGACTAGGGACAAAAGGTCCAAGAAGAACCACTTGGAAATTTTGGATCAACACATTTGAAAAAGGGGAAACTACTATTTCAACCACACCCACCTCCTTGGGGCCTAAACCAACAATTTGAATCCCTCTAACAACATCCTCAAAAACCTCATCTAACACAGCATCTCCAAGAAGAACATGATCTTCCAAAAGATCTACCTTTTGGGAAGAAAATAGATCTATCTTCTTATTAGAATAAAAGGTGTTAGCCACCACCTAGGTCAACAAGGAATCTAAATCTTGAGGACAATGAGACACCATTATGACAAGGAAATTGGGTACAACAAGTGAGGCATCCACAACAACATCGTCTGTTGAAATAAGAATACTAAGATTTTCTCGACTCTTTACCTCCTCCACTGCATCAACATTGGGGAAGGGACCTATTTATGAATCCACTCCTTTCTCTTTTCTTGGGATGGATGAGCCTAAGAATCCTTCTTTACATTTTTAGGATAATTTTTATCCCAGTGACCTATCTTATCAAAAATAAAATAGCCAAAGGGAGGGGTTTCAAATTTCACCTCCTATTTGAACAACCCCCACTCTGAGTTGATTGTGATAAAAAATGATAGGTTCTCTAGTCTACAAAAAAATAACATCAATACGACAAAAGAGAAACCTAGATCTAGTTTTCATACTCTAATCAACAACCAATAGTTGACCAAAATAAGCAACAATACCTTTGAAAATTGCTTCATTCTAAAACTCCAATGATAACCTCAGGAAGTGACCCAAATAGGTGTAGAGGCAAAACATTTATCCTCAAAGTTCCATTTGGGAGACCATTTATGAAAAGATAGAGCCATGTTTCCAATCATCTAGGATTTGCCACAAAATATTTTGCTACAATCCTCTTTATTAGAAAATTCAAAAGACAGAAAACCCTTGGGAAGGGTCGCGATCTCCACATGGCCTTTCGAATACTAGATTTTTTTTCTTTTTTACCATGGAACCAAACTTCCTCAGTATTGGGACAGGATCCAAGAAACATACTTTTGAGCATTAACTCCAAATAAAAAATAGATGAACCTAGAAGAGGGTCAAGAATAAAAATTAGAAGTCCTCCTTCTGGCACCCCACATTGATAGGTTCAATTGGAATATTAGGATTTTTATTTAGGGTGGCCCCAAATAACTTTGTCCCATCCTTTTTCCCCATTTGAGTGTAACTATTACAAGGCTTCAGATTCCTCCTTTTGCATCCACCTCATGCCCCTCTATGGAAAATATAGAAGCAGTTGAGAAAGGAAGTAGGACTGCTCCACATGTACTCTCAATGAAGACTCCCCAGCGCCAACCTTCACTACAAAATCAACAACCTAGGGATTCTAGCAAGAAAAAAAAGATGCCCTTATTGTGCACTTTAGAAATTTGGAAGCATCCTACACAAGGCCACCATTTTTTTGCATAAACCATTCAAATAAGAACTAGCAACCCCATCCTACCCTTCCATCAATTATTCATCTAACTACTCCATGATCACCATGTATCCCTCAAATGTTGTTAATAATATACATTCTACTCTTAAAGGGAATATTTCAATTGAAACTACTAATACGAAGGTAAAAAATATTATTTAAGGCCCATATCTTAATATGTAATTTGATCAAGATACTAAATCTTAGTAAAAAAATTTAATCTATTGCTCTTAATTAGGCCTTGATAAATTAGATTCAAGAAACAACTTATAAAAAATAAATTATTTTTTTGATTCTTGTGTTACTAATAAAGTAATTGAGTCAAGTGATGTAGATTTAGTAAGTTTTTAGAAAGAGGATCTTAATTCTTAAATGGATTTGGATGACATAGGTTAGGTTACATGTACTTGTTTGATTTACCAAACAACTCTATCTTTGTCTTCTCCATTCTCAAAAGGAAAAAGTAGTAGAGGTATTTTAAATTTCTTGACAAGATATTAATGGTAACATTGAATCTATTTTCTTCTCCCTTATTAAGAAAGGTAAATTTTTCAAGTTTAGTCCTTGTACCAATAGGTAACACCTACTAAAAGGAGTTTATAAAATGAGTTTGTTTGGGGGGTAAATCAAGCCTTGAAAAAAATGTTAAGAAGAGTGGAGAGGATTCCTCCTCTTGAGAAGCATGAAGGTCCTATCTTGAAAAAATGTTAAGGGCTTAAATGCCCATAACAAAGGACACTTTAATAGGCACCAATTAGATAATACTAGGTTTTACGCCACTCTTCTTCAAGAAATTATGTTATCATTTGATGTGGTCATCAAAATGTACTCTTCCTAGGATTTGGGAAAGTTCCACATAGGTTAGATAGTTGGTGCCTTTGGTTGATTAACTATCTTATAGAAAGATAATAGTGTGGAGGAGGAATTAGTATCTATGCTACTTTCCTTTTTGGTGATCTTTGTCAAGATTAGATGTTCTAATTTTAGGTTTTGGGTAATCAATGTGTATTCTCCAACTAGCATTAGGGGTAAGTCCAATCTTTGGAGGCATTTGTATGAGATTTATGTGTCTCTTTAGGAGGATTTAGTTGTCATGGATGCACACTTCAATGCTATTCTTAATCATGGTAAGAAAATGGGGGTATTATTCCTCCTAGATAGGTTGTTCTAGACATTAATTTTTTTTTTATTAATAATGAATTCTTTGATTCCCCAAAAGTGATATGTATACATGGATTAATAGGTGAAAGCTCATCTAACATAGACTACAATGAGAGGGCAGAGGGCATGGATATAGAGGGTAACAACATTGATTGGGATGAAGATAAAAATTTTAGAGAAGAATAAAATAAGGAGAGGATGGGAGGGAAGAGAAACATTACTATTAAGATGCATGTCAACAAAGACGAGGATTCTACTAGCAAGCCTTTCAAAAGGATGAAAAGAGGGAAAGATATCAAAAAAGAATCCAAGGAGAAAAGAAAGGAGGAGGGGAAGGATAGGGATGAGGAAGAGGAGACTTAGGGTACTGGGGAAGAGAATGAGAAGGTTTTTGAGGAATATGGGTTTGGCCATTACACTTGCAAGATTTTGGGAAAAGAAAGGAATGTGGTTTGGAGGAATTTTGATAATGTTTCTACGAGGATGGGGCTCAATAGAGAGATGATGAAAACTTTGGTTAAGGAGAACAATGAGGGAAAAATTTGAATGGAGGAGCATATTGATCTTGCCCTTGTTATTTTGTGTGACATCACTAAGGAGAACCCTCAGATGGATGTGCTTAATAATGAAAAGAACATCACAATTGACAACTATTGAACCACAAAATGGACTTAACATGAAATCCAGGAGCTTATATATAGAGTGGACAGATTGGAGAGGGACAATTGTAGCCATAAGAATAGGAAAATTGAAGAGGAAAAGGATATCGAAAACAAAGTGGAGGAAGTGAAGATGAGGGTTTAGAGCATGGATGACACCCTATAGAAAATCCCCGAGCAAAGCTATAACATTCTTAAAGATTCTAATGACAACATAAAGGTGTTGATAAGAAAAATTGAGGAAAACAGGGTTAGTAAGGAGGAAAACCATTCTCCCAATAGTGGTAAGGATAAGTCTCCTATGGATGGATCAAGGAAGAGGACATGATCCATCATAAAGAAAAATGACACCCAGAAAATTGGTAAAGATCTTTTTGACCTTAAGAAGGCGATTATAAGAGTGTCTGAGCTAGAGATTCCTACTATAGAAATTCTTAGAGAAATTTCCTGAGTTGTTCTCTTGGCTTTGGGCCTTTCCTAGTTTTTTGTTCTACTTCCCTATTTTCTTTTTCTAAATTTATCTGGATATCTTGTGGGAGGCTATTGTTTTTAGCCTATGGCTATTATGTTGTTAATACTTTAAGCACTTTATCTATGTTAATCTTTTAGTTATGTAGGGTTTTAAGGTCCCATCAAAACCTATTTTTCTTAATCAAAACTAGGTGAAAGGGTTTTTTCTATGTTTTAGAAAGGCTTGACCAATTTTTAATTTCCAAAGATTGGATAAATTTGGATAATAAAATGTTTTTAAATATTTTTCCTTAATAACTAGTTTTGATCATTTTCCTATTATGTTTGAAGTTGTCAAAGATAAAGCCTCTAAGAAGTCATGTTTTAAGTTTGAACCTATATGTGGTTTCTAGATTATACATTTTTCCATATGTAAGATATTGGTCATTAAATATGCCTTTCTTTTTAGGATCTCATATGGTTCAGTTTTATAAGAGGTTACAACTCTTGAGAAAAAATCAATATATACAACAAATTTTAGTTTAAGAATATCTTTTTAAAGAGGGCTAGGATTGAAAATGAATTGTATTCTTTAAATAATCAAGTGAATAATGGAGGTATGGATAATGATCTTTTTTTTATGGAAAAAGAGCTAAAAGGTGATCTAGAGGAGGTATTAGACCAAGAAGAGACTTAGTAGCAGCAAAAGTCTTACAAGACTTGATTATGTGATCGTTCAATAGGAACAAAAAATTTCATTCCTCTACCAAAGTTAGGAGATAGAAGAATATGATATTATCCATTCAAGATGAAAGTGAAAATCTAATAGAGGATCCAAATTTATTTTCTTATGGAGAATTCTTGTTTCTTTATCCTTGTTAACAACTAAGCCAGTCAAAATTACTAATTCTATTTTGGATATTATCCTGAATTGTGTGTCAAAAATCCATTTGAAATTTTTTTATAAGGTTTTGTTTCCTTTGTTCAATAGATTTAATGTCTTACTTTCTTAAGCACAAGTATCTTTTTTGTTCTCTTTTTTGTATGCCATAGTTTATATGTGTAGTGTATTTAGTTGTCTGAGAGGTCTAGAGATTAGTTAATGGAGTAATTAAGAAACAAAGAATCCAAGTATTGTCAAGACATTAGTTGATTAGTAATCCGGGGATTACCCATTTTTCCATCTTTCCTTGCTCTTATTGTTATAGTTAGTCAAGCTTGTTTTCGTATCTTGCATTTATTTTAGAATAGATTGTATTCAGTGATTTTTTCCCCATCTTTCACTTTCCTAGGTTGTTTAAAGTGTTGATAAATTTGGTATAATCCTCTTCTTCTCTCTAGTTAAGAGCATACCCCCAAAACCCAAAAAACAAAATTCATTGCAAATCTAACATGTAAAAGGGATTTGTACCTTTCAATTCAGGGGTCTTTGATAGACTACTACACTGACCAATTTTGTTATTAACTTCTTCATCCTCCATAAGCCATTAGGAAATTTAAGAGTCAAGGTATAAACCAAAATGATAAGGAAGACAAACTGTTAACTAGAAAATATGTAGTTAAATCATTAGGTTCCTCTATTACCACCAATAAGAAAAAATGTTCTAGGAAAACTTCTCCAAATAATTCTACAACCTTATGATCAATTGGTTCATCACCACATTGCCTTATTTTATTAATTAAATTAGTAACACAGTATATAATTTAATATATTTTTAACATAAGTATTAAGAGGGGATCTGAATTGTGTGAAAATCCCTTGAATTTAGATGTATGTCACAAAAAGTGAACAAGGGATCATCAAGCATAACCTTCCAAATAACATGAACTAGATTCACTACTCAAAGAGGATGCAAGTGGTGTCAATGTTTAATCAAACTCCTTTTCCAAGATGTATACTCATAGGATCTCTCTCTATAGGATGTTCTTTCTTGTTAATTGTTGGAATTTACAAGTGGGAAGATTTACTTCTAAGGGAGAGGGGTGAATTAGAAGTAACCATTTTTAACCTTTAAAACACCTTTTAGCTGAAATCATTCACATGTGTCTAATTCATCTAATAAACATGAAAGTAAAGACATGCATGAAAATAGGTGACACAAGATTTTGGTAAAACATAAACCCTCAAAAATGAGAAGGTACAACTAGGGTGGGGATGACACCCACAAAGTATCACTGTAGCAATATGTAACTGTTTAAGGTTACAAAGTTTGAACACTTCCACTGGTCTACCCTGTGAAAGGCCTATCTTGTTAAAGACTTTACATCCTATTAAAAGTGACCTTATTAAAGGATTTACAAACACTCACTTGGAATGTTACCCTGTTAAAGGATTTAGTACCTTGTTGAAAGGCTTACAACATGGTTGTTAGACCAACCTATCATCATAGGATTTTCATTCCTAATTCAATGGCTAGAGAGTATTAAAAAATCTTGACCTGATGACTTGCAATCTTAAATTGCTAATTCCATATCCTAGTTCTACTCTATTTGTTCTCATCCTTGCTCGATCTAATATGTCTCTCCTTGAAATTTTGATACTCTAATTTTTATCAACTAAATTCTGTGATGTTGTTCTGCTCTTTCTAAGTCTTTACACCTCTTTGCACTTGGCTAGCATTCTCCCATAAATTGTCACACATACACATATACAATGGGGTTTTTTCCATCTTTTAAAGGCTTCGAAGACTTAGGGTTAGGTATGAATCTATGATCAATATTCATTCTTCTTTTCCTACTCAATTCTTTCACTTTTCCTATTTGTTGCATGCTTTCTCCATTTATCTTATTGGTTGCATGTTGATTACACAAGTAATATAAAAGACTCAATCTTATCTTTAAGATCCTTCAAGATTCATCCTAAGTTGGCTCAAAAATGGTTTACATCTAAGTTTGTGAAGGCACAAGCTCATATGTTGATTTTGTATTACTTGACCCTTACTAGTTGCTGATGCTCGACACATATATGAATTCTATCTCACTCGACATCTATAGTAATTCTATTTTTCTCAACATCTATACTTTTCTTGGAACCTATAATGAGTCAGCATCACTTATCACTCGACACTTAATACTTTCTTGGCACTTGAAGTTTACTTGATAGCTATTGAATCTCTGGCTCAACACATACTATAGCTTGGCATCTGTATTATACTCTGCATCAACTTGAGAATTGGTTAAGTGTGTTGACAATCAATTGTCAAAACCAATCTGAGACCAACAATCTCCTCTTTTGACATGAGTGGCAAAAACACTTAACTAAACATTATGAATCTGATCTCTATGAGTATAATACACACTCACAAAATCTTGTAGCTCCCCCTGAGCTGATGTGCAATTTTTGTAACCAAAATTCCCTTAAGCTAAATTTGTCTCATGCTAATGTGTCTGATACTCTTTGCCTTATTTGCTTTGTATCTGGTCTATATTTGTTCTATTTGTACTCCCCTTTTTTCTTGCTCCCCTTTCACACACCTTCTTGCAGTTTTTGCATCCTTTTGGTTGTATCTCCTTATTACTTCCTCAAAATTTTGATTACCTCCCCCTTTGGGTATTTCTCCCTTTATTTGTACATCCATTCTTGTTATCTCCTATCTTTATTATATCTCCCCCTTTCATGAATATCTCCCTTTGGATATTCTTTATTACCTCCATCGAAAATGTATTACCTCCCCCTTTATTATATGCACAATGTTTATATCTCCCCCCTTTTTGATACTTATGTAAAAGGGTCCTAAGAATGGATAGAATATTTAGCCAAAAATGTTTTATTTACCTCCATTATCATCTTTAGAGAAGCATCCCAATTGTCTAAGGCAATTTCTAGTGCTTTGTGTTGGATGGTTATCTCTGCTGCAAGATGTACAAGGCCTTCTAAGGTAGAAAGATTTGGCTCTTTCTTTAAAAAAATTTCTACATAGGCCACTTCCTTATGTAGTACTTCTAGATGCGGGGTGATTTCAGATTGAATCTATATTAATTTGACCTTAGCATTGGCCTCTTCTACTATCAATATAGCTAACTCCTTCTGAGTGTGAAGTTTTGTTGCAAAATGCTTCTCACTTTGAGTTGGATCTTTAGGTAGCTATGTGGTAGATATCTTAGGATTCCTTTCCAAGCTTAGTATTCTCTAGCTAGTTTCTTGTGTGAAATATGATGAATCACACAATTTGGAGTACAATGAGAATATGTTCTCAAGTATTGTTTTCACCTTTTCTACTTTCTTAGCTAGTTCAACTTGTGATAGTGCTATCTCATTGGATATCTTCTCACCAACCTTCATTTGAAATTTATTTTTAGACCACTCGAATAATTTTACATTAGTATCAAGGTCTTCATTTTGTACCTAGTCAACTATGTTGGACAATTTCTCCATGATGGGCTTGGTTTCATTAGGTACAGGCAAGTTGAATACATCAAGGAATATTTCTTTGATTTCTATTAATGCTTGCTTTTGTCTATACTCATTTCTAAGTATCTCCCGCTTCTTCTTTCTCACCAGTACCTCTTGCACTTCATTTATCTTTGATAGATTCATTGTTTTAAAGTCATAACTTGGTATGACTATTCCTTCATCAAGTGCAGGGTCTCCATAGTGAAGTACCCTTGCTACCTTGGTGGAGCTCTAGCCTAGTGCTAAGATTTACAATGTTACTACATTAGTGCTTTGCTTCTTGGTAGGGGTCCTTGAGGTACGAAAATTTACTAGTGTTTGTATTGCCTCTTGATCTCTTTCCTAAGGGGTTTTATCTTCTTCCTTATCTTCTTCTCTTTTTCCTTGATCAATGAGAATGATTTGAGGAGGTGCACCTTGGCATTGTGCTATAGGAACATCTTGTCATGTCTACTCCTTTGTTGACTCCTTGGCAGTTTTTGTTGCTATTGTCGTGGGATCAACCTTAGCAGTTATGTCTTGTGTTGCTTGCTCTTTTGGTTGATCATTTGTAGCTATCAGAGGTTGTGAAGGTGGTTCTTGTGTGTTCACCTTCTCCTTGGCAATTTTTTCTACAACTTTTTGCAACTCTTCTACACTCACCAAAATAGGTTTTGTGCACAATTGTGGTTTCAATGTTGTTTGGTGAAGGATCTTTTTGATATCCTCTATAGTTAGTGGATTGATTTTTTACCTGAGGTGTCAGGAACATCCTTGACAATTACAATTTATGCAAGTGTTGTATGTGGAGGACTTGGTGGTGGAGATTGGGTGTCTTGGACACTCCATTCTGGCTATTGCTCCTCAACTATTGCCTCATCACCTTTATGTGTCTCTTTCTCCATGGTTACCTCTTCTTTCTCTTTCTCTTCTTCCTCCTCTTTTTCATTCTCTTCTCCTTCATCTTCATCATTTCTTTCCTCAAAGGTATCTTCTCGACCTTCCTTGATAGTAGTCAATCCATAAATTAATTTCCACATTTGTGTGGATTTCTTTACAACATCCTATATTTTATTCTATAAAATATAGAAGGCTCTATATTTGGGTGGAAATTTTCTCCCATGTTTCTTACTAGCCTTGTTTATTTGACCTTTAGTTAGGTCAGACATCACATGAGCCAATGTTGCCTCCCTTATTTCCTTTTCCATATTTAGGTAGTAATGCCATCTATTTTCTACAATGGAGCTTAGCTCCTTAGGAATAGAATTTTCAAGTTCAAGTGGGGTAGTCTTGAACTTGCCCATCATAGTGTAGATAGACTCTTCCACTATGTTATGTTATTCTCTTGACAATTTATTAAAATCAATTCCTTTTAATCCAATCAAATCTGCATTGTCCCTAATGTTATCACAAATATTTTCCAAATTAGATTTGGTGGAATGTCTTACCAATATGAATTGATCATTGTCAGATTCTCTCTTTTCTTCATCTGGCTCTGGGGGTGCAACATATTTTCTTATTTTCTTTTGTTCTATAGGCCCTCCTTGCTCTGTAGCTTTTGTTTTCCCCTATTCCTTTTCCACTTGTGTTATTTCCCTTGTGTTTGCCCATGTAATTGGCTTGGCTAGGCTCGACTTTGTTGCTTTCTTCTTCCCTTTGGGTTGTGCAATTGGTTATTTTTGTGCCTTTCTCTTCTTTGGCTCTAGCTTTGGTGCTTCTTGCTCAACACCTTCTTCTTCCTCTAACTCCTCACCCATGACTTGGGTCAATGAAAGTATCTCCTATCCTTTTTCTTCTTCATCTTCTTCTTCTTCTCCAGTGCCCTCACCAAATTTGGCTTTTAGTTTCTTTACAAGTTTATCCTTTTTCTTCAGTTTGGAGGTAGTCTTCAAATCCATATTCACCTTTGACCTTACCACATCATAATTACCAAAATTTGGTGCACTCTTGTCCACTTCATCAACTAATAATTCAGTTATTGCTACATATGCTTTATCTATATTTATCTTGTATCCAAGAGGTCTTAACCTTCTAACTCTTGGTATGGAAGCTTGTATGGAAGTATAATCAATATCTACAAGAAAGCATACATCATTTACATGCTTTTCTACCAATGAAACTGGTATCCTTAGTCTCTACTTCATGGTTTTCTTGAAGTCTTCAAAATAACTTGTCATAAGAGCCTCAAAATTAGCTCCCATTTGTTCAATGTATTCATTAACTTGAGCTATTATAGACCTATTTGGTTTCCAAACAAATTTACCAAAAGATGGAAATTCATTCTGTATGTAGAAAAATATACAAATTAAAATTGCACCAAACTTACACTGTGCTCCCTTAGTTCTTCTTATTGTTGGTAAATTCTCATTGATTTGTTATAGTTACATTTCTACAAAATCATAAGTATGATCCTTTTTCACTAATTTGTAACCCACATTCACTACAATGCATGGCACACTATTGAGTCTACTGGACTGATAGAATTTGTGTGCAATAACCCTAATAGAAAAGTCAACAAGAGGTTCTTGGATAGTATCTATTGTCATTCCTCTCTTGTTCCATTTGGCACCAGTGTTCTTTTCAAATTCTTCCTTAGAATCACTTCTAAGGGTCTTTGGCCGATCTAGGGTTGGATACCCTATCACTCTATGTAGAACCCTTTTTGTTATTTTTATTTGACCATCCTCTAACCATAAGCTTCCATCATGAATCCTACTAAGCACTATCCTAATCCATTTAGTTTTGAAAACTGTGGGGAATTCTAGGGCATGCATCAAACCCTTCTTCTCAACAATTTGGTTCTCTTCTTTCAATACTCCATTTTCACATAACTTATCATAGGCTTCCCTCATCTAGATATCTTCTATGGCTTGAATTTTGTAGTTGTAAAATCTCCAAACATCTTGAACCATAACTAACTTAAGAGGTATAATAGATAGGGCTCCAACTGGGTCATTTTTGTATGCCACTTCTAGGATAGGCCAGAAATTAGGTTGTTTTACTTTGTTTGACACTAGTCGAACCTTAAATAGCTCTTTCTCCTATGGTTTCCTAGAACTGGAGGCCATTTGTGTTAGCTAGGGTTTTAACATGAAATTTAAAATTGTGTAGCTCAGCACAAATGTAAATACCTTGAATTCAAGAAAATTGTGTTGAATTGTTGTTGAAATTAGCTCAAATGTTGGATTCTCTACTTTGAAATTGTTCTACACTCTTCTTTGTCTCTACTCTTTGTTTGTGATGAAGAAAAATGATTCAAAATGCAATAATATACCCTATTTTCATAGCATTTAATGCTTAGTGCATTTATAGCTGTCCACTCAATTTTTTAAGCATTTTTTCATTCCACCACTCAGCATCCACAAAAGTATCCCTCACTCAGCTTCAACTAAAATTTATCTTCACTTGGCTTCGACTACCAACTTGGCTGCAACTAATCATTTGACTTCTACTAATTATTGGTAATCATCTCAGCTTGTACTAGAATTTTACTCGGCATATAAAGGAAACTTTTTCTAACTTGGAAACACTAATGAAATCTTGATGTTTTAACTTTGCATCTCTATTCATGTTGATCTCTTCTTTTAAGTACTTTCTTGTTTAGGAATTGATGTATGATAAAGCTTTGTATATCATCTCCACACGCCTTCTTGTGCTTAGTTGGATAAAGTGTGACCACTTGACCTTTTAGGTGGAGTGATCCCTTCATTTTATGTATGTTAGTGCTTATATTTTTCTCGCACCCTAGTATGTTTTAGTCCCAAGTTTTCTTTTCTTGAAGTTGAACTTGAAGTTTTAGTTTACTTCAACTTCAAGTTCAGGGTTGCCTCAGTCTTTATGTGTCAAGTCCGATCTCTTTCCTCGAGTTGGTCTTAGTTAAGTCAAAGTCAAAGTTGAAACCTGATCATCTGTATCTTCAACTTTAACTTCAGTGTCAATTTTGCACACTAACGAAAGTTGTGTGCAAGTTTTAAATCTTCGAACCAAATCAAGGTGGGTCCCAGTATAGCATTTCCCATGACATGCAAAGTTATGAATAGAAGGATTTAAGATAGTACGTGTTTGGCTATGACAAGATTTGATTGAGGGATAAAATTGTCATGTCATGATCACTTAACATAGCAGCATACGTGTGGATTTGATGGAGTATTTAAAACAAAACACATGCAGCGTCTTTTCCAATTCATGCCACATGAATGAGTAATTATTGCTCTTAGTTTCCAAATTTGTCCTATGATCTACCACACAAACCATTCCTTAAATGCACTCATTTTAGCCCTTTCCCACTCATTCCACTTTCTCTAAAAAAATTTCAACATTCTTGGGTAAGAAGGGTGAGTTGCAGGCTCTATCTTTGTCAAATTGTAAGTGCATTATTATAACCCTTTACATTTCAAATTGTATTTGTTTTGTTTTAGGATATTTCAAGCCATATCTTGTAAACCTATCTTTATTAGCAATCATGACACTTTTTCGCCCAAAATTGCCTAAGTTAGAGAAGCCATCTTTGCTCAGTTCACTACTTGAAATTCGTGACACATTTCTGGTAAATAAGAATTTATCTGAGGTGATTGAATGAGCCAGGAATACCTAACCAAGCCCTATTTACTAGAAGCTAGTTGATAGTGGATTATTAGAAGCTGTCGCTTTTCTTGCTACTATCACATACCCTTAACTCATCCTTGAATTTGCAAGCCATTATGACCCTATTTTTGAGTGTATTAAGAAAGCCTTAGGGGAAGTGATTGTTAGAATCAATAAAACCAATGTCCATTTGGCCTTTTGGATTCCTCACAAGGAACCTTATGAGCCATGGATGTTTGAAGAAGCTAAGAACCTGTATGCCAAAAAAAAAAACAGCTATGACAACAAGATAGCTCAGTCTTGGCTTTTGAAACCAGCAGAGGGAGGTTCTAGACTGCCTAAGCCATTAACTATTGAGCGTTTTATAAAAGAAATTATAGATATTATTCTTTTGCTAAATAGGGTTAAGGAAAATGAGCATGCATTCCACTAGGAGTCATGGATGTACTTTTTCATACAAAAGATCATTGAAGGGGTTAAATTCATTGATTGGTCTAACTTGATAGCAGAAAACCTACATAGGGGTTTAATAACTGTTAAAAATTGTGGTCCATTTTTCTTATCTTCCTATCTAATTTACATCCTAGCAACATCTAAAGAATGGGACTATCTTCCACATGCACCTTGGGTTGAAGACATGCCCATCTACCAATATTACGGCGATCTTCAAGAGAAGACATTATGCAACGAGTTTAAATGGGTAAATGATGTTTTTCTAGGAAAATTGGTATTTAAACTCCAAGGTCGGGAGAATGATAGGATGTCAAAAGAAGCTATACAGGTTGTGAAAATCTATGGTTGCTATTACATTCAGTTTCCTAGATTCACATATATTAGAGTGGGTGGTTTTTCTGAAAAACCTTTAAAGCTACTACATTATTGTTTAGACTCTATTGTGTTATCTGAGATGTGTAGGAAATTTGTTTTTGTGATTGAATCTTTTTAGATTTCAAAAAGATCTTCTTCAGTATTCTTGCCAATTGAGATTGGAAACAATAGATGCCCTAGTAAGCCATATTGTTAGCAAAATCGTTAACCCACTTATGCTTTAAGTCTTTATTGTTCAGTTAGATTTTGACTATACTGGCTTTGTCAAAAACAATGTTTAGAATGCGGTATCCCTGACTCATTCCCCACAAGTAGAAGATTTTTGGGCGAACTGTCTCAATGAATTTGAAGTGAGGGAAAGGCTGTGGTCACAATTAACCATTAAACAGATCACTATGTTTAATGTAGAATTGGATACTTGTGGATTAAAGGATGATGACTCTAAAGAAGTGCTTGATCAGTTTTATATTGACCAGATTGAATGCATGCATATTCCTGAAATTGACTGGGAAAAGAGGGAAGAAAATGATTTCTATGCTCGTACTAAAGATGTAATAGCTAGAACCACCAAGTGGATAAAGTTAAAGGCCATGACTGCTCCAGACCTTTCTGGGAAGTTTTCAAAAAGAAAAGATAAAAGGACTACTAAAAAGAAAACTAATTGAGGTGTTCCTGATTCTCTTGTAGGTCTAGTTGAAGTTGAAGTTGAAGCAATTCCTGAAACACTCAAACTTCAAGTTCAGGAAGCAACTCCAAAAGGGAAGAGAATAACCTATTCAAGCACAAAGAAGGCATCAGTTGTCAAAAGTAAGAACACAATAACTGTGGACCTGGAGGTAGCAGAAGACCCACCTATGGCGGATAATGTACCTAAATCCCAAAATTTGTGAGTAACTACCAAAGGCTAGGAGAGTAGCCTCTCGTTGGTCAAATGCTCCCTTGCTAACGTAAAAGATCAGGCTATGCCTAAATGGCTGGAGACATCAATGGAGAAGAAAAGGAGCATAGTCCCAATATCCATGCCTATTGATGACTTGGTTAGTAAGTGTCTTGGTAAGGCACCTAAAGTAAAGAAAGCAAGAACGGAGCCAAGAATCAATTTTGATAAAAATTTAGCATGATGGGCAACAGAGATAGCTACACCACCAGATGGAAGCTCTCGTGATTTCATGATTCCTCAAGACTTCCAGTTAACAAAAGTTGATCTAAAAAAAGGGAACCGCAAAATAGACATGGAGTTATTTGGAGTATCTAATAAAAAGATCGTGCACAGAGTATGGAAAGATGGACATGATAAAGAGGAAATGAAGGAAACAATAAAAAACATGGCACAATATATCAATGCTATTCTGCACCCTAAAGCAAAGCCAATCCATGAGATGTCAGCCATCATTGATGTGTCCTCTATGACCAATCAGCAATCATTGGAGAATCTGCATAAGTGCAAAGCAGTAGCTAAGGTAGTAGGTGAATGGATTCAGGATGTTCTACATGATACAACAAAACACATAGGTCACTTGGATCATGCCTCAAAGGCAATATTGAATATTACTAAAAAGGTGGAATCAAGCAATGAAGGATAAGGAAAAAGAGAAGAACAACTAGAAAAAGGTGGTGATGTGGTTGGAAGATGTGCAGGAACTTGGCCTATAGAAATTCTAGGTTAAATGCCCCGTAGCTAGTTTAGACAAAAAGGCCCTATATGTCATCAAATATTGCATCGAATGGAGGAATGAAGCACTGACACAAGGAGTAACTAAAATTAAAGAAGCATTGCAAGAGCTTAAGATTATACACCAGATTATTCAAAATGACCTTAAGTGGTTTGCCAAACAATTCATGGGAAAAGAAGATGACTCTGTTGCCCAATCAGATGAAATAATCAAAGAGGCTTAGAAGAAGTTCCAGGAATGGCAAGACAAGAAGGCACTAGCTAAGCAAGACTTTTCTAATGTGGCACACACTGAGGCTATGTTAATCATCAGTCTAAAACACTTGGAAATGCATGAAGAAATGGTTGTTGAACTGAAGAAGATGAAAGAAATTTGGAAGCAAAGGTTTGCTTATATTGGTCTGCCACATCAATCCATTATCTCAGCCTTTTCGACTGCCTATGAAACATGGAAGATGGTGAAAGGCATGGCGAGTGGAGACAGGGCTACCTGATCAAGACAAGCGGTTACACTTAATTACTTAGTTATATTTTCTTTTCCTGGTTACATTTTTCTTGCATTTTAGTTAATTGTTACTTTAGAAAAAGATAATTAACTCCTAGCGGGGTAATTTTGGTGATAGTCTAGCCCCATGCCTATATATGTAATAATTAGTATGGTAGAGGGGTTAGAATTTCTCCAGCAGATCGATAGACAAAACTATTTTTGTTTGTGGTTTTATTCCAAGTTAGAAGTAGCATTTTAGAATTTCTACAGATACATGAAACTCTACAGTTTGATTTATGGTTAAAAGCTTTGGAATTGGATACTATTGTTTTCCTATTTAAATCAATGTTTCTAAAGATACTATTTAAGCTTTTAGCTATATTTGATATTTGTTTTGAAATTGTGAGTTCAAGACTTGGGATGCTGTGAGAAGTTAGTTTTATCAAATTTGCCTACTCGATATTTTTAATTTTCAAAAATGTGGATCATCTTGATAATTAAAATCGAGTGGTTCTTTTGCATTAAAATTTATTTTGTATTGATGAGATAAAATAAGTTGATTCAACACTTTTAGTAGATCATTTTCCTGTAAAGGTCATTCTGTTGAATCTTTTAGATAAAAAATTTCTTATTATAATAAAGGTAGCTGCCTGTTTTCAATGAAGAAACATCAAGAAGAGAATTCTTGAGCCTCTTCCATAGGAATTCATTTGTTAGTTTACATGCTTTTCTCTGTTCTTACACATGAACATTTATAAGGAAAACTATTTACTAACAGTTTTTGGCAACTCCGCTAGGGAACGATAAAAATGGTCTTGCATCATTATGAAGTTTTCTTGGTACTCCAACTAGGTTTAGGGTTTGATAATACACAAGAGGATATCATTTTTTATTTAAGCACACAAGCCTAGAAACTTAGAACAAGCCTAGAAAAATTTACACAAGTTAACCAAGTGCTTGAAAGAGAAGAAGAAAGAGTCGAACTCATTAGAGGCATACCTATTGCTAATGAAGAAGCAATAGTTGATAGACTAATCCAAAGGCCTTTCTAAGTGCTGAATGTTAGTCTATATAGTGATAAGCTAGCTAGTAGAAGGTATACTCAAAGTGAAGAAAGAAAGGGGTTCATTTATGAGTCTTAGAAATTTGTGAGAAACCTCAACTTCACCCCTGATCTCTCCTAGAAATAGAAGAAACCTGTCAAGAGTAAAAGTAGGCCAAATCCCCCTAAGAGATCCACCCCAATAGCTGTGAACCTTCAAGCCTTAATATTACCAGGGACATTAATACCTTCCCATTTAAACATCCATACTTTGAATTTTGTTCTCCCTAGAATGGCTACTAATTCATGGGGTGCACAAGTAGGTCCCTTGGCTCTTGGAGGTAATCTTAATCCACTTCCCAAAGGTGCTAGAGAAGTGTTGCCCAAATTCTATGGTGATGGAAAGAAGTCAACTGACGAGCACCTTAATGCCTTTAATACTATATGTGCCATCCTTGTCGTTGCACATGAAGATGTGGCTATGAGGTTATTTATGCAGACTTTGATTGATGATGTAGGAGATTGGTTTCATCATCTTCCTCAAGGGTCCATTATTGACTAGAATCATATGCATACTACTTTTGAAGATAGATTTAAATCCTCTAAAGATGAACATACCTTGCTACTCTAGTTAACTCAATTGAAAAAGGAAGTACATGAACCCATGAGAGATTTTGTAGCAAAATTCAATAAGATAATTCATAAAATTCCTGCTAAAAAATGACCTAATGATGAAAACTGTAAAGGATTCTTTGTTAATGCAATGCCTCCAGATATCAGTTTTCACTTAAGAAGAAACAGTGTAGCAAATTTTGAAGTTGCCCAGAGACTGGAAATTGAACTAGAAGATGACCTTTTGGCTATAGGAAAATGGAAGAAAGAGATACAGAATTCTAAAACTCAACCACCTTCATCCAAAAAATTAGACCCATTGGTTCAGAAGCTTATTAATGATGTGATGACTATTAAGAAACAACTCCCTAAAATGAAAACTCATTATCAAGATATTCCAAGGAAATACCCAGGCCAATGTAGTTTTCAGGAAAAACAACTTACATTACCCTCAAGTCAACAAAGATTACAAATTGAAGCTCCACCTATCAAAAACAACATGTGTGTTTTTCATCTTACAAATGATCATGAGGGAACTTCTTGTTCTGAAAATATTAGATATCAGTAGCTTGAAGTAGAAAAAGTGGCTTCCACTAATGTAATAATAGAAGAAGAATCTTCTAAGGAACCTGGCGACTCCATAAATTATTACCTTGAGTATGAATCCAATTCTGATAGGGGTAATGACATCTTATTGACCTTAGAAGAGGCTTCATGTATGGTCTTGACGTGAGGGAAAAGAACTGGAGCAGCTAATACTCATGATAAAAATAAATCAACCCCCACTCAGGCCAAGGAACAAAGGGTGAAAGGAGAAAGTGAAGGTAAGTCATCACCTATTTCAACAGCTACTCCTCAAATCTTAAAGAAAGTGGTTGGTTTTGATTCCACATTTGACATTGTTGAGTTTTGTAAGACATCAAGGATACAAATCTCTCCTCCAAAATATTTGAGGATGAATCCTGTTGAACTTAACAAGTTGATTGAGTATGTTAACCAGTCACCTCCTGACAAAGTAGCCAAAAAGATCAATGAGGTCAAAGCCTCGGATGGAAATGAAATAGTTACTCAACAGAAGAAAGAATTTTCGAAGGGCAAGAAATCAGAAACACAAAAATCTCATAGTCAGGAAGAGGTAATTCAACCAGACCCAATCAGTCCCGAACCCTCTTATAACCACAAGCCTGATCCATTCTATGTCTCTCTCTTTCTACATGGCTTTAAGCTGAATAACTACATCATATATTCAAGGGCTTTAGATAATATAATGCCACCAGTAGTAGAAAAAGCTTTGGATCTTCCTTTAACGAAAACATTTGGAAAATTTCATTCCATGGATTCAAAACAAGTACCCTTAGTGGATCAAATAAAAGATGCCCAAGTGTCACTAGTTGTTTACCCTAAGAAAAGAATTAAGCTCACCATCCTGGTAGTGGATATCCCCACAAGCTATGGCATACTTCTTAGTCAAACTTTCTATCCAGATCTAGGAGGGGAAGTTAAGATGGATTGGTCTCAAGCTTTGATACCTATTGGGAAGGAGAAAGTAACCTTATTTCTTGAAACAAAATCCAAATACATAGTCTTTCCATCTGATGATCCTAAATCTCAAATTCTTTATCAAGAAACTAATTTTGCTAATTATTTGATTATGTCTAAAGATGAGAAAATAAGTGAAAAATCATTAGAAGACGACCTTAAATGGACCCTCGAGTTTGATGGGAGCTGTTGTTCGAATGGATCTGGAGCCGGTGTAGTTCTCATATCACCTGATGATCAAAAATTCCCCTTTTCTTATAAGCTTGCCTTTGAAAATACTAATAATACAGCTGAATATGAGGCCCTACTTCTAGGCATAGAAGAAGCCAAAAGAAGGAACATCAAGCTATTAAAAGCAAGAGGAGATGCTAAGTTAATAGTGAAACAAGTTAAAGGTATGTTTTCAGTTAAAAACTAGAGACTGAAGCATTACAGGAATCGAGTATGGGACGAAATAGAAGGTTTTGATGCATCTGCAATTGAAGCAATCCCTTAAGAACTAAATGACAAGGAAAACTCCTTAGTAGTATCAGCTTCTTTATTAATTCCTCATCCTAATTTCATAAACAAGAAGTATTCAGTGGAAATCATTCATAGACCAAGTGTCCCTGATAATAATAATTCTTGGCAAGTGTTTAAAGATGATACTCATATTAATGCTTTCTTGCAAAATGTTGAGAAGTTCTCTATGAACTACTTTGAAGGCTCAAGTGTGGAATGTAGGGAATTTTGTCCTAATTTACCTAACGAGAGTGATGTGTTACAGTTAAAAGGGAATGTAATACCTAAAGGCTTGGTCGAGTTTGAATTTTTTTTTGATAGATGAGATACCTTCCTAGCTCAAGGTGCAACATCTAAAGAAGATCCGAATGCTGATTAGAAAAAGGTGAATCTAAGAGATAAACATAATCCCAAAATTATCAATTTGGGAACTTGCTATGATGAAGGTGAGAAAGCTAGATTCACTAAGCTCCTATTAGAATATGTTGATGTCTTTGCTTGGTCTTATGATGATTCGAAGACTTTTAGAAATGGTAAACTCAAACACCATATTACTTTGAAACCAGGTACCTCCCCTTTTAGGTAAAAATTGAGGACATATAATCCAAAAGTTTCTGATGCAATATTCAGAGAAATAGATAAGATGCTAAAAGCTCGTATTATTTTTCCAATCCATCATTCCACATGGGTGGCAAACATAGTGCTAGTCAGAAAAAAGAATGGAGAGATAAGGATTTGTGTGGATTTAAAAAACCTTAATCAAGCAAGTTTGAAAGACAATTTTTCTTTGCCAATAATGGATCAAGTTCTTCAAACAGTTATTGGTTCAGAAATGATGTCTTTTCTAGATGGTTTCTCAGGTTATAACCAAATAGAAGTTGTTGAAGATTATCAACACAAAATAGCATTTACAACACCATGGGGAACCTTTTCCTACAAAAGAATGCCTTTTGGCTTAATAAATGTTGGGGCCACCTTCCAATGAGCTATGAATTCAACCTTTGGTAACTGATTGGACAGATGCATCGCAGTGTACCTCGATGATATGATAGTGTTTTCTAGAATATGGAAGAAACACCTAAAAGATTTGAGAAAAGTACTCCAGAAATGTAGAGATCATGGAATTTCATTGAATCCCAAGAAATCAATTTTTGTCGTGACTAAAGGAAAGTTACTTGGACAGATGGCCTCAAAAGAAGGTATCCAAATTGACCCAGAAAGAGTGAAAGCCATCCAGCAGCTATGTCTTCCTATCAATCAAAATTGCTTTAAATCTTTCTTTGGACAAATCAATTTCTTTTTGAAAATTCATGACTGATTTTGCAGAAACTGTTAAACCTATGGCCAAGCTACTTAGTCAGAAGAAAAGTTTCAAATGGGATGAGCCAGCATCAAAAGCATTCAAGGAACTAAAAGAATCTATTGCTAAAGCCCCAACACTTTTTCATCCTGATTTTAAAAAAGATTTAATAATATATTGTTACATGTCTAAGCATACCATGTCAGGCATTTTGCTCCAAAAGAATGACAAAGGGGAAGAGATGCCTATCTCTTTTATGAGCATACCTCTGAAGAAACATGAGCTTAACTACTCTCTTTCTAAAAAGCAAGATTTCACTATTGTAAAAGTAGTAAAATACTGTAGGTATTATATTCTGCACTCTCATTCCATAGTGTATGTGGCATCCACTGTAGTCAAGAGCATTCTCACATAGCAAGATGTAGTCGTCAACAATTGGGCCACATGGGTAGCAAAAGTCTAGGAATTTGATTTGGATATTAGGCCACCTAAATTGGTTTGAGGATAGGGCTTGTGCAAGCTTATTGTAGAAGGTGAAAAAGAGGAATCATATCCCACTTTCTTGTTTGTAAGTCTCAAAGATGAATGGTATTTAGATATTACTTATTTTTTGATGTACGGAAGATGTCCTAATCATCTAAAAGGAAAGGACCATCGAACCATTCAACTCAAAGCAGCCAATTTTTTTATAATTGATGATATCTTATATAAAAGAGGTTTAGATGGTATGTTTTTAAGATGTGTTGATACCGACCAACAAGATAAGTTATTGAGAACCTTCCATGATGGAGCCTGCGGAGGTCATATTTCATCAATAGTAATAGCATTCAAGATCTTAAGAAGTGGATACTATTTCCTACGGATGTTTAAAGTTTCTTACCATTGGGTTAGGAATTGTGAAAAGTGTCAATTGTTTACCGGGAAACCACAGTTAGCTACTCTACCCCTAAAACCAATGATCATAGAAGAACCATTTTAATAGTGGGGATTGGATTTTATAGGACCTATTAATCCGAGTTCAATTGCAGGACATACACACATCCTTACCACTACTGATTATTTTACTAAATGGGTAGAGGCAGTTCTTATTAAAGCAACAACCTCGCAAGTGGTGTGTAAATTTTTGACAGAAAATATTTTGACTCATTTTGGTACCCCTAGTAAAATAGTGACAGATAATGCATAGAATTTTTCATCCAGGGAAATTCAATTGTATTGTTATGATCATGGTGTCCATTTGTCTCATTCTTCAAACTACTTCCCTCAAGGCAATGGGCAAGCAGAGTCCACAAATAAAAACCCGGTTAACATTATGAAAAAATTGGTGGATGAAAAGGGAAAAGATTGGCACAAGAAGTTATATGAAGCAGTTTGGGCTAATAGGACTTCTCCCAAAAGAGCCATAGGCATAACACCTTTTGAATTGGTGTACAAAGTTGAGGCACAATTTTCATTTCCTTTAGAACTAGCTACATTGAATCTACAGAAAGCAATTGAAGATGAAATGTTCCAGTCTTCCATTGAGAAGAGAATACTATATCTCCAAAAAATAGAAGAAGAAAGAAGAGAGCTAGTGGATCATATCACAAATCATCAGGCAAGAGTTAAAAGGATTTTTTATCAAAAGGTAAGACTATAGAAATTCATGAAAGGAGACCAGGTGCTATTATGGAACAAGAAAAGAGAACCCGAAGGAGCTCATTCTAAGTTTGAAAGCTTATGGAAAGGTCCATTTGTTATATCTGAAGAACTTGGGTCTAATACTTTCAAACTGTAGTACCCTAATAGAGATGAACTTCCCCTATCCTACAATAGGCAGGATCTCAAGTTGTACCATCTTTAAGTCCATTTTGCGTCTCATTGTAAATACCATCTTTTTTTTTGTTTTTCCTTTCTTGTTTCATCCTTTATTTTGTGTTATCATCTTTTGAGTCGATCTGCAAAGCCTAAGACCCTCAATTCATCCATGATCCTTTTAGTCTCATTCCCCAATAGGAGCCAATTGTTAGTACTTATATTTTTCTCGCACCCTAGTATGTTTTAGTCCCAAGTTTTCTTTTCTTGAAGTTGAAGTTGAAGTTTTAGTTTACTTCAACTTCAAGTTCCGGTCTGCCTCAATCTTCATGTGTCAAGTCTTAACTCTTTCCTTGAGTTGGTCTTAGTTAAGTCAAAGTCAAAGTTGAAACTCGGTCATCCATATCTTCGACTTCAACTTCAGTGTCAATGTTGCACGCTAACAAAAGTTGTATGTAGGTTTTAAATCTTTGAACCAAATCAAGGTGGGTCCCACTATAGCATTTCCCAAGATAATCGAAGTTAAGAATAGAAGGATTTAAGGTAGTACGTGTTTGGCTATGGCAAGATTTTATTAAGGGATAAAATTTTCATGTTATGATCACTTAACATAGCAGCATACGTGCAGATTTGAAGGAGTATTTAAAACAAAGCACACGCGACGTCTTTTCCAATTCATGCCACATGAATGAGTAATTATTGCTCTTACTTGCCAAATCTGTCCTACGATCTCCCACACAAACCATTCCTTAAATGCACTCATTTTAGCCCTTTCCCACTCATTCCACTTTCTTCGAACTAATTTCAGCATTCTCAGGTAAGAAGGGCAAGTTGTAGGCTCTATCTCTGTCAAACTGTAAGCGCATTATTATAAATCTTTACATTTCAAATTGTATTTGCTTTGTTTTGGGATATTTCAAGCCATATCTTGTAAACCTATCTTTATTATCAATCCTGACACATTTTCGCCCAAAATTGCCTAAGTTAGAGAAGCCATCTTTGCTTAGTTCACTACCTAAAATTCATGACACATTTCTAGTAAATAAGAATTTATCTGAGGTGATTGAACAAGCCAAGAATACCTAGCCAAGCCCTATTTACCAGAAGCTAGTTGATAGTGGATTATTAGAAGCCTCTACTTTTCCCACTGCCATCACATACCCTGAACTCATCCTTGAATGTGCAAGCCATTATGACCTTGTTTCTGAGTGTATTAAGAAAGCTTCAGGGGAAGTGATTGTTAGAATCAATAGAACTAGTGTCCATTTGGCCTTTAGGATTCCTCACAAGGAACCTTATGAGCCATGGACGTTCAAAGAAGCTGAGCACCTATATGTCGAAAAGAAAAATAGCTATGACAACAAGATAGCTCAGTCCTGACTTTTGAAACTAGCAGAGGGAGGTTCTAGACTGCCTAAGCCATTAGCTATTGAGCATTTTATAAAAGAAATTGTAGATATTGTTCTTTTGCTGAATAGGGTTAAGGGAAATGAGCATGCATTCCACTAGGAGTTATGGATGTACTTTTTCATACAAAAGATCATTGAAGGGGTTAAATTCATTGATTGGTCTGACCTAATAGCAGAAAACTTGCATAGGGGTTTAATAACTGTTAAAAATTGTGGTCCATTTTTCCTATCTTCTTATCTAATTTACATCCTAGCAACATCTAAAAAATGGGACTATCTTCCACATGCACCTTGGGTTGAAGGCATGCCCATCTACCAATATTACGACGATCTTCAAGAGAATACATTATGCAAAGAGTTTAAACAGGTAAATGATGTTTTTCTAGGAAAATTGGTATTTAAACTCCAAGGTTAGGAGAATGATAGGATGTTAGAAGAAGCTATGTAGGTTGTGCAAATCTATGGTTGCTATTACATTCAATTCCCTAGATTCACATATATTAGAGTGGGTGGTTTTTTTGAGGAACATTTAAAGCTATTGTGTTATTGTTCAGACTCTATTGTGTTATCTAAGATATGTAGGCAATGTGTTTCTATGATTGAGTCTTTTTAGATTTCAAAAAGATCTTCTTCAGTATTCTTCCCAATTGAGATTGGACAATATAGATGCCCTAGTCTGAAATAAGCCATATTGTTAGCAAAATCATTAACCCGCTTATGCTTTAAGCCTTTCATTCTTCGGTTAGATTTAGACTATACTGGCTTTGTCAGAAACAATGTTAAGAATGCGGTATCCCTGACTCATTCAATGAATTTGAAGTGAGGAAAAGGTTGTGGTCACAATTGACCATTAAATAGATCACTATGTTTAACGTAGAATTGGATACTTGTGGATTAAAGGATGATGATTTTGAAGAAGTGCTTGATCAGTTTTATATTGGCTAGATTGAATGCATGCCTATTCCTGAAATTGACTTGGAAAAGAGGGAAGAAAATGATGTCTATGCCCATACTAAAGATGTAATAGCTAGAACCACCAAGTGGATAAAGTTAAAGGCCATGGCTACTCCAGACCTTTCTTGGAAGTTTTCAAAAAGAAAAGATAAAAGGACTGCTAAAAAGAAAACTAATCGAGGTGTTCCTAATTCTCTTGCAGGTCTAGTTGAAGTTGAAGTTGAAGCAATTCCTGAAACACTCCAACTTCAAGTTCCAGAAGCAACTCCAAAAGGAAAGAGAATAACATGTTCAAGCACAAACAAGGCATCAGTCGTCAAAAGTAAGAACACCATAACTGTGGACCTAGAGGTAGCAGAAGACCCACCTATGGTGGATAATGTACCTGAATCCCAAAATTTGCCAGTAACTACCGAAGGCCAGGAGAGTAGCCTCTCCTTGGTGAAATGCTCCCCTGCTACCTTAAAAGATCCAGCTATGCTTAAATGGATGGAGACATAAATGGAGAAGAAAAGAAGCATAGCCCCAATATCCATGCCTATGGATGATTTGGTTAGTAAGTGTCTTGGTAAGCCACCTAAAGTAAAGAAAGCAAGAACCGAGGCAAGAATCAATTTTGATAAAAAATTAGGACGATGGGTAGCAGAGATAGCTACACCACCAGATGGAAGCTCTCATGATTCTATGGTTCCTCAAGACTTCCAGATAACAAAGGTTGATCTAGGAAAGGGGAACCGCAAAGTAGACATTAAGTTCTTTGAAGTATCTAATAAAAAGATCGCACACAAAGTATGGAAAGATGGACAAGATAAGTAGGAAATGAAGGAAACAATAGAAAACATGGCACAATATATCAATGCTATTCTACACCCTGAAGCAAAGCCAATCTGTGAGATGTCATCCATCATTGATGTGTCCTCTGTGACCAATCAACAATCATTGGAGAATCTACATAAGTGCAAAGCGGTAGCTAAGGTAGCAGGTGAATGGGTTCAGGATGTTCTACATGATACAACAAAACACATAGGTCACTTGGATCATGCCTCAAAGGAAATATTGGATATTACTAAAAAGGTGGAATCAAGCAATGAAGGATAAGGAAAAAGAGAAGAACAACTAGACAGAGGTGGTGATGTCGTTGGAAGATATGCATGAACTTGGCCTATAGAAATTCTATGCTGAATGCTCCATAGTTCGTTTAGACAAAAAGGCCCTGTATGTCATCAAAGATTGCATCGAAACGAGGAATGAAGCACTGACAGAAGGAGTAACTAAAATTAAAGGAGTGTTACAAGAGCTTAAGGTTATACACCAGATTATTAAAAATGACCTGAAGTGGTTTGCCAAACAATTCATGGGAAAAGAAGATGACTCCATTGCCCAATCAGATGAAATAATCAAAGAGGCTCAGAAGAAGTTCCAGGAATGGCAAGACAAGAAGGCACCAGCTAAGCAAGACTTTTCTAACGTGGCACACACTAAGGCTATGTTAATCACCAATATAAAACACTTGGAAATGCACGAAGAAAAGGTTGTTAAACTAAAGAAGATGAAAGAAATCTAGAAGCAAAGGTTTGCCTATATTGGTCTACAGCATCAATCCATTATCTCAGCCTTTTTGACTACCTATGAAATGTGGAAGATGGTGAAAAGTGTGGCAAGTGGAGATGGAGCTACCTAATCAAGACAAGCGATTATGCTTAATCACTTAGTTACATTTTCTTTTCCTGGTTACATTTTTCTTGCATTTCAGTTAGTAGTTACTTTAGCAAAAGACAATTAACTCCTGGCGAGGTAATTTTGGTGATAGTCCAACCCCATGCTTATATATATGTAATAATTAGTATGGTAGAGGGGTTAGAATTTCTCTAGCAGATCGATAGAAAAAACTATTTTTGTTTGTGGTTTTATTCCAAGTTAGAAGTAGCATTTTAGAATTTCTGCAGATACATGAAACTCTACTGTTTGATTTATGGTTAAAAGCCTTGTAAGTGGATACTATTGTCTGCCTATTTAAATCAATGTTTCTGAAGATAGTATTTAAGCTTTTAGTTGTATCTGTTATTTGTTTTGAAATTTTTAGTTCAAGACTTGGGATGCTGTGAGAATTTAGTTTTATTGAATTTTCCTACTCAATAGTTTTAATTTTCAAATATGTGGATCATCTTGATAATTAAAATTGAGTGGTTCTTTTGCATTAAAATTTATTTTGAATTGATGAGATAAAATAAGTTGATTCAACACTTTTAGTAGATCATTTTCTTGAAAAGGTCATTTTGTTGAATCTTTTAGATAAAAAAGTTCTTATTATAATAAAGGTAGCTGCACCTATTTTCAGTGAAGAAACATCAAGCAGAGAGTTTCTGAGCCTCTTCCATAGGAATTCATTTGTTAGTTTACACACTTTTCTTTGTTCTTACACAAGAACATTTATAAGGTAAACTATTTACTAACAATGTATTACTCCCATCTTTCTTCTTCCACGTCTTATTCATTTTTGCTCTGATTTGTTCAACATCCACCTTCTGTTTTCCTTTGTTGGACTTTGAATTGGGTACCTTTGACCTTGTTGGGAAATTCCTACTAATATGACCAATCTTCAAACAATTGAAGCATGTAGTTTGGCTAAGTCATCTGCTATAGTTTCCACTGAAATGTTTTCTGATGCAATTTTCAGGAATGTGTCCATATTTTTGATAGTAATGGTAGCTATACCTGGTGTTGTAGTTCCAATTGTAGTGATGTCCATGGTTATTTCCCCTTGCTAGCTGGTTATAATCTACACTCCAAACCTCTATGTCCATACTTCATGCAATTGTAGTAGTGACCATCAAATCTTGGTGTACTAATAGTCCTGGTCCTACAGTCATGTGCTTGATTTCCTTGCTTGTTGCACTTATGAAAATGGCCCACATTCTTAGGTTTATCATGCTGATGGGTGTTCTTGTTCCTACAAAAATTAGAGGTATGTCCTTTTTTACCACAGAAATGACAAGTAGGTTTAGTGTTCATACCTTTGCTACTCCTTTCTTCTGGAGTCTTGGATGACTCTCCTTGTTCAGTGCTAGTGTATCCTAGTCCTAAAGTGTCATTGCTAGCCCTTGGTGATTTTAGTAGCTGCTCAAAGTACTTGATGGCCTCATTAGGTTTATTAAAGCTCTCTACAATTTCCTTCTCTCTTTTCAGATGATTTTGTAGTTGTTCATTTTGCATCTTCAATGTAGAGATCTCAATATCTTTGACATTCAATTCATGATGTGCATTCATCATTTGGCTTAGGGTATCTAGTTGCATGTTTGAAATTCTTGCAAGTTTAATTGACTTTTCTTCTAGTTTGTTAGCAAGGTTTCTCTTGTCTTCTTCTAGCATAGCCTTATCTTCAATGGCTCTTTTCTTCTATTCAATCACTTCACAAACCATCATGGCTTGTGATTCTTGTTCAATCTTGAGAGTTCTAATTTATTTTGCTTGAGCTCTATTCTTCTCCATTAGGTCTGCTATTGCTGCATTGAACTCTTTGGAATATTCATTTGTAAACAATTTTGAGGTGTTAATCTCCTTGTATTGTGTATCATTCTCAACTATGGTTATCTCTCTTCTTCTCTTTAAGGATTTTCTTAGTTCTTCTCTTGCTTCTTCCAAAGTGTGTAGAGAAAGTTGTACATCAATTGCTCAATTCTCTATGATCTTCCCAAGTTTGTAAACTTCCATTTCTAGATCTTTTTCTCCAAGCTGTAAGGCTCCTCCTTGTGAGAACTCAGCTTTGATACCAATTGTTGGAAATTACTAGTGGGAAGATTTACTTCTGAGAGGGGGAGGGGGGTGAATTACAAGTAACCATTTTTAACCTCTAAAAAACCTTTTAGCTCAAATCATTCAAATGCATCTAATTCATCTAATAAACATGAAAGTAAAGACATGCATGAGAATAGATGACACAAGATTTTGGTAACCCAGAAATCCTCCAAAATGAGAAGGTAAAAATTGGGTGGGGATGACACCCACAAAGTATCACTACAAAAATATTAACTATTTAAGGTTACAAAGTTTGACCACTTCCAATGGTCTACCTTGTGAAAGGCCCATCTTGTTAAAGATTTTAAACCATATTATAAGTGACCTAGTTAAAGGATTTACAAACACTCACTTGGAATGTTACCTTGTTAAAGGATTTAGCACCTTTTTGAAAGGCTTAGAACATGGCTGTTAGACCAACCTATCATCATAGGATTTTCATTCCTAATACAATGGCTAGAGAGTATTAGAAGGTCTTAACCTAATGACTTGCAATCTTCAATTGCTAATTCTAGATCCTAGTTATACTCTATCTATTCTGATTCTTGTTTGATCTAATATGTCTCTCCTTTAAATTTTGATACTTTTTTCTTGATCAACTAAATCCTACAATGTTTTTTTGCTCTTTCTAATTCTTTACACCTCTATGCACTTCACTAGCATTCTCCCATAAAATCTTGCACATACCCATACATAATGGGGTTTCATCCTCCTTTTAAAGGCTTCAAAGACTTAGGATTAGGTATGAATCTATGATCAATATTCATTATTCTTTTCCCACTCAATTCTTTGACTTTTCCTATTGGTTGCATTCTTTCTCCATTTTTTTGATTAGTTGCATGGTAATTACGTAGGTAATATAAAAGATTCGATCTTATCTTTAAGATCCTTTGGGATTCATCCCAAGTCAGCTCAAAAATGGTTTACATCTAAGTTTGTGAAAGCACAAAATCATATGTTGATTATGTGTTACTCGGCACTTGCTAGTTGCTGATGCTTGACACATATAGGAATTTTGTCTCACTCGGCATCTATAGTAATTTTGTTTCACTTGGCATCTATACTTTGCTCGGCACCTATAGTGACTTGGCATCACTTATCACTTGACACTTAATACTTGCTTGACACCTATTGAATCTCTGGGTTGACACATGCTATAGCTTGACATCTGTATTATACTCAGCATCAACTTGAGAATTGGTTAAGTGTGTTGACACTCAATTGTCAAAACCAATTTTAATTAAATATTTACTTAGTGAAATGCCCCACCTAGAGATCCTTGGAACAAGGATAAATGAAAGCCTATATATATATATATATATATATATTACAAGTATGAATGCACATGAGAACATCATACCAGGATCACAAAGATCACAATAGAAGACTTAACTATAATCCCAACAACGAACAAATCTCCAAATGCCACTACCAAACTGAAACACTCAAACAAAGAAACAAAGACGAAATACAACAATAGAACAAAAAATCTCAGATCTGTAAAAGAATGGTAATACTAGCCTACCCAAAGGGTATTCAAAAGTCCAAATTGCATTCTCCAAAAGGCAACAAAGATGATCCCTATTTTGTGCACGAGGAAACATAACTAACAGATTTTCGCACAAGGATGTACTCCTCCATGTGAGGATGTACATAAAGCCACATGAAGATCTACCCAATCATGCAAGAATGCTTTGCCCAGTAGCCAAAACACCCCAAACTAGTGTTGAGTTTCACATGAGGATGTACCATAAGCCACACAAGGAAACCCAACACACCACATGAGCTTTTGCATTCTCATGTGAGAAAGTGCAATTTCATGTGAGGATACAAAACAACAAGCCAAAAAACATAAAGATAAAAAGATAGGAAATAAATTTCCTCCACATTGCAGAGTACTTGATCCACAAATTGAGGCATAGACACCTGATTACCAAAATTGCAAGATGAAAACTACATCCTACAATTTGAATACGTAGCAGTAAGAGAACATACTAAAAGCAACACTGCAGTATATAGAAACAAAATTTCAATGTATTGAAATAACAAACTAAGTGCATAGTTCTTCCCAACCATAACAACATCACAAGACCTTAACTATCCTTTCCATCCCCCACATGGAACATCCCAAATGACTAACTAGATCATCAAAGCTATCTTATGAGGACATCACTACAAAAATGTACTACATCATAAGAATAAGAAAATCTAACATGCTAAAAGTAAAGCATTAGATATTCCAATATATCAAACTCATCAACTAATCATATGCTAAACATCATAATATAAGAATGCATCAAATAAACTAACATTATCTAAACATGATATCCAAGCATTCTAATGAAAGCACAAATCACAAGAAAGCATACTCCAGAACCCATAGTATCAGGTGAAAACATCAAGCAATGGTTGCACTGGAACAATAGACTATCTCTGTACACTGGTCCCCAGTAGTGCTAAAGGTAGCTATGCCTCCCAACCACCTAAAACCCATAGTACCACTTCTACCATGCTAATGGAGATAATGATCTAATGAAAAACACACATAAATCATAATGTCTATGGAAAACACTCACACTAGACAATAATAATGACTAAAACCAAGATCAGAGACAATACATAAACTACAAGTCCTGGTCAAACACTTAATGGGCTACTGTGTAGGGGGTGACATCATGGAGAGTTTCTTGGCATCAATAAGCTCAAGCTCTGATCATGTGGTTGAACTCCTCAGTGGTAGGTTCTTGCACATAACATTTTATTATCTTAAGTTTTATTACCCCCCAATGTTTTATTTAGTTATCAATTGATCAAAACTTCCTCTGCCAACCTCTAGGCACAATGATCACCATGATGTGAGATAGAATTACCCTCCATATGCTACCCTATCCTAACCATGCTCATCTAATGATGAGTTCCTATAGGCATGCATATTCCCAACCCAACCCCAATGATCATAACTCCTAAAAGTACCATGTAATATCCGGCCTTGAAAGTCACCAAACAAATGTACGTGTATGTACTCGTGTGTGGAGAACCACCATCATGAATACCATTACACAAGTAATTGATGAGAAAATAAGTAAAATATCACTTAACCAAAAATAGATTTAGGAGGATAGATTCTACATGAATCCCCAAGAACAATAAAACATACATCATAAACTCACTCAGTCAACATCAATCTGGGAGTATGGATTCTACCCAAATCCCAATGATGCAACAAGACCAAACATCATGAACTCACTCAACCAGCCTCAATCTAGGAGTATGGATTATACAAAAATCATAGTGCCCATGAAACAAATAACAAGGGTCTAAAAGAAAGAATAACACTAGGTATAAAATCACTCAACCAAACACAAAGTTAGGAATACAAACGCAACATGCATCCCAATGCAAACATAAAGATGCAACAATGGTTAGATTTATATTATATAGATAATCCAAATCCATGACCAACATCATGCCAAGAAAACATGACAAAACTAGGTAGCACACAAATCGAGGCAAAAAATCTCAAAACTCAAAAACTTCAAAATTAAAATCCATTGTTCTTAGGGTAAAAAAGCCACAAATATCAAATAAAATCTAGGTTTGGAGTCCATATGCAAAAATGACTAGCATAATGATGCAAAACCCCAAACCCTCATCCCAAAAAATAGAGAAATGCTCATACTCGCTTAACTAGGTAGAGCTAGCATACAAAAATGGAGGGGAATACTAGTTCTCAGCTACCAAAAATTGAAGTAGAAACTAAGCTAAAACAAGAAAGTGGGAGAGCCCTACCTCACAGCCAAAACGGAAAAATGGGAATTTGAACCATAAAATAAAAATCGCACAGAAGTAGCCAAAAATCACGGCAATCCAAGGTCTCCCTAAGTTGGATCCAACAAGACCAATCTCATGAAAATCCCACACCTGTAGCTCCCACAATGAACATAATAGTTTTCTTCATGAAGAGGATTTGTGTTTTACTCTCAAACTTTCTAATTCAAAAGTGAGAAATTTTGAAATTAAATTACTTTTTGGATACTTATTCACTTTTTGAGTGAATAATAGATTAGGGAAAATAATTAGGAACCCTAGTTAAATTCTGAATCAATCCAAACAAAAATAAGCTATTCCAAGTAATTGGAATTCATCTATGGCAAAGCTACTAGAAATAAAAATAAGATAAAATAAAGCCCGAAAACCCAAAAATCACAAAATTTCCTAAACAACCTTTGGGACAATGCAAACCTCTAAATGCACAAAAATGTTCATAGGCCTAGTCACGAAATGAAAATGAGTCCAGCTTTATCAAATCACTGGAAGGTTTAATTTTAAAATTTAAATAAGATATGTCGACCATACAGGGATGACATTGGTAAATCTGAACAATTAAATCACTAACTCCATGTGCCACTACGAGGGATATAAATCCTACACATTAAATGACACAATCAAGTGCAATTGCATATAACAACATAGCCAAAGTAATAAATGCATTAAATAACCTAATTTAAGCATTTATTCAATTATATTGAAATAATCTATTTACATCACATAACATAATCAGAGATATGTCCAAATATCGGATAACCATATATCATCATAAAACATATTGTCATCTCAAAATAGCATCATCATGCAAATATGATCAACTGAACAACATAGTAGTCTAACACCTATGATACTAGAAATCCAAGTAAAACATCTGACCCTGACGTCATCTCAACATGTAACAATAACATGAGTAATAAGTATCTCTCAGGTCAAAATATAACAAGGTAAATATCCACAACACATAACCAATGAATCCAACATGGACAATCCATTTCTAATTATTTAAGCATTTAATAATGGTTGTTTAAACAACATGAAAAGTCACTTAAAACACAAAAGCAAAAACAATCATATACATGACTAACCACTGCTATAGGAAGCTAGTCCAGTGTAGCAAGATAATAATACACAATGCACTCTTTGCACACATCTCAAGGTAATCATGGAACAACATCATGATACCACATCTATCTTGGTAACCACTAGCACAAACCTTAGTAAAACATCTACCAAATCACAATATCGTAAATTAGCCATAGGCTTAATCAAAGCAATTGATATAGTAACATAAATCCAATCACCCCGAGGGTGTATACCACTCATGGTCCTAATCATGATCCCTTCTCAAGGAGAGACCAACAAGGTTGCATCCATTGGGATGACTTATAGAAGTCAAATGGGAGAGGCACTACACTTGGGTTAAAATAGATTGACTAGAATTAAATTTGAAGTAAATGTAGAATGATTTATGATAGATTAAACCATATTTTTAAAATTCAAAGTAAGTGCTATGGAATGATAATAAGGAATTAAAATCATCTTAAGGGTTAATAGAAGGGGGCCAATTCAAATCTAAAATCTAACTATCGAACTGTATTAAAAAAAAAAAAAAAAAAACTAGAACAAATATATCTGGGACCCTAAATTGAGATTTTTTGATCCTAAATATATGCCGACAATAAAGGTTGACATTAAGGGTCTAGGTAAACTAAAGTTCTAGGTCAACACCAACCTCTTCAGCACAAAAAACCTAAAATTTAAAAGTCTGACAAAAACTTGAAACCCTGGTTCCAAAATCTGTGTGTGTTGCTTGACAAACCTATAGATCTTCTCCTACACACTTGAAATTTTGATTTTTTTGAGGAGGAAGGACTTTCATTGTTTAAGCCCTAGTTTAAGAATTAACCTTGAAATGAAAAAGCATATAAAAGTAAGACAAATATAAATATTCACCTTAGTAAATCTCTATGGATAGATTCAAATCTGCTATCCATAATGATGTATAAATTCTTGTATGTTGACAAGTCATGTAGAATGTAGGATGTCTCCACAAGCACGATAGATCTACATGTTACAAAAAATATAATTATGGATGTAAGTATACTCTTGAATTCTTTTGAAAGGTTATAGATTATTGATCTCCTTCCTTGATGACCAACTCTACTATCTAGACTAAAGAGATAGGGTAGATCCTAAGAAGGAAAAAAAAATGAGGATCTTCAATGAATCCATGCTTGCTAGATTTGAACTCCTTTAATGAAACTTGAAATATTTTGTTCAAATATATGAATTATATGTTTGAAAGTGTGTGTATTAGATCCCTTAGATTATAATGAATGGCTTGTGTGTGTATTGGATGATAATGGATAGATTTCATATAGAATGTATGCCCAAATAAAGTGAGTAAGCCTTTGTTCATAGTTATTTCTAATTGAAAATCAAAAGGCTTAACTACATGATAGAAGAAAAGAAATAAAAAACCTAAAAATGGGCATAGGGTACTGAGGCAAAATGCCTTCGGTTGAGGTTAAGCTTGACCTTAACTCAAGAGAAAATTTACATCAAAAATTTCTTCAAGATCTTGGGGATGGAGAAAAAATGGTGGTTTTGGTGGTCATAGGACATTTGGCTAGTTATAATTTTCAAATATTGGCAAGTTACTAAAAAGTTGCCAATGACAACATTGACAATATTTTGCAAAATATTGTCAAGTTGTACATTCTATTTGCTAACGGGCAACTAATTCAAAAATATGGTTGGGAAATATTTTAAATGGTTCAAATACACATGTAATGGATTGAAAAATGTTGGTGAACATTTTGGAAAGTTTGGAAAACAATAATAGAGAGGATTTTGTAGCAATTTGTGTGAGTTTGTACTTATGTACCTGGACTGGTAAGTGATTTTTTTTTATAGTTATTGTTAGAGAATTTATTTACTCTTAAAATTTATTTATTTTGAAACCCTATTATGTTAAATTGAGGAATTGATAAACAAAATTGTATTAGTAGGAAAAAACCCTTGCAAACTAGGGCTTGACAACAAAGTATTGAAATTGGACCTGCATCCACGACTGAAAATTTTTGAAACTTGGGGGATTGAAAGATCCAAGGATGTACTTTAAGATTATGGAGTGATTTCTATTGTCACATAAAATGGCTAATTTTGATAATGAGCCCTAGCTCCTGGCATCTTAATATGATAGGAAAACTTTGTATGATCATAGTAGGTTTAGTTGTGTGGATGAAGGAAGGAAGGGGCTTGATCACTTGTTAAAGGATTTTTGGGATCTATCCCAAGTGTTTGAAGCAATAGGAGGATCAGTTTATGTAGAGAATAAATCAAAGACTTGAAGTTGTAAGAATAACAATGAATTAGCCCTTATAGGCCTAATATGAACCCTAAAGAAGGAACCCTAGTTAGATGATATGACCTAATCAATGAACTTGGTAGTATGATAGAGTGTCAGAATGGGTATTCAAATATATTATTTTTTTGGAAGGATCACATATTGTATGGGAGTACTATTCCAAAAACTTATTAGGGAGGCCTGATTGGGGCTCATTGTCCTAATTGATTGTTAGGGTGAAATTTCTTACTTGAGTAAGTTTTCATGATTGAAACCAATTAGGTTTGGGTTTTTTTATCCTAAGAAAGACATTCCTCATGGCTGGAGTTGTGGTGAAGTGAGTGAAACCCTGATTTTCTTATATTTTTAAGTCTTGAAACCTTAAGTAAGGGGGTTTTAGAAGATATTGTTGGAAATATTGTTAGATAGATGTCTTGAGAGTTGTCATTAATGGTAACATGTATTTAGCATTTAGAGTTAGAAAATTGTCTAAGTGTTTGACAGTTTGTAGCAACAGAGAGATAAATGTGATGTGTACGGATGACTCGTTGGGAGTTAACATATGTACAATTGAGGAAAGTTCTATGACAATGCCATGATGATTTATACTAGTGCACAAATGGATACAAACTACACAATGCGAGTTATGATTGAAATATCAGTACGAGTATTTGATAGAGCAGAACAAAGAATAGAAAATAATTGAGTTGTATGACTTAAGGAATAATTTTGGAAACAAAATAATTACTAATTCATGATGAGCCACATTTTTGGATGTTAATCCATAATTTATTTTATATTATGTCAAGTGTGTGAAGATATGAAGGCTGACTGAGTAGAGATTAACTAATTTGCAAAGTATAAGTAGAGATGTTATCTTGCATAGTTAAGTGAATGACACATGTGATCTATGCAATATATGTGATAGATGTGAAGTCGATGAGATAATATGAAACTACATGATGCAAGATCTAATGTATGATCATAGAAAGTGTGAATTATAGTAGTGAAAAAGTATTGTATGTATATCTATTCTTGTGAAGAACTTTATTGTATAAATTCATGCTAGGGCAGCGAGCTCTTCTTGCATACATTGTATTTGATATACCAACTCCTAATAGGGTTGAAGTAACTGTAACGCCCCGCTCGGGAACCCAAGAGAATTAAACCTAACATGTTACAATGTTTACTGAACTTTTTTTTTTTTTAAAGTTTAAACAACATCAAGATAACATTAATGTGGAAGCAATAAGAACATACATATCAAATACACATTTGCAATTACAGATACAATTTCAATTCCTCAAGGATTCCTTTATGTTGAGTCACATTTAATAATTTTTAAATTAATTAGTTTAAGTTCCTAGTACAATGTCTCAAGATCATAAAAAAATAACAAATACATAAATCGCATAAGCAAATGCATAAGTATAAACAATACAATGAAAGTACATCCACTAAATAGCATCCACTGCACATGTCGCAGGGTATGTGAGAATAGATACAATACATCGTAATACATGATAACATATATACATCATCTAAAAAGAAGTCTCTGAGATAAGAAATAAGAATGATAAAGGTACATCTTCTGCAATGAACATCCAACAGCTGGCAATGTGAAGGGAGACCCAAATGGTAAGAAGGCACTACCTCTCGACCCGTGGTTACCTAGTCAGGCTTCCACTCCCACCGTGCAGGGAAGATAATGAACGATCCACATATGGCTTTCAAACATAAAACATTCCTAGGCAAGGTACCCCTAATAGCCAAAACTACCTCAAAGGTAACACATGCTACTCAAGAAGATAAAATAATCCAAAAGTAAGAACACTCAACCCAATACTGAAAACACATAACCAAACATCATACACGAACCAAGTATAAACCAAATACCAAGATCATAAGATAAACTCAATGAAAGATAATCATCTCAAGTCAAAAGCCACATGTCAAAAGTACAACAACCATGAATCACCAATCATCCTCAATGAAAGTAATAACCACAATAAACATGTCCAACAATAAATACACCACCAACAATAAGTACACCACCAACAATAAGTACAGCACCAGAGGTACACAAATATACAGAGATCTACAGAGGAGACTCAGGCTACATACTAGAGAGTGTCATCACATGGCTGCTTGAGTTATCCTGGACTGATCTCTTAATAGACCCTGAACCCTCAAGCGTTGAGTTACCCTGGACTGGTTACTCTGAACCCCAGACCCTCAACATCACACATATGGAAACTAGAAAGCCCTCTCAAGAAGACGAGGCACTCATCTCATTCCCATCCTTAGTCTATACAAGCACTAAAGGCATGAGTAGATCAAATATCTCTAACTTATATTTTTAGTGTGTTTTCCAACATAAATTTTAATTACTAGATTATCACTTATTACATAATTTGCATTAGGTTACCCTGGTACTGACCACTTTGGGTCCCGGACCCCTATGCAAGCCACTCCCAAGTCACATACCTAGACAACCTCTCCTAAGCACATAAAAACACAGTTGTGTCCCATACCACAACAACCCTAAAGATCAAACTTGGTTCCTTAACATGCAACCTGATAATAGGATGGTTCTCCAACCCAAGTACACATAAATGCTTCATAAAGTAAACCTCATAACTATAATTTCAATTTGAATCACATAACACATCATGACAACCAGCCATATAAATAGTATAAAATAAATCTCACAAAGACCTCTGGTGTACATCCTAGACTATTCAACATCTAATCAACTCCAAAATCCCAAAGCATAAGCCATACAAGCAAAACAACACAGTTTTATAGTTGGGTTTGATTTAAAAATACATAATCGGGTTACAAGTAAAGTTTTAGTTTTTCAATGTTTGTGTTTACATAACTAGTCTCATAGTTCAATTGATTGATAATATGCTTTTGAATTAATCTGAGGTTTCCATTTCTGGTTCAACGTATGTTTTAATCAGGTAAATCACATAGTTTACCCTTGCAAAAATATCTTGTTCCTATATCCAAATGAAACACACAATTACCCATAATTGATTTCAAGTTAAGTCCCCAAAACAACCCAAGGGTAATAATTAAATTGCTAATAATACTACGATCTTATTAAAAATTAATATTACAATAATTAAGTAAAACTTATAAACTTAGTTAAACAACTTTCATTATTAACTAATTCTAATTAAATTATATTTAATTAAGTTAATTAATATATAAAATATTCATATCAAATTTTAATCTCATGATTATAAATCACTTTGATAATAATTTAATTAAGATTTAAATAAAATATTATCATAATTTAAATCAATTAGTTAATAATAACAATTTATTAAAGTATAATTTAAATTACTATTATTAATAACTCATTAATATTTTATAGATTATAACTAAATATTTAATAAATTATATCAAATAATATAAAATATTTATTAAATAATATATATTAAAAATTTATTATTAACAAAAAACTTTCGTAATATAAAACAAATTTAAAATTCCAAAGTGATTTAATCGCTACCTTTGCTTTTTTTCTCAAGGGTCATGCGGTTGATTAAGCACGCACCCCCATTGCGTACTGTAGTGGCAACATTTAAGTCGCCAGTTTAAAAATCGTGCGGCCTGCACAAACTGTTACTGCTGCATATCGCAGCATAGTACAACGTGCTTAAGGCTGCCGATCCAAGGAAATGGGTGGGGTACAGTGGGGTACCCACCCAAAATTAATATATTTATTATTATATAATTTTTTTTCTTTTTCTAAATTTAATTTCATTTAAATTTTAATACAATTGCTATATATATATATATATATATATTTATTTATAAAATTATTATATATGAAGTTTAAGAGGAGTTTTATAAATTTATAAATTATAATTTTTATTTTATTAAAACATATGATACTCATTTTAAAACAAACTTCACAATTATATATATATATATATCACATTATAATCTAATAGGAAAACTAAGTTTAATTATTCGAATTTCTAATTCAAAATTTTCTTTTTTTTAAATCTCCATTCCTCCCTAGATTAAATTTCTAACTTCCAAATTTAACTCAAACCCAAATCTCGATTTGATACTATTTTCTTTCAATTGTAGAAACAAGATTTTCTAAATAGTTGTTTTCAATCCGGGATTCACAAATGAAATTGACTAGCAAAAGATCCAGAACGAAGGATGGCAAGATTCAGACAACAAAATTTGAGAAACAATTTTCAACAAGCACGAAGAAGACAGAGTTCCAAAAGTATTTCTACAATGGTTCACAAACCCTACCTTGACCTGATGCTAACAATCTGGTGAAACCCTTGCTAATCCAAACCCTCCCAAGCTTCAAAGATTTCTTTGTTCCCCTTTGCAAAAGTGTGTTCCCTGAAACCTGTGTCTGAAAAACTTGTGTCTAAAAACTTCCGTCCCCAATAATGACCCGATAACCTCTAATATAGAATCTAATTACCCTTTAGGGTTTCTATCTCCACAACTCTAAAATTATAATTATTTTATTCAATTAATTCTTCATGCACAATTAATTTCCTTTTTAAATTAAAATATTCTTTTATTATTCCTTCATGCACTTAAGTGACTCATTAAATTACTTTATTTAATCTTTCCACTTTGCTTTACTTTAAATTAATTTATTAACTTTAATCTCATGCACACTTTAAAATATCCTTATTAAGTTCACATATTTATCTTTTAATTAATTTTCTATATTTTAAACTCATACACGCATCATGCAAACTTAAATCTTTTCCATAAATTAATATCTTTTAACTTCTTAATTTATTTTTGAACGTTTTAAATTTGATAAATATTTATTAACTTAAATAACAATAATATTTAGCATTTATTTAAAAATGAACTCTAAATATATTATTATTAAATTAAATAAATATTATCTCGTTCTAAATTTATTCTTAAAACTTTTATCTTCAATTTAATTCTTTATATTTAATTAATTTCTCAATTAATTAAATATAATTAAATATTCAAAATATCATAATAATTTTCCATTAAATTAAATCATTAATTTAATCTTTTAATTAGACTTAATTTAATAAAAAATACATCAAACACTCACAAAACAACATACGCACAAAATACTCACGGGTTTTAAAAGGGTAGATAGTCTGTTACGAGTCCTCCTTGCAGGACAAGTATTATAGGCTTATGGCTAGGATTGGACCTGATCATTATCTTCCCATTCTCGCCATTTGAGTATTTGTAATGGGGCACGCTCATCCTGGCAATTCAGGGAAGTCGATGCCCGGTACCTGCATCCTGCATAAAAGATGAGCATGTACATGTATATAATATATCTAAACTAAACAGACAATGGCAGGGAGTGGTTCATCGTGTAGATCCCGACTAGCAGGTGACTACGACTCCCTCCCTTAACCACATCAAACACGTCAGACAGAAAGATAAAATAAACACGCACACCATACACATGCAAGTATGGGGTAAGTATCGTAAAAATCACAAGTCTAACATCAAATGCGTACATATAATAATTCATCTCTATCAATACAACATAATCATCATTAAAGACATCATGTTAACATTTGTATGAAAGAAACCACATTTACTAACTAGGATCATCAAAATATCATTAACAACACATGAATGAAATCAACTAAGCAATAATAACTGATACATTTGTAATCAAAGTCATGAAATAATATCATAATATTACAAATCTAGCATCTCTAAACTAATCAATGCATAAAATCAACCTAAAAGAATTTGACAATGATAACAGAAATGTGATCTAGGGACAGGCACTACATCCACCCCCTCTAGAATTAGGCTTACTCCTGGAAGCCCATTACTAAGAAACATGAATCAAACTTAGAAACTCAAAACTAAGGTCCATGATCAGGCAATTGGTCACTCTATGACCATATTGTCCACAAAAGTAGCAATCTCCACTAAAGCGTCCCTGAGCTCCAGGTGCACGCGACTGATCACAACTACCAACACTAGCATCCTCACTGAGAGCTCGAGGAACTCGATCCAACCTATTGCGCATACTACGCTTCCAGTTGCGATAGTTCCCTGACTGTGAACCACCACTGTTACCATGGAAGAACTTTCTTCTCGATTTCTCCTGATTACCTTTAGAGAAGTTAGGATAATTTCTAGAACTTCCAGCCCCTTGAGACTGGTTATCCCTCAATGCTCCCGAATAAAGTGCCCCTCTAGCCTGGACACCTGGTAGGCCACCTTGACCCGAAGTCACACTCCTCTCAACCAAAGTAGCTCGCAATATAGCATCCTTAAGGTTTTAGGTTGGAAAACCTTAACACCCCCAATGATGTTAACATTAAGTCCTCTAATGAAATGTTGGACCATTAATGGTGAGCTATCACTAACTCCTGCATAAGACATAAGCTCAAAGAACTTACGCTCATACTCCACCACAGTCTTGGTACCTTGTCTCAAATCATGAAACTCATCTGCCCTCTGAAGTTGCCACTGCTCTGATAGAAATCGCTCATGGAAGTGTTCGAGGAACAACTCCCATGTGACAGTCTGCATATTTATCCCAAGTTTCTTCTCCTCCATATTCCACCAAATCGCTGCAAAGAGCTCTAAGTGGGTAATGGCATATCTTGCTTTGACGTTGGAGTCAAAGTCTTGCATGGAAAAACATCTATCTAGAGCAATCAACCAATTCTCAGCATCATATCCAGTACATTCTCCATTGAAAGGTTTGATCTTGACCCGTAATAGGTCCTTCATCTGGATGGACTAACTAGACCGCCTGTTGCTCTCTAGGATCCTCCCTCTAGGACTCATGGGCCTATCTCTATCTACATGATCTGAATGATGAGCTCTATCCTGCAAGGGTAGTCATGCTAGGATCTCCTTGACCAAGTTTCTAGTAACCAGTCCTTCTGTCTCAACATCTTTCTTAACACTAGCATCCTCTCTAGCCTCTTCCTGAATAGGGTCTCCTGAATGGACCAAGGAAGGAATACGATGACTAACTCTCCCATGACTTCTACCACGTCCTGAACTATGACCCCTAGCAATGGATCTAGAACCAAGAGTCATCTCTCCTACAACACCCAAACACAACAACGACATCTAAGAATCCATCATAACCATAGGGTCATAACATACTGACATAAAGCAATAATCCAAAAAGTTTTATAAGTTTTCTAATTCCATGTTTAGAATTTGTATCATTTCAGAGTTTTTTGTTCAATAGTTTGGTTTCAAGTTTGATGTCAATATAAGTTTGACGTTTAAATAAGTTGCAAGTTTACTAATTGCTCAAGTGATGGCGCACATAATTCCCAAAGTTCCCAATGTTGAAACTCAGGCTCTGATACAATATGTAACGCCCCGCTCGGGAACCCAAGAGAACTAAACCTAACATGTTACAATGTTTACTGAACTTTTTAAAAAAAAAAAATTTAAACAACATCAAGATACATTAATGCGGAGGCAATAAGAACATACATATCAAATACACATTTGCAATTACAAATACAGTTTCAATTCCTCAAGGATTCCTTTACGTTGAGTCACATTTAATAATTTTTAAATTAATTAGTTTAAGTTCCTAGTACAATGTCTCAAGATCATAAAGAAATAACAGATACATAAATCGCATAAGAAAATGCATAAGTATAAACAATACAATGAAAGTACATCCACTAAATAACATCCACTGCACATGTCACAGGGTATGTGAGAATAGATACAATACATCGTAATACATGATAACATATATATATCATATGAAAAGAAGTCTCTGAGATAAGAAATAAGAATGATAAAGGTACATCTTCTGCAATGAACATCCAACAGCTGGCAATGTGAAGGGAGACCCAAAGGGTAAGAAGGCACTACCTCCTGACCGCGTGGTTACCTAGTCAGGCTTCCACTCCCACCGTGCAGGGAAGATAATGAACGATCCACATATGGCTTTCAAACATAAAACATTCCTAGGCAAGGTACCCCTAATAGCCAAAACTACCTCAAAGGTAACACATGCTACTCAAGAAGATAAAATAATCCAAAAGTAAGAACACTCAACCCAATACCGAGACCACATAACCAAACATCATACACGAACCAAGTATAAACCAAATACCATGATCATAAGATAAACTCAACGAAAGATAATCATCTCAAGTCAAAAGCCACATGTCAAAAGTACAACAACCATGAATCACCAATCATCCTCAATGAAAGTAATAACCACAATAAACACGTCCAACAATAAATACACCACCAACAATAAGTACAGCACCAGAGGTACACAAATATACAGAGATCTACAGAGGAGACTCGGGCTACATACTAGGGAGTGTCATCACATGGCTGCTTGAGTTACCTTGGACTGATCTCTTAATAGACCCCGGACCCTCAAGTGTTGAGTTACCCTGGACTGGTTACTCTGAACCCCGGACCCTCAACATCACACATATGGAAACTAGAAAGCCGTCTCAAGAAGACGAGGCACTCATCTCATTCCCATCCTTAGTCTATACAAGCATTAAAGGCATGAGTAGATCAAATATCTCTAACTTATCTTTTTAGTGTGTTTTCCCCCCATAAATTTTAATTACTAGATTATCACTTATTACATAACTTGCATTAGGTTACCTTGGTACTGACCACTTTGGGTCCCGGACCCCTATGCAAGCCACTCCCAAGTCACGTACCTAGACAACCTCTCCTAAGCACATAAAAACACAGTTGTGTCCCATACCACAACAAACCTAAAGATCAAACTCGGTTCCTTAACAGGCAACCTGATAATAGGATGGTTCTCCCACCCAAGTACACATAAATGCTTCATAAAGTAAACCTCATAACTATAATTTCAATTTGAATCACATAGCACATTATGACAACCAGCCATATAAATAGTATAAAATAAATCCCACAAAGACCTCTGGTGTACATCCTAGACTGGTCAACATCTAATCAACTCCAAAATCCCAAAGCATAAGCCATACAAGCAAAACAACACAGTTTTATAGTTGGGTTTGATTTAAAAATACATAATCGGGTTACAAGTAAAGTTTTAGTTTTTCAATGTTTGTGTTTACGTAACTAGTCTCATAGTTCAATTGATTGATAATATGCTTTTGAGTTAATCTGAGGTTTCCACTTCTGGTTGAATGTATGTTTTAATCAGGTAAATCACATAGTTTACCCTTGCAAAAATATCTTGTTCCTATATCCAAATGAAACACACAATTACCCGTAATTGATTGCAAGTTAAGTCCCCAAAACAACCCAAGGGTTATAATTAAATTGCTAATAATACTACGATCTTATTAAAAATTAATATTACAATAATTAAGTAAAACTTATAAACTTAGTTAAACAACTTTCATTATTAACTAATTTTAATTAAATTATATTTAATTAAGTTAATTAATATATAAAATATTCATATCAAATTTTAATCTCATGATTATAAATCACTTTGATAATAATTTAATTAAGATTTAAATTAAATATTATCATAATTTAAATCAATTAGTTAATAGTAACAATTTATTAAAGTATAATTTAAATTACTATTATTAATAACTCATTAATATTTTATAGATTATAACTGAATATTTAATACATATCAAATAATATAAAATATTTATTAAATAATATATATTAAAAACTTATTATTAACAAAAAACTTTCGTAATATAAAACAAATTTAAAATTCCAAAGCGATTTAATCGCTACCTTTGCTTTTTTTTTCAAGGGTCATGTGGCTGATTAAGCACGCACCCCCATTGCATACTGTAGTGGCAGCATTTAAGCCACCAGTTTAAAAATCGTGCGTCCTGCACAAACTGCTGCTGCTACATATCGCAACACAATATGGCGTGCTTAAGGCCGCCAATCCAAGGAAATGGGTGGGGTATGATGGGGTACCCACCCCAAATTAATATATTTATTATTATATAATTTTTTTTCTTTTTCTAAATTTAATTTCATTTAAATTTTAATAAAATTGCTATATATATATATATATTTTTTTATAAAATTATTATATATGAAGTTTAAGAGGAGTTTTATAAATTTATAAATTATAATTTTTATTTTATTAAAATATATGATACTCATTTTAAAACAAACTCCACAATTATATATATATATATATATATATATATATATATATATATATATATATATATATATATATATATATATATATATATATATATATATCGCATTATAATCTAATAGGAAAACTAAGTTTAATTATTCGAATTTCTAATTCAAATTTTTCTTTTTTTAAAATCTCCATTCCTCCCTAGATTAAATTTCTAACTTCCAAATTTAACTCAAACCCAAATCTCAATTTGATACTAATTTCTTTCAATTGTAGAAACAAGATTTTCTAAATAGTTGTTTTCAATCCGGGATTCACAGATGAAATTGACTAGCAAAAGATCCAGAACGAAGGATGGCAAGATTCAGACAACAAAATTTGAGAAACAATTTTCAACAAGCACAAAGAAGACAGAGTTCCAAAAGTATTTCTACAATGGTTCACAAACCCTACCTTGACCTGATGCTAACAATCTGGTGAAACCCTTGCTAATCCAAACCCTCCCAAGCTTCAAAGATTTCTTTGTTCCCCTTTCCAAAAGTGTGTTCCCTGAAACCTGTGTCTGAAAAACTTGTGTCTGAAAACTTCCGTCCCCAATAATGACCCGATAACCTCTAATATAGAATCTAATTACCCTTTAGGGTTTCTATCTCCACAACTCTAAAATTATAATTATTTTATTTAATTAATTCTTCATGCACAACTAATTTCCTTTTTAAATTAAAATATTCTTTTATTATTCCTTCATGCACTTAAGTGACTCATTAAATTACTTTATTTAATCTTTCCACTTTAGTTTACTTTAAATTAATTTATTAACTTTAATCTCTTGCACACTTTAAAAATCCTTATTAAGTTCACATATTTATCTTTTAATTAATTTTCTATATTTTAAACTCATACATGCATCATGCAAACTTAAATCTTTTCCATAAATTAATATCTTTTAACTTCTTAATTTATTTTTGAATGTTTTAAATTTGATAAATATTTATTAACTTAAATAACAATAATATTTAGAATTTATTTAAAAATGAACTCTAAATATATTATTATTAAATTAAATAAATATTATCTCGTTCTAAATTTATTCTTAAAACTTTTATCTTCAATTTAATTCTTTATATTTAATTAATTTCTCAATTAATTAAATATAATTAAATATTCAAAATATCATAATAATTTTCCATTAAATTAAATCATTAATTTAATCTTTTAATTAGACTTAATTTAATAGAAAATACATCAAACACTCACAAAACAACATACGCACAAAATACTCACGGGTTTAAAAAGGGTAGACAGTCTGTTACGAGTCCTCCTTGCAGGAAAAGTATTATAGGCTTATGGCTAGGATTGGACCTAATCATTATCTTCCCATTCTCACCATTTGAGTATTTGTAATAGGGCGTGCTCATCCTGGCAATTCAGGGAAGTCGATGCCCGGTACTTGCATCCTGCATAAAAGACGAGCATGTACATGTATATAATATATCTAAACTAAACAGACAATGGCAGGGAGTGGTTCATCTTGTAGATCCCGACTAGCAGGTGACTACGACTCCCTCCCTTAACCACACCAAACATGTCAGACAGAAAGATAAAATAAACAGGCACACCATACACATGCAAGTATGGGGTAAGTATCATAAAAATCACAAGTTTAGCATCAAATGCGTACATATAATAATGCATCTCTATCAATACAACATAATCATCATTAAAGACATCATGTTAACATTTTTATGAAAGAAACCACATTTACTAACTAGGATCATCAAAATATCATTAACAACACATGAATGAAATCAACTAAGCAATAATAACTGATACATTTGTAATCAAAGTCATGAAATAATATCATAATATTACAAATCTAGCATCTCTAAACTAATCAATGCATAAAATCAACCTAAAAGAATTTGACAATGATAACAGAAATACGATCTAGGGACAGGCACTACAGCAACTCCTTGTAGGATTGTGGCTTCTAACAAGTCCTAGTCCTCTAGAAGGGACTCAAGACACTATATTTACTTCATAGACTCTTAAAAGGATCAATATCCTTAACAAGATCTGGGCATCATCCCCATTGGGGTTTTCCCTTGGCTAGGTTTTCCCTACTTAAGAAATAATGGTGTTATGACTATGTGCATGGTTATATTTTCTATTCAATATTGTTATTTTACTTTCATATGTAAGTTATAAAGTAATTAACAATATTCAACTGTGGGCAAAAGTTTTTAGAATACTGATTCACTCTCCCCCACCCTCTGTATTATCTATTTCTAACATTTGGTATCAGAGCACAGTTACTCTAAAGAAGTTTAAAAACTTGAGTAAGATCCTTATAGATATGGAATAGGTGAAGAAAAAACTTGTAGAAGCTCTTGAATAGATTGATCTTCTTACAGAAGAACGAGATAACCTGAAAGATAGATATGAAGATGGAAAAGTCTACATTGGCAAATTGAAAGACAAGATTGATGGTTTGAAATCTAGTAAGGAATCAATTGCATAGACTAGTGATATTGATGAAATAGGAAATCTCAAGAAAAAAAATGAGATCTTGAAGCATGAATTGAAAATTCTTGAACTTAAGTTGAGTCTTAAGAAAGATGGTAGTAAGAGTGAACTTGATCTAAAATTTGAGAATGCAAACCTTAGATCCTAGTTGAGTCAAGTAACATCTAAATTAGATACTATCAAAATTGAGCATGCAAAATTACAAAAGTATAATATCATTGTGAAATATGGATTGACACAAGCTAAACAATAGTTAGAGTAACTTTATTCCAATTTTTAGATGATTGATGAACATATATTTCACCAGAGACCTTCTTATGATAAGACAAGACTTGGATATCTTATTGGAGAGAAATCAACCAAGAAAGTTGAAATTAGAAGAGAACTAAATTCAATTATTGTTTCCACAAAGAATGTGATTTGAGTAAGGTATAATTAAGCACATCTACTAAAGTATCAAAAGAAATTGAATTAGTTGATTTGTTAGCGAAACATGATGAACCTAAGAAAATAGATCAAGTTGATAAACCTAAGCAAGATGAGCCAGCCAAGGAAGTAAGGCATGAATTAGAGGTAGATATTTCATATGCAATGAAGTTGATCATATAAAAAGAGATTGCATGGGTAAGTCTTTTAAACCTATTACTATTTTTTATTGTTATAATTGACATGGTTATGGACATAAAGCAGTAGGCTGTAAGAAACCTAAGTTTGATGGTAATAATGAAAATAGTAGAATGTTTAGGAACACTAACGCTGTAGGTAATGGAAGAGGAAGATCACAAAAAAACTCCAATGATGGAGAGAGCCCTCATGGAGAAAAGTTTTGTGTATTACAGGTGTAAAAATCTCGGACACATTGCAAGAAATTCTAGGGCACCTGATAGTCAGAATGGAACCAACTAGAGAAGAAATGCACCTGCATGTTAGTTATGTAATAACTTCAGACAAATAGCAAGATATTGTAGAATATATAGAAGAGATTTTAATAGGAATCCTAACTATAGAAGGAACAACAAAAAAAATGATAGAAGGAATGGAAATGGCAATGATAGTAGTTAGAAGGAAGCAATCAAGGAACATGTTGATGAATTCACAAAAGCATTTGTGAAAGCTAAGGATCCAGAAAAATCTTATATAGTTTTTGAGGAAAAGTATTTTGATGCACCTAGTGATACATCGAAGTCACAAATTGTTTGTCACTCATCCCACCTGAATTAAGCAGTCTTAGTAGAGGTAGAGCATTAGTTGGTCAGAATTGATGTTAGAGAGTGAGTTGGAAGTTGCATAGTTAATAGGTAGATTAAATTTAGGACAAAGGAGTGAAATTTTTGATTAAAATATTAGGGTGCAAGTTTAACCATGGTTCAAGGGTTAACTCAGTACCGGCTAGATTTTTACATGTAGCTTATGTAATGGCAATTCAGTGAAGAGTAAATTTGTGTGAGATTATCAAATTGTAGTTGTTAGATAACATTGCAAAAGTGAAGAAGACCAAGAGTGAAATCTTCAGATATGAGTCCTTATTGACTCATTTGTTCTTTTATGCAACAAGGAAGTTCCTGGGAATGAAAAATTCGGATAACAATGAGTGCACAATGAATTTGTGACTCAATGTTATAGATCAAAGCTGGAGAATGTCAAAGATGATGACATTCACATAATGATGAAGAGTTTCCAAAATGAAATGAAATAGAGGTACAAAATACCTCCATCCATGGTAGAGAAGTACAAGGATAATATACACTTCATGGTGGAGATAGACAACACATGCATGGAAGCTGTGGAACCAAGGGCTAAATTCATAGAGCTCATGGGATATGAGATGAGCATAGAGCTTATAGAAGGGTATGCATAGATTATACTTCTATTTAAGAAGGACACTGAGTTCCCTAGATGGGAAACCTTTGATGAGAAGATGAGAATAGTTCATTTTGAACTACATATCAAGGAAAGCAAGAAGAAAGTGGAAAAGGTTATTGATTCCATTCTTAATGAATAAGGTATGACCCGTGAACAGTTCAATGAGGTGAAAGGAATTGCATTGGAGATGAAGGAAAGTGGGCAATCTAAAGTGATAAAAAAAACTCCTATTGCTATTGCAGGACCTTCAAAAGGTGTAACAATTGCACAACCATGTGCACAGGCTCCCATTGGACCATATGCAATAGTTGTGTGAGTGCAACTAATAAAGACAAGAAGTGAACAACCTAGGAGGTAGCCAGAGGTGGAAATGCATGTTGTAGAGGAAATTAGAGAGACTGGTGAAGGTTAAGCAAGAACCTACACCATCCACCAAGAAAAGGGTCAAGAAGACTACCAGTAGACTAGGAAAGAGAAGGAGAATGATGCAAGTCAGTGATTCTGAAGAATCTAAGGATGAAGCTAAAGATAGACTAGTGGAGCAAGCAACACAAGAAGGTAGAACTCCAATAGATAAGAAAGAATGGAAACGAAAGGAAGAAAACCTTAACATGAAAATTACTAATGATGACAATTTTGTACAGGTGAACAAGTATTATAGTTTGTACAATAATATGGATAGAAGGTAGTTAGAGAATGCCATAGTAAGAAATATGATACTACAGAATAAGAGGTTTGATAGTATACAGAGTAAGATTCCATAAGATCTACATAATAGATTGTTAAATAGAAGGAAGAGAGTGTTGGATGAATACAAAAATTTGAGAATAATAATGATAAAAGACTTGTGTGAAAACAACTCCAAAGAAAACTCTGACAAAATTTTGAAGGGTAATGAGCCCTTACTGAGGAACAAAAGAAGAAGAATTATTTTGATGGGAGGCAACTATGAGGATCTTAGAAAGGAAACATACCCGAGGAAATTGTAAAATACATGACTATAGTGCCAAAGGTGGGTGTACAGTCTAAACTTGTGAGCCTAGTCTATATGGAAGCAAGCATAACTTCTAGTAATGAAGAGGAAGTAGAAGAGACACAACATGAACCCTCACCACTGCACATTTTTATGGACACTGAATCCATGCATGTGGATAGTAAACATATCTCTATGGATGTAAAGGAGAATCCATTTGTAGCTTTTGGCTAAACCATTGTTGGCAATATCACAACATATACTAGCTTTGATAATGAGGAAGAGGAAAAGAAGAAAGAGGCTAAGGAAAAGAGAAAAGAAGAAGAAAAGAGGAAGGAGGAAAAGAAAAATATAGAAGAGGAAGAAAATAAAACAAAATAAGAGGAAGAGGAAAGGAAGAAGAAAGAAGAAGAGTAGAGAAAGAAGGAAGAGGAAAAGAAGAAGAAAAGAAGAAGAAGAGCAAAGGAAGAAAGCCAAAAAAGAAACTCAAAAGTTGGAGGAAGAAAAGAAGAAGGCCGAGGAAGAAAAGAAAATTGTGGTTACATCCACTCCAGTTGTAACTCCTATGGAAGTATCAGTAGCAACAATAGTAGCATTGACAGTTTAGAATAATGATGATCAAAAGGGACTTATGACTTCTTTGAGAAAATTGCGGCAAAAGAACAAATTAGTAAAGTCATTAGAGAAGAAAGTCATTAGAGAAGACACTAACTAAAGTGTTAAATAAAATGTAGAAGGAAGTTACCATAATTATAGCCATTTTAGACTTGCAATCAAAGGCCAAGGAAATGGTGAAGACCTTTGATGAGGAATTCAGAAATTTGGTTGAGGTAGCATTAGCGCAAGCTCAAGCCAAGAATGATGCATCACTATTTGATATAGTATGCACAAATGTCAGGAATGATCTAAAAAATTTAGATGTGTACATCAAATATTTGAGGAAGTACATTGATGAACATAAGAAGTTGTATGGCCAATGCACATTGTCATACAAACACCTAACAAACTTTAAGATTTAAATAAAGGGTAAGATGAGTGAATTTGGAACACTCACTGCAAAACTACAACTCCTTGAGACCAATATAAAAAAATGTGCAATAGAAGTTTAGAAGATCCACAGTATGATTATAATCTAGGAATTAGATAAGGAGAAGGAAGAAAAAAGGTTCTCTAGTCTTAGAGAAGCCTTGTCACCAAAGATTAGCATTTTGTAGAGGTAACTGGAGGAATGTCTTTCAGGAAAAGACTTCCTATGAAAAGTCTTCCTATACTAACTTGAGCATAGTAGAAGTGGCATCTTATCCACAAACCACACTAATCAATATCTTTGATACAGTGAAGGAAAACTAGAAGAAGGAAGTAGATAAGCTAAAACTTTCTTATACAGTTTGTTTTCTAGAATAACAAGTTGATCAGCAATAGGCCACACAGTTTTTTGGATACAATTTTGATAGCTTTGCCATTGATGTCAAAGCAAGAGTATTATGTAAAGGAAAATTGTATGTATGTATTTATGTATGAAGGAGAATAAGTAATATATGTAAGTTATTGTATATGTGAGTGGGAGTACGCTTATGTATCAATGTAAGGAGTGATAAGGAATGTAATGATCCATCAAAACATGAATAAAATTGTATGTTTAGAAGGCAATTTCATGTAGTTACATTTATTTGTTGCAAAATTTCCCAAATGTTACCATCAATGCTAAATGGGGACCTTTTTGTAAATATGGTTTGATAGATGTCTTGAGAGTTGTCATTAATGGCAACATGTATTCAACATTTCATTTATGCATTTAGAGTTAGAAAATTATCTAAGTGTTAGAAAGTTTGTTGTAGCATAGAGACATATGAGATGGGTATAGATGATTCATTGAGAGTTAGCTTATGTATAGTTGAGGAAAGATCTATGAAAGTTTCATGATGATGTATACCAATTTGTAGATGGGTATGGATTTTATGGCATGAGTTATGACTAAAATATTAGTATGGGTATTTAACAGAGAAGAATAGAGCATAGCAGAGAATTGAGTTGTATGACTTAAGAAATTATTTTGATAATAAAATAATTACCAATTCATGATGATTGACTTTGTGGATGTTAATCCATAAGTTATTTCATATTATGTCAAGCGTGTGAAGACATGAAGGCTAACTAAGCAGCGATTAACTAATTTGTGAAGTATAAGTAGAGATCTTATCTTGCACAGTTAAGTGAGTGACATGTGTGATCTATGTGATATATTGATAGATGTGAAGTCAATGAGATTATATGTCAACTATGTGATGTGATATCTAATGTATGATAAGAGCAAGTGTGAATTAAAGCAGTGAGAAATTATGGTATGTATATCTATTATTGTGAAGAAATTTATTGTATAAATGCATGTTAGGGAAGTGGGCTCTTCTTACATACATTTTACTTGATCTATCAAATCTTAACAGGGTTGAAGACACTCCTAACAAGGTTGAGGCTTCTAACAAGGCCTAGTCCTCTAACAAGGACTCGGGACACTATATGTACTTCATAGACTCCTAATAGGGTCAATATCCTTAACATGATCCTTTTGTTTAGTGAATCATCTAGTGGGTATCATCCCCACCAGGATTTTCCCTTGGCCATCGTTTCCCTAGTTAACAAATAACGGTGTTATGAGTTCTCAATGTGCATGGTTATATTTACTATTCAACATTGTTGGTTTACTTTCATATGCAAGTTATAAAGTAATTAACAATATTCAGCTGTGGGAAAAAGTTTGTAGCATGCTGATTCACCTCCCTTCTCAGTATTATCTATTTCTAATAGATCTCTTCGATCTATGAAGTATAGAAGGTGTTGATAGATTATTGCTTGTTGAAAAAATGAAGAAGAAGGGTAGTGGGACTCCAAGGTCTTGTTAGGAACCATAAGTAGAAAATAGGCTTAAGGGCCTATTGTAAGGTCAAAGACCATCTAAGAAACTTTCCCCTTCATCACCTTGTCCAATTATCTACAAACCTTTAAGTTCTTCTTCTTATTTCTTTAAGTTCATTATTTTTAGCAACACTTAAAATAAAATCATCATGAGGTTCTATATAACCTTTTCAACTATATTTGATAATGTTTGTGACCAAAGTAGAACCTTTATTCTATATGACCAATTATTATTATTTTTATCCCAAAATATTAAAATTGTAAAATACTTGATGTCATAATGAAAATAATGATCTACAAAAGAAATGCACCAAACTGTAACTAGGGAAATATAATATTCATAAAATCTTTAATACTATAATAGTGTTTTTCAACAATAATCAATTTATTTCTTGCAAATTGGGAAAACTCAAATAGTAACAAGTAATTACCTCTAAACTATAATCTTTAATGCCTAGTGATGCTTATTTATATAGAATCTTCTCTCTATTTTACATTAATTATCATGTTGAAGGATTCAAACATATACAATTAGATTCAAGTTCAATTAATTTCATCTTCAAGTTTCATGTGGTAGCTTCCTCAGTGGAAGCTCCAAAGTCTTTTATTTTAGTGATCTACAAATTTAGATAGCTCTATTCTAAATGACCATTTCCAAATTTCTTTGACTACTTAATTCCTCCCTCTGATACTTCTAGACTCCTTTTATTTGGATTATATACCACTATGATGTGGATAGAGACAACATATATTTGAAACCTATGTGCTATGATCAAATAAAAAATAGACTTTTATTGCTTGTTAAATGTATTACATTCATGTCTTAAATAAAGGGATGTGGAATTTTGAGAACCTAGTGAAGAATGATGAAAACCATCTAAATGACACTAAATTGGGTGGAAGAAGAATCTAGAAAATGCAATCAATACAAATGGTGGATTTGATAGTAGAAATTAATATCTAATAGTAATTATGTGAGCCTCCCTCCTTTTAAATATGACCTTATATAATGCTTTTAATAATTACAATTCACAAAATGAGAAGACAAAGCTAGTCAAATTATTCAAGCATAGAAATTCAAATAAATATTAGGTTTTCTAGTCCTATATATAGTACTCAAAAGAGGCAAGAGCCTACAACACAATGGTAACTTGTGAGACTCTCATTGAGAGGTCTTGGGTTCAAAACTACTCAAGCTTAACCAATAATAATAATTGATCTTCACAAATAATAATAAATAAATGATAAATAGTTAAGGCTTCGGCTGATTACCTATCAAAAAAAAAAGTACTCAAAATGCCCATTTTTTTGAATGATGAATAGGTTCTCAGTAAATGAGTACACAAAATACACAAAATTGCAAAGTAGATATGTGGGGTGAGCATCTTGAAAACTATGGCCAAATCTTCATATATTTTCTATTCCTCTCGAGTGACAATGTCAATACACTTTGTTCCTGTATGTGTCTCATAAGGATTGAGAGGGATCATCAAAAACCTAATGAGATATATGACTTAAATAATTTGTATTCAGTATTTTTTTACATCTATAGCTATATGGGCCTTAAAATACTACTTATACCATATATTTCTTATAGCTTACAATTGAATTTTTATTTAATCTTCATATGGTTGTTGAGTCTAAATAACAAATTTTCATGTCATTTAATATTAGTGTTTTTTACTTAGCTTAAATATGTTTCTTTGGTTGATTTTATGAACTTGTTATCATTAACTTAAACTAATGTTTGAATTATATTTTTGGATCACAAATATTCTCATATAATGATTATGTAATATATGTATATGTACATATGTGTATGTGCATATATATCTTAATTATAGTTTGATGAATATGTATTCTCATAATAAATGGATATGTATGTTGCATGTCTTTGTACATACTAATTTAATGACAAAGAAAAAATTAATGAAGCATCTCAATTAAATTGGTGCTAAAAAAGGATCATGCCATGAAGACCAAGTTGAGTCATTTCAACATACAATGACAATAAATGATGAGTAGATTATAACTTGTTTGGAGCTAGTGAAAGGAATTTTATGATTATTCTTATTGTCAAAAAAATCTAAAAAGTAGTGGAAATTCTATAATTTATCTTTGTATAAATAGATAGTTGATTGTTCCTAATTACTTGGATAGTCTCCCTTCTTTCTAGTTCAGTAATAAGTCTTATCCACCTATTTCTTTGGGTGTTGAAATTAGATGGTTGCTAGTTCGTTAGCATTTTTTTTTATAAATAAGGTTCTAAAACTTCCTTGGAGGTTAGAAAAAGTCAATGTAATCTTTCTTTTTCAATTGAAAAGAAACTTAGCTTCAACTTATGATGTAATAAGCTAGGGTTGGTGATATCATAAGAAATTCTTATGGGAAAGGGATTACTATGTTTGCCACCCCCCTTGGAATTCAAACTAATCATTATATAGAGGCCATTATGCTCACCAAACTATAATCTAGCAAAAGAAGTAGGAGTGAAATACCTATGGCTAGAAGGAGATTCGAAAAACATAATTGATTGCCTAAATGAGAACAAGCCTTCTTGGAAAACCACAAATATTATTGATGAATGCATTCAAAACCTCAAAACCTTTGAAAAAATGTATGTGGCTCATGAGTACCAGGAGGCCAACAATGTGGTGGATAGGCTGGCAAATTGGGCAGTAAAATACAACAAGGTGGCTAAGTGGACAGATGGTTATGATATCTCGTCAAATATTCATGTGGTAATTGAAAGAGAATGTATCCCAGGTAGATTGGGTATAAGTAATAGCCATGATGAAAGTTCGTAAGATGTGGGAAGTGGTCAAAAATATTATGTGTGGATTTATTATGATAGTTAGTGATTTATGGGGAATGTACAGAGTTGTGAGGTGGAAGTACAATATCTCTCATACTTCCCATATCAAGAATATCCATCAACTTATGTCAAGGATTGCTTGTGGGAAGAGAATTCACAAGGTGGAAAATAGGTGTAAGAAAATGAGGAGATCTGAAGGGTTGCTGGTTTTGAAGGGCTTTGGTACTGACTATAGAGATTGCATTAAGAAGGACACCATGGTTAGGGAAAGACATAGGAGGGAACTAGAGGATGAAGCCCAGAAGTAGAGAAGACATTCCAAGGTGTGAAACATACTAAAGAAAGGGAAAATTTTGAATTATATTGAACACCTCCATGGTTGGAAACCCTCTATAATCAAAAGTATGGTCAAGAACTAGAATAAGGGTGTGGTCAAAATTGATAGGGTGGAGTTCTTTGTGATGGAAGAAGTCATCTCTGCGGTCACTGGCATCCCCATAGTTGGCAAGAAACTTTATAGTGACAAGAAAATATTTGGGTAAGCAGTGGTGGAATTCACAAAGAACCAAGAGGAGAAAAAGGCATTGGTGAAGAGAGGAACTCATTATCATCCAAGATCCATCAAGTCTCCATGGAGATTTGTGCTCTATGCTATAATCAAATAAATTACTCTCAACACTAGGTTTAATCGTCTTTGCACTTACCTCTTTGTGTTGCTCAAACACTTTAGGTATGGGGCAAAAATCTCTATCCCCTTCCACCTTTAATCTTCCATGAATGGAAACATTAACCAGTATCAAGAAAAACATACTAGGAATTTGACGCTCCATGAGGGGCTACTTTTGTTAATTTATGAACACTTCAAAGCTAGGGCTATGAGTAAACAAATCAAGGATATGAAAGAGGGCAAGAAAGGTAAAAGGGACCCTAAAGAGTCTGATGAGATTTATATGCCCTCAGATACGGAGGAAAGCCTCTAGATGCATATAGACTCGAAGGGGTTTCACTCCCCATAGCGCAGCTTGGGGGAAAAAACCCTCAAAATAGATAGCAAGGAGAAAAAAGTGATCTCCAAGTTCATACATGACATTGACACATCCTAAGATAAGGATTACAATGAAAGAGTGGAAGGGATGGATATGGGAGAGGATAGTTTAGAGGGAGAGGAGAATATTAGGGAAGGGGAAGGTAGGGAGCAAAAGAAGAGTAACAGAACCATAACCATCAAAATGTTGACAAGAAAAGAGGAGGAGGTCACGATGTCTGGGAGCTAGAAAAGGAAAATCCTAGATGAGGAAAAATAGGGGGAGGAGATTGAGAAGGTGGAAGGGACTTCCATCCAAAGCGAAAGGGAAGGAATCAAACAAGGTTACAAGGAACTTGGGAGTAAAACTTACAGATGCTCAGTCTCGAGAAAGGATAGGAAGGTGGTGTGGTAGAACTTTAACTTTGTTTTAGCTACTATGGGCATCAAATGGGAGCTGATCAGAACACAGGTCAAAGAAAATGATGAGGGCAGAATCTAGATGCAGGAGTGGATCGACCCAGCTTTGGTTATCTTCAGTGACATTACTAAGGAGCACCCAAACGTGGATTTCCTCAACAATGCAAAAAATAGTGTGGTGGATAGCTTTCATACCACCAAGGGGCTCTTCCACAAAATTCTTGAGCTCAAACATAAGGTGAGCACTTTGGAAAAAGAGACCTATAGCTTAAGGAATAGGGTCAAGGAGGGTGAATAGAGCATGGATAGAGGAGTGGACGAAGTCAAAAATAGGGTCCATGCGATGGATAAGTCAATGCAATGTATAGTTGAACAGAGGTCTAATATCCTTAAGGACAATGAGAACATCAAGAAGTTCATACACTGTATGAAAGATCAAAGCATTGGCAAGGAGGAGGACTCGGGCACCCACAACATAAAAGATAGGACCCTAGATGAAAGCTCAAGAAAGTGAACAAGATCCAACACTAGGAAAAAGGACGCGCAAGTCCTAAACCAAGATCTTTCTAAGACAGATGAGGCAAGTAGTAAGTTGTCAGAGCTTGAGATAAGTGCAAATGTTGATAGATATCGTCTCAATGCCCTAGCTTTTTTTGGGTAGTCCTAGTTTTTTGGTGGCTCTCCCTGGGTTTACTTATGTTTTTATCTTTGTTTGGGGAGATGTTCTTTCTTTTTTATTTGTGGCTCTATTCGAGGCCTTAAGCATTCTATATTTCACTGTACTTTGTATTTTTCAAGTTTCAGGGCACTTTTAAAGCCTATTTTCCTTAATAAAAAACAACAATTTTCAGATGAATGATTAAAATGATAATATTATGAGTTTATTGACTATAATTGATGTTTGGATATAATCATCCAAGGGGCTCAACTTAGTGAGTTATTATTCTTCATTTAAACAATAGTTTCCTTGCATTTTTAGTTATTATTTTGGAATTTTGTTTGTTCTTGCAGTCACTAGAGATAATCCACTCTAAGTATTCTTGTAGATAGAGTAGTTTCCTTGATTGAGTTTAGTTTTAGCATTAGATTTTATTAAGCATTCCTGTTACTACATTTCCAATCATTTACTTTTTATTACTATTTACTTTGGAGTTGTAGGGTACTATGGTTTTAAATGGGACTCAATTAACATATAGTGATGGACCATTTCAAGTACACATTCCTAGGTTGACATGTAAATGAGACCAAACTATATAAAAGATAACTACTCAACATGGATGTCTAATTCCTAAATTAATTTTTTTTAGGTTAGTTATTCATCCAATTAGGAAATCCAACAATGATCCTCAAATATTATCTACTAGTATACATTTGTCTCTGTCATGGCATGTATAATAAATGTAGTAGTATTTGTGTCTCCTTCTTTTCTATGCTCTAAGAAGTTACCAATCAATTCATATTTGTATTTATATGCAATCTATATAAAGTATAGGATTTTTCTTTTATCAAAAACTATATATTCTAAAATATTTACGAGAAATAAAATAAAATAAAATATAGCTCTATTTTTTATGGATATTTAGATATGCAAGAAAGGCTTCCCAATAGGGGTATAGACTCTATGAGAATATCACTTGAGGGCCACCATGAAGAATTGTTTCTATAAGCATAAGAGTGTGAGCCTATATTCTAAAAATGATCAAGTCTTGGTAAGTCCCCAACATCATAAGGGATGATATCATGATTGTACACTAGAAGAATTTGGCCAAATATATCTACATTTCATATACATAACATTAACAAAGTTAAACTTAAGTTATAACCACTTAACCCCTTAAAAAACTTTTTTTCAATGCCTTTAGACTCCTCTCATCTATGTGGTCTATCGTCTAGATCCATCATAATATCCTCTAAATTGATAACTCAATCTCCAAACATGGACACATACGTTAAAAATATAAACATTATAAAAATGGAAGCAACATTCTTATTTTGTAAATTTCAATGATATAGAAATAAAACTAGATATAGTTCTATTTTTCATATACATAATGTTAACAAAGTCAAATTTAAGATTATAACCACTTAATCCGTTAAAAAAACTTTTGATTTTCTAATACCTTTAGATTTTCTCATTTGTATTGTTATCTTATGATTCCATAACATTATTTTCCAAATTGATATCTCAATTTATAAAATATGAGCACCTATAGATATGCAGACACTAGATTCATAGAAAATAGGTATAATGTTCTTAATTTTTGTTATTAGTTTCAATAATAAATAAATAAATGCTATAGGTGTCTTTATCCCATGAATGAATGTATATTTTTTAATGATGTCCACAAGACAACTAGTATATAAGAATAAATTAATTATTGCATACAACTAAATAATTTTTTTTTTTTTGACTAGAAGCTCTATCGTCAAATTGAGACATTGTACCAAAAATTCTAAGGTAGTTGACCAATGTGACTTAGCTTGTACAGGATGAATGTGACTGTCAGGTATACTTACATATCTCTCATCCCAAATTATTAATATGTTTCTTCATCAAAAATCCTTACTTCTATTGCCTTACAATTTTCTTTTCACAATGGTTTCTTCAGAGGCTGACCTCCCAATAATTGATATTTCTTCATATATAATATAGACAAAAAATTAGTCTCTTCACATTTCTAAAAGCATACCCTTTGCACACTAAAATGTGATTGCTAATATATAGACACAAACATTTAAAAAGAAAAAACCAACCTAACCCTCTTATTTTTTATGTTCTTGTAGAGTGTGTATGACTATGACTATGGTATCAATACAAACTAGTGCTTGCACATTTGGAAAGTGCAAGGGTTAAGCCGATAGTCATTTATACTTTTGATGATGCTCTTGCCTCTAGATTATAGCAATATATTAAGTATTTCATAAAATTTTGTGGAAAACAATGCCCTTACAAAGTAATTGTTAATAGTTATTTGTCTTTGCTTCTCCTCTTCCAACATGACCCATATATTTATAATGGTGAGCCATTCATAGTCAACCAAGAAAAAATTAGCTCTGGCTACTTTTTCAAAATGGTCCATATAGTTACAATGGTGAGTAAGATGAAAATACTCAATAGGAAAAATACACATTTTGATGACCTATACAAATTGTCTTTCCCACTATTAGACAAGTAGTTCAACCATCTCTTCTACTATGATCTTCCCCAAAATTGAAAAGTTTATGACAATTTGATTTACTAGATCCAACTCATTCATAGATCAATAAACCCCTCTTCAACAAATTGTCATTCCCACTATTAGAGAAGTAGTTCAATCATCTCTTATACTATGATCCTCCCTAGAATTGAAAAGTTGAAGGCCATTTGATTTACCAGATCTAACTCATTCATAGATCAATAAACTCCTCTTCTTCTTAGAATAATTCTTTTTTCCCTATCCTTGATCTTATCCTCAAAAATATTTCATTTATCCAATAATTTCTTCGATTGAAAAAAGTTTTTGTATGACATTATCGAACAATAACTAATTTTTGTATTAAATAGTTTATGAATGAACTATGTATATTTACTAAAAATATCAATTGCAAAAGATGTGAATAAATGAATAATTTAACACATGTAATTTCTTCTTAATTTTTTATAATATTAATCTTTAAATAGAAATTAAAAATACAAATACAATAAAAAGCTAAATATTTCTAATATTTTTAAATTTGTTTACATTTAATACATTATATTATGTTAACATATAATATAGCTTACATTTATATTAATACTTATTATTACTATTTATAAAATTCATAAAATTATGATGCACATATAGCTAACATTTTATCAAAGTCATCAAAGCATATTTCTTTTCAATATTAATTCTTGTATAACAACTCTTGTTATACGTTTCCTCTCATTCTAGATTCATAATTATTATCTTTAGATCATAATTATTATCTTTGGATCATATTATTATTATTATTGTATGAAAAAATATTATTAAATCAATTTTTATTATTTTATTGGAAAGAAAACTATATTTTTGGAGAGTTTAAAACTTAATTATTTTTATCATATAGAGGAAATGATGAACTATTATTTCAAAGAGATAATGTATATGTACTTAAGTCAACTATATAAAATTTCAAAATGACTCTAATTACTAAACATATCTCTAGTACAATTTCTTCGATATGGTCCCAATTGTTGTTTATGTCAAATTCACGCCTTCTGAGCATATTTAATTCATTGAGTACCATAGTACAAAATGTTCCCATTTGCAAGAGAAGTTTCCATTCACATACACCTAACACATCATCTATATCTTGATTACATTCATTTTCTTCTTCATTATCATCTTCTTCCTCAGAGTTGTTCCCAACATCATTGGCACAACTTACATGCAACACAATGTAACTTGTAGTATTCATTTGATACCAGTTGTTGACTATTTGTTCTTTTGTGAGTCCTATCTTTGCTTCTATATTACAAAAATTCTTATATAAGAGTTGTGGCTGACTCAAAGAGAAATTATTTTACTTCATATATGGAAAAGTCATTGTTTGGCAATTTTTTCAAAGCAAATTGTTCATGAAGAAGCACAAATGTTTAAGTTTTATTCTAATATTATATTTCAAATTGTGTATTTATGCTCGTAGTTGTAGGGTGTACCCAAGGAATGTGTGAGACCTAGTAAGTTGTTGGATGCAATCAAATACCAAGTTCTTCAACTTCACGAGAAAGACACTATGTGCTCTAGGCAATTGCAATGATTATTGAAGTTCAAAGCTTGATGTTGATGTTGATGCTTCTTGTTCATGATTAAAGATTATTATTATGTAATGTTGTTTTTGAATCTTTATAGTGCTTCTGGAAGCATTTTGTTGCCTCTAGTAGTGAACTGGTGATTTTCTTTCTTCACTCACAACATATTTGTTGCTCTTTCTTTTGTACCTCATTCAAGATGTTTCAAAAAATTTAAAAAAAAGAGTAAAGTCATTTTTATTTGTTTTAACTTAAAATGAAATCAAGTCTTGAATATTTTGAAGTTTTAAATTGTAAAATTAAATCATAACAATAAGATGACTATTGGAAAGACTGGACCATATAAAAGTGGTTAAATATATTTTAGCATTCATAAAGAAATTAAATATGTGATGTAGGCAAGTGAATGTTTAAATAATGTGTTATACAATATAATTTAGAGTGGATCCATATTTTCAATATTATTTCCATCTATTCATATTTTAAACTCACCTAATTTAAATTGTGAATAATCATCATTATAAAATGTAGCCTTTATTAAGACTAATTTTTTTATCTCCAACATAATTATGAAACTATAATAAACTATTATATTATTAAATTACTTTATATTGCAAATAATTTCAATAATTAATAATATTTACAACAAATCTTTAATATATAACTCAAATTATATTGGTATTATTAGATGACTTTTGAAAATTGCATACAATCTTAAATTGAAATAAATTAATAAAAAAAACTTTTAATTTAAAAGTATATTTTTAAAATAATCACTTCTAATTTAGAAGTTAACCAATATAAAAATATACTATATAACTCAAATAATATTGATTACATTTTAAAATGATTTTAGGCATGCAAAAGAGTATCTTCTAATTCAAAAGTATATTCTTAAAATAATCAATTGTAGTTTAGAAATAGTTAAGTTATATGAAAATATACTCCTTTAAATAATCACATCTAATTTAATAGTACAATTTCTATAAATAGGAATGAAAGCTAATGATGTTCATTACGTGTACATCACCACATGTTCCAACCAAGTTTTCTGTTAAAAAAAAGCAAGGCAAATGTTTGTACGCAAAAATAAAGGGAGACAATCGGATCGAATGGATATTACACGTGGCAAGGTATATTCCACATGCGGGTCAATGACTCACAAGTTCACCGCTAAATGAATTTCCATCGTGCTTTTTGGGTCTATATAAATTTCGCTTCAGACAGGAAAGCACTGTGTGCTGACCTGGCATCTTGTTTAACCGTCGGATGGGACTAGTCTTGATCGAACGGCTTACGAAGCAATCAGAAGCGAGGCTGATGCGGCATGGCACAAGTTTAATTGTGTTCGATGCATGTCCGTCCTCATTGGGCAAGCTAGCTGAGTCAATCCATTATCCGATCTGTCTCTTTCAACTGGCTTTTTCTATATTTTAACGGCATGACGGGATTTTATTTTACGGTATCCGACACCGCTGGAAATTCAGAAAATTCCGACTAATGTCCCATAGGGAGAAAGCCCTATCGGCTTAAATATAATAATAATAATAATAATAATACCTCATGTCTTTATACAGCCAATTGTGTCCAAACATATGTACATAATCAATGAATGACCAGCACAAGTTTTATCTCTTTACGTTTCCGTTTTATCTCCTTACGTTTCCTTTCTTTTGTTGTTTTCTTTGACACAATATTCCCCAATAAGTGAATGAACATACAAGTAAACCCACATTCTTTTCATCTGTCCATACTGACTATGGCTGAGCTCCCAATAATTGATGTTTCTGCGCTTCTATCAGAGTTTAAAGATGGTGATCCTGATCTTCAAAGGCTGTGTAATCAAGTAAAAGAAGCATCCCAACAATGGGGAGCTTTCCGTATTGTCAATCATGGAGTGGAAGAGGAGCTTCTAAACAGTGTGGACTCAGTTTCTAGAGATCTCTTTGATCTTCCATCCCAAGTAAAAGAAAGAGCCGTTTGTCTTCCCTTTGATGGGTATTCCAAGGGCGTTGGTCTTTCATCTGGGGAGGCCATATGTTTCCCATCAGTGCTCACTTCTGGTTCGATTCAGCAATATGCACAAAAGCTATGGCCACATGGGAACTCTCAATTTTGGTATGTTATATAACTTGCTTTGATTCTTTAATGTGATCTGAAATTCATTTTAATCATTTCAACTAGGGAGTAATTGAAGTGTACTTCTATTCATTTGTGCTTTCCTTTTTCTAAAGCATGCAATGTTTGAATGAGCTTGTGCTTAGTGTGATAATGAGGTTTGTTTTAACCTCAGAGGGGGATCCCAAGCTTGTCTTGGCAGTAGTCAAACCTCTAGAGATTGATAATTTATTGAATACACATCATTAATTACTAATTGTGGAATTCAATTTTGGGTGTTTTTAATGTTTTAATCTTTATTTTGTGACTAAGATTGTACGTAGTGACAACATTTGTTCTATGACGAGAGGAGGATATTAAGCTTGTCTTGGTAGTATTCAAATCTTTAGAAATGATAATTTATTGTACACACATGATTTTCTAATTGTAGAATTCAATTTTGGTAATTCTTGAACCAAATGTCTCTAACTTGATTTTCTTGTTGTAATGTTCTATAACCACTTTATATACTTAATATGTCCATAGTTGCTCAATTCAATGTAAAATTTAACTTCGGATACTCTTGAACCAAATTTCTCATGAGTAATGTTATAACTTTATGGACGGAAACTTTCTATAAGTTATTTATACTTGTGTGCCTATAGTTTCTCAATTCAATGTAAAATTAAACTTTGGATGCCCCTAAATCAAATATCCTTTTTGTGATGTTGTCAATTTATGTATGTTAATAATCTATAAGTTTTTATACTAACATGCCTATAGTTGCTCAATTCATTTTTTACGACATGCAAGCCAATGAGATAATAGATAGTTTCCAAACAAGTTAGCTTTGGAGTGTGAGATGTGAATTTTGAATGTGGTGTACAAGATCAAGCTACAAAACCTAGTCTCTAGTATTACATGGCTCATGGATATGGATAATTTCCTACTAGAAGGTGGCATACTAGGGATCTTAGCTAATTAATAATGGGTATTGCATGAACCAACTATATTTATTAAGCACTACAACTATGTAAAAACTAGTGTAAAAATATACAATATTTTCTTTTATCCATTATTTTCCCCCCTAATTCGGCGTGTATGTGAATTTTTGAATCATGCATGCCAATATAATTATATAATATAATATAAGTATTGTGTGAGAAGATAAAGTACTAGACCTTCAATTTGTTCTTTAATATCTTTGAGTACTTACAAAATGGAATGATTTCCCACAATTGTACACATGTTACTAGTTGTTCAATATTTTTTAAGATCTCATTATGTTAAATATTATTTTCATTGATGTTTCATATGGCACAATGTGATTAATCATTAGGATAACAGAGAAATGTGGGGGGGTTGGGGGTGGGGGGATTGTATTGTTTTTGATAAAATTAGGGAGTCTACTTCTTCTTCTTCTTTTTATCAATGATAAAGGATTTTTATTAATAAAAGGGTTTTGACCTAGTCCAAACTAGGGATGAATACAAGAAGGGTCTCACATCCCCAAGAAACCAACACAAGATAAGATTCATTAAATAAGCCTTCACACCAAGGATTAAAGTAGACCCACTCATTAAATGAGAGTGGATAATCATATCAAAGTCCCCTACTTTCTTAGATTTATTTTCCCTCTTCCATTAAATTACTTTTCAACCTTCTTCTAATTTAGTAACCTCCTTAGTCCACCTCGGGTGAATGAAAGACTTGCTTCTTTGTTTTAATGGCACACCATGCTACCCCCCAAGATCCATGTTTGTATTATCAAGACCATAGTCATTCATGGCACTATTTCTAAAAGACTTAGAATGACTTAAGAACTTGAAAATAGTTGCACTCTTCTCCTCCAATCTTCAGACATAGTTCCATATCTAGTGATGATCATTTTACCCTATTGTTCTCACATTTGTAGATGAGGAATTATTTGTTTCTCCTAAAAATGTCTTATGAGGATCACATTGCAAGTTTTCTTTTCCTTTGTCTTAGACCATATTCTTGGAAATCTATAGATCCCTCATTATATCAGGCTCTAACTTTTGCTATAATTTTTCTTTAATCTTTTGATTCACCACTCCCCCTTGTTGCAATTGAATAAAGTATAGGGGAAGACTCCTTCCACTAGGAGACATGTTTATGTACCATTTCTCTTGAGAAATTAGCAGGTACACATATAATTTGGAAGTATTTTCTACATCTAAATGGGATGCCTTCATAATCTAAGTTGGTAGCACTAATATACCACTAGCCACATTCAAAGATACTTCTATTAGAAGAGTTTTTTTCATGTCAATTTCAAGAAGAATGCGAGTGAAGGTAGTTTGAAAGTAATCCAATTAACCCTTTTCCACCTCTAAAGAATAGATAGATCTTACCATACCTAGAGCATCTATTTACATGGTAGAAGCTACTAAAATCACTACTCCTAGAAGTGGTACTACTTTATCCTTGGAAGTAGTACTACTATTTCTAGTATTATAGTAAAAAGGAACACCTTTGTGTTTGGTTCACAAAATACTAGTGCTAACGCTAAGAGTGGTGGTGGTGGGGGAGCGACAAACAAATGACCATCTTTCTTTCTTAGGGGTTGGAGTAACCCATTGCCTCCCTCTCCCCCTAGCAATCCAATTTTTAACACCATATTACAAAACATGGGTCAGCTATAATAACAATTTGTGAATTTGTCAACTGTTACTAATCAAAGTTCTTTGACTCCCTTTTAACATGATCTTAGACCCTCGACTATGTAACTGTTGAATACTTTTTCTCCATATGGGGTTGCCCTTAAATTTTAAAGGTACAAAATTGATGGAGATCCATAGATCCACTTTGATTTCTTTTTAACTCAAAGCAATCATTATTACACTATGGATTATGCCTTTCTTAAGATATTCTTTTGATCTCTCAAAGGAACTACCATGGAATGGTATAGTTCCCTTCCTAACTATTTTTATTGGGACCTGCTTTGATCATTTGACCAAAATACTTTTATTGCTCTATTATATGAAAACATTGGAAGAAAGGTCATAGTCACTGACCTTTTACATCGTAAGTAGAGGTCAAATAAGAAATTTACTAATTTCATCTTAAGATATTAATCCATCTTTATCAAAGTACCTTATTCCATATCTAATGTCGATGTCCAAAGGATGTTAATTAGTAACATTCAGTCATCTCTAAGGAAAATTTTTCCCTATATCAATATCAAAAATTTACTTGTCAGTGTGGTACTTTGATGGATTATTGTCGACCATACCTTAGTTTGGGGTTTCCTCAAATTATTATGTAGGGGCTTCTACCTCTAGAGAATTAAAAAAGACAAATTGTGTCTAATGTTAAGGTATTGCCACAACCTAGTGTTAAGAGGTAGAAGGAGTCAAACATTCACTAGAAATAGTATATTCCTATAATAGTGTCTCATAGAAATTTCTCAAGGATAATTTGGTGACTCTTCCAAAGATTAGGCCCCCCTCTTAATAATTATCCTTATCCATGATGGTATGATAGTTCAACATTAAATCAATACCATCACATGCATGGTCATGATATAGAATTTGTGTGCATATTTGATACCTAGTGTAAGACCAAATTGATAGGGGCACCATCAAGGTAAATTAGAGGAAGTGTAAATCAAACAATTCTATTGATAAGATGGAAAAAAAAAAACAAAACATAAATATACTAATCCTTTTACATCACATTCATCCAATTTTATAGTAGTTTCAACATCATCTCCTTCTCTAAGGGATAGTTTCTATGTAAACATGGCATTCATCACACTTATTTCCTTGCAAGTCCAAATGGTACTGGAAACAACTATCTCTTTTACCCCTTTGGATGAGTCATATAGTGGAGAGTTTTCTCTTTATTTTCTAGATATTATTAATATAATATCTACTAGGGTTGTCTTGGTAGACCCCTCATGTCGAGTTGACATTATCATAGAGGAGGTACATCCTCCATGTAAATGAAATGTATCATGGAAAATATGATGAGTGTGAGAACACCATATGAATGTACATAAAATTGTCCTTACCTCCTTTCGGGCCAACCATGCTAATGATTCAAATAAAACCCTAGGTGGTCTTCTCAATATTCCTGGTGATTCGAGAGTTGAACCTATCTAGGCTCAAACTAGGAATTCCCTATTTGATCTCTGTGAGAGTCATCCCATCATTGATCACAAATGTCTAAAGTTACCTCATGAGTGGACTACCCATACTATGTAGGATATTGGATGTCACAACCTAGTGTCCAATGAGGGCTTTAACCTTGATCATTTTTGGCTTACTTCAATAGGTCATTTTCATCCCTAGGAGGATGTCATTTTCCTTGTATATCTAGAATGTAAGGTGGACAAGATGATCTTTAGACATGTAGCACCTTTTGCTACTCTACCCTCTTGTGAGTTAGATCAATGTGCATCTTATTTGTCCCTTCATCATGAGGAGCTCAAGGAAAGTGTGTTCCATGAGAAAACATCTCTTCTACTAAATTTTACACAAATTTTATTTGTGTCTTCTATTCCTACTTTGACATCAAATGTGGATAAGGGATTAGACATCCTTTTCCCCACCATGACCATCATTCCAGACATCCTTTTCCCCACCATTTGTGATCATGTAAATAAGCCTCATAATATTGCATAATCCCCTATGGTGTTGTCTACTCATCCTTTGAGGGGACCACCTATTCCTAGCTACTCACAAGAAAAAAAAAGGGGGGGGAAGGTTACATGTAATTGGGCCTCTAGGGCTTCCATCATTAGCCACACCTCATACTTTATTGATTGGGACTGCTCGAGTTTCATAAATGGAATCAATAACCTCTAACATAGATTAGGATTGTATCACACCCTGACAACCTTCTCATACATGCCATACATCTACATTAGAACTATCTTGTGTGTGAGTGTAAGTATCATTGATGGGAGATGTCCCTATCTCATAAGGACACTATGAGGGAATAAATAAAATCTCTTGAGGTTATGTCCACTAATTCCTCCACTTTTTACTCTATATCCTACTTTTTTCCCCATCATCATATCACTACCTTATTAATTCTCCCCCTATAATAGAAGTGACTATCTAACTCATGCTAAGTGATTGTAGGTGTTTATTTCCCCTTCACAAGAGCCTGTGTAGATCCTCAGTCTTTTACACATCCTACCATTTTCTAAACATGTGAACATGATTCACATGCAATTTATATCAAGCACTGTAATGACCACTCAAATCACATCCATTTTATCTCATGACCATCATGATAGCTTCCCATATTTCCTAAAGGATGGTATAGTAGATTGTACGAACTTTCCTCTATCCTTCAAGAGAAAGTTTGAGTAGGGTCCTATCCTAGATTGTAGGAATCACAAGTCTTCTCTAGCATGCCCTTATTTCTTACAATGGAGAATTTTTCAAACTTCTCCTAAGTTCACGTCCTCCCCTTTCATAGAGGCCAAAAAAGAAGCTTCTTTATATGTACATCCACATGGCTCTCATGCAAGAATTGATGCTTGTATTTTTGAAACATTGGAGGATATTATGGTTTTGATGGAAGCCTTCACATAATCTCTCTTGCTCACCATAGTAGATCTCCTAAATGAGGACCTTTTGACTACTCCATCCTTGGCTCTCATTGTTGGAAGGGAACCTAGGGCTTCTAACATAGTTGTACCATTGTGATCTTGACCTCCCTCCTTATATTATAAAGATTGGGTGAATGATTATCTATTAATGGATGACTTGTGAGGTCGGTACTTGCTTCTACATCTATAGATTGGCATGTTCTTTCATGATCTTCCTAGTAATTGTCTTTCAATGTTGTTCCCTCATGAAAGACCCTTGTAATTTGTTGGTAGCTAGAAACATGGATTTTTTTTGCCATGTTCTTTCTTCTATATATTATCTACTTCCCCTATCTATCATACTTTTTATTTTCAACATTTGGGGATGATACAAAGTGTTGGGGACATTTAGGCACACCTTCAATATTGACAAATATTTTGATTTTTTTAGCTTCATATCTTTAAATACAATCCAAGGATATAAGAGATGAAATATCCCCTAAGAGTAGATATATCCTGATTTTGGGTTCTGATGATAATCCACCAGATCTCCTTATCTTTGTGTAGATGTTGTAGAAACATGTATCACCCATTAGGAAGTGATATTCCTTGATAATATCATGTATGGTATAATTCCACAAAAAAAATTCCTTCCTTGTAATGATCCATTCTCCCTTATTAGTATTATATTCTATCCCAAGGGGCTTTTTCTATATGTGTTGGATTTGACCTTGCCTAATGATATCTCCACACTATAGTTTTTTTATTACAATTTTTTTTAAAACTCAGCATCATCTGTCTTCATGGGGGATAAACCACTATCATTGTGTCTGATTATTTCCCTATCATACTCGTATCTAGCTTAGTGCTATAGTATCACCATGATCTTAAGTTATGTTTACATAGCTAGCTATATTAAAGCTATGTGTTTTGGTGTATTGTATCTAAGCCACCCTATCATGTTCCTATCTAGAAATTGTATTGTACAGAAGCACACAATAAAATTCTCCCTATCATAGGCATATATAGAATTGTCTACACATGTTGAAGATTACCCAAAAATTCCCTATCATATGGGAACTTGGCATAACACTACTTGCTAGCCACATTAGCTTACTATTTTTGATCTCATATCGAACAAGTTGTCTTCATCATCTAGCATTCTTTCCTACAAATTTTATTTTATATATAAAACTCATAAAAAATTAGGAATTCCTAGGTAGGAGTAACCTAACATTAGAAAAGGGAGTGTTTGAGAAGCATTTATTTTAGCTGGGTGAAATTGAGGTGAGTAATAATCGTTATGTCTCCTTCCGCTACTTCTGGCCCTCACGCGTTTGGACGCGCAATGCCTAAATTTCAAATTTTTGTCATTTCTGTTGCGTGCCCTCTCCTAACCCCATTCAAGATTGGTGAATCGCTTGTTGGGTCAGTATCAAGGGATGGTAGGGGATGCCTGCCTACTGTCGGCTCTCCCTTGGTAGATCTTCTTGGTGGTGATGGTTCTGGGAAGGCTCCTGCGTCTTCTGGGGGTAGGGTTGTCTCTTATGCTGACATGGTAGCCTTTGAAGTGGGTCTTCACAGTGCTACTCGAGCTGGTTCTGGGCCTTCTTATTCTTGTGAGACTATTCCTATAAGTATATCTAAACCTATCAAGGCCCTTTTAGATAATGAAACTATTGAGGATATTCTTAATACGGTAGATGAGTTCTCTTCCCTTACTGCTATTTTTCATTATTAGGGTTTTTGGCCCTCTCTAGCTAATCTCCAAGAATTGGGAACCTATTTTAGACCATGGTGTTCAGATTTTTCCAAATGCTAAAGGATTTTTTATTGTTAAGTTTGGAAGTGCTAAGGACAAGAAAACCATTTTGTGTCATAGCAGTTATTCATGGCAAGACAGATACCCACTTATGGCCAAACCATGGCATATGGATTTTGATCCTCTCACTAAATCATTTAATAAGGTTCCTATCTAGGTTCAATTTCCAAAACTCCCGATGCATCTCTGGATAGATTTTGTTTTTGGAAACTATCGGGGACTCTCTCAATGACTTTTTATATGTTGACTCTACCACTTCTGATGTTCTCCACTCAACATGTGCTTTAATTCTTATTGAGATGGATGTCTAAAAGGGCCTTCCAAAAAAGATTTGTTTGGCCTTGCTGCAGGGATCCTAGACTCAAATGTTAGATTATGAAGGTATCCCCTTCCGCTATAGAAAATGTCATAAGACAAGACACATTGCTGCTTGTTGTGTTATTGCGAAGACTAAACCAAGGTGCCCACCCTCCTGGTGGTCTGGGGTCTCCCCTAAGCACTACATGGTGTTTAAGCCCTTAGACATGTCTTTGTATGTTTCCAAAAAGGCTGAGGATGTTTCAGTTTCACCCCACGAAGTTGTCTCCCCAGAGCCCGAGGTGGCTGAGGATGTCAAGCCCTCTCCTCATGTTGATTCGATGTCAGTGGTTGTTGTGGATGGCAGGTCTTCGGGTCTGGCCCCTGGCCCCTCTCCTGGCCCTGCCCCTATCTCAACTAATCTTCTTGCTCTTGTTAGAGGCCAACCTTCCACGGTTTCTCCTGGGGAGTTTGTTGCTGATCTTGTTCCCCGTGGCTTCCACTCTTTAGTTTCTTCTAGGGATTGGATTGGTGAGGCAACTAAGGTGGAGGATGGATGGACTGCAATAAAAAGAAAGAAGACTAAGCCCTCTGATTTGCCTTTTAATATGTATCTCTGGTCAAGCAAGGGAGACTCCAAATCAAAGGGAGTATCTTGAGCTCCCTTATTGTGCCTAGCTTTTCTTGGAGGTAGATCCTTATTTAGATCTTTGCTTCCTATCTAGTTATTTTGTTCTAGCTGGTGATAGGCTTCTCTGTCACCATGGTCATCCCCTTTTGGGGGCAGACCTATTCCTCTTTGGTTTGTTGTATTTTTGTGCTCATTGAATAGCTAAAGTTGTGTAAAGGGTTTTAAGCTCCTTTCAAAACCTATTTTCCTTAGTCAAAAACCTAACATGAGAAAATTTCCATAGGTAAGTTAGGTAAGTCTTCTTGTATTTTATCTTTTCTTTTCCTCTAAAGGATAATATGCTCACTAAAATGGGAATACAAATTGCTTAAATTTTACACTCCCTTGTAAAAAACCATTTTTTCATTTTCTCACTTTATCCTAAGACTCAAAATTCATGACATCCCTATCATCAACCAACTCATCACCCACTTCACGATTCCAACCCTAAAGCCTTGATAGTTTTGGATAAGTGCATGGAGCAAAGATGTTTACATAATGCACTGGCATCAAAAAATCAATAGAGGCATAGGTTATATTTGGAGTGTTAAAAATTGTCAAACTATGTTTATAACTTCCCCAATGAGGGATCCCCTATATGGGATTCTATATGAGTTCATAAAAAAACCCTCTTTTGGCCTTCATTTTTTCTATGTACAACTCCATTTCTATTCATTATGGACTTCGTTTGATCACTCTCACACTCTAAAATTTCTCTTGGCTCTCCATATCCATCACTATTTTATATTTTCAAGCTATTTTAGTTATCATTTATTGGATACATGTTACAAGCTTGAGATTATCTCTCTTGCAGGGGAGTTCTCTCATCCTTTATTTGTGTCTTTGAAGCATATTATCTATCACATATGTTTCTATTTCATAATATCTATTTTTGTTACCTTTATTCTATTATCTATCAAAAATTTATTGTCTTAGTTTTTATTGTAAAGGAGGAGACACCAAAATAGGAACTTAAGTGAGGAAAGTCTCCAAATAATCACACCAACCCTTTATCTATCTTGTTTATGTCTAGGTTTTATTAGTGGTTTTGTGAGCTTAAAAAATGACTGCATTATCATTCATTAAAATAGCTTCATATTATCTATTTATTTCATATTTTATACTATGTATAATCTAGTTATTATCTCATTTTGTTAGATTATCTTTGTTTGATATTTATAGTTTATTATTCTATCATTTTCTCTTATTTCACATTCATAAAATATATCCTTTATATTAGTTATATACTCTATTATTTTCTATTTTTTGTCTTCAATCGCTAGTTTAGCATTATATTAGTTTACTTTACATTCTATTTCCATCTAATTTTACTATATATGTACAAGACACCAATGCACCACACTAGGGTCTAACATCTATGTTGTATTCCTGGACTCATGTGTGTGTCCAAGATAGTGAGCTTGGAAAACTTAGTGTTTATTTTGAAAGGAAGCAAAGGTGCACAAAATCACTTCCTACACTAATCTTGAGAGGATGATTATGGAAATTCAACTAACTATTGCAGAGATCTCAAAAAATGTATAATAATATAATAATGAATGCATAACACAATGATTACCATGGGGAAACCCTTCTGGGAGAAAAACCCCACCCACCAATGAAAGAAACACAATAAACTAATCTCCCAATAGAAGGAACATCAACTGGACCAAATACATCCAAATGCATTAGATCCAAAATACACGAGGACTTATGAGAACTTGAGTAAAATTGAATGTGGTTTTTTTTAGCATAGATACAATGCACACAAAAATCAAACTCAAGATTGCAGTCATTCAACCCATCAACAAGGTTTTTACTTTTAAGGTTTGTGGACCCTTCTCACCTATGTGGCCTAGTCTCTAGTGACATAACATAATCTTCTCTACAGGCAACTTTAATTCAGTAGATAGAGCACCCTTGGGTACCCAAAAACCACGACCATCTATTGAAAGAGAAACACTCTCCTTCTCCAACAAAATAGTCCTCTTCACAATCTTATTAGAAGTACTATTGCACTCAACCGTGCATGCATCAAGATAGTACAATATACCCAATCTACTTCCTCTTGCTATCACCATAGCACCTCTCACCATTTTCACACCTGCTTCAGAAAATTATACATGCACACTTGCATCAATTAGTTTTCTAATAAATAAAAAATTCCTTCCTAGTCCTGAGACATACAAGAAACCATCAAATCTTCTAATTCTTCCATTAGAAAATTTCACATGAATACTTCCATGACCAAAAATATCAAGAACTGAGTTGTCACCCAAATACACCTTACCACCATAATTTTTTCATACTCACTAGACCAATTTCTATTAGGAATCATGTGAAAAGATGCATCTAAGTCTATCAACCATGCATTGTCACCTACATGGGTGGCCAAGGATGTGATGATAACATCTCCGTCTTCCTCCTTGGACTTAGAATCAAAATCTTGCTTCTTCTTCTTCTTCTTCTTTCCCTCTTTGCAGTCCTTTAAGAAGTGTCCAGGTTTTCCACAATTCTAGTAGATCGCCTTAGATTGACCAGGAGATTTTGATCTCCTCTTATTCTTAGACTTAGATTGGCCATGCTACTTTTCATTCTTACCTCTTCCTTTTGTTCTTCCTCGAACTATCAAAGCCTCTTCAGCATTAAAAGAGACCTTCCTTCTCATCTCCTCAAAAAGTAATCCTCCATCTTCAAGACAATAGAAGTTCTCCCTATGGCCATGACAAGGCTGTCCCATGAGTTTGGCAGTGAACATAGGAAGATTTGGCACCTTTCTTCTTTATCCATCGACACTCCAACTAAAGTCAACTGAGTCACCAACATATTAAAAATTTCAAGATGCTCAAAAATCCATCCACCTGCTTCCATTCTCAAGGAATACAACTTCTTCCTCAAGAAAATCTTGTTCACAAGTAATTTTTTTTGATAGATATCACTTAGCTTCTTCCAAATCTTCTTTATAGTAGGTTCTTCATGGACATTAATTAGAATCGAGTCTTCAAGAAACAATTTTATGAGACCTAGATATTTTGTCTATCACATCATAGTATGTGGCTAAAGTTAGATTTGTGGGCCTCAAATTATTCTCATCAATTGCATCCCATAGATCTTGACCAATCAATAGATCTTCCATTTTCGGCTTCCATATCTCAAAGTGTGCTAGAAAACTTCTCTACATCAGTCCTCCTTGATATGCTTGCCATCTTTGCAATCCTGCAACACAAAAATGAAAACCTTTGCATAAGCTCCTAGTTAAACCTTGATTAGCTTAAAAAAACCTTGTACCCAACAAATAGAACCAAAACTAGCCAAGCTCTAGTACCACTTGTAAGGAAGCAAAGGTCTGTGGAATCACTTCCTACACTAATCTTGAGAGGAAAATTATGTGAATTCAACTAACTATTGTAGAGATCTCAAGAAATGTATAATAATATAATAATGAATGCATAACATAATGATTACCGTGGGGAAACTCTTCCAAGAGAAAAACCCCACCCTCAAAAACCCACATAATGTATTCTCAAATCAATAAGATTACAATACACTTGCAATGCAAGTTCTTACAGGAGTGCATCACCACAACTCAAACTCAGACTCAGATTCAAAGAGACTCCTTCTAGCATCCAGTCTTGTAAACAAAATTTGATGATTCAAACACCTCCCTAAACCCTCCTTTTATAGTGATTTACAACTTGGAAACCATTTGTTGTCTTACATACCATGGGCCAAAACCATGGGTAACAACCGTGCCACATGTTACCCACTTGTCATTTGTAACTCTAAGAATAGCATTTTCATCCATAATTTTTTTCTCTAGTTTAAACCCCCATAAAAGTCATAAAGTGAGTTGTTAAATACTCTAAAAATAACCCTCCTATATTGTACCAGGGACAAGATTCATTTTTAACAAATCATACACCTTTTTCCAACTTATAAACATGTAGAAAACTACTACAAACAAATTCTAGAATTTTCTAGAGAAAGCTTGCAAGGTTGAGACACAATTCTCAACATATTCATTATAGTTAGCCTTCCATTTTCTATAATCAGAATATTTTTATTTGTCCACTTACTCTAAATATAGACATCTCATTCAAACTTAATTAATTAAATACATTAAAGTCATTTACACTTAAATAGTCACATTCAACCATCTTGAAGTATCGAGGTAAATTCTCTATCATGTTTGATTTCCCTAGCACTCCTTTCTAACAATGTATGGTGGTGCAAGGAGATAATCCATCCCTTGAGACTTTAGCTAGTCTCTAGGTTGGCATATTAATTTCTTCACCATAACAAGATACCAAGGTTTCACTAGAAGCATATGGTTATTCTCCCAAATCTATTTTGTGGATAGAATGTTTTGGCTATCATGCACATTGCTAAAATCAAGCATAAAAAAAATATTATGTTTCCATGTAGATCTTAATAATAACTTCCATAAAATGGCTCTAATGATCTAAGATGTATTCATGAAGATCTCCCAAACTTGACTAAAAGCTTAAACCTACTAATCAAGCCTGACTTTGCAAAGAACTTTTCATTCTCTTCTATCTCTTCTTTAGTTTATTAATCCATCCTGACAATGATCCTATGTGCAATAGATTCTATACATTTTATACTAGTCACTCGGCATGCCCCTTTGGGAACCTTCTTAATAGCTACTATGTATAGTAAAGTAATCTTTGCATTAATACCCTATGAACCCTTGATTTATTGCTACACACATATGCTCATTGTCACCAATGCTTTTGTTATCAAAATTAGAGAAAGTGTAAGAGATAAATATTCTCCTTTGACTTGTCAAACCTTGTACTTGGACCTTTTAGGTTCAAGGTTCAACATTCAAAAATGTCCCCCGAGATGTCCAACTTGTTATTTTTCTATTTTATCATGACCAACTTAATCTTGTCCCATGAACTTGAACTAATGAAATGTGAGGTTCAAGGTTCCATATTTGTAAAAGTCTTTATCACTTGTTTAGTTGTAAAAGTCTTGTGTTGAAATTAAGGATATGGGCGCTCTGTTTGAAATTGAACTTTGAACCTCTTTTTTTGTGCTTCAAAGTTCAAAGTTCCAAAACCCTTAGGAAAGTCAAAAGTATAATATGTCAAATTCTAGGAGCATTCTATTCTAAAATATCTCAACAGAAAAACTTGAACTTTTGAACCTTTTGTTTCATGGTTCAAAATTTGACACCCTTAACCTCAAAGGGGCCACCCATAGACATGTGGTGACACATCATCATGAAGTACCATCCACAAAAGGTGAAAAATACATACATTTAATGATGATTGAAAAAGGTGATGATAGAGAAAATTTATTACGTGCAAAGGATGAATCATTTATTAAAAGTTACAACATGTCGTCTAATAAATGACCTATTATTCAATAAGGTATGTCACACAAGTGTGATTAAAAATATTTTTCTTCCCTTAATTAGCCAGGATTGCCTATCTTAAATACAATTTCCCACATTTTTCCTAGAGACTAAAGAGTGAGTGGCGAAGTAACATCTCTTGTAGGCTTTTAGAGTTGAAACACAGGTCACCAGGTTCCCTGAAGTTGTGTTGTACCCAAAACTAAGGATTGAGTGTCAAGACAAACATGATGCAATATAAACATGTATTAGAAATTGTTTATGAATAAACTAAATTTCTATTATGAATTCCTTGAGGATTCCCCATAGGGACATTTATGAAGACTAGACCGTAAACCTCTTCTATACTCATTTCTCCATGAATATGAAATACTATAACAACAACATTGCCAAAAATTGGTTGCTAAAGCTAGAGAAAGAGTGTAATCATCTTCCATGCCCTTTGACAAGAGAAAACATGATTAAAGATGTGAGAGATATTATTATCTTCTTGAATTGAGTAAAATGGAACCAACATGTATTCTTGTGGGAAAATTGGATGTACTTTTTCATTTACACCATTCTAGGAGGAAACAAGTATATTGATTGGGCATATATTATTGTAGATAGGATTTGCAAGAAACTCTTGCAAGCCTCTATAAGATTATTTCATTTAGATCATTCTAGGAGAAAACAAGTATATTGATTGGACATAGATTATATAAGAAGAAGAACACTAAGAACTTTAGGAGAGTGCAAGATGTGTTCTTGGCATGACTTATTTTTGAACTGGAGGGGAAGGCAAAAAAAAAAGATTATTTGAAGAAGAAATTTAGATGATTATGACCTATGACACCTATTTTATCCAATTCTCAAAGTTTAACTATTTGAAGGTTGTTGGGTTTGAAGGGGAACCTCTAAAGCTACCCAGGTATTTCCTAGATAATTATGTACTAACTGAAATCTATTGATATTTCACCAATTTGGATAAAAGGATGAAACCCCAAAAAGTTTCTAGTTACTTGTTCCTAATTGAAAAAAGACACAATGGTTCTCTTTCTCCTTATGTTTTGGGTCCACATTAGTGTGACCAAAAATTAATAATTATTTTAAAAGTGACATATTTGTACACAAATTTTAATCTTGATTTCACACATCTCAATCGCATTTATTATTGGTGTTTAGACTTTCATCCCTATTCCATAAAATAAGTTTTCATCACTTTGGATCAAATTCATAGTTCCATACTAGGCCAAGATTGGTTCTATATTTTTATATTTGATTACCAAAATTTAAAAATTTAAAATTATATTTTCTCTCATGTTAATCATTTAACTAATTGTTATGATTTATTCTTCCACACATTTTGTTGACTTGTATGCTTACTTGTTGTATTCAATGACATGTATTCAGTCACTTAAAATTATTTTTGAATTGATATAACAAGAGAAGAAAATAATGCTCAAGAGCTTAAATTTGAATCTGTTGTTGCCTATTGCCTTTGATTTTCAAATTAAAGAAATGAATATTGTTTGACAAGGGGTTCAATTGATAAAACAATGCTCATTATTCAATGCTTTCATAAAGGTATGTATAGACACCATTAGTCCTTATAACGTTTAGAACTCAAGAAACTAAGTGTGACAAGTCTTAGACTATAAGAATCAATCAAATGTGATGTATGAGTTACACACTCACTTTAAATCTGACACTATATAGTCATATTTTTTAGTCAAGGACATAGACTAAAATTTAAAAACATTTGAGTAAATGGTTTTCTAAAACTGAAAAAATAAATAATAAAAAATTACATTAAAATCAAAACTAAAGTCCATGTGTTGAATTTATTTATTTCTTCATTTATTGAAGTATTATTTTTTTGTTTATTTAACCATTCAATTTGCAGTAAACTTTTTATAATGAATCTAAGAACTATTATTTAAATTTATTATTACATGATTGAATACATTTATATTTTTTTATAAATATAAATTAGAGGGGAAAATAGTGATGTCATATAAAATAAATGTGCACTTATTGATCTTCATAGCACTAAAATATCATTTTGGTAAAAAAAACTAGATAATAATTTTTTACTTTTTTGGCCATGTTGTGTAGTGATAGCTTGGGGACATATAGTTCCAAGTTAGCCAATTTGACAAATTCCCTACTAAGAGTTATCCTTCAAGGTCTCAAAATCAACAAACATTTTGACATGGATTTTTTAGAATGTGAAGCTTTGCTTCGTCTCAATTATTTCTCAGAATGTGAAAAATCAAGTGATGCTGATGATATTCTTATAAAGGAGCACACAGATATTGGTGTGATGACAATTTTGCTTAATGACCAAGTGGGAGGTCTTGAAATATGCTCTAAACAAGGTGAATGGTTCAATGTAAAACCTCTAGCTTCGTCATTCATTGTGATCATAGCTAATGCTCTAAAGGTAGAGTGCTTTCAAACTTTTTCTAAAGTTGGTTTAATTATTTATTCCTTAATATGAATGAAAAAATTATTTTGTTGAAGATTTGGAGCAATGATAGATTATGGAGTGCTAAGCACCGTGTAGCGTATAGAGGGAAGAAGCCTCGACTCTCTATCGCTTTGTTCTTGAATTTTCTCAAGGAAAAGGAGATGCATGTACCAGAGGAGCTCATCGATGACCAGTATCCACGACATTATAAACCTTTTCTTTTCAAAGACTATTTGAAAGCTCGAGTTGAAGAAACTCCTCTTGATATTTATATTTAGAATTTAGCAAAAAAAGAAGATAAATATTTATTATTTTGATGTATGAAAGGAGTGTAGATTTTCTTTTGGTTGTTTGTTTGTTAATTTATATATTGTTTAGTAGTAAGTGTCGTGCAGTGTTGTAGGTAGTTTTTGTCTTTGAAACAATGTAATGATAAAAAATTTATTTCTTGTAATGTTGTATTCTTAGAATGAGAATTGAAATAATGAATAAAATATTGCTTATCAATATGCAAGTAATTACTTAGTGAAGTATCTTTATATATATATATATTATTATAAATGAGAATTGTGATAGTTAAAAAAAATAGCATACAATTTTGAACTCCACTTATAGATTGTCTAGCATGTTTTATGGAGTTGTGGCTAGTTCTTTTCAATTATTTGATAGTTTAATTTGTCTTTGAAGTAGAAGTGAAAATGTATTGTTTTGTAAAAATAAGGTACTATTATAACATGTCTTTCTAGGTGAATCCAAATGAGAAAACAAGTATACTGATTCTTTTCATTTAGAACATTCTATGAGAAAACAAGTATATTGATTGGGCATATATTATTGTAGATAGGATTTATGAGGAACTCTTGCAAGCCTCTACGATATTATTCCATTTAGATCATTCTAGGAGAAAACAAGTATATTGACTGGACATAGATTATAGAAGAAGAAGAACACTAAGAACTTTAGGAGAGTGCAAGAGGTGTTCTTGGCATGACTTATTTTTAAACAACAGGGGAAGGCGATAAAAAAGATTGTTTGAAGAATAAATTTAGATGATTATGACCTATGGCACCTATTTTATCCAATTCTCAAAGTTTACCTATTTGAGGGTTGTTGGGTTTGAAGGGGAACCTTTAAAGCTACCTAGGTATTTCCTAGATAATTATGTACTAATTGAAATCTATTGATATTTCACCAATTTGGATAAAAGGATGAAACCCCAGAAAGGTTCTAGTTACTTGTTCCCTATTGAAAAAGACACAATGATTCTCTTTCTCCCAATGTTTTGGGTCCACATCAATGTGACCAAAAAATACTAATTATTTTACAAGTGACATATTTGTACACAAATTTTACTCTTGATTTCACACATTTCAATCACATTTATTATTGGTGTTTAGACTTTCATCCCTATTCCATAAGATAAGTTTTCATCACTTTGGATCAAATTCATAGTTCTATACTAGGCCAAGATTGGTTGCATATTTTTATATTTGATTACCAAAATTTAAAAAGTTAAAAATAGATTTTCTCTCATGTTAATCTTTTCACTGGTTGATATGATTTATTCTTCTACACATTTTGTTGACTTGTATGTTTAGTTTTCGTATTCAATGACATGTATTTAGTCACTTAAAATTATTTTGAATTGACATAACAATAGAAGAAAAAATATTTTCAAGAGCTTATATTTGAATCTATTGTTGCCTAGTGCCTTTGATTTTCAAATTAGAGAAATGAATTTTTTTGGCAAGGGGTTCAATTGATAAAACAATGCTCATTATCCAATGCTTTCATAAAGGTGTCTATACACACTATTAGTCCTTATAACATTTAGAACTAAAAAAACTAAGCGTGACAAGTCTTAGACTATAAGAATCAATCATATATGATGTATGAGTTACACACTCGCTTTAAATTTGACACTATATAGTCATATTTTTTAGTCAAGGACATAGACTAAAATTTATAAACATTTGAGTAAATGGTTTTCTAAAACTGAAATATTTTTTTCTTAACATTAAAATCAAAACCAAAGTCCATGTGTTGAATTTATTTCATTTCTTCTTTTATTGAAGTATTAATTTTTTTTATTTAACCATTTAATTTGTGGTAAACTTTTTATAATGAATCTAAGATCTATTATTTAAATTAATTATTACATGATTGAATACATTTATATTTTTTTACAAATATAAATTAGAGGGGAAAATAGTGATGTCATATAAAATAAATTTGCACCTATTGATCTTCATAGCACTCAAATATCAATTTGGTAAAAAAAAATCTAATAATTTATTTTTTTTTGTCCATGTTGTGTAGTGATAGCTTGGGAACATATAGTTCCAAGTTAGCCAATTTGATAAATTCCCCACTGAGGGTTATCCTTCAAGGTCTCAGAATCAACAAACATTTTGACATTGATTTTGTAGAATGCGAAGCTTTGCTTCGTCTCAATTATTTTTCAAAATGTGAAAAATCAAGTGATGTTGATGATATTCTTCTAAAGGAGCACACAAATATTGGTGTGATGACAATTTTGCTTAATGACCAAGTGGGAGGTCTTTAAATATGCTCTAAACAAGGTGTATGGTTCAATGTAAAACCTCTAGCTTCATCATTCATTGTGATCATAGCTAATGCTCTAAAGGTAGAGTACTTTCAAAAATTTTCTAAAGTTGGTTTAATTATTTATTTCTTAATATGAATGACAATATTATTTTTTTGAAGATTTGGAGTAATGATAGATTATGGAGTGCTAAGCACCGTGTAGCATATAGAGGGAAGAAGCCTCAACTCTCTATTGGTTTCTTCTAGAATGTTCTCCAGGAAAAGGAGGTACATGTACTAGAGGAGCTCATTGATGACCAATATCCACGATGTTATAAACCTTTTCTTTTCAAAGACTATAGGAAAGCTCGAGTTGAAGAAACTCCCCTTGATATTTATATTTAGAATTGGGAAACAAAAATAGATAAATATTTATTATTTTGAAGTATGAAAGCAGTGTAGATTTTCTTTTGGTTGTTTTTTTGTTAATTTATATATTGTTTAGTAGTAAGCGTGATGCAGTGATATAGGTAGTTGTTGTCTTTGAAACATTGTAATGATAAATTTTTTATTTCTTGTAATGTTGTATTTTTAGAATGAGAATTGAACTAATGAATAAACTATTGCTTATCAATGTGCAAGTAATTACTTAGTGAAGTATCTTTTTATATTTATTATTATAAATGAGAATTGTGATAGTTAAAAAAAATAGCATACAATTTTGAACTCCACTTATAGATTGTCTAGCATGTTTTCTGGAGTTGTGGTTGATTCTTTTCAATGATTTGATAGTTGAATTTGTCTTTGAAGTAGAAGTGAAAATGTATTGTGTTGTAAAAATAGGGCACTATTATAACATGTCTTTCTAGGTGAATACAAATGAGAAATGAGCTCTACATGGTATCTAGAAAAGAGTAGAGCCCAGGTAAATCAAATTAAATTTTGACAAGGTGTGAAAGGAAAATCCTTGTCCATTTGAAATAGGTTTTTCTACAAGAGGCTAGCATCGAAACCATATAACCTTTGGAGAAGAGTCATTAGTTGATGGAATAAATGAAGCAAGTAGTTGGGCTATTTTGAATGCGGTCCATTCGGCCAAATAATTATTAGAATCTAGTAGGTGTATGCCAAAAATGAGGCACAATTTTTTAAAACCATTATTCTTAAGAATACCCATGAAAGAGAGCATCTCAAGAGGCATCTTATAGATCTATATATATGATGTGAAAAGGTGAAAAATGATAGTGTAGTGGCTCTTAAATGAACCAAGCTATGCAACCCTTGCAAGGTGCACCATAGAATGAGAGACTCAAAGAAAAAGAAAGGATGCTAGTATCCAAGAATCAAAATGAGAGTGTAATGCAATGAAAGATAAACTAAGATGATGTGCAAGATGCAAGCTAAGTTAACAAATATGAAGAGTTACTTGAGCTTCCTATTTAGAGTATGTGAGATATTCTATAATCATAAAAAAAGACTAAGCTAAAATTCTATGATGCAAGCAATGAGAAAGAAAATATGAGAGTAGAGATGCAAGAATGCTCCAAGTTCTCCAAAGATCAAAATTCACGTAAAATTCTTGTGGCATAATGTTACTACAAAGAATAAGAAGGAGAATGAGGAGAGAGCCCTCCTTTTTTAAAGAAGAATGAATGCTTGAGATTAGGAGGAAAGAGATGTCTACTCAAGGGTGGAGGATGCATCTTGAGTGACCTATGTGTATGAGCATCTCACCTAATCAAGATCAACAGTTGAATTTAAGAGGAAAAAGATGTGTGGAGGAGAACTAAATCTATTTTGTAAATAAAGATTCCTCTCCCATATAAAAGTGTGCCCCTCATGTGAGACAAAAGTGCTTTTTATTTTATTTTTTAAATGAGAAATAATTTATTGATGCAACTATATGAATTCCTATTTTAACCAAGTGTTAGAAAAGAAAATAAAAAAGATAAGGTAACAAGAGTTTAAAGAAAATAACTGAAAGTGAAATTCCTAATAGACATAAACCATGGTAACAACAAATTTGCAAATTAAATCATCAAAAGGCATTGGATAGGAAAGAAATGAAATTAGGAGCAACACTATCTTAACTCCACTAATGCAATCATCAACGGGAACTCAATATAAACCAAAAGATGTTTCATGTCTCATCAAATCTCAAGGTCACAAAAAGTGTGCTCGTGCGAGACAATACACTATCCAAGAACAAAGATGATTATTTCTACAATTTGTTATATCAATGAAATTCGTTAACATGAGGAAAACACCAAAACTAAAAGATCACACAATCATAACAACACAATAAAATTATTGGCTCCATTATTATTCATGAACATGTATTCACAAAAATAACACACTCCAACAAGAAAAACTATACTTAGAATGAGAGCACTAATAACATATATTATTGCATCAAAATAATGGCCTAGAGTACATAATACATCCATGTATTTATAAGAAATCATCTCCTCCCTTTGTGTTAGGAGTGAGAGCTATTCAAATGAAAAATCATGTTAAAAACTAATAAAACAAACCTAATTATATACAAACTGACTCTCTAAATAGTGCTAAGTAGGTCTCTACCCTTATTTATATCCATTAATGGGTGTATGATCCTTCACATGACAAAAAAGAGTAAAAGAATGAGAAGATAAGAAGAATGAAACTATGAGATGATCTAGAAGTCTCTAGAAGCTCTAAAAATGGAATCTCACCCTTCTCTAGGCATTTTTGGGAGTTGAACTACCATCAAAATGTGTTTCTGGTGCATGGAATGCTCTAAATTAGCATCGAGTAGTTAAATGTCGTACACTCCTTCTTCAATTTTATGCAAGTCTTAAATTTTCCTCTAGCTTATGTGACAATATGCTCATCTCATCATAAATTATTTGAGTATATGTTTTTTTATCATAATTATACATTTTATTCTCTTCTCCATTTTCTTTCATATCAATGTAATTGATTGGAGATGTTTTTGATCATTCTATTTATAGTTAGAATCTATTATGTATCCAAATGATAAAATTTGAAACCCAATGTACATAATCAAGTGTTTATATTTTTGTCTAGCCAGATATTTTATAATTTACCAAGAATAATCTCTTACTCTTCTCTTCTCTATTTTTGGTGGTTTTATGACATTTTTTAAGCAAGTCATGGAACAACTGCTTAGCTCAAATAAGTATGTGATGTTTTCTTTCCTTTTTTCCTATTTATCTTAGATTCAAAGGTTTTAATGAGCCATTAATTTTAATAAATATTGAATAATGACACATTACCTTATGTTAAATGGCATCCTTTAGAGTGTCTACAAAAATATTTAATTTCTATGTTTATTAGTTGTCTTACTTAAATGGATTTTTCCAATAATTCACATTTTCATCAAAATGGGTGCAAATTGCAATTATGAAAAAGACACAATTATTATCTTTCTCCTTATGTTTTGGGTCCACATTAGTGTGTACAAAAATTAATAATTATTTTACAAGTGACATATTTGTACACAAATTTGACTCTTGATTTCACACATCTCAATCACATTTTTTATTGGTGTTTAGACTTTCATCCCTATTCCATAAAATTAGTTTTCATCACTTTGGATCAAATTCATAGTTCTATACTAGGCCAATATTGGTTCTATAATTTTATATTTGATTACCAAACTTTAAAAATTGAAAATTAGATTTTCTCTCATGTTATTCATTTCACTAGTTTTTATGATTTGATCTTCCACACATTTTGTTGACTTGTATGCTTAGTTGTTGTATTCAATGACATGTATTCAGTCACTTAAAATTATTTTTGAATTGATATAACAAGAATTGAAAAAATATGTTCAAGAGCTTAAATTTGAATCTATTGTTGCCTATCACCTTTGATTTTCAAATTAAGGAAATGAATATTGTCTGAGAAGGGGTTCAAATGATAAAATAATGATCATTATTCAATACTTTCATAAAGGTGTGTATACACACCATTAGTCCTTATAACAGTTAGAGCTGAAAAAGCTAAGTGTGACAAGTTTTAGATTATAAGAATCAATCAGATGTGATGTATGAGTTGCACAATCACTTTAAATCTGACACTATATAGTCATATTTTTGAGGCAAGTACATAGACTAAAATTTAAAGACATTTGAGTAAATGGTTTTCTAAAACCTAAATAAAAAATGTTTACACTAAAATCAAAACTAAAGTCTATGTGTTGAATTTATTTCATTTCTCCATTTATTTAAGTATTAATTTTTTTATTTATTTAACCATTCAATTTGCAGTAAACTTTTTCTAATGAATCTAAGATCTGTTACTTAAATTAATTATTACATGATTGAATACATTTATGTTTTTTAACAAATATAAATTAGAGGGGAAAATAGTGATGTCATATAAAATAAATGTGCACCTATTGATCTTCATAGCACTAAAATACCATTTTGATAAAAAATTAATAGATAACAATTTTTATTTTTTTGGCCATGTTGTGCAATGATTGCTTGGGAACATATAGTTCCAAGTTAGCCAATTTGACAAATTCCATATTGAGAGTTATCCTTCAAGGTCTCACAATCAACAAACATTTTGACATGGATTTTGTAGAATGTGAAGCTTTGCTTCATCTCAATTATTTCTCAGATTGTAAAAAATCAAGTGATGTTGATGATATTCTTCTAAAGGAGCACAAAGATTTCAATGTGATGACAATTTTGAATAGTGACCAAGTGGGAGGTCTTGAAGTATGCTCTAAACAAGATGAATGGTTTAATGTAAAACCTCTAGCTTCGTCATTCATTGTGATCATAGCTAATACTCTAAAGGTAGAGTACTTTCAAACTTTTTCTAAAGTTGGTTTAATTATTTATTTCTTAATATGAATGATGATATTATTTTGTTGAAGATTTGGAGCAATGATAGATTATGAAGTGCTAAGCACCATGTAGTGTATAGAGGGAAGAAGTCTTGACTCTCTATCGGTTTCTTCTAGAATTTTCTCAAGGAAAAGGAGGTACATTGTCCAAGGAGTTCATCGATGACCAATATCCATGACATTATAAACCTTTTATTTTCAAAGACTATAGGAAACCTCGAGTTCAAGAAACTCCTCTTGATATTTATATTTAGAATCTAGCAAAAAAAAAATATGAATCTTTATTATTTTCAAGTATAAAAGGAGTGTAGATTTCTTTTTGGTTGTTTGTTTGTTACTTTATATAATGTTTAGTAGTGTTGCCCCACTTTTCATCCTGTACCCATTATACAAAGTGGAGAATGATCTTGTGTGTCAATTAGGTTTAGGTATGTCTGAGTCTATTTCTTTTCCCTAAGTGAAAAGTCTCTCCATCAGGTTTTCATCTTCCTCCTTCTCCCACATTACATAACTGGGTGAGTTTGCCTTGTTGTTGTGAGTTTTGTGGGTAGTCTAGGATCCTTTTTGATGGAGATTCTTGGGTCATATCATGATCTTCACAAAGTCATTTCCAAGAATGAACTTTCTCATAAATCATTATAGTTTGTACATAAAGAAAATGAAGTCTACGAAAAACCTAGCATTGGCTTCTCCATGGCGGAGTTTTGAACTATGAAGGTGATCTTCCACCGAGGTCAACAAACAAGGTATACAAGCTAAAGCAAGGAAGAAATGAGTTGTTTTGGGTATAGATCATGCTTACATTGTAGTATTTTACCTTGGGAGCCATTTAGAATTCATCATAATGATCATAATATCATCTAGCGAAAAACTCTAAAGTAGCTTCTCCATGGCAGGTTTTTGACCCAGGAAGTTAGTTTTCTGACAAAGGCATTGGTAAGGGAGAAAAGCAAGTAAATGGGTTCCTTTTTCACTTTCGTAACCATTTTTAGATTTTTTGAAGCTTGGAGACATGTTAACTTAAAGAGTTAAGTGAAAATAAAGACAAGGGCGAAAAAATAGAAGTTGCCTTCTCCTCAGTAGGTTTTCAACCCTAGAAAGCGATTTTCCATATCTATTGAAAAATCACTTCTACAAGCATGTTGGGCTCATAGATCAATTGCAGGATGCTTTAAAAGGATAATGGAAGCTGGTTAATCACATTTGGGAAGGTATTTTGAGAAAAATCTATCTGGGTAGATTTTTCCCCATGGAGTACTCTGTTCTTAATTTTTTGTAGCTTGGTGAAAAATGAGAAGGTAAGTTTGTAATAAAGGAAAGTTACTGTTGGGCAAATGGGAATAGTGAAAAGACATGGAAAAATCCATTAGGAACCCCCACATTTACTAATCTAATGGATTTATCCTTTAATTTACTTATGTGCACAAATCTTGAAGATTAACGAGTGGATTGAGATTTCTATATAGAGATGAACATAATGGATTTTCAAACTACTGCTTTCTTGTTTGAAATGTTATGCTGTTGAATTGAATAGTGATTTCAAAATTCTCACAGTTGTAAAGCTTCACTCTCTATGCTATTTTCAGTTTTAAGATGTTCAATTCATCCCTATCTTAGTTAAGATGGCAACAAGGTTTGTTGGATTTGATGGACTGAATGGGATTAAGTCAACATTGCAGAATGTTATAGATTCCTCACTCCATTTCTTCGACATGCAAGATTTCCAAAGAAGGCTGAGGACAAAGCCAATCCACCCAATTACAGAGAAACTTTGAGGAAGTAGGCTAGTGGAGACAACCAGGTTTCTAGTGGCAATTCAAGCCCCCAAGTTGATCGTTGAATGCATTAAACATTACAATCTAGACACTAAGAAAATTTTGTTTTCGAATCATATAGTCTTGATCTCAATTGACTGACAAACTGTAGTCAATTGCCTCCAAATTCCAGAGTGGGAAGAATTTTCTGAATTGACCATGGGAGGAGCCATGTTTGAAGTTCTCCTTGAAGAAGATGGTGTGGTGAAAGGAAATCACGAGGTCTTGGTTCCCAAAGCCACGAGGAGCTAAAAGTAAGGTTCCTAAGACCCTTTTTGGCACTAATCTCAAGCCCAAAATCGTGGACATTTTGGTCCTTTTGCATTGGTTGAAAGGTGAGGTAGAAGCACTTAATTTCGTAGAACAATATTTCTTTTTAGTGCAAATCATCTGTTCAGACACACATTATGTTGATTGGGCATATGAGGTAAGTGAACATCTATCCAAAGCTCTCAATGTTGCAAAGTTCTACAATACCTTCTACATGTCTTCTTTCCTAATTTATATGTTGGCTTCTCTACAATTGTGGCGAAGCCTTCCCAAAATTGAGGATTTTCTTGATGATGTAAAAAGTTATAAATTTTATCCATGCTTGCATTTACAAAATAGCTATGCAGAGTGTGTTAGAGTTAATGACTCTTTTACAATGAGGATTTGTAGGGAACTACAAGGATGCCTGAAGAGGAGGTTTAGCCCAAAAGCGATGGCAACCATCAGTCAATTTGGTAGCTACTCTATTCAATTCTCCTCCTTCTTGTATTTGCATCTTCCAACCTTCAATAGATTCCCTCTAAAGTTGCCCAGATACCCAAGTGACATGATCATGCTCATAGAGATCGTGAGACAAGCTATCCAAATGAATATGTTGAGCGCCAGTTTAAGGAAGAAAGGGTATGAGTTCCCCATGAAGGTCAGGGCGTATAGTTGTGATTCTTGGTTTGATGCCAAAAACATGCTCAAGGCATTCAAGAACAAGTACAAATTGGAGGAATATGAGGTTGTAAGTCCCATGCTCAACCCAAATGGATATGCAAGAGAGGTGCTTCAAATCGAGAGTGTGATCAAGCATGTCACCACTCTGGAGGATTATTGGGCAGATTGCAGGGATGAATTAGAGAGCCGAGATTGTTCTTTTGCTAGGCTCATGGTGGAACAAATAAAGACATATGGCATTGATCTCAATGTAGAAAGATTGGAGGATGATGGTCAAAATATGTATAGCAATACATATTTGACTAAATTAAGGGCAATTCCTATTAGTTCTGAGCCATATGTGGATGTGGAAGAGAATCTTGATATCATGATGGCTAGGATAATCAAGAGAACTAAGAAATGGGTTGAGTGAACAACCAGAAAAAGACAGAGTAAGGGAGCATCCACTCAAGCTTCTCCAGTAGCTGCAACATTAACTTCATCCCAGAGTGCTACACTAGGTGTGACCATAGCTTCCACTCAAGGGCTAGCTTAGCCTACTTGTAGAGGTGATCAACCTCCACACAAGAATATCCCTATAGCCTAGACATGTCATGATGGTTCCTTGCCTATCATTGGAACCTAGACTGGTTTGGAAGAGAAGAAGGCAGAATAACCAAAGGATAGTGCCACTACTCCAATACCTTCCCCACATACTACTCCCATTCCATCTCCTCACACTACCCTTGTTCCTTCTCCACATACCACTCCAATCCCATCCCCTCATCATAGCCCCGTGCCATTAGCAAGTGCTTCACTTTAGAGGCTAGGTGGTTCCCTTTATACAAATAGTAGACTTAGGGGATGGAAAAGTTAGCACCAGTGAGTCAATTGAATTAGATGAAGAGATGAAGAAGACTTCAAAGATGGAGAAAGGCTTGGCTTGTTCTAGAATCATCTCAAAGGACTCAAAGAATCCTTTCTCTTCAATTGTAATAGCCACAACTCCAGTGAAGAACAAAATGTTCAGCATCGAATCACTCGAAACAACTTCCAAAGTGATAGGAACTAATTATTGGTTAGAAGATACCTTGGAAAGGAAAAGAAAGAGAAAAGATGAAAGTGTTTCTATGAAGGACACTGTATCTCTCACAGTTCATTTTGGGACTACGTTGACAAATGTCAAAAAGAAAAAGACTTTGTCAATACCGGGGCAAGATCTAGAAATAGGGCACTTGACAATGGAAATAGCCAAGCCAAAAAAAGGAGGGAGAATTGAGGATATGATGCCTAAGGATTTTACTCTGCATTCAATTGATCTTGGAGAAGCCAGACATGATACAAAAGTCGGCTTGTGGAGATCAAGTAATGAAGTGATAGAAGGACAATTAAAGAGTCTCAAATTGTCAAAGATCAAGATGAAAGAAAAGATAGAAGAATTGAACAAATTTATTAGGTAGCTAGTCACTCCACTAGAAATTATTTCCAATATGTCTATGACCCAAACTCCTAGTGTAGCTAAAGTGCAAGCTCTCATTTCCTAGCTACAGGAAGATAGACATTATGGAAAGATTGGTAGGGAATGGATCGAGAGACTTAAATCAGAAGGAGTTTCTCTCATAGATCAAATTGGAGGTTTTATCCTCAGATTGGAAATAGAAAAGGATAACATATTATCTAACAGTAATACTCTAGCTGGAGAAAGAGTCAGGTGTGATGAATGCATCTCCCTTTTGAAGATGATCATCCAAATGAAAGCAAAAGAAATAGTTGAAGCCAAGATTCTAAAGAAAGGAAATGAACCTTTGTTCAAATGGCTCCAAAGTATGCAGTTTAAGCTAGAAATGATCTAGGAAACTAAGAAGGGACTCAAGGAGATAGAGAGTAAGATAAAGAAAACTCAAGATAGAGGATTTGAGCTTATGAGAGAGCTACACACTAACTCTCAAACTAGTGGTCAAGGAAAGGATCTCATTAGAGTAGAAGTAATGAAAAGTAACTTCTCTATTTTTTTGGATGATCTATCCGCAGTAGCTTCTAGTAGCCAAAAAAAAATTGCAGAACTTCAGGCGCTCAGTGGATGGATACATGTGGCCTTAGAAGAGTTGCCAGAGCACTTGAATGCTATAAAGGAGTTGGCGAGGGAACACTCAAAATGACTTTTGAGATTCACTAATATACACATGCCCAATCATGAGGAGCTAATCCCAATAATGGTTGCTACTAATTCACATAGAGAGAAAATAGAAAAGGGGAAGAAGTCTAAATGATTCATATTATGCCCTCTTTTCATTTTTGTTTTGTAATTTTGTAATATGAAAAATAAGCATCTTACCATTTGTCATTTTTAGAAGATGAACCGATTAAGCTTCCTTTGTAATGGTCATCTCAAAAACTCCATATGTATGAATTGAAAAGATTAATGAAAGGTCAAAAAATTTTTGGTGTGAAGTAATTTTTGTTGCAGAGACAATTGAATGGTATTTTATGTCAATCATTTTCTGTTCTAGTTAGTATTGTATTTAGTTCATGTTTTCTCTTTCGTTTGAATTGGAACAAGGGAAGAACAGAGTTTTACCTCCCCTATTTTGAGGCAATGAATGAATGTGACCGGTATTGATATAGTTCATTCGAAGAGGAGATTCTTCTAGCATTTCCAATTTATTAGTCATAGTTTAGATTTGAATTAGATTAGTTTAGCAGTTTAGATTTGAATTAGCTTAGTTTAGCATTAGTTAATTATGTGGATGAAATTTATGGATTCATAAGATGTGTGGATGCATAAATCTATTTCAGTGTTGAGAATTTTTTATCTTCCTAAGTTGGATTTTATTTAAGTCTAGCTTGGTTATCCCTGTATTGTTCTTGGGTTAAGAACATACCCCAAAGTAGTTTTAAGAAGAAAACAAAATTCATTGCAAATCTATTTCAAGGAGTTGTACCTACCAATTTAGAGGAAAGCTAAAACATCCATAAAAAGCTTTCCAACTGTTTGTGATTAGATATTGTTCCGAATTAGGCATTAAAGAGTAATAATCTAAAAGAACAAATCTATTTACCAACAAGTAGTAAGTGCCATGCAGTGATATATTTAGTTTTTGTTTTTGAAACATTCTAATGATAATTTTTTTATTTCTTGCAATGTTGTATTCTTGGAATGAGAATTGAAGTAATGAATAAACTATTGCTTATTAATGTGCAAGTAATTACTTACTGAAGTATCTTTTTATATTTATTATAAATGAGAATTGTGATAGTTAAAAAAATAGCATATAATTTTGAACTCCACTTATAGATTGTCTAGCATGTTTTATGGAGTTGTGTTTGATTATTTTCAATGATTTGATAGTTGAATTTGTCTTTGAAGTAAAAGTGAAAATGTATTGTGTTTGAAAAGGAAGGCACTATTATAACATGTCTTTCTAAGTGAATCCAAATGAGAAATGAGCTCTACATGGTGTCTAGAAAAGAGTAGAGCCTAGGTAAATCAAATTAAATTTTGACAAGGTGTGAAAGAAAAATCCTTGTCCATCTAAAATAGGTTTTTCTACAAGAGGCTAGCATTGAAACCATATAACCTTTGGAGAAAAGTCATTAGTAGATGGAATAAGTGAAGCAAGTAGTTGGGCTATTTTCAATGTGGTCCATTTGGCCAAATAATTATTGGAATCCATTGGGTGTATGCCAAAAATGAGGCACAATTTTTTAAAACCATTATTCTTGAGAATACCCATGAAAGAGAGCATCTCAAGAGGCATATTATAAATCTCTATCTATGATGTGAAAAGGTGCAAAATGATATTATAGTGGCTCTTAAATGAACCAAGCTATGCAACCCTTGCAAGATACACCATAGAATGAGAGACTCAAAGATAAAGAAAGGATGCTAGTATCCAAGAATCACATTGAGAATGTAATGCAATGAAAGATAAACTAAGATGATGTGCAAGATGCAAGCTAAGTTAACAAATATGAAGAGTTAATTGAGCTTCCTATTTATAGTACGTGAGATAATCTATAATCATAAATAAAGACTAAGGTAAAATTCTATGATGCAAGCAATGAGAACGAAAATATGAGAGTACGGATGCAAGAATGCTCCAAGTTCTCCAAAGATCCAAATTCATGTAAAATTCTTGTGGCATAATGTTACTACAAAGCATAAGATGGATAATGAGGAGAGGGCCCTCCATTTTAAAGAAGAATGAATAGTTGAGATTAGGAGGAAAGAGATGTCTAATCAAGGGTGGAGGATGCATCTTGAGTGATCTATGTGCATGAGCATCTCACCTAGTCAAGATCAACGATTGAATTTAAGAGGAAAAAGATGTGTGGAGGAGAATTAAATCTATTTTGAAACTAAAAATTCCTCTCACATAGAAAAGTGTGCCCCTCATGTGAGACAAAAATGCTTTTTCTTTTATTTTTTAAATGAGAATAATGCTTTTGATGTGCACACTTGGGATAAGTGGGACTTGGTGAGTTTATTTAATTAAAAGGGAGAAACTTATTTCAATTAAATAAAAGACTTAAGATAAAGTGTTTAAACCATAGGTTAAAATCAAATAAATAGAAAAATGATGAACTGATAAAAAATAAGCAATGGATAAATTAAGCAAAAATGCTAGAAATGGGACTTATAGTCTAGATGACCATTTTTGGGTGATTACATCTGCACCTCTTATACTAATGTGTGATTGATTTGGGAACATATTATGTCAAAGAATGAAGAAGCCATGTAAGTAATAGATAGATAGATCTGACTCCAAAGAATGAAGCACAAAGAGATAGAAGACCTTGAATGCATAGTTAGTTAATAGTGGACCTGAACATTAGGAGCAAGATAGAAAATATCAATACCCAAGATGAGAACTCATGATATGGAAAGATAAGAAAGGAGATAAATTTGCAAAAATGATACAATATTTCCACCCCCTGGGGATTGAAATTGAAATAAGATAGAGGAGATGCAAAAATGAGCTAAATTTGATAAATTCAAGATAAAGTAAGGTTTATGATGATAGATAAGTAGTTAAGACCAAGAAACAACCACTAAGCAATGAAGATATGCCCCATCTTGACTAAGTTTAACTTAAAACGTAAAGCATGAGCATCAAGTCAAAGTATGAACAAAGGTAAAATGAAATGAAATGGAATGGATATAAGAAGAGTGGAAGAGAGTTTTAAAATAAAGAAGAGTTTTATCATTGAGCCTTATTAGAGACATTAGAAGATCATATAATCATCACTAGTGTAACTATGAGGATATGATATGATCTATTATCAAATAGAAATGTTGGGACCCAACCTATGCATCAAAGATATAAAGACCAAGATGATGGTGAAGTTAGATTCCCTAGGTTTAGCATAAAAATATTATGCTCACATCAAAACACAAAATGTCAAGATGGGCATAAGCACACACTTGAGAAAAAAAAAGACAAGAATGATATGTTGTAGATCCTAAGTGACAAGGGGGTTAAGCAAGATGCTCAAGACACCTAAGGTCTAACAAAGTACACCCATAAATATAAATAAAAGGAAAACATGCCCCATGCCCCCACCCATCTACTTTTAGACATCCTCAAGAGACTATTACGGAAGCAACACTCAAGAAAGAAATTTCCATAGACAACACAAAAAGAAAAATAAGCCAACAGGTCTCAACCAATTTTGAGTTTAAGTGTGTGTATGTGTGAAAGTCACATGAGTGTCACCTTAGGGATCGAGTCTGCCAGAAAGACATATTACAATGTCCTAGACTTTAGTAAAGTATCTGGCATGTGTTGAGAAACACTTTATGTCAAGGTAAATGGTTGAAAAACATTGTTTAGTGAGATGCCAAAGAAATGACTATACGACACCCTAATAAGTGTGAATAGTTCACGCGCCCTAGACATAGATGAGAGCCAGATCCAATATAGGTAGGCAAGGAAAAGCAATATGAGATGAATGTTTCAAAGTGCAAAAAGAGATGTTGATAGACATAGATGTAAGGGTCTCAAGTAGCACACATTTTTAGGTTTTCACCACTTGGCAGGATTTACTAGCTCTTAAGAAAGATCACACTATTCTATCCATGTTTCTAGAAAGGTGTATGAAATAATGGATTAATAAGAAAGTAGATAAGCTAGATAGGAAAGAAAGAATGAAAAAAGAAAGTGAAAGGTAATCCTCAAGGATTGGCTCCTCAAGAGTACCCAAGCTAGAAAAAATAACCATATGAAACATGTCTTGGAAATGCCAAGAAAGCCATGAAAGGAGATATCATGTAGGCTAAGAAGCTAAAGCCAATAAGTGAGATAGAATATAGGATAAGCAAGGGAATCCAATAAGAAAGATATCATTTAGGATAATGACTTGAGGTCATGAAAGCATGTAGTCCAAAAGAGTAGACATGTCAAGAGGCTCATGAAAATCAATTTTAATTATTTATTGTGATCAAGACCAAGGGGTTAGTTGGATAGGATAGCAATAAGATAAATAAATAAGAATAAAGCTAGATATAAAGGATATGAGTGAATGAGAAGATCATGGTAAGAAAGTTGATGGATAAGATAGTCAATGTGTATGGATACCACAACATTGTCAAGATCAAAGAGGAAAGATGGGATGGATGGATGAAGGAAGAATAATGCATGATGCCTATTTTCTAGGTTTTCATCTTGGTACTTATCCAAGGCACCACAAGAAGTGGTTTTCACGTTAGGATGGATTCATTACTCTTTACTTTTTTTTACCAAGGCGCCTTTTTACTAGGTTTTCACCAAGGCACTTTTTGATTTTTTCTTTTTTCTATTTTTTACGAGTTCAAGATTTTTCAATGTGAATAGTACTCCTATTAAATGGATAAGCTATGATAAGCCAAGACCAAACAAAGGTATGCTCAAAGATGATGATAGGGTGATGGAAGGGAGGTGACAATGGAAAATGTATATTGAGGTTAAGAGCTCATGCTTTGGAAGGCTAGAAGGAGGGATGATATTAAGTAAGTGTAGGCTTGAAATGATTGCATAAGGGTAGGGGAGAAAGTGGGCAAGATCAATATTAATGTTGGAAGTCTATTGGGAAAGTTAGATACTGATGGGGGAGGGGGGTGAATAGAAATCTATAAAACTTTTATCCATAAGATAAGTATCAATTTTTTTAGCTTCACCTCTAATCCTTCTCTCAACAAAATCATAAATCACATATACATTTACTAAAGTGATGCATTAAATATAACAATTAATCACATCCATGAAACATGTAAAAAAATATTCAACATATAACACAAAGATTTAGGTTACCTAGAAACCCTCCAAGGTAAAGGTAAAAATGGGGTGGGGATGACACTCACAAATCTTCACTTCTCCAACAATAAAGTTTTCCTATTAGGGCTCCAATTTTGATCACTTTTCATGATCTACGCTATAAGGGGTATTTCCTATTAGGAGATTACAAGACTTATTCACTCTACCTTAATTAAAGGATTTAAATTCACAACTAAGTAAGAAATCTATTAGGAGACTTATAAAGGTCTATCAAGACCACTCTGTTAAGAGTTTTACCCTCAAACATTTGCTAGAATGTATCAGTACCTAATCCTTTGGTCTTTACTTCAAATGCTAATAATACATATCCTCTTTACAATATGTGATCTAATCTCTAATATGATAAATCTATATTCTTCCCTTCACTTCTTTGCTCGATTGCTCTGCTTAGTTTTCATTGACACTTCACTTGTAGCATCCAAACTTGCAAATTCTTTCACACACATGATGAAATTAGGGTTTGGATCCTCCTTTATAACCATCTTTGGAAGTTTCTAGATCAAAATCAATGGTCCAGATCATTCACTTTTTCTGCTTAATCATTCCTTTTTTTTGATTGGCTAATCACCTTGCATAGGGATTGATGAATCATAAAAAAATGCATAATCATTTCCATGACTAATTCCTCGACCATTAAAACATATATTTAAGTCATCTAAAATGGTTTACCTCAATGTTTGTGCTATTTCCAAAAAAGCATGTCAAGATTGGTTTACTCAACCTATGAACATTATAATGCTCAGTCATGTCTAGTGTTTATGTTATCACTCAGCCTCTATATGCTTGGCATACACTATCTTCTTTCTGACTTGTCATGTGTTGGAGTACTTAGCAACCATGTACTTTCTTGAATTCAACTAAATTACATACAAGTCTTCCATACATAGTTTGTCCTTATTAGAATGAATCGAATATAGAAATGACCAACCACCTCTACCTAATGAATGACTAAGTGTTTGAAACTAATAGACAACCTATCTTAGGGAACAACAATCTCCCCCTTTGACAATGACTTAGTATTCAAAAAGACTTTATTATATACAATAAATTCAACATATACATGACTTTCTTTGACTCCCGAAACCAAATTTTCAAAATTTACATACATTAAATTATATGATCAAAGTATTTTGATGACTATTGTTCCTACCTTTTGAAATCAAGTATATCATTTCCCTGCCTTTTTTTTACACTCGTGGTTGTTGGGGTGATGGAATGGTAATGCCATGCTTATCCAAGAATAATTTATGAATCTATAATATCATTGCCAATGCATGATCCCAACTCATCCTGACAAATTCCAACACTTGAATATTTATTTCTAGTATAGCAGCTAGATCTACCAAACTATCAATAGTTGAAAAAATTGGATTTCTTTGGGCTACCTCCTTCATTGATTAAAGCTCTTTCTACATAACCTCTAAGTGAGATGTTAAAATTACTTGAAAATAAATGATCTTAGCCCTTATTCTTCCATCATTAGCCATTAACTTAGCTAACCTAGCTTGGAAGAATAGTAATACATCAAAATGAAATGAACTTGAACTTGCATCTGTGATTAAAGAATGTCATGTTGACTTTAAATCTATTTGTTGTCTATCTATAAGCTCTTGATTTTCTTTTTTATAGAATGTAACATCACATATAATTTTGTACAAAGGATAAATATTGTTGACAGCTTCTTCTATATTATTGACAAGGTTTGACGGATAAACGTTCCTTATTGCAATTTTAGTAGAGACTTTCACTATCACTTTCTTTTCAAACTTTCTTGTTGTCCACTACATTGGCTTCTCATATGAGTCAATATCTATAGCATTCATCTTCCCCACAATTTGAACTAGCTAAGACATAATTGAAGCTTTCTCATTAAGGTTTTCAATATCAAATGCTTCTACAAAAAAGTCCTTCATCTCATGTAACACTTTTTTTTGTTGTTGCTCCCTCCTCATCTCTTCTTGTCTTGTCTTACTTGCCAATAGTTCTTGCAAGGTTTTCATCTTCTCATAAGTTAAGTTATTAGTTTCCCACTTTGAAATCACTATAACTTCATCCAATGTCTCTAGCTTGCCAGGTGACTGAAACTTATTATTTTTTCTCCTCTTTTCTTTTAAGTTCATAGTACTAGAGCTCAATAATGACAAGTGTAGTTTGAGTTTGAATCTCTAGACTCTTTCTTTGAACAATATCTTGTGTTCTCTTAGCATGTTGTGGGTCCTCAACTATTCTTTATTCCTCTATCTTTAGTTGTCTAATCTCCTTGTTTCCCTCAATCATAGGTCCTGAGACAATTGGCACTTCATTGCATGTAGTAGATTACTCTACTTGTGTATTCTAGCTCATTGACTCCTTGCTCTCTCCTTGTGCTAGCCAAGTCTACTACTTGACAAGTGTAATCTATGCCTCATCTGATATTTATACATTTTTATCAACACTTAATATAGGTGCTTCTATGATATTGACTATTACCATTTGAGTCATTTATTGATCACCAAAATCTTGGGATATTCTTTTATTTGTACTAATACTAGATTAGTATCTAGTAGAGTGTCTTTCATAAATTTAGAAGCTTGCTCCTCCCTTCTTGACTCGATAGACACTAAATTTTTTAGCTCATTCACAATTATAGCCGCATCGAGAAATGTAGTAATAGGGGTTTCATCCTCAATGGTGATTGTCTTTGTCTATTGTACCTTTTCTTGAGACATCATTTGCATTTTTTCTACCAATTTTTTAGCATCATTGAAGATGTCTTCTATATTATTCAACTCAACTCTTTCATCTTCCTTTCCTTCTTCTTCTACTATTGTAGGTATTAACCTAAAAACTTTCTTCCAAGAAATTTTACTCTCTTGTACAACATCCTCAATTCTATTTCTCAAAATTTTAAATGCCCTTGACTTTGGCACAAATTTCTTCACATAGTATTTCATAGCTATAGCCATATTATGCTTCCCTAAATCTAGTATAACTTGGGCTAATGTAGCCTCTCTCATTTTCTTTTCACTAGGTAATGCTTGTTTCCATCTTGCATCAATTTTATTATATAATTATTAGGGAAATTTTTTACCTAACTTTATTGGTGTATATTTTAAATTCACCATCATATCTAGAACAACCTAGTCAACTTTCTCTTTATCAACTTTTTTTATAGTTTCATATTTAATACACTTAAAACCTACTAACCTAATAGAATTCCTTAAATTTTCACATACCCTATCCATGTCTTGAGGCACTCTTCTTGGTGCTATCTAAAATTTCCTCAAGTCATCAGATTTGGTCCTTTTAGCTTCATCATCCTCATCATCAAGATTAACAACTAATTTTCTGCTCAACATTTTCTTCTGTTGGCCTTGCTCGACCTCCTTAGTTGCAAATGTCCTCTTCTTAGGAGTCTTTCCCTTAACTAGCCTGGTTATCTTTACTAATCCTTTCTTTTTTGGATCAACATCTACATGCTTACTACCTTAAATCCTTATTTGGTGACTCTTCTTCATGTAGAGGTGGGTGGTGTATCCATTGTTTTCAAGCTCTTTTTCACCTTATGATCAACAATTACATTTTATTTTTCCTTTAGTTTCCCAAGGCTTGACAAAAACATGTTCTTTTCCTTTTCCTTCATCTTCTTCATCGTCATCACCTTCACTTCCATAGTCTTCTCTTTTTCCTTCTGTGATATGTAGTGGCAACTGTCCAAGCTTGTCTTCAGGGATTTGGATCATTTTCTTCATCTTTTTTTCCATCTTAGGGACTTTAGTCTACATCATCATTTTTATCTTGGCATTCTCATATGTACTAAATGGATTGACATTCCTATCAATTTTTCTACCAGTAATGGTGTAATTTTAGTAGACACTTCATCAACATTAGCTTCATACTGCATAGGCCTTAGCCATGCCACTCTTGATATTACTACTTACACATATGTATAGTTGGTAACAATAAGAAAACATATATGATCCTAAGAATTACCATTGATAGAGAAATATAGTTGATGTCAACACATAAAGATTTATAGCAATCAAGTAATTCAGTAATGATCGAGTGTCAGAATTTAGAGATGGTCAAGTGACAGTATGAGAATGAATTAAAGGAAATAATGATTCCCAGTCAACTCAGATGATTTGTTGGGAGATGCTAATTGTGTTGAAGATAAGATTGATGATTTGGATCATTAAATTCAAGGAGAGGATTAGGTAAAGCCCTAACAGATGAATTCTAGATAAGTTTCTACAGGATGATCAAGAAGATGGATAGATACAATGAATCAAGTTGAATTTAATCGTAAACCCTAAGATCTATGATGGTGATGGAAAATGATAAAGAAACAATTACATATTTAAAGAAGTAAAGAGCCAAAAAATTATCGAGTGCAAGTATATGCAAAACGCACATACAAATAGAGGTGGATCAGAAATACACAAGTGTATGAGTGAATGTGAAGCTAAAGAAGAAAGCTTGGATAGATGATGTTGATATTGATAAGTGAATCTAAGCAGAAGGCATATGTGTTGTTGAGAAGAGTGGACTAATTGCTTGAAGGGTTTCCCAGCGAATCAAGATTAAAGATAAAAATGAAAGGCTTATCCATGAGTCAACATAAGGACCAAACAAAGATTTGAATCTGCAAAAGTGAGTTGCAATCACACAGATCAAAACCTACTATTTTATTTATAATCCTTGTAAATAGTTTGTATTGAAATCCTTTTAATAGAGGTTGACCTAATAATCATTTGAAGACTTAACAGTCTGTGTAAATCCTTTAATAAGGTGACATTATAAATGAAATGGTCAAAGTACACTGATAAGACCACTCTTAACAGGGTGATTAAATACTTTAACAATGTCATATTTAATCGTGTGTTTTGTAACCTTTAATAGGGTTGGCTCCTAATAGAGCTCACTTTGAAAGAGTGAAAAATAGTGACATGTTGCTGGTAGTTTTTCCCAAATTGGGTTCCCACATAAAATCCTAGTGTCAAATAGTGTTGAATGCTTTATATGCTTTACATTTGATAATGTTTTAATAATTTAAACAAAATTATGTTTAAGACAATTTTACAATAAACACCGAGCAACAACAAGACAAGTAGAACAATGAGTGTTTGTGTTTAAATTGTTCAAGTGGTACTTAAGAACCTTAAGTAACTGATTCACCCCTCCCCCCCACCCCACCCCCGTTCATTTATTCTAAACATTTTTAACAATTGGTATCAGAGCTCAGTGCTTACAGAGAATTTTTTTTAAGGTAATTAAAGCTAAAGATTATGACTCACAAGAGAGATGTACCAAAGGTGAAAATGGAGAAATTTCCTACATGGCAGATCTTGATGAGGTTGTACATTTCTAGTATCACTGATGTTGTTGTCAACTTTATAGACAATGAGTATGTAAAGGTAAAAAATACTCCTTTGACTACTGATATACTAAAGAAAAAGCTAGAACACAACCAAGCAATTTTGGAGATTTTTTAGCTGTAAGCTATGCCGATTTTGATGAGCTAAAAGATTGTGATAGTCCAAAGAAGATGTGGGAAAAACTAAAGACCATATATGGAGGTGATGATAATGTTTTAAGAGCCAAATCAGAAAGCCTAAGAGGTAAATTTGATGACATGAGAATGATGAAAGGTGAGAACATAGTGCAATACTATACAAGAGTCAAAGAGGTTGTTAATGCTATTCATGGTTCAAATGGAGAAATCAAAGATGAAATAATGATAATCAAGGTATTGAGGACTCTACTCCCTATCTATGTCATTAGAGTCTCTGCAATCCAAGAATTGAGATGCACAACAAGTAACACTTTAACCCGAGAAGGTGTAATTGGTAGACTTACTGCTTCTGAAATGTCTAACTTTGATAACTACACATATGCTACTATTGAATCTGTATTCAAGTCATAACTAATTCTTAGCAAAATGAAAAGAAAACATGTGAAAAGTGATAGTAATAGTTTTGATGATGAGATTGATGGAAATTGAAAAAGATTTGGAAGAGGAAGAGGTTAATACAAAGGAAGATTAGCCTTTTTTTTTTCATGCAACAAAGTTGGTCATATTGCTACTAGGTGTCCTAAGAAAGAGGATAAGGATGCAGAAAGGAATGAAAGAAAGTACAAAGGAAGAAGAGATTATCAAGACCTCAAGAGAACCAAGGATGAAAAAGGTAATAAATCTTGTTAGATTCATGAAGAAGAAACTTGCAACAAATCTGAGAGTAATGATGATGAAGTTGCCTATGTTTCTACCCAAGAAGATTCTAATTAATATGAGAAAATTGCATTAATCTCTTATGTGAACAAAAGTGACAGATGGATAATTTATAGTGGATGTTGATCCAATCATATGACTGATGATAAAGATAAATTTGAAAATATTGGTCCATACAAAGGTGGATGTGCTAAATTTGGTAATGATATCCCATGTGTTGTGAAAGGTAAAGGTACTATTCAACTGACATACAAGATAACATGTGACAATATTGTTGGCTTGAAGGACTTAACTATAATTTGTTAAGTGTTTCATAGCTAAATAGATTAGGTTACAGAGTTGAATTTCACAATAGGAAGGTCAAGATACATGATGTTGATGGTAAAATAGTCAGAAGTGTTGAACAAACAAGAGGTAACTTTTTGTATCTAGATTTATCTAATGAAAATGTTTGTTTGCACAATGAGAAGATGTTTGGTTATGGCACAAGAGACTATCATGTGAACTTTGACAATTTGGTGAATATTAGTAAGATGAAGAAAGTAAGAGGGTCTCCTTAACTGAAGAACCCTGAAAATGCTATGTGTAAACAATGTAAATTGGGAAAATGACCAAGTGTAGTTTCAAGAGAAAAGCATAGACTGGTAATGATATTTTGGAATTGGTTCATAGTGACCTATGTGGGCCCATTGACGTTCGAAGCTATTGTTGAGATAAGTATTTCATTCCTTTTGTTGATGACTAATTTAGAATGATGACTATGGTGTTTCTTAAAGATAAATTTGATTCTTTTCAATTATTTAAGTGCTATTTAGCTAGAGTTTAAAAAGAAATAGGGAAGAGTATAAAGTGTGTGAGATTTGATAGAGGCAATGAATTCATTTACAATGAGTTCAATACAATCTGTAATGATAGAGAAATTAAAAGATAGATTTTAGCACCAAGGACCCCTCCTCATAATGGAATAGCCAAAAGGAGAAAAAAGATCAATAATGAACCGTGCAAGAACACTAATGATGGAGAAGAGCGTATCAAAGAAATATTGGAGAGAAGTTTTTAGTACTACTATTTATACCCTGAATATAGTACAAGTAAAGAAAGGTAAAAATGCTACACCTTTTGAACTATGGTATGGTTATTTTCCTGATGTGAAATATTTCAAAATATTTGGAAGAAAATGCTATATACTAAAAGATATTAGGAATGGAAAACTTGATGCAAAGATTGATGAAGGTATATTCCTAGGATATTCCACTAAGAGTAAATCTTATAAGTGTTTGAACTCTAACACTAACAAAATTGTGAAAAGTTCAAATGTTAAAAATGACAAGTTTATAGAAAGAAGTGAAACTTCATGTAACAAAGGTCCTAAAGACTACAATACATTCATTTATGTAGATGATGATGCTCCCAACACTCAAAATGAACAAGCAAATAAATCTACAAGTTCTCACTAGACAAGAAATGATGGAGTGAAAATGAAAATTGTTGAGCAACAGAGAGTAGGTGACGAGCTATAGAATGAAGATGTTGGGTCATAGATAGGAAATGCCAGCCATCAGATAGAAAATGATGACCATGCAAAGCATGAACCAAAACCTAAACAAGAAAGAGAAAATGAGCCTGAGATTATTTTTCAAGATGAACCTGTAAAAGAACCAAGAAGGAAACTACCTATGCTAGAAGAATATGTGAGAAGACATCACAAACGTGAACAAATCATTGGTAATATTGAATCAATTTTTATGATAAATAAAGAAATCAAAGATGACACATGTGTACTCTATGAATTTGAGCCCAAAATAGTCAAAGATTCTTTGGAGACTAAAGATTAGATTCAAGCAATGAACGAGGAAATTGAAAAGATTGAGAAGAACAATACTTGGACTTTGATTCCAATACCTAAAGAATTTTTTTTTATTGCAACAAAGTGGTTTTTCAAGAATAAACTCAATGAGAATGGTGAAGTAACAAGAAACAAGACAAGATTAATATGCAAGGATATAAACAAGAAGGAGTTGATTATGGATAAACTTTTTCTCCTATGGCAAGACTTGAAGGAGTTAGAACTCTTCTTGCATATTCATCCTACAAGAATTTCAAGGTATATCAAATGGATGTCAAATGTGCATTTTTAAATGGTATAGTTTGAGGAAGAAGTATACATTGATCAACCTAAATGATTTGTAGATCCAAAAAAGAAGAATATGCTATATAAACCTAACAAATCCCTTTATGGATTAAAGAAAGCCCCAAGAGTATGGTATGAAAGATCACATAATTATTTGGTGAAGATTGGTTTTGAAAGGACAAATTATTAGAGTAACCTATATTTGAAGATTTGTAAGAATAATGAAGTATTGTTATCTAAAATATTTGTTGATGATATTAAATTTGGAGGAAGAGAAGCATTATGCAAATCATTTGCTAATGAAATGAAGATGGAATTTGAAATTTCTAAGTTTGATGAGATCAAATTCTTTGTTGGATTACAAGTATGTCAAATGAAGTTTGGTATTTTCATTACATAATCCAAATACATCAAGGAGATACTAAAGACATTTGGTATGGAAGATTTGACAATAAGTACACCTATGTCAATAGGATATAAGCTATCTAATATTGATGATTCTATTGATGTGAACCAGACCCTATATAGATGCATGATGAGAAAATTTTAATATGTTGTTCATAGTAGACCACATATTGCTTTGGCAGTTGGGATAGTTGCTAGATTTTCAGCAAATCTTAAAGATAATCACATGATGACTATAAAAAGGATAATGAGATATCTAAAAGGTACATAAGACTATGGATTATATTAAAAATAAGTGATATATTTGAATTGAATGTGTTCATTGACTTGGATTGGGGAGGAAATATTGATGATAGAAAAAAAACTAGTGGAGGTGCATTCTTTCTAGGAAAGTGTATAGAGTATATGGATGATGAATAGAGTTTAGAATAATGCACATGAAAGAGACCCTAAACCCATAATCTACACATAAATTTAGATTATTATGATATAGGATGTAAATCTAGATGACTAATATCGAAATGAAGAAAATAAAAGGTACTTAACTCCAAAATAGAATAGGCTGAAAACCTTGTCAAATGATCTAAAAAATTGTCAATTTTCATAATCCTAAACTTAAAATGCGAGATCTTCAAAATTGAGAAATATTTTTCTTTTCTAAGGGTTGGCCAACCTTGACCTAGTTTGGCTTAGATTGGGTAGGAAATATTGATGATAGAAAAAATACTAGTGGAGGTGCATTCTTTTTAGGATAGTGTATAGGGTAAAATATGGATGATGAATAGAGTTTAGAATAATGCACCTGAAAGAGACCCTAAACCCATAATCTACACATAAATTTAGATTCTTATGATAAATGATGTAAATCTAGATGACGAATATTGAAATGAAGAAAATAAAAGGTACTTACTTTCGAAAACGAATAGGCTAAAAACCTTGTCAAATGATCTCAAAAAGTGTCAATTTTTCGTAATCTTGAACTAAAAATGTGAGATCTTCAAAACTAAGAAATATTTTTCTTTTCTAAGGGTAGGTCAACCTTGACCCAGTTAGCAAGGCACAATTGTGTCCCAAAAAATTGACCTTGACCTACACTACTCTGACGAAATTTATGTTCACAGATCCCACAAGTTTGACGAAAAAGGTATCCAAATCTGCACTTATATTCATTGTTCCACACCTATACCTACAAGAAAAATGGTTCTCTTTCTTAGATGGGGGGGTTTGCAACCGTAGTTTGGAATCAACCTTGGAATGTAATTGAAATTGCAATATGAATAAACAAAGTAAATGGAACTATTCACCTTGCTTACATTGAAATCCCTGTGGAGGATTTAAATCCTTGAATCTACAAGTATGTATGCTCCAAATGAATGTAGAATATGATATAGGGTGTCTCAAATCAATTCTCTTAGATCATCAACACCAATCCTGAATGTATTTTAGATTAGGAAGATTCTTGAATGGAAATGGATGAATCTTCAACAAGAGGGCTCCATAGAGCTTGAATCCTTGAATGGCTACTAATAGATCTCCTTGATGAATTAAATGCTTGAAGATGGATGCTTGATTGAACTTGATAATGCTTGATCATGAAAGAGTATATAGCTTCATCTCATTTACTTATTCCTTGTTATCTTCTTGAGCATTAGAGAAAATGAGAGGAGGAGACTTCCCTATATAGAGATCTACAACAGAAACTCCTAGAGAACATGACATATGAGAAATAAATTCCTAATGGGCCCTTACACCTAGAAATGGACCTAGATTAAATTCTATTTAAGAGTTTACCATTATAGAGACTGAAATAGGTGACCCGAAAGTGGAAAAAAAATTCTTTTCCAAACTTGACATCTAAAAATCATGGAACCTTGAAATTTGAATCTAGGGTCAAGGATGAGCTCAACCATATCCTAGGTTAGGGTCAAGGTCAACCTTGACCCAGAGGCCAAAAATCTTAGGATCTTAGTCCAAAATGCTAGAAAAGTGCAGAAAGAAAGTGGAAAATGGGGGAGAATAGGGGAAAAGCCAGATCTAAGTCAAAGACTCATTCAAGGTGCTTGACATGACCCCAGAACACTTACTCGAAGGGATAAAAACTCTTAATATTGAAGTTCTTCCATTTTAAAATGATACAAAAAGAGATTGGTGTCATGAAGAAGCAAAAAGCATAATTGTATTTCCCAATCAATAACTGAAGCCAAGTATGTGGCAGTTGTAGTGAACTATTCAAACATAATGTGGATCAAGAAATTACTAAAAGGAATGAAAGAATAGATTATAGATCCAGTGCTTATCTATTGTGATAACACAAGTGCTATCAACATTTCAAAGAATCCAATGATGCACATCAAGGCAAAGCACATTGCTATCAAGTATCTCTACTTGAGAGAATTAGTTCAAGACAAAGAAGAAAAGCTGCAATATGTGAATACCAAGGAACAAATTGCAAATATATTTACTAAACCATTACCTAAAGATGCTCATGAATATCTTAGAGGTAAACTAGGGGTGATTGCCCTAAATAAAGCTACTTATGAAGACAAGGTGCATTGCATCCCATGTGCTAATTAGAATATCCTACACAATCATTCAAAACAACTCTACTTTGGGAAATACCTTAGGAAGATAATTCAGTATAGCATAATATATCAATGAAAGACAGATGATAGAAATCAGCTAGACATTCAAAATCTACATAACTCAGATGTATGAAGAGTTTGAAGCTCAAAAAGCTAAATGTCTTTGGCATTGTTGTCAAAGAGGGAGAATATATACAGAAGAGATAGACATAGAGAGATTAATAAAGAGGGAGAAATTAGTATAGAGAGAAAGATATTGCAAAGAGGAGATGAATATTTTTGTCAAAGAGGGAGATATTGAAAGCATATACAAAGAAGGAAAATTGTTTCAAAGGGATAAATTTAGAAAAAAGAATCATAGTGAAATCTTTTGGATTGTATGATAACTAGAATATCGATAGTAGTCAAAGAGGGAGATTGTTGGAAACTTACAATTGCAACAATTTTTTTGTCATTGATGTCAAATATATTGATAAGATATATTGCTACCAAATCTAAATGTCATATCTATTTGATTGATGTAGAGGATTTGAGAAATTTATCATAACAATAACACCTAGAGGAAAGGTTAAAGTTATGAAAAGGGAGTTACAATGGACATTTCATTAAATAGACTTTGATAAAGAAAAGTGATTTTTTATGTCAAGAAAGCTAAACCAAGATGAGAAATAGAGTAAAAGGTTAAGGAATGTTGAGTGATTCTAGTGTCAACCAAGATATAGTTAGTGACAAGAAAATCTAGTGGTGACCAAGTATTAGCATTGACTGAGAAAGATAGTTGATGCAAAGACATAAAGCTTTAAAGTGACTGATCGAGTGTTAGAATTTAGAGATTGTCAAGTGACAGTATGAGAATGAAATCAAGAAAACCATGATTCCTAGCCAACTTAGATGATTTCTTAGGAGATGTAAACCATATTGAAGATAAGATTGATGAGTTGGATCATTAAATTAAAGGAGAGGATTAGTTAAAGACCTAACAGAAAAATTCTAGAGAAGTTTCTAGAGGATGATGAAGAAGATTGACAGATACAATGAATTGAGTTAAATCTAATTGTAAACCTTAAGATCTACGGTGGTGATGTAAAATTGTAAAATAAGAATTGCATATTTAAAGAAGTACAAATTTGAACAAATTGAGTGCAGGTATATGCAAAAGGCACATATAGATAGGGGTGGATAAAAAATGCACAAGTATGTGAGTGAATGCGAAGCTAAATAAGAAATCTTTTAGAGATGATGCTAATATTGATAAGTAAATCTGAGTAGAAGGCTTAAGTTTTGTTGAGAAGAGTGGACTGATTGCTTGAAGGGTTTCTAAGAGAATCAAGATTAGAGATGACAATGGAAGGCTTATCAGTGAGTCAACGTAAGGAATGAATAGAGATCTGAACCTGCAAAAGTGAGTTTTAATCACATAGGTCAAAACCTATTATTTTCTTTCTAATTATTGTAAGTAGTTTGTGTTGAAATCCTTTTAACAGAGGCTGACCTAATATTCATTTGAAGAATTAATAGTTTGTGTCAATTCTTTAACAAGGTGACATTCTAAATGGAATGGTCAAAGTCCTCTGACAACGTGATTAAATCCTTTAACAAAGTCACATTTAACAATGTGTTTTGTAACCTTTAATAGGGTTGGCTCTTAATAGAGCTCACTTTGAAAGAGTGAAAAATAGTGAAATGTTGATGGTGGTATTTCTAAAATTAGGTTTCCATGTAAAATCATAGTGTCAAATTGTGTTGAATGCTTTATATGTTTTACATTTGATAATGTTTTCATCGTGCAAAGCAAGTTATGTTTAAGATAGTTTTACGGTAGAGACCGAGCAACAACAGGACAAGCAGAACAGTGAGTACTTATGTTTAAATTTTTTAAGTGGTACTTAAGGAATTTGAGTAACTATTTAACCCCACCCCTACCTTGAGTTATTCTAAACATTTCTAACACAACTGTGCTGCAAGTCAGTATATGTATTCTTTGCTTGATTGATACTCTTGATCTATCCTAATGCATCTCATCTTATGAATTTACCTTTGAAATGTGTCCTAATAAAATTTGCTACAAAATGACCATATTCACCACATAACTAATAATTATACCATGTTTTTAAATCTTGATTTACGGTGTTACCTAGCTTAGGGACATTGCCTTGATTCTTGGGTGTTTAGTTAGATTTTTCTTTAGATCTACAATCCTTTTCTCTATGACCATACTTCTGATAGTTGTAGCTATATCCTTCAAATCTAGGTGCAACTGGTGTGTTTCCAACCTTTGATTTACATTCATTTGCTTGATGTCCATGCTTTTTGTACTTAAAACAATGTCCATTGAATTTGGGATTAGAATTTTACTTACCATTCTTTCTTCTGCAAACATTTGTTGTGTGACCTAGTTTTCAACAATGGTAACATGTAGGTTTGTTGTTCTTTGACTTTTTATTTCTTTGTTCTCTACTCTTTAAGGATTCTCCTTCCTCGATAGATGATAGGCACTTGGTATAGCCTAGTTGAGAGGTTTCATGGGGTCTTATCTATGATCTTATTGGTTCTTCATAGTATCTCACAACTTCTTTGGGTTTATTCATCCTTTAAATGAATTCCTTTTTAGATATCAATTCATTTCTTAGATGCTCATTCTCATATTCCAAATTTGCAATCTCTACATCCTTCCTATTAAGTTCTTTTATTAACATATAGAAATTGGTTGAGCATATCAAATTTCTTATGTGTAAGTTTATGCACATCTGATCTCCTTTCATCAAGTCTTACTTCCATTTGTCTCTTGTCTTCACCAATCATTGTTTTATCTTCTTCATCTTTCCTTTTCTATTTGAACACTTTACATAGTCTTTAACAAGGTAAACTTTAATAAAGAACTAGTACATTTGACCCCATTTTTAGACCAAAATTTTTGACCATATATTAAAATGTTTTAGATTGGTCAGAATATGGAAGGAAAAATATCTCTTTTTTAAATCCATGCTCGTATTGATCAAAATTTTTACCAACACGAGCTGAACATGTTAAAACAAAAAAGGATTTCAGCTGCCTATTTCATTGTTTTGTTTAATTAAGAGGAAATTTTAGCACTTGTTGGTGCATGCAAAGGGTGGGAGGTATATGGCTCATAGGGCATGTGCATCTCGATTTGGATCTGAATATTCTTGGGCAATGAGGTCAACAAAATCTATATCCAGTCTTGAAACTACATCCACCTTCACTACCTCTACTACTACTTTTGCCTCTATTCACTAAGCCTTTGCTCCTATCTTTCCTGTCTCCCTCAGTTTCAAAGATTCTATGGAGTGCACATAGGGGAGCTACACAAGAAATTTAGGAGAAGAGGCTGGAATCGAGGAAGAGGCAAGGAATCAAGGTACTTATCACATTTTTCTACCATTTTTTGCTCAATCTTGGCCATGGCACCCATTAAGTCATTTTGAACAAATTTTTTCTCTGCAACCTCTTTAGCAATTTTTGTCAAATGTATATCACACTCCATTGCCAATTGATGCTTTCCTATGTATGAGCACCCAATTCACTTAATCAACTTACTACATAAACTTTGCTAACTCTTCTAGACTCTATAACATCACTTGTCACACTAAACCACCCCCACACAATATTTACAAAAGGGCATCATGCGTACACTCAACTCTAGGGTTTCAACACAAAAAAAAAATCATATTTTCTAGAGTAGACACTACAATTTCATAAGCATTCAAATAGTGCCAAGATACTATGTTAGTCTTTCAAAAGGTTTATTGGACTCTAGACTGCTAATATGTTGAGGCTCATGTATGGTTGAGAAGAACAAAAATATCTCCTATATCATTTTGGACATTTATGGAGTCTTGAAGTCATGTGATCAATGAGTTGATATTGTTGTACATCAAGGGTCTAATACACCAAGATGATGGAACTGAACTTAAAATTATTCATCTATCAATTGGAATTGCTCAATTTTGCTGACTATGTGTTGCTAATCCTGTGCATTCAAGGTATGATACGTTGAGATGTTATGTAGTGCCTCTCCCATTTGACTTTTGTAAGTCATCCTAATGGATGCAACATTGATGATCTTTTGTTGTGATGGATCATGATTGTGACCCTGAGTGGTCTATGCCATCAAGGTGTTCAGATTTATGTTTCTATATCAGTTGCTTTGATTATGCTTTTGACTGATCTTTGAGATTTTGATGTGATTTTTGGTTCACTAAGGTTTGCGCCAGTGGTTACCAGGATCGATGTGGTATCATGAGTTTGTTTCATGATTACCTTGAGATGTGTGCAAAGATTGCACTATGTTCTATTAGCATGCTACACTGGACTAGGTACCTGTAGCAGTGGTTAGTCATGTTTATGGCTGTGTTTGCTTATGTGTTTTAAATTCCTTTTTAATGCAGAGTAATCAATCATTATTAAATGCTTAAGTAATTAGAATGGATTGTTCTTGTTGGATTATTTGGTTATGTGCTGCAGACATTTACCTTGTTTTATTTTGGTTTGAGAGATATCTGTTCTTATGTGATGATTTACATTTGAGATGACCTGAGGGTCAAATGTTACTCTTTGATTCCAGTATCATAGATGAATTCCTAATTATAGGAATAGCCTATTTTCGTTTGGCTCGATTCGGGGTTTAACTAGATTGGCTAGTTAAATGCCCTAATCGATTATTCACCCGAAAAGTGAATAAGTATCCAATGAGGAATTTAATTCCTCACTTCTCACTTTCAAATTGGAAAGTTGGAGAGTAAAACCCAAAATCCTCTTCATGAGGATTTACTGTTTTGTTTGTTGTGGGAGTTATGGGCGTGGGATCATCACGAGGTTGGGCTCGTTGGATCCAGCTTGGGGAAACCCTGGATTGCCACGATTTTTAGCTACTTCTACAAGATATTTATTTTATGGTTTAGATTCCCGTTTTGCCCTTTTGGCTGTGAGGTAAGGCTTTCCTGTTTTATTGTTTTTGCTTCGTTTCTGCTTCTGTTTTTGGTAGTCGTTTGTTTGGAGGCTGAGAACTAGTGTTCCCCTCTATTTCTGTATGTTAGTTCTACCCGGTTGGGCAGGTATGAACATTTCCCTATTTTTTGGGATGAGGGTTTGGGATTTTACGCCGTTATGCTGGCCATTTTTGCATACGGTGTCTGATATCATTTATTTTTAGATTTTTGGGGTTTTTGAACCCAAAGGCCAAATGGGTTTTAATTTTAAATTTTTTCAAAAATTAGGGGTTTTTACCTCGTTTTACGTGCTGCCCTGTTTTCTCAGGTTTTCTTGGCACATTGTGGGTCGTGGACTTGGATGATCCATTTGGGTATCAGTTAGACCACTTCTGCACTTTTATGTTGCATTGGGATGTGTGTTGCATTTGTACTCCCGACGTTGTGTTCAGTTGAGTGATTTTATACCTATTATGGTTTTCTTTAGACCTTTGCTTTTGTTCATGAACACTAGGATTCGTGTAGAATCCATACTCTCGGATTGATGCCGGTTGAGTGAGTTCATGATGTTTGGTCTTGTTGCATCATTGGGATTCATGTAGAATCCATACTCTTGGATTGAGGCCGATTGAGTGATTTAATGATGTATGGTTTTATTGGCTTTGGGATTCGTGTAGAATCCATCCTTCCCGTGTTGCTTTCAGTTGGGTGTTTTCTTTGCATTGTATTCTCATTCCTGTCCTTGTGTTATGATCTTCGTGATGGTGGTGCGCCACACACGAGGACGTGCGTGTACATTTTTTGCGTGACTTGCGAGGCCCGATCTTTCGTGGATTTGCCGGAAGTTATGATCATTGGGGTTGGGATGGGAGTATGCATGCCCATGGGCACTTGTCATAGGATAAGCATGGGTAGGGTAGTGTAGCATATGGAGGGGGCTTCTACCTCACAACCTAGTGATCATTGTGCCCAGAGGGTTGGCGAAGGAAGCTTTAATTAAGTGAAAATTAAATAAAATGTGTGACTAGTAATAAAACTTAAGATAATAAAAAGGTTTGGGGTGCAAGAACCTTTCCGTTGAGGGATGTTGAATCTGCGCAAGTCCTAGCTTGGGCTTTTTGATGCCAAGCGACTCTCAATGATGTTAGTCCCTACATAGTAGCCTATTGAGTGTCTGACTAGGACCTGTACTCCTTGCATTGTCTTAGGTTCTTGGTTGCAGCCATCATACTGTCTAGCGTGAGTGTTAGCCATGTATGTTGTGATTTTTGTGTGTTTGTGGTTGGATCATTATCTCCATCAGCATGGTGGGTGTGGACCTACGAATTCCATGTGGTTGGGAGGCGTAGCTACCTTCACCACTGCTAGGGACTGGTGTACAGAGACGGTCTCTTATCCTAGTGCGACCATTGTTGGATGTTTTCACTTGGTACTTCGGGTTCTGGAGTATGCTTTCATTGGAATGCTTGGATATCATGTTTAGATGATGTTAGTTTATTTGATGCATTCCCTTATCATGATGGTTAGCATATGATTAGATGATGTTATTTGATTTAGTAGTACATCTGTTGCTTATTGCTGTTTAGCATGTAATAGGATATGTTATCTACTGTAGGATTATCTTATGCTTTACTACTAGCATGTTAGATTTCCTTATGCTTATATTGTTGCATTTTTTAGTAGTGACATCCCTATTACGACAGTACTGATGATCTGTTCGGTGGCTTGGGATGTTACGCCCGGGGGATGGCTAGGACCCACGATGGTCTTATGATGCTATTGACGGTTGGGAGGAACCGGTCACTTATTTGGTTGTTTAGTTCTGAAATGTATTTTGTTCATTGCAATTTTTATTTCAGTATGTGCTTTGCTTTTATGCTTTAGATGGTTAGATGTTTCTCTTTCCTTGTTGTTAGTGCTCTGGAGTGTTCATTCCTCGATTTACGTGGATTCGGTACTCCCCAGTGTGGAGGTTTCCTTGTTTGTTTAGCTTTTTGTTTGTGTTTTGTGTCGCTCTGATTTGTTTCCTCGCACGAGATTGTATTTTTCTCACGCGAGACTATTTCTTCCTCACGCAAGACTGTTTCTTCCTCGCGTGAAAGAGTACACTTCCCGTGCGAGAATGTAAATCCTCGCGCGGCGCATAGGAATCCTCGCATGAGAATGTGAATCCTCGCACGAAGCTCAGTAGTCCTCGCACGAAGTGCACACTTTCTCGCGTGAAGCGATGAAGGATCTCGCGCGAAACTCGAGACCAATTTTCTTTCTTGCACGAGAAACAGGGGCTATCTAGGCTTGTCGAATGAAAGTTTGAAAGTTGGTTTTGGACACCCTTTTGGTTTTTACACCTTCCTAGTTCAAAATAGATTTCCTAGGGGTTTAAAATATATCGTTTAAGTATAAGTTCCTTATACTTAAGATATATTTTAATATATGCGACAAATCGTTTGAGATAGGTTTCAGACCTCTCAGAGATAAGTTATGGATTTTAGGAAATTTCAGGGCTTCAAAAATCTAGACTTAGCCAATTTTCAGGACTTCAAGATTTCAGGCTTAGCCAAATTTTTGGTTCTTGCATTTTACCCCAGCTTGGTGTTTTTTTGATGAGTGGTTGTTTCTTGTGCCCTCATCAAGTACATTGTTGTTGTTGGCTTTTTTTGCGTGTGTCAGTTGGGTAGTGGCATTTGAAGATTCGTTGGTTGCCGAGATTGTGGCGAAGTCTTCCATTGCGATCGTTGTGATCCCTGTATGATGTTGTCATGTGCATTCATACTTGTAAAAAAAAAAAAATATCTTGGCTTGATTTGAATCCTTGTTTCCAAGGATCTCCGGGCGGGGCATTACATCTGGTATCAGAGCCCATGTTCAAACATTGGGATCTCTGTGTTTATGTTGCCCATGTAGTTGTTGATGCGTTGGTTGAGTGCGAGTGTCTTTGTGAGAACTCGTGATCTTTGTTGCTTTGGTATCTACTCGTGATGGACTTGCTTGTCTAGTAGATGCAACTAGAGCAGTGTGTGGAGAAGGAAGTGAGTCTTCCTAGCTTTGTAGGTGGGATTCTTGTGCCTTGTTTGGTTGGTTGCGTGTGTGACCCTTTTTGGATGGAGCCACTGATTGGTGTCCATGTGCTGGCTTTGAGTGCCTCTTTTGTTTCTCCTTGTGCGGTTAGGTGCATTGTTTCCTTGTTTTCTCCTGATTGTAAGTTGATGAATGAATCTTATTTGTGATTCTTTATTTTGTTGATTATAAGAATAAAATGGTTCCTTTCATTGAAAATGAGTGTTTATTGTGAATCATTGCAAAGTTGTAGTTTTGCATTATATATTTGGGTTAATGACTTAAGTCCCCAATCTGATTGTTTCTTAAGCTTATGTAAAACTGTATTAATTTGATGGATATCTAAATGTTGCATTGCATGGAAATTATTGTTGTTTGCATGTGCATGAGGTTACTAATGGTATACTATTTGATGTGTATGAGTGTGTTCTTTAACGGTGCTAGGATGATGTATTCCTTAGCATTGTGTGGTGATTTATCCCTCTTGTGTGACTGTACTCATTCATCACTTGTAATGTGATTTGTTTGATGCCTTATTTTATTTGGCTGGAGGTAATTTCCTCATGTTGTTGGGCTAGCATTGGTTTTTAGTACTTTCCTCTCTTGGAGCAGTCATCAAATTTTATCTATCACTCTCTTTGTGGCAGTTGTCACATTTGACTTATTATTGAAATGAGCTCTTTTTGGTACTTACTGTTGGAATTGGAAATTCTCCCATTTGGGCTTTTTATTATGTTTCATGATGACTATTCTGGGTGTGTTTTATTGCTACCCAGTTGTGTGTTGTGACTCTATCATGTTCATCTCGAACCTCTGGTAGTATGTTCAAGGGATAATATCATGGAGAACATGCTAGTGTGTCTTTGTTAGATCTAAAGTTGTTATTGTAATTGAATGGTTTAAATGGTGATTAAACTTAATTTTAGTTTTGAAAGAAATTGAAAGGTATGTACTTGTTCTATAGTGACTCTTGGACCCTTGCTTGAAATCTTTCAGTTCATTATGCATTAGTGCTTATGTTATGTTTAATTAATAAATTATGAAAGAGGAGTAATGATGGTTTCAATGTGTGATTTACCTTTCATTCCATGCCTTATGTTGTTTTGGGCATGTGTGTTCTTGAGTGGTTTTGGATGTTTTGTCCATCTCTTGTCTTGGTGGCCAAGACTATTGTTTTTGCCTTTGTGGTTTTGTTTTGAGTGGTGACTCAATCGTAGGTCTTAGTCTCTCTTAGCTTCTTCATGTTGTAGTCCTTGTTGATATCTTTTCAATGCTTTTCAAATGGATTCTATCCGAGTCTGACTGTGAGGCTATGGCTTTTGGAGTTGTTGATCGATGTTCTGAGTACCTTTTCGAGTAGAGGCCAATTCAATCATGACATATCATATTTATGGCTATTTGAGAAGTTTAACTCCTCATGTTATTCATAACGGAAGAGTTATCTTGTCTTCATAATCTACTAGGTACTTGTTGGAGTTCGTTCTTGCATTTTTGTGTTTCCTATTACACTGACCCGCCCTTGTGAGGTGTAGTGTGGTTTGTGAGCGTTCCTTGTTGTGGATGATGTTGCCTTATCATTTGGGAGTGACTCAGTTCTTTGATGAGTCTACATTCTCCTTTCTGGATGTTGACCTTGGCACATCTCCATATTCTTTCTCTCTTGAGAGAGTAGGCTAGTGTGGCTATGCCACTAGCTCAGTTAGTGTTCTCTGGTGAGTATGTTGATGGTTGGGGGAATTGTGAGTTCCCTAATGCATCTTGGGCTGATTTTGTGTAGAGGTTGAGAGAGAGACTCCCTCTCAGTCCTAATACTCTGTAGTATCCTTCTCCCTAAGCTTATATCTTCAGGTGGATTGTCTCAGTCAATTTTTCTCTTTAACTTTTGACTTGAGGCTAGAGATTGAGTTTAGCGGTAGATTGGGTGTAGTTTTCGTAGCAAGGTGCTAGAGGAACATGGTATCGTTGGACACATGTTACCATCTCGTGAGTTGGTATGCAGACATTTGATGATTGTGTCCACTGACGAAAGTCTATGCAACCTTGTGGAAAGGTGATATCTTGTCTGGTTGGGTTATGTTACCCTAGTTTCCAGTGGTAGTTGAGTTTTTGGACCTTGGAGAGGTGTTGTGCTCCTACACTTGGTGGTGAGTAGTCTTTTGGAGTGTGTCTTTTTTTTTTTTTGGTAAACTTTCATCCTCTTTGTTCTAAGGGTGAGTTTACGTGGATTCCAGAATGATCATGTGTGACATGATAGTATTCTTGGAAAGTTTGGGATGGTTATTCCCCATGATTCCAACTTTTGTTGGAAGAGTTTAGTGTTTTGACCTGGTTTTGTGGTCATGTGGTTGGTGCATGTTGTGGTTGGGCACCTGTTGACAAGGTAGAGTGGCTTGTTCCTTACCTTGTATTGTTGATTTTATGGCTAGATGGTTTTTCCTAGCGCATAAAAGGTTCCTTGTTGGAGGACCTTGTGTTTGTGTGACACCCATTCTCTCGTGGTTAACCTATTTGGGGGTTAACATGATGGTTTGAGAATGTTGGAGTGATTTGGGTTTGACTTGTACAAAGTTGTTGAGTCATTCCTATTGCTCGCTTTTGATTTTGTTCTTGGTGTGTTTGGTTTCTATTCTTGGATTGTAGGCTTCCAGGAGTAAGCCTAGTCTTTGGGGGGGATGATGTAGTGCCTCTCCCATTTGACTTTTGTAAGTCATCCTAATGGATGCAACCTTGATGATCTTTTGTTGTGATGGATCATGATTGTGACCCTGAGTGGTCTACGTCGTCGAGGTGTTCGGATTTATGTTTCTATATCAGTTGCTTTGATTATGCTTTTGACTGATCTTTGAGATTTTGATGTGATTTTTGGTTCACTAAGGTTTGGGCCAGTGGTTACCAGGATCGATGTGGTATCATGAGGTTGTTCCTTGATTACCTTGAGATGTGTGCAGAGATTGCACTATGTTCTATTAGCATGCTACACTGGACTGGGTACCTGTAGCAGTGGTTAGTTATGGCTATGTTTGCTTATGTGTTTTAAATTCCTTTTTAATGCACAGTAATCAATCATTATTAAATGCTTAAGTAATTAGAATGGATTGTTCTTGTTGGATTATTTGGTTATGTGCTACAGACATTTACCTTGTTTTATTTTGGTCTGAGAGATATCTGTTCTTATGTGATGATTTACATTTGAGATGACCTGAGGGTCAAATGTTACTCTTTGATTCCAGTATCATAGATATTAGACTTCTATGCCGTTCAGTTAATCATGTTGCAAGATGATGCCATTTTAAGATGATAGTGTATTTTATGATGATATCTGGTGATCTGGTATTTGGACATACCAATGATTATGTTATGTGATGGATTTAATGCTATGGTTATTTACTTCATTCTTGAGTTGTTATGCTTTATGCGAACGTGAGTGATGTAAATAGATTATTTTAATATAATTAAATAAATGGTTAAATTAGGTGATTTAATGCATTATTGCTTCAGCTATGTTATTATATGCAATTGCACTTGATCATGTTGTTTAGTGTGCAAGATTATATCCCTGGCAGTGGCACATGGAGTTAGTGATTCTACCGTTCATATTTTGCCAATGTCGCCTTTGTATGGTCGACGTATCCTTAATTAAATGTTTAATTTAAACCTTTCGGTGATTATTAAATCTGAACTCATTTGCATTATGTGATTAGACCAGTAAGCGTGTTTGTGCATTTAGAGGTTCACATTGTCGTGAAAGTTGTTTAAGGTGATTTTTGTGTTTTGGGGTTTTCGGGGTTTTTATTTGATTTATTTTAATTTCTGGCAGCTTTGCCATAGATGAATTCCTAATTATAGGAATAGCCTATTTTCATTTGGGCTGATTCGGGGTTTAACTAGATTGGCTGGTTAAATGCCCTAATCGATTATTCACCCGAAAAGTGAATAAGTATCCAATGAGGAATTTAATTCCTCACTTCTCACTTTCAAATTGGAAAGTTGGAGAGTAAAACCCAAAATCCTCTTCATGAGGATTTACTGTTTTGTTCGTTGTGGGAGCTACGGGCATGGGATTGTCACGAAGTTGGGCTCGTTGGATCTAGCTCGGGGAAACCTTGGATTGTCGCGATTTTCAGCTATTTCTGCGAGATATTTATTTTATAGTTCAGATTCCCGTTTTGCCCTTTTGGCTGTGAGGTAGGGCTTTCCTGTTTTATTGTTTCTGCTCTATTTCTGCTTCTATTTTTGGTAGCTGTTTGTTTGGAGGCTGAGAACTAGTGTTCCCCTCTGTTTCTATATGTTAGTTCTACCCGGTTGGGCGGGTATGAACATTTCCCTATTTTTTGGGATGAGGGTTTGGGATTTTACGCTGTTATGCTGGCCATTTTTGCATACAGTGTCTGATTTCATTTATTTTTGGATTTTTGGGGTTTTTGAACCCAAAGGCCAAATGGGTTTTAATTTTGAAGTTTTCAAAAAATTTAGGGTTTTTACCACGTTTTGTGTGCTGCCCTATTTTCTCAAGTTTTCTTGGCACATTGTGGGTCGTGGACTTGGATGATCCGTTTGGGTATTAGTCAGACCACTTCTGCACTTTTATGTTGCATTGGGATGCGTGTTGCATTCGTACTCCCGACGTTGTGTTCAGTTGAGTGATTTTATACCTGTTATGGTTTTCTTTAGACCTTTGCTTTTGTTCGTGAACACTAGGATTCGTGTAGAATCCATACTCTTGGATTGACGCCGGTTGAGTGAGTTCATGATGTTTGGTCTTGTTGCATCATTGGGATTCGTGTAGAATCCATACTCTCAGATTGAGGCCGATTGAGTGATTTAATGATGTATGGTTTTATTAGCTTTGGGATTCGTGTAGAATCCGTCCTTCTCGTGTTGCTTTCAGTTGGGTGTTTTCTTTGCATTGTGTTCTCATTCCTATCCTTGTGTTATGATCTTCATGATGGTGGTGCGCCACACACGAGGACGTGCATGTACATTTGTTGGGTGACTTGCAAGGCCCGATCTTTTGTGGATTTGCCGAAAGTTATGATCATTGGGGTTGGGATGGGAGTATGCATGCCCACGGGCACTTGTCATAGGATGAGCATGGGTAGGGTAGGGTAGCATATGGAGGGGGCTTCTACCTCGCAGCCTGGTGATCATTGTGCCTAGAGGATTGGTGAAGGAAGCTTTAATTAAGTGAAAATTAAATAAAATTGTGTGACTGGTAATAAAACTTAAGATAATAAAAAGGTTTGGGGTGCAAGAGCCTTTCCGTTGAGGGATGTTGAATTTGCGCAAGTCCTAGCTTGGGCTTTTTGATGCTAAGCGACTCTCCATGATGTTAGTCCCTACATAGTAGCCTATTGAGTGTCTGACCAGGACCTGTACTCCTTGCATTGTCTTAGGTTCTTGGTTGCAACCATCATACTATCTAGCGTGAGTGTTAGCCATGGATGTTGTGATTTTTGTGTGTTTGTGGTTGGATCATTATCTCCATCAGCACGGTGGGTGTGGACCTACGGGTTCCACGTGGGTGGGAGGCGTAACTACCTTCACCACTTCTAGGGACTAGTGTACAGAGATGGTCTCTTATCCTAGTGCGACTGTTGCTAGATGTTTTCATTTGGTACTTTGGGTTCTAGAGTATGCTTTCTTGTGATTTATGCTTTCATTGGAATGCTTGGATATCATGTTTAGATGATGTTAGGTTATTTGATGCATTCCCTTATCATGATGGTTAGCATATGATTAGATGATGTTATTTGATTTAGTAGTACATCTGTTGCTTATTGCTATTTAGCATGTAATAGGAGATGTTATCTACTATAGGATTATCTTATGCTTTACTACTAGCATGTTAGATTTCCTTATGCTTATATTGTTGCATATTTTAGTAGTGACATCCCTATTATGACAGTACTGACGATCTGGTCGGTGGCTTGGGATGTTATGCGCGGGGGATGGCTAGGACCCACGATGGTCTTATGATGCTATTGACGGTTGGGAGGAACCGCACACTTATTTGGCTGTTTAGTTCTAAAATGTATTTTGTTCATTGCGATGTTTATTTCAGTATGTGCTTTTCTTTTATGTTTTGGATGGTTAGATGTTCCTCTTTCCTTGCTGTTAGTGCTCTGGAGTGTTCATTCCTCGATTTACGTGGATCCGGTACTCCCCGGTGTGGAGGTTTCCTTGTTTATTTAGCTTTTTGTTTGTGTTTTGTGTCGTGTTGATTTGTTTCCTCGCGTGTGATTTATTTTGCTTGTGCGAGATTGTTTCTTCCTCTCACGAGACTGTTTCTTCCTCGCGCAAAAGAGTACACTTCCCGCACGAGAATGTAAATCTTCACGTGGCGCATAGGAATCCTCGTGCGAGAATGTGAATCCTTGCGTGGAGCTCAGTAGTCCTCACGTGAAGTGCGCACTTTCTCGCGCAAAGTGGTGTAAGATCTCGCGTGAAACTCGAGACTAATTTTCTTTCTCGCTCGAGAAACAGGGGCTATCTAGGCTTGTCGGATGAATGTTTGGAAGTTGGTTTTGGACACCCTTTTGGTTTTTACACCTTCCTAGTTCAAAAAAAATTTCCTAGGGGTTTAAAATATATCGTTTAAGTATAAGGAAACATAAATCCTTATACTTAAGATATATTTTAATATATGCTACAAATTGTTTGAGATAGGTTTTAGACCTCTCAGAGATAAGTTATGGATTCTAGGAAATTTCAGGGCTTCAGAAATCTAGACTTAGCCAATTTTCAGGGCTTCGAGATTTTAGGCTTAGCCAAATTTTTGGTTTCTGTATTTTACCCCAGCTTGGTGTTTTGTTGATGAGTGGTTGTTTCTTGTGCCCTCATCAAGTGCGTTGTTGTTGTTGGCTTTGTTTGTGTGTGTCAGTTGGGTAGTGGCGTTTGGAGATTCGTTGGTTGCTGGGATTGTGGCGAAGTCTTCCGTTGCGATCGTTGTGATCCTTGTATGATGTTGTCATGTGCATTCATACTTGTAAAAAAAAAAAAAAATCTTGGCTTGATTTTAATCCTTGTTTCCAAGGATCTCCGGGCGGGGCATTACATGTTAGAAGGGACCTCAAGCTTGATGGACTGTCAAGTTTGATTTGTAGTCTCTACGAGCTATTATCATCCAAAAAATATACCCCCTTTCATTCATCTATCCATGAGCTATTTCTCATGATTGTGATTTTGATTGAGCTTGTAACTCAATGACCTACTTTGGTTGCTAGTGTAGTTCTAGTTGTTTGCTTACATAGATTCACTCCTTTGTCACAATGTAATGTCCCCAAATCTTATTTGATATAGTAATATATTAGATTTAACAAAGTAAATATTATTCTAAATAGAATAGGAAAAGGTGGATTATAATTAACGAGGACTATCATCAACATTTATTTTCCAAATATAATTTTCAAGCCTTTTGGAGCATGTAGGGGAAGAAGCTGACATAGCTTATGAAACTATGCTATGCTCTTATTCTATGGAACCAATTTTTGTTGAGGTTGGACACCAAAAACATTACCTCACAACCATGTTCATGGTTGATAAGGCACTATTAGAAAAAATTTCTTAACATATTCATTTTGTTAGAAAAGAGTCAATGCACACAAAAATTCATCAATGCACATAAAAATTTGAAAAGCATTCCTAATGGATATAGAAAATTAATTAAATAAGGGGGATATGATCATATTGTGTGACTTATGAAGATAGATATTGGAACACTTAATATAAACTGATATACTGCTATAACCTTGTTAACATGTTTTTTTTTTTATAGTAGATGATTTGTGTTGTAGCCACATTGTTCTTTGGCATTGAGATCCTGGTCATGTTTGCAGGCTTCATAGATCAAAATTTACAATTATTTTTTACTGATCTTTGAAGGATTCATAGATTAATTTACAATATTTTCAGTAATCTTTGAGGGCTTAAAAAAAAAAAATCACTTTGTGTGATCTTTGAAGGCATCAAAGATAAAGTCACAATATTTTTCAGTTATCTTTGAAGACTTCATAGATAGATATGTCAAATTTCCTAAGTTCAAATATTTTAGAATTTATGTATTTCATAAAAAGATAAATCCAGTAGCATAATTATATTGTTAGTATCTATTTTCTCAAAAACTAATTATAGAGGAGTATATCATTGAATATATAGATTTTAGTGGCTTAAATTGAAATGCCATGTGGATGCATGGCCAAGATTGATATAATGCTTGGATATCCAACACATCTTGGGGACAGGGGTATTGCAAAATGTAATGACACACAAAATGATTACCTAGAGATTCAATATTAATAAAGGAGTGAAAGTCTCAATTAACAAGAGTAACAAACCATATCCAATAAGGATAAGATTGAAAACTAAGAAAAGATGACAACTAAAAGAATAAAATAATTTTCCAATCAACCAGAATGTTAAAAAATTTCAGCAAATCCAATCTAATTGGATAAAATGACTCACCTCTGGATTTTTGAAGTAATGCTAGAATAGAGCAATGCCACCACCACCCATGACACCCATTCAAAATGCAATTTGAGCCTGCCAAAACTGTAAACCTTATAGAAAATCCAATGCAAATGGATTTTGGGTCCACCCCTGAACCTCATTTGAAGCTCAATTTTATGAGGAACAAAAGAAATTATACATACCCCAATTCTCTCCCATTACACCTACATAATCAAAATACAAATTAAAACAAAACATTAAGATCAAGATTCAAGGGTATGGAAGTCAAATCACAAAAAAAAACATTTATAATAAAACTTGACACTATAATCTTCTCCAATTTGGATATGTATGAGACTCCACTTGTTTAGTTTTGCTCTGTCTATGAGGAAAGAAAATGGAGAGCCAAGCAAGCGATTAAGGATTGCCCAAAATAAAAAATATGAGACAACCAAGGAGGAGGATCTAATGGAAGTCAAACTGTTAAGAACAGCCTCCTCTATTAGGAAAAAATGATAATGAAATTGTATACACAGAATTTGGATGGCAAAGCATATATATATTTCTATTATTAAATCTTCCTCAATTGGCAGATGATTATTTTGGAATTACTTTCAATGTCTAGATTGCAAAATGTAGAACAAACCTTTAGAACTGAAATATAGAAATGAAAGTAATGTCACTCAAAATAGAATGGAGAGCTATAATAACCCACATCCTAAATAATGCATCTTGATAATTCATACTTAGAACCCAAGTATGAAATCCCCTCTCCATTACTTTAACTAAAGGAAACATTGCTTCATCTTCACAGAAATAATGAATCTGAAATAGAAATCCCCTGGTCCAAGCCTACAATTATGTCAATTACCAGAGTCTCCACTTCACCAAAAGCCAACCCATGACAAAAAGGACTTTCTAAAAATGTTTCAACTTTCCAGTAACCAGTTTATTTTATATATATAATAAAGCCGTTCAAATTTCAAATCATTTTCAAAATTAGGAAAGAGAATGGGGAGAAATATATCACTAATTATTATAGCTTAACTTATAAAATGTTTAGGACATCCCCAACCCAATGCCCCAAGTTAGTAATATCTATAAAATCAAAGTTACACATTTTATATATGTAAAAACTGACAGCTACCACCATATTCTGAAAAGAGGGTAGTAGTGAAACATAATTATTGTAGGCTTACAAAATATGCAAGGCCCCTCTTAGACATCAATCCTTAATAAAGAAAGCTATGTGTGGCCCCATTGTCTATAAGAATAGTGATGCCTTGTCCCAGCAAGACTCTGCAAACTTTGAGAGAGTATGGAACTTGTCCCTTGGGAGGTCTTCAAAGTACAACCAAGATGCTATAGTTAGTTGCTTCTCTCACTATTTCAGGTTCCTATTCTTCTTTATGAGCTCTAGCTCTTCTGTCTTAGGCTCATCATCATAGGAAGTCTTAATATAATATCAATTTAATAACTGGGTTCCCATAACTCCTAGAAATCAAAGCACAATAGATGCACTTCTCAATACAACAATGAAATTCACATACCTTTTATTATAGCATTAGATTCTACACTTTCTTTTAAAATTAACATTGTATTGATTCAAAGGAGTTACTGTAGAAATGAATTTGTTCCTTGTCTCTAAAGATTCCAGATCTAGGGACTTTTTGAATACATCCTAAAGTGTTATTGGATCAAAGGCTAAGCCCATGAGAGGTTCAGCTAACCCTTCGATGAGAATTAGTATGCTTCTTCTTCCCGAAACATCTTGTACTGTGACTCCTAACAGTCATATAGTCTTCTATGGATCAATTATATTTCAATTGGGCTCGCTCCCTATAATAAATTTTAGGATCATTCCTTCCTAGTCAATCCAATAAATTCATCCAAAAATCTTCTAAGATAGTGATAGAGTTGTGTACATGGATGTTTATTTTGCAACACCATCATTCGTGAGCCATTCCCTAATTGAAATTATGTCAATCTTTGCACTATTTTTAACCTCACTTGTTTTATACACAAAATTTACACCTTGTCTTCATTGAGCAACATGTTTGGAATACTCTTGGTGACTAGAAATCTCCTCCCAGTTTCTTGACAAATAAGGGCTCCTTGTTCTACATCAACCTCAAGAAGAGCATGATGAAAACAATGCAAAAAATCATCATCCTCAGCAATATGACAAACTCAAGCAAAGACTAAAAAATAGCAAATTACTTGACAATCGTTAAGTATGAAGACCAATCAAAGCATACACTAGAGCAAAAAACTAAAAATAGTAATGATTGAATAGTCACCTAATGAACTTTTCTTTTGCTATTTAAGTGTTAGATGCAATTGAGTGCTAAATGTTCTATTCATTGTCATGAAAGATGGGTCTGTGTAAACCACTATCTTGAAATATGAGTCAACGAGTTTGACTCAAAAATTGCAGCAATATCACAAACTCAAACAAAGACTAAAACTAGCAAGTTGCTTCACAGCATTTAGTGGGAGAGAAGACTAAAAATAGTAATGATGTAACAGTCATACAACAAACTTTTCTTTTTCCCTTTAAGAGTTAGTACCAAATTGTTCCATTATATCACTATGGAATCCTTAATTAAGGGGAAGAATGCACTGAAATCAATTTTTTTAATATTTACCTTATGCATTTTATTCGCTTCTAATTTGCTTTAAATTAAATACTAGGTCTTTGTTCCCAGCAAAGATGGAACCCAAATACCAATGTTTATTGTATGCAAGAAAAATACCATTCTTGATGGTTCTCATCCGACAGTGCTATATGGTTATGGGGGCTTTAACATCAGCATAACTCTATACTTTAGTGCTATTTGTATTGCCCCTTTGAGGCATTTAGGAGCACTATTTTCTCTTGCAAACATTCGTGGGGGTGGTGAATATGGAGAAGAATGGCATCAAGCGGGCACTCTTGCAAATAAACAAAATTGTTTTGATGACTTCATTACAGCTACTGAATTCCTTGTATCAGAGGGTTATACACAACCTAAGAAGTTGTGTATTGAGGGAGGCAGTAATGGAGGACTCCTCATTGCTGCTTGCATGAATTAGGTATGTTCGGACCAGTTTAATGTTCCTCACATTATCCTCAATATATTTTTTTTGTCATTTCTTGTTTTTGAAACAAATGATGTGGGACTGAAAGCTTGATATTCTCTCTTATTTTCCCAAAAATAGAGGCCTGACTTATTTGGTTGTGTTCTGGCACATGTTGGGGTTATGGACATGTTACGCTTCCATAAATTTACTATTGGTATGTCTTGAATGATAAACATTCCATAAATGTAGTTTAAATAAGATTTACATTGGGATATACCACAAAGCAATTAGTATGCCTATATTGCACCTTCTTAGTTATGTCATCTGCTTTTGGCTGTTGCTAAGGAATTTAACCAGCATTCATAATTCTACAGGACATGCATGGACTACAGATTTTGGATGTTTAGACAAGGAAGAAGAATTTCATTGGCTTATTAAGTAAGAACAAAATTCAAGCATCTATAGCGATTACTAGTTAAATTTTTTTAAAATTATACTAATCTGGTAACTTTCCCTTCCACAAATGACCTGCAACTGTAGATACTCGCCGTTGCATAATGTAAAGAGGCCATGGGAAGAGCTTGTGGGACATGGTATTCAATGTCCCTCTACGATGTTATTGATAGCTGATCATGATGATCGAGTTGTGCTGCTTCATTCTTTGAAGTTTCTTGCAGTATGTACTTCAGATCCAATATTTTGACTCCCAAAGCTTTTACACCAGTTTGGCTTGCAGTTATTGTTTAATTTTTTTCTTTCTTTTCTTGCACAAATTAGTACCACAAAATATTGATGTTACAAATGGGAGTGGATTTTTTAAGGTAAAATAATATTGAGGTTCTAGTTGCACAGATAAAACGTCAAGGAAGGAGGAACACCTCAGCATTTCATCAAATCGTAGTTATTAACTAATATGCCTACAAGCCTGCTTTTGCACTCTTGGTTTAAAAAAGAAACAATCATATCTGTAAAAACATGCAAAAACGCGCATGTAAATTTGATTGTGCATTCCTGGTTAAAAATTATTGTTAGTATTGCAAATTAGAATATGCTAGCACGCATGTTTTTTGTATTTTTAGTTTTTCAAGCCAATTCATGGGTTTTCCTCCTATTGAAGATGCATAAATTGGGCAATACACTAGGATTTGAACTTCTTTAAATCTGTTTTACCTTCTTGGTAAAAAGAGTAATTCATTTTGTTTGGAGATTGTCTATAGCTATATGTTAATCTGAGAAATCTCTATTGAGTGCTTACAGACACTGCAACATATTTTATGCAATAGTGTGGCACATAGCCCACAAACCAATCCAATTATTGGTCGAATTGATACGAAAGCCAGTCATGGGGGAGGGAGGCCGACCCAAAAAGTGGTATGTGTTCTTTTCTTTCCACTCTATTTGCACTTCGACTTATCAACTGAATTTCACCAAATTGAGAGAAGAGTTCAAATAGTATAATTCTGTAATCTAAATGTAATCTAAATAATCTATAAGATACCTTTAATCTATACATGTGATTTTTCAAAATGATTGCATCAAATTCTGGTTCTTTTGTAGATTGATGAGAATGCCGATAAATGGGCATTCATGGCCAAAGTGGCGGGAGCCTCATGGATTGACTAGCTTCTAATGATGTGGCTGGTTGCAATTGATGTAGGCAGACAAAGAATAGTAATTGTATGAATTGTAATAGAATATTTTGTAGTAAGTTTTCTTGTCACAGTTTGTTAAAAAGTGTCCCTATTTCAAAATACTTATGAATTATATTAATGTTAACTGTATAGAAGGTAGACTTGTTCACATAGAAATGTAACGGTCGCATCCTACAGAATATACACATATAAAGCTATAGACCGTAGATAATACAAAATGAGCTATTCAAAGCCTTGCCATATTGTGTACTAGGTTTTCCTACAAGCAATTGTAGGTGTTATGAATATTGTGTACTAGGTTTTCCTACAAGCAATTGTAGGTGTTATATGCTCTTATTGCAACTAGTCCCAATCTGTCAGATGCAGTATTCCTCATATTAAAGAGAATGTTTTTGTAACTGTATCAAAACTTCTCTCAGGAACCTATGAAGGAGAAATTTCATGATCCAAAATGTTAGAACCTGAAAAGTGCAAAATGTGAAACACAAATTCATAGCATCATGCTTTTATGTGATTGAAAAATGAGAATGTTATAGATTATATGACTTATGTGTCCGGACTCCAGCAATATTCATATTAGGTCTTGAAAAATAGGAGTTTGTACCTGTTTCCTTGCAATTATGCTTTTAACACATTGGGTCTATTGGGAATTTGTTATTTATTGATAACAGAAACACAAAAATTCTTGCAATTAGTTTGTCAGTGCACTTATTTTTTGTATGAAAAATGTGTATAGTTGGTAATATCATTCTCTAGTGTATTTTACAGATTGATACTCGTGGGTTACCCTTATCTTCAAAGACACTATCTTTGCTTCCTCCCTTTTCAAAAAAAATGTCAACATGAGTGATATAGAAAATTTACATTCCTCATCTAAAGTTGCATGTTCACCAGAACTTGCAAAAACTGGGCTAGGTTCATCAGCTGCTATGAAAATAGCTATGGTTGTAGGCATCTTTCATTACCTGGGGTTGTTAGTCTCCCTACAAAGTCTTGTGGAAACTATTTAGAGAAGACAATAGATGCTGATTTTGATTTGGTACATGTTGTGTCTCAAACAACTCACTGCATAGCCCAAGGAAAGATTGGCAGTGGATTTGATGTTAGTGCTGCTATGTATGTGAGTCAACGCTATGTTAGATTTTCTCTGGATAAAATTTTTCAGAAATCTAAGTGTCGAGCATGTATTGTATTGGTATGTGTTGAAAAAATATATTTGTAATCTATTGATGGTTTTACAATTATCAATAATATCACATAGTCTATTACGGTTTATGCAAACACATAGATTTTGTATATGTTTGATCTACCAAGATGACCTGAGGTGGTTGTGAATAAATGTGAAGCAGAATAGTTGTGTTTCTTGAACTTAATCTCATTTCATTGGCTATTAAAATTAGGTCCTTTGTGTCCATGTGTCATGTCCCCATTTTTTTGGTGACAATTCGATTTAATTAATTTAATTAATCTAGTTGTCCAAAATAATGCATATTTTATAAGGACGACTAATTAATTATTTTAATTAAATAAATAAAAGATATTAAGTTAATTATTTATAAAGTTATCAAATAAATAAATATTAAAAGATAACTTTATATTTAATTAATTTAATAAAGTGACTTGGATCATAAAATATTTAATAAAGTCACTTAAGAGATAAGATCGAAAATGTTCTAGACGTCTCTGGAGAAGATGGAGAGAAAAGAATAAATAGGCACCCCGAGGCTCCATTCGAATCAAGCAGTTGTTTATCTTCCTTTTGGTTTTAGATTGTGATTCAATCACAAGTGCATTGTGGAACCTAGGGTTTTCGCAATTGTCACAGTTGGCCATTGAGAACGATAACTCTCAATAGGTGCGCAATTTTGAGGGTGTGAAATATCATCTGAATTATTGCAGATTGGAGGTGACGTTACAGTCATTTCATCGGGGCAAAATCTGTGGCCAAGGGCCAACGTTGGAGGAACATTGTGTGAATTATTTGTAGGATAGAGATAGCTACAGTATAGAATCGCCTTTGTTCTTTGTCAGCCAAGATTGAGGAAGAGGATCCATCCTTATTAGCGACGGCTGGAAGTGTATATATTTCCATCAACAGTAATAATTGGGACGCATCATCCTTGGAGCAAGATCATAGGAGCCAGCTGGAACCACTAGGGTCTGAATTATATGCAAGTTTAGCTACCGCGAGCAAATCCTACAACAGGTGGGAGCTGATATAATCTTTCATCTCTTGCGAATTCCTAAGACCCTCTAGCAAACTCCCTAGCCGAACATCCTACAGCAGATCTTAATATTCTATCATCAATTGACACATCATCGACGGTAACTAGTATTGTGCAAGCTTTGAAGTGGAACAACAGGACAAGAAGGTGTATTTTGCAGAAGACATAATAAGCACACGCAAGTGAACTTGAGTGAATGATTCAGAGTTATAGTAAATTGGAATCAAGGCTAGTCCCGGTAGAGGGATATACGGTTTGAAGGACTCATGGTTTCTTTGGAATCCTTGCCAGCTTAGATTTGGCAAACATGCAAGGGCAGATCGCGAAGTTGATACAGCACACACCACAGGAAAAACTCATTTGCGTCAAACTCGGATTGAAGACCATCAATCACAGCGAGTTGATTAATAAGAAGTCGCATGCAGATTAGTTGCAGAGACAACATTAAGGACGGATGACTCCATCTACATTTGCCCCTGCCAGTAGCGAACTTAGAATGGGCATTACTCAGGGAACATCGCAATTTTCATCTGAATCAAAATTATGACCAGTATAATAGAAGAAGGACGAAATCGAGACTGGTAAACCTCAGAAACCCGTGATCCCCATATTGGTAAATGCGTGAGACAGAGATAAGAAGTTGAGAGCTATCACATGTTCAGGTTTGAATCAACTCCTACTTCATCTGATTGAGAACTTGGCAGATGCAGTGGAAGGAGGAGTTCGAGATCAACATTCAGATATGTTGTTCTTGACTGGGAATAAGCTTAGAGGTTGATGTGACATGGTATCATGTAATACTACAAACAATACTGGCTATGAGTTTTCAAATGATATTGCAATAAGGTAAATGAGTTGACAACGCAGCTTGAGGAATGTCAACCATTGCTAAATTCTGGAGCAAGGTACAATGATGCTACGGTCCAGGTCCATTATTGAATCATGGTTAAGCAATGAAATATTTGATTGTAATAGGAATTTCTCCCTGAACATTGAGGGTATGATTATATTTTGCATTTGAAATGTCTTGGTGAATTATGTGAGGAATTACTCCATTCATGACAAATCTCATAGTGTATTAGTACAACTCTGATTACAAGAATAGAACTTGACATCAGTTTGTAACTAGTTCATTAAACAACCTTGGGTGCTAACTGTTTGACGAAATGCCTAATCATTGAAGTTTTAGTATTTTGGTGTCTAAGAAGCAATAATCCTGTCGGGGATATTTCAGTGGTATCAGAGCGGTTTTCTTGCCATCCTGTGGGGTGAGAACCAAATTACAAGAGTGATCAGCACTCTATTTCAACCAAGATGTACAGGTACATCACAAAGTCTTCGAGGACACAATCTTGGACAAGTAATAGATATAGTATTCAGAGTCGAAATTGTGGAAAGGAGGACTATTCAGACATTCAGGATGAGCTCAGAAAAATCAGACATAACATGTCTGAACTGTTGGTTAAGCACCACCGTATGATTAACAGGCTGTCTGACCCAGCTAAGGTGAATAAATCAACTGGATTTCATTTTGTCAAACCTTCTCACAAAGCGTTGACTGATACAATGAGAGATGTTACTAGGAACCTTAATGAGGAATTCGAGAAACAAGTGTGCAACCGGTCAGAGGCTTTAGTTCGGTCACAGGAAGAAGTGGTGAAGGATATTACGCTGATGGATAGTAACTGTCAACTTGATACTCAAGTTAGGATAGTTGAATACGAGTTTCCCAAGGGTGATGTCTCAGGTACTCATGGTGGTTTGGTTCCGACAGGCAATGATTACAGTGAGGCGAGTTCAGATGATGATAAGGATGTTGATGATGAGATACCTGGTGGAAATGAGCAGACATCGAGCATTTATGATTTTGCTGAGAGAGAGTACCAGGCTCAGTTAGATGCTTCATCACATGCGGATGAGAATGGCAGTACTTCACATGATTTGTCCAACCAGTTGAAGGTAAGCAAAGATAGTATTGTGGCTTCTTTATCTCATCATGATAGGATGCGGGAGATGTTAGAAGAGCACATCCAGATGATTCAGTTACAAGGAAGACATAAGGGAGTTCAGGAAAATTCTCCTTGTTGTGGCTTACATGCAATTGGCGAAGGAATGGGAACGACAAAGTTGAGCTATTTACATCTTCTATCAGATCGTGACCATCTTCTAAGCCTTGCCAAAGACTATTCAGATGCCTTGAGGAGGAAGGAGGAGGAGGTTGTCAAGCTTTCTCGCGAGCTTGAGGACACTCGAGCAACTTTGGCTTTACAGGACTGGGAGAGACATGAGAATGAGCATGGCATGGAGCTAAGTTTAATTTCATCTAGCACGTCTAACACTCAGCTTTCTACATTTGACAGATCATATGTGGTAGCTGATAATGTTACGAGTTCATCTTGCATTCACATCCAGGATACAAGGACAATGGCAGACAGGTATGTGAAGTTAGTTGGTATTGGTCACATTACTCAGGTAAGGAGTTTTCTTGAGTTACCAGTTGTTTCTTGTTTACGGATATGGACTCGAGAATGTTTCAGCAACATTTGGGATTCAATTAACTAGAGATGTTTTAATGGTAGCAATGATTGCTTGGATGCTATCATGGATTTGATTAGCAGAATACACGGTGTTGTCTTTCCTTGTGCCAGTAGTTTGTCCGATGTTGGTATTAGTCTTTATACACCGTTGTTGGGTTTGGTTCATATTTCCAGTCGACCATTCTTGCTGAAAGGTGTTGAAGATTTTTCATTTTTGGCAGCATGTCCAGATGAGTCCCAGGATCATTTTGGCCTGGATGATATCCAGGAGGATGAAATGGACAATTTTGAAGATTCAGCTTCTTTGAAAAATTCTTTGGGTATAGAGGAATTAGACAGCAGTACTATAGGTTTTGACACTCTGGATATTGATATGGACATTGGAGATGATTCATGAGATATGGATGATAATAATGAGGATACTCCTTTAGACCAAGCACCAGAAGAGGCTTGTAGGAGACAGTTCAGCCAGAGCCATCATGTGTCTAGCCAGTTGAAAGTTAGTGAGCAAGACATTGCTATCGCTTGTGAGCACTTTGATACTGCTCATCAGTTGTTAGCCGTTACTGGTTGGGGTACTTCTATGACAGATGAGTCTAGCGGTGGTTACTTTTCTTTGGCAGAGATTCATGCCTTGCGTGAAGCTGTTCGGATTTTGAAGCAGGATTATTTACGATTGGTAGCCGACCATGATCACTTGGTTGAGTGGAGGAGTATAGCCTATGAGGCACTCTTGGATCGTGAAGAGGAGGTGAGTGAGCTTTCCTAGGAGCTCATAGCGACTACTGAGGCTTTAGAGGACACACGGTAGGATCTACAAAAGTCACAATTTTAGTTGAAGGAGGCGACCGTGGAGTTGGAGTATTTGCGGTCAAACCCAGCCCCAGACCCAGTTCATTTGTCTATTGAGGTAGATGACGGTAAGTACACTCCTACAGTTGCTTTTGAGGAGCTTATTGTTGAGACTGACACACATGTTCAGGGTTTGGAAGAAGTTGGTCTTAATGAGTTTGGGATACCGGTAGAGTCAAGTTTCCAGATTGATTCTTCTCAGATAGTTGATAGTGTGGTACAGTTGAGTATGCCACCCTTACAGGAGGACCAGTTGTGGTGTAAAGGGGAGTATGTTAATGTTTCCTCATATAATTTTTACTGCACTGAACCGTTCATGGAGTATTTGCTGGATAGTGCATGTGTTCATTTAGACTTGCATAAACTGACAGAAGGTGTTCTCATCCAAGATACTAGTGTTATTTGCAGATTGGTTGAGAAGATTATAGGGGTCCTTGCTACTATGCTACCTCATAGGGATCTCAAGGAAGGGTTTGTTGAGCAGAATGCACGGGATCCTATCCAGCCTATAGTCACTCAGAGTCAGAAAATGGAGCCATCTGTTGATTCCCAATTTAGTGATGATGAGCCAGCAATAGAGGTTAGAGGTTCTTATCAGCGTTATGTGGTAGGGTACGCTCGTCATTTTTCTTTTGACACAGAAATAGAAGATTTCATTTCACGCAGATGTAGATTGGCTCCAGTTTCTTACCATCCATTAAGGGATAGATTGGCACCATCTTTTGAAAATAAAATTGGTAGTAGCAAGTTACTTAGCCTACAGCATCAACACACCCGGAGCAGTTTTTCAGAGATTGGATTTGATGGCAGTGATTCAAGTACCTATGGCTGTTGTCATATCTATAGTGCAGTTGGGTGCAGGTGTCATTTTGACAGGGGTTTGAGTTTTGATAGAGTTGATGTTTCAGTTGGCTTGAGTTCTGCAGAATGTTTTCTTCTACCGACATTTACAGTTGGTTTTCAGATAATTTCATCAGAGTTGTCAGTTGTTTGGATGTTGAGTACAGTTTCTCAGATACTAGTATTGATGATTTCTCCACGGGAGTATGATGAGGATTGGGATGACATACAGATTTACATTTGGGACCCAGGCATACTGATTGGTTTATGGTTCAGCCATTGCTTGGGGACAAGCAATTTCACGAAGGGCAGACTGTCATGTCCCCATTTTTTGGTGACAATTTGATTTAATTAATTTAATTAATCTGGTTGTCCAAAATAATGCATATTTTATAAGGATGATTAATTAATTATTTTAATTAAATAAATAAAAGATATTAAGTTAATTATTTATAAAGTTATCAAATAAATAAATATTAAAAGATAACTTTATATTTAATTAATTTAATAAAGTGACTTGGATCATAAAATATTTAATAAAGTCACTTAAGAGATAAGATCGAAAATATTCTAGAAGTCTCTGGAGAAGATGGAGAGAAAAGAATAAATAGGCACCCCGGGGCTCCATTCGAATCAAGCAGTTGTTTATCTTCCTTTTGGTTTCAGATTGTGATTCAATCACAGGTGCATTGTGGAACCTAGGGTTTTCGCAATTGTCACAGTTGGCCATTGAGAACGATAACTCTCAATAGGTGCACAATTTTGAGGGTGTGAAATATCATCTGAATTATTGCAGATTGGAGGTGACGTTACAGTCATTTCATCGGGGTAGAATCTGTGGCCAAGGGCCAACGTTGGAGGAACATTGTGTGAATTATTTGTAGGATAAAGATAGCTACAGTATAGAATCGCCTTTGTTCTTTGTCAGCCAAGATTGAGGAAGAGGATCCATCCTTATTAGCAACGGTTGGAAGTGTATATATTTCCATCAGCAGTAATAATTGGGACGCATCATCCCTGGAGCAAGATCACAGGAGCCAGCCGAAACCACTAGGGTCTGAATTATATGCAAGTTTAGCTACCGCGAGCAAATCCTACAACAGGTGGGAGCTGATATAATCTTTCATCTCTTGCGAATTCCTAAGACCCTCTAGCAAACTCCCTAGCCGAACATCCTACAGCAGATCTTAATATTCTATCATCAATCGACACATCATCGACGGCAACTAGTATTGTGCAGGCTTTGAAGTGGAACAACAGGACAAGAAGGTGTATTTTGTGGAAGACATAATAAGCACACGCAAGTGAACTTGAGTGAATGATTCAGAGTTATAGTAAATTGGAATCAAGGCTAGTCGCGGTAGAGGGATATACGGTTTGAAGGACTCACGATTTCTTTGGAATCTTTGCCAGCTTAGATTTGGCAAACATGCAAGGGTAGATCGCGAAGTTGATACAGCACACACCACAGGAAAAACTCATTTGCGTCAAACTCGGATTGAAGACCATTAATCACAGCGAGTTGATTAATAAGAAGTCGCATGCGGATTAGTTGCAGAGACAACATTAAGGACGGACGACTCCATCTACATTTGCCCCTGCCAGTAGAAAACTTAGAATGGGCATTACTCAGGGAACATCGCAATTTTCATCTGAATCAAAATTATGACCAATATAATAGAAGAAGGATGAAATCGAGACTGGTAAACCTCAAAAACCCGCGATCCCCATATTGGTAAATGCATGAGACAGAGATAAGAAGTTGAGAGCTATCACATGTTCAGGTTTGAATCAACTCCTGCTTCATCTGATTGAGAACTTGGCAGATGCAGTGGAAGGAGGAGTTCGAGATCAACATTCAAATATGTTGTTCTTGACTGGGAATAAGCTCAGAGGTTGATGTGACATGGTATCATGTAATACTACCAAAAATACTGGCTATGAGTTTTCAAATGATATTGCAATAAGGTAAATGAGTTGACAACGCAGCTTGAGGAATGTCAACCATTGCTAAATTCTGGAGCAAGGTACAATGATGCTACGGTCCAGGTCCATTATTGAATCATGGTTAAGCAATGAAACATTTGATTGTAATAGGAATTTCTCCCTGAACATTGAGGGTATGATTATATTTTGCATTTGAAATGTCTTGGTGAATTATGTGAGGAATTAATCCATTCATGACAAATCTCATAGTGTATTAGTACAACTCTGATTACAAGAATAGAACTTGACATCAGTTTATAACTAGTTCGTTAAACAACCTTGGGTGCTAACTATTTGACGAAATGCCTAATCATTGAAGTTTTAGTATTTTGGTGTCTAAGAAGCAATAATCCTGTCGGGGATATTTCACCATGGAGGACTTTCACCTGACATACGAGCAATTGATCAGGTCAGTTGCAAGATTTTTCAGACAAGCATCTGTGATTTAAAATTTGGAAGATTTGAACTTAAGGCCAGTTTTATGATCTGATATATCTGTGTTCTTATATCCTGATTAGAATCATTGACAGCATTGTGAAATATCACATGAAGGGCCCTTTTGTGATTTAATGTGGAGTGTCCTAGAAGATATCGAGACCTAGGCAATTAGTCCTCATCGTGCTGGGTGGCTTTTTGGGTCTAGAGTAACATCTAAGGTAAGTAGAGCCATCATTTATTTTGATGAGTGTAGGATAAGGCTCAAGATATTTTTCTAATCACAACTTAAACATATATAATCTCATCAAATCTATTTTGATGCATTTCTAGCAATCATGGCATGCCATGACCACACTTTGTTCATGAATTCTATCAAAAAATTCACATGCCTTGTTTATGCTTCCATTTTTCAAACATGTCTACCATGGCAATTGTGACTACAACATTTGACAAAAATTCTTTATGCTTTAATGCATGTCCATAGCTTATTCTAAAGCTCTTGTTTTGGCACAAGCATCAATAATGTTGGCAAAGGTTGTGTGATTTGGCTTTATACCTACCAATTACATTTGCTTGAATATAAACACACATGTTATATATGTGTTTAAACATATATAAACACACAATTTTCTTGGAAAATTGAGCAGCTTTCTTTCTTAGTTTCAATGGTGTGAGCTCTTTCTTTGCCTCTTGGTCTATGGACTGCATAACTTTGAGCTCAATGGGTAGCCCATGACAATCCCAACTAGGCACATAGTGCACCTTATACCCTTCAAGCAACATATATCTATTGATAAAATCTTTCAGTATCTTGTTCAAGGCATGCCCAATATGCAAGTCTCCCAGCATAGATCCCACTCATGATCATGAAGGCACATATCCTACACATGATGAAGCCTTTGATGTGCATCACAATGATAGAGGTACATATTCAATTTTTATTGAAAATTAATTATGTAATTATTAATAAAATTTGGCATAACCTTTATGTGATAATTTTTGAGTATGGAGAACGTCATGGTAAGGGAGTCGAGCATGATGTTAGTGTTGAGCATGTTGAGGTTGGGGCTGAACAAAATTTGGTAGATGATGTGGAACTATCAAGTAAAGAAAAATCTCTGTTATGTTCTTTAGATTAATGAAATACTTATAATATTAAAAAAAATGTTTAGAATTAAACCCATTTATTTCTTATTACAGGGGCACATCAGCCTGATGCTCGAAAAAAGAAGAGGAAGCCTCATGTTATAAGATTAGAACCACAAGAGCCATAGGAGAATGTCAAAGATAGTTACGATGTGCCTATTAGCCTTCATAATCACGAGTAAGATTTGTGCCGGGAGTAGAAGGATGCAGTGAATTTTCATGCACATTGTTATCATTGTTTGAAATTAACATCAAATAGATTATTTCTCATGAAGTTCTCAATTTTAGTTATTATTGATTAGGCCTGATGAGTCTAAAAAATGCCTTTATTTTGTTATGTTTAAGATACTTTTTGATACTCCGTTTATACTTGTTTTAACCCTTATAAGCCTATGTTTGATAAACTTTTGATGATTTATGGGGTAGAAAAACTATGTCATCTTTTGCCTAAATTATATCTAATATGTAGTATTTCATATAAATATCCAAATGTGCGTTCTTATGATTGAATTTAGTTTGATGGATGTTTATTTGCAAATATGTCTTATATCATAACTAACATGATGATAAGGATTAAAGGATGAGCGGAAGAATCCAGAAGTTGGTTGCCGACAACATTCAAAGAGAAATGAGCATTCAAGGAGAAACGAGCATCAAGGAACAAACATGAAAAGGAAGTTATAACCACTCCAGAAAACATGGCAGCGAATAAGGAGGAGCTTTTACGAGCCATTACCTTCTTTGCATTTATGTTGTAACAAGTGGAGACTTCATTGCTCCCTCCTCAATTCCGTTATCCTTCCTTTCCACTTTCAGTTATTCTCCTATATTCTCTCTTGCAGACTTAACTTAGAATAGTTACTTTTCTATTATGTAATAAAGAGTAGATTCCCTATATATGTCGAGATCGACTCTTGTGTGTGAAATTTTGGTTTTCGATAAGTTTTATCGAGTAAGAGAGAACACTGATTCACCGTTTGTTGTAGTTGTGTTTTACAATTCTGAATCATGTAATGACTGATTAATGAAATGAATTAGTTCTCTTTAGCTTCTATCCTGCATTGGTAGATTAGAGAAGCCAACCAAGGGGGCCCACTTGGAAGGTGGATTAGATTAGGATAGAATAGATTCATTTTACTAGCATTAGCAGTATTTTAAGTAAGATGTAGCTAGTTAATTCCTTCCTGTAGCATCACACTTCATGAATGTTCCTGCAGCATCTGCGAGAATAGTCTAGTGGATGAGTCAAGATGGAATCTCTGTTATCTTGTCATTGTGTTTTCAACATTCATAGATTCAGTATTTTCCTTTCCACAGAAGTAGTGTAGTTTCCTTCCTTTGCATTTTTACTTTCCTACAGCACAAGCATAATGACTCATCAAGGTACCTAGTGCACATACTGTGCCGACCATTTCAAGTATACCTCCTTGGGTTGACAATCTAAATGCACCTCATGGTAGGGGAAAAGTAGTCCTTAGCTTGAATAGATTATTCCTAAGCTAGACCTAGCACATGACTATGGAACACTTATTGTGAGGCAATTATTTTTTGGCGCCATTACCAGGGATGGTGTCAAGCTAGGAGCATTTTTGAGTCATAGTTTTTAGATTAAGTTCTTTTTACCAGTGTGAAATTTTTAGTTGCATGTATCAAAGAGGAAGACGACAAGATGAATATGGCATATTTCTTCCACAAGGATCTATTAATTTGAATGAAGAAGTTGAAGAAGAAGTTGAGTTGCCCTTTGAAGATGCAAGTCCTATTTTCCCCACAGTATCATCATCAAGAGCTGAATCCCTAGATATATCTGGTCTCTAACCTTTCACTGAAATAGTGATCAGTCTTCTTGATAACACTACCTTGAATCCACCAGTTGTTAATCATCCAGTGCCTAACATTCCTTTTCAGCAGCAACCTCATAATCCAATCCCACTAGTCATGGCACAACCCACTTTTCCATTTCCACTTCCAAGTCTCATAACCAATGCCAATCTCAAGAATATACCTCCCACTGCTCTTTCGAAGTTCTATGGCCTTGCAATTGAAGACCCTGATACCTTCTTGTTTGAGTTCGACATCCTTTGTTGTAGTTTTGACTACAAAACTAATGCCCATAAGCTTAAATTATTTCCAGCCACATTGAAAGAATCAGCTTTATGATGGTTCATGGGCTTAGGAGCCAATGCAGCTGTGAGTTGGGATGAAATGCAAGCCTTGTTTTTAGAAAAATATAAAGAATATTGCAAAGCATCTGACATAAGAGGAGATGATATCTTTAGGATATCACAGAAGGAGGAAGAGACATTAGAAGACTATGTTTCTTGATTTTTATATACACTACAAAAGAATCCTCAGCACACATTGTCTGAAGATTCCCAAAAACTAGTCTTTCTAAGAAGAGTGAATGAAGACTGTTTGGAAGCATTGGACCTGATCGCCGGTGGAGATGTATATCAAGCTCAATGGGATGACCTCAAAAAGATATGTCAGAACTACTCAAGGTCAACTATGAAGAAAGGTCGAGGACCCCGTTCTACAGTTACAAAAGGAATTAGTCAAGGCATTTCAAAACTTGAAATATCCAATTTTTTCTCAAATTTCAAACAAGACATCATTAATGATGTTGCTACACAGTTGGATACAATGACTGCAAAGAAGAAGCAAGAAGAGGCTGAGTTACAACTAGCTGAGTACTATCCTCATTGTCAGAAGCAAAAGAAGGATTGCCACTGTAAATTGGTTGCAAGCATGGAGAACTAGCATCTTCCAACTGGATATGTAAAGATAGATAGGGATGATGAGCAAGTATTCTTTGTTTCTCAACGCCGACCATGGGCTCAACGTCAAGGTATGCCTCAAGACCCCTTGCAAAATTCAAATTCATATGGTAATCAATGGCAAAACTGCAATACCTAAGGTCCTCCACAAAACCAACCCAATTGGAATAATGCTGGGCAAAATAACCCACAACAGTCTCAATGGTCTCAAAATTTCCAACAACCTTGGCCTAACCAGCAGAATAACCAATAGCCCCAGAACTAGTAGAACCAATGGCAACCACCCCAAGGGAATTGGCAATCTCCAAACCAATGGAATTGGCAATCTCTAAACCAATGGAAGGGATCTCAATAATGGCCTAACCAAAATACTGGTGCTCCATAATTACCCCCTCCAACTCAACAACCTACTTTAATGCCACCACCTGCAAATAGTGGACCTCAAAAGAAAACATAGCTACATGCACAGCCTCAGCCAAATCCAAATAGCTAACCACAATAGCCCATGTATAGTGCTGATACCCAGCAATACCCTGCTTATGCCCTAGATATCACAGATATACATTTGAGATCTGGAACGACCTTACTGACACCAAAGCCACCTCTTATAACTGAAGCATCAGACTCTCCTGTAGCATCAGAACCTTTGGTTGATGAACCTGTTGACCCAACTAATGTTACCATACCAATACCAGTTCAACTAGTAGTAGAGCCTCCTTTCCCAGACCAACTAATACAAAAGGAACCTCAACAAAGCAAGGAACAACCCTTTGACATTGTTAATCACTTGAAGAATATGCATGTCCAAATACCTTTGTTTCAAGCTATTAAGGACATTCCTACTTATGGAAAAGCTATAAGGGAAGCTTTTCTAAAGAAACTTGGAAGGAAGAAGAAGGATCCTACCAAAGTTCATGTTGTTGGACACTTAGCTGGTATCATGTTAGGAAGAGTGATTTCACCAAAATATTCTGACCCAGGGAGTCTAGTAGTAAGTGTCAGCATAAATGGTCAATTTGTTAAAAATGCCTTAATAGATTTGGGAGCTGCTATAAATGTGATGACTAAAGAAACCATGAAGAAGTTACAAATAGAAGGATTAAGATCCACACCAACTATTCTACAGCTTGCAGATAGTTCCACTATCATTCCTGATGGAATGATAAAAAATATTGTTGTGACCTTAGATTCCCTAGAATATCCTGCGGACTTCATGATTTTGTTCCCTAAAGTAAACCTATCTAGCTATCCTATCATTCTAGGTAGACCATGGTTGGCCACAACTGATGCAAACATAAATTTCAGATCAGGGAATATGACCATATCAAATGGCCAAGCAACCAAGCAATTTGATCTATATCCTCCTGCACAACCATTACCAGATTTGAGTACATCTTTTTGGCCAGATTTAGGAGATGAAGAAGAAGAGATAAATTCCATCGTACAACTTATGATGTTACACAGGAAATCTTTTCTAAAGTTGCAAGAAGAAGATTCAGTAATCCAAAGCATCCTTACCAACACTTGTGTGGTAGGAAAAGATGTGTCTGAAAGCTCTGTATTAGAATTGATTACATATGAGGAGTGTGATACAAGTTGTACTTTACTTAAGGAACCTAAAAATCTTTGTTCACTACTTCCCTGTGAATTAGAAGGAAGCCTAATCTCTGAAATTGCTATGGTAGAATCCACTATTCCTGTTGAACTGAGTAAAGGCCATAAACTGCATGTTAACCCCAAATTGACATCTGTACAGATGGAACAATTAAAAGAATTGCTTCAAAAGCATGAGAAGAATTTTTCTTGGGATTATGGTGATATGAAAGGATTAAACCCTACACTGTGTACCCATAGGATATACATTAATGAAGGTTGTCTACCACTTTGTCAACCTCAGAGGAGGATAAATCCAAGCCTCAGAGAAATAGTCAAAACAGAATTGCAGAAACTGCTTGATGCTGGCTTTATCTATCCTATATCTGATAGTAAATGGGTATCATCACTAGTTATAGTACCTAAGAAAGGAGGAAAATGGAGAATTTGTGTAGATTATAGGGAGTTGAATAAGGCTACTAAAAAAGATCATTTTCCTTTACCCTTCATAGATCAAGTTTTGGATACACTAGCTGGAAAGAAGTATTTCTCCTTTTTAGATGGATACAGTGGCTATAATCAAATCAGTATTACTCCTGAAGACCAAGACAAAACTACATTTACCTATCCATGGGGTACTTTTGCATACTCTATTTTACCATTTAGTCTTTGTAACGCTCCTGCAACGTTTCAATGGGCTGTAATTAGTATTTTTGCTAATATATCACATGATTGTATGGAAATTTATATGGATGACTTTACAACATTTGGAGTTACTTTTGAAGAAGCAATGATAAATCTTGAAAAAGTTTTGGTAAGATGTCAAGAACATAATTTGGCACTAAATAGTGAAAAGTGTTTCATGCTTATGCAAGAGGGTGTGGTACTCGGTCATTTCATATCTACTGCAGGTATACAAGTAGACCCAGCTAAAATTGAGGTAATTCAAACATTACCCATACCCACTAAATTAAAAGATATCAGATCTTTTCTGGGACATGCTGGATATTATAGGCATTTTATAAAAGACTTTAGTAAAATAGCTAGTCCCTTGTACAAGTTGCTCACCAAAGAAGTTGAATTTGATTGGACACCTGAGTGTGATAAAGCTTTCCTGTAGCTTAAGCAACTTTTGACCACAACCCCAATTTTACAAGGCCCTGATTGAAACCTACCTTTTCACATATATACAGATGCTTTTGATTATGCCATAGGTGCAGTTTTAGCACAAAAACACTCAAATCTTGAAAATGCCATTTATTATATTAGTAAGAATCTTCATGGCCCAGAATTGAATTACACAGTGATTGAAAAAGAATTTTTAGCAGTAGAATATGCTCTAAATAAATTTTGGCATTACATCATAGGTTATCCTATCTATGTCCATACTGATCATGCAGCAATCAAATATCTCATGAACAACCCTGCTATAACTGGTAGGTTAGCAAGATGGTTATTATTGCTACAAGAATTTGACATAACCATAGTGGATAAGCCTGGAAAAACAAATGTCATAGCTGATTATTTGTCAAGAATCAATCATCATGCTACTGATACTCCTCTGGTACATGATGCATTTCCAGATGAACATTTGTTTCATATTGCTGTTAAAGTTCCATGGTATGCAGATATTGCTAACTACATTGCAGCTAATAAGACACCATCGCATTTTTCTTATAAGGAGAGAAAGCTTCTCATACAGAAAAGCTTCCATTTCTCATGGATAGACAATTTTCTGTTCTATACTGGACCAGATTAAGTTATGCACAGATGTGTAAGAGAAGATGAGACATATGATATTTTGCATGCATGTCATAATGAGCCTTGCGGAGGACATTTTGCAGCCAAGAGAATAGCTTTCAAAATCTTAGCCACTGGTTACTATTGGCCTACCCTTCATAAAGATGCAATCAATTATACAAGGAAGTGTGACCAATGCCAAAGAATGGGTCACCCAACCAAAATAGGTGAAATGCCTCTGAATCCTCAAGTGGTGTTAACACCATTTGACAAATGGGGAATGGACTTCATCAGTCCTATTGATCCTCCATCCAATGAGAAGTCTTATATTCTGGTTTGTACTGACTACCTAACCAAATGGGTTGAGGTTAAGGCTATGAAGCATGCCCGTGATAAAAAAAGTTGCCGAATTCTTGTATGAAGAGATTTTTACATGCTATGGAGTTCCTAAAGAATTGGTTACTGATCAAGGCACACAGTTTACTTCCAATCTGATTTCAGAGTTGATGAAACAGTATAACTTCAAGCATCGCAGATCCAGTCCTTATCATCCACGAGCCAATGGACAAGCAGAAGTTACCAACCGTGAGCTAGAAAATATTCTAACTAAAACAGTTCATTTGCATCGTCGAGATTGGACCAGTCGGTTACAAGAAGTTGTTTGGGCTTATAGAACAACTTGGAAAACCACTATCGGATTCACACCATTTGAGCTTTTTTATGGGAAAGTGGCAATGCTTCCAATTGAATTTGAACACAAGACTTTAAGAATAGCCTTGACCTTAGATATTGATCTTCCTACAACACAAAGAGAATGCCTCCTGCATCTTAATTCTTTGGATGAAATGCACAAGATCTCTTTAGAACACACTGAACTGGTACAAAAATAGAGAAAACACTGGCATGATTCTCATATCCTCAACAAACAGTTTAAAGCTGGTGACTGGGCATTATTGTATGATTCTCGCTTTAAGGATATGCCAGGGAAGCTACTGATGCGATGGTTAGGACCATATCAAATCATCCATGTCTTTGACAATGGAACAGTTCAATAAACCACAATTGATGATGTGCCTTTCAAAATGCTGATCAAAAATCATTGACTTAAGCTTTACAAACAGCCTCAAACAAAAGCTGAATTCATGCAACAATTCGAACAACCGGATCCAACAACAACTCAAGTATCTCTTCCTATAGCAGAAGGTAAAAACCTTCCGCCTGCTCCTCTTCAACATTAATTCTAATTTGCATGTCCATAATAATAATTTTATGTTCACATAAAGTCCATTTTCTTTTCTTGATATTTCTTTCCATTCATATCTTAATCTTCCATCTGCCCACCCCACTCCATTTCTTAATCTTCCATCCACTCACTTTCTACATAATTAAGTTTTTGTGTTTTCAATCAAATCTGCACATGCTGATGGATGTTTCTATTTATATTATTTCCACCACCTCTTTTTGGAGCATGTGACAATCCACTTGGCAGGTATAAATGTTTTCAAACTATTATTCATTTATAAGTTTGCAAATTTTGTTAATTATATATAATACTATGTAGTCTCTATAATTATAGCGTATTCTAGTCCCTCACCCATACTAGTCTGACAAGTGAGGACTCTTGTCATAAAATTAGCAGGGGGCAAGGGAGTGTCATATTATCCAATGACATGCATGATTAACTGTGATGATTTTCTAAAATCTTGGCATTACCCTTTATTAATGAGAACTTTTTGCCATAAGTATGCCATGTCAAGTGTTGTACTCCCTCTTTCTGAATGATTTTTTTTAAATTTTTCATGCTAAGCCATGATGTGACCCATTTAAAAAAATTTTGGCATTTGAACCATGTTTCCAGACGATTTCCATGCAAATTCATGATTTAATTTTACCTAAAGTTTAATTATGGCACATAACAATTGGTTATGGCAATTAATGTTCCCAAAAAAAAGTGGTGAAGCATCTGAGAAATAACACAAAGTCTTGAAGTTTGCATTCAAAAAGGGAGAGAGAAACAGAGTAGCAGAAGAATTATCAAGAAATGGGAGGAGGTTTATAGAAAAAAGAGCTGATTGAGCATATTTTGTTGCGCTTTGATGTAGAAGCAGTAAGAAGATATAATGCATGAGAGTGGTTAGGTTATTGTTTGAATTTAACAACATATAATGAAGAAGCAGCTCTAGAATTCACCAGGATATTTGATGAAGGTGAAGCTTCTATGTGGGGTTTGACAGTAATTGCAATAGAAGAACGAATTGCAGAAGTAATAGGGTTACCTTCTATTGGAGAGCATTATCCGAGCTCGCATGATGCTAGGTCAGTAAGGGCCCAGTTCACTACCCCACATAACCCTTCATTGGATGTTACAAAGTAGGGGTGCAAGAGATTGTCTTTGCCACCTCCATACCCTGAGCTAGCAATGCATGTCATTAGGTATTTTACTTGTGAAGGCAGATTTTCTCACTTACATGCACACCATTTTAAGTTTCTTAGTTGTATAAGACACAATATTGCCATGAATCTTCCAATTTTTTTGTATAATATGCTCTGTATTAGTGTGAAAGAGACTCAAAAAGGGAAAGATAATTCTATCACTCACCATGCCTTGAATAAGTTGTTAATAGAAAGGTCTCTTAGGGATGTATCCCCTTTGACATGGGATGACTTTGTGAAATTTAAAACCCTACAACCCCAAGTTGACCCTAATGAACGGCAGGGTGAGGAAAACGTCGTTCCCAGTAGTGAGCTTGGAAAACAAAATATTGAGGGAGCTGAAATAGAAAATGCACAAGGGATTGAACTGAAATTTATTTCCATTCAAGAGAATGTGCCTCCAGCTGAGTAGGACATCCCTAAACCCACTACTAGTAAAGCTAAAAGGAAACAGAAGTCACCAGAAGAAACCACTGCTCAACAAAAACCTAGTCCTACAATTAAGCAACAAAAAAAAATAAAGAAGGTTCCTGCAGCAACTAATCCTACAGCAGTGATACCAAAACAAAAAAGTAGGCAAAAGACAGTAGTACAAGAAGAGACTCCTTTACGGAGAAGCCCTAGAATGAGAGGGCAGATTTTTAAAGATCCTATATTGTCTAAAGAACTTGCTCCAAAGTCTCCTGTGCAGATAATTTCTGACCATTCTCCCCCCCACACTGAGATGACAGAAGCTTCTGGTAATCCTCCTGCAGCATGTGAGCAAGAAATTAATGAAACCTTAATGGATTTATCAGGTGTTTCAAGCCATGAGAATGAAGTAGTTCCTGAATGTCATGATTCAAATACTGCCTTGGTCCCATATAAGTCAACATGGATCAATAGTTTGGTGAAACATCTATGGCAAGAATAGAAAAAGAAAAAGGATTATGAAGAGGATAACAATGTCGTCACCTTGCAAAAACTCCTTTCCCAATTATATGGACAACATTTATTTGCTGAAGCACTATGGAAAGAGGAGAAGAAAAGAATGAGCAAGATCATAACATTACAAAATGAGGAGATTGAAGAATTGAAAGAATAGATGGAAAGACAGAAGTTGGGGAGCTCAGATCTTTGACAAAGAAGTGTAATGCTTCAGGACAAGCATTAGTTTAGTAGGGGGCAGATGATGAGTCTAAAAAATGCCTTTATTTTGTTATGTTTAAGATACTTTGTGATACTCCGTTTATACTTGTTTTAACACTTATAAGCCTATGTTTGATAAACTTTTGATGATTTATGGGGTAGAAAAACTATGTCATCTTTTGCCTAAATTATATCTAATACGTATAAATATCCAAATGTGCGTTCTTATGCTTGAATTTAGTTTGATGGATGTTTATTTGCAAATATGTCTTATATCATAACTAACCTGATGATAAGGATTAAAGGATGAGCGAAAGAATCCAGAATTTGGTTGTCGACAACATTCAAAGAGAAATGAGCATTCAAGGAGAAACGAGCATCAAGGAAAAAACCATGAAAAGGAAGTTATAACCACTCCAAAAAACATGGCAGTGAATAAGGAGGAGCTTTTACGAACCATTACCTTCTCTGCATTTACGTTGTAACAAGCAGAGACTTCATTTCTCCCTCCTCAATTCTATTATCCTTCCTTTCCGCTTTCAGTTATTCTCCTATATTCTCTCCTGTAGACTTAACTTAGAACAATTACTTTTCTATTATGTAATAAAGAGTAGATTCCCTATATATGTTAGGATCGACTCCTGTGTGTGAAGTTTTGGTTTTTGATAAGTTTTATCGAGTAAGAGAGAACACTGATTCATAGTTTTTTGTAGTTGTGTTTTACAATTTTGAATCATGTAATGACTGTTTAATGAAATGAATTAGTTCTCCTTGGCTTCTATCCTGTGCATTGGTAGATTAGAGAAGCCAACCAAGGGGGCCCACTTGGAAGGTGGATTAGATTAGGATAGAATAGATTCATTTTACTAGCATTAGCAGTATTTTAAGTAAGACGTAGCTAGTTAATTCTTTCCTGTAGCATCACACTTCATGAACGTTCCTATAGCATCTGTGAGAACAGTCTAGTGGATGAGTCAAGATGGAATCTCTGTTATCTTGTCATTGTGTTTTCAACATTCATAGATTCAATATTTTCTTTTCCACATTAGTAGTGTAGTTTCCTTCCTTTGCATTTTTACTTTCCTGTAGCACAAGCATAATGACTCATCAAGGTACCTAGTGCACATACTGTGCCGACCATTTCAAGTATACGTCCTTGGGTTGACAATCTAAATGCACCTCATGGTAGGTGAAAAGTAGTCCTTAGCTTGAATAGATTATTCCTAAGCCAGGCCTAGTGCATGACTATGGAACACTTATTGTGAGGCGGTTCAAGGCCTATTTACCTTTGTGTGAACCAATGCACCAAAATATTTAACATTTCTTTGGCCACTGGAATTAGTGTTGTGGTGGGCGACCACTACTTTATAGCCCTTCTTGAAGCCAAAATGTTTGTCTTCTTTTGTGGGTGCTAGATTAAATTTATATATTATAGAGACAAACAACAATTTATTATTCTCCTTAGCATAAATTATTGTTTATCCTCTAGAATAATATATATATATGTATAGAGATTTATATATATATATATATATATATATATATATATATATATATATAATTGTATTTATGTAGGTATATATGTTTAATTTTATATTTCCATATATGTATATATGTATGTATGTCTATGTATATATATATACACAAACTATCTCCCATATGTATATATACCTATATATGTATACATATGCAAATTTGAATCATTCATATGATCTCATCTATAAATGTATATTTCTATTTGTGACCAAAGCTAGAAGTGTAAAGTGCTAAATAGTTTTATGGATTCCTATTTTGAGAATAGGTGACTTGTCGGATATTTGTTTTTGGGGGGGGTAAGACCTATTAACCCTTTACCCCCCTTCTTTTCATTGCCATGGAATATTGTTTTTTAATTGCAGGTTATTCAAGGATTGCAACATTTACCTCTAGTGTCCACCATTTCTTTAACTAGACCAAAGATCTCCTCAAAATTTTGTCGCTCCAATTTCCTCCAAGATTAATATTTGTAACCCTCTTAGCCACTGTTACTTGTAATCCCCAATATGTTGGGAAGGGAATCTAGTTGAGACGGATTTTGATCCAACCTTGTATTTTTTTTTGGAGGTTCTTCTATTAGAAATACTCCCCTTGTATAAAAGGAGGTATGCCTTCCTAAAGACCCTTATAAAGGGCATTTGTAATGTATACAGGACTCCGGTCTCGGGCTATATTGGTAGTTTTCTTTGCCTTGTTCTTTTTCCCCTGGTGCCTACAATTGAATAGGGAAAAAATTTTGTAAAATCTTTTGATAATATAATATAAAGTCTTGATTACTATTGTGTATTAATGAATTTTATATCATTTTAATGAATGTTATGTGATTGTATTGATTGAATGTTATAATTCATAAATGGATGAATGAAATGAATGAAGTATGTAATTAGATGTTAATGGGGAATTTAGATTGATTTTAAGGGGAGGGGGGTGAGGCTAGATGAGTTTCCACCTTCACGTGGTTGGCCTTGTTAAGCAGAGAATATTATAGTATTCTTGAAACTAAGTGAAGCTCAAACTAACATACCAAGGAATCGCAAAACCCAAATCCATCTACCTCTCATCTTCTCATCCTAATAAGTCATCTTTTCTGCCACTTTTATTTGGAAGGGTCTAAAGCCTGATCAATTCATCATTTGCATATCCTAAAATTAGAACGCTCCAAAGAAAAGAATGATGTGCTTGAATAATGTACACTATTTCTTTCACCCAATTTATTTGGATGCCAATTGCTTGCATCACCAAGTTGAGGTAGTGTAACTTGTAAGCTACCCAAAACATGTGCTCATATCTCACCTCAATTGATGTAGAGTCTACAACCTTAATCCACCAAAATCTTCTTAAGTGCCTAGTAGCACCCAACTCACTGCAAGATGCCAAACAAGGTTACTAGCCTTTATCAATGCTGACCTCTGTCTGTCCAAGTAGACTCCACTTCTCTAAGGTCTTACCTCCTTTGTAGGGTTGTTAGAAAACTTGGGTCAAATTAAGGCTTTAGGGACAATAGCCCTCAATTAGGCCAAATATGGAAAATTAGGCAAAATGCTTTCAAGGCTTCAAACAAAGACTAGTTTTTTCATTCCTAGTCCTATATACCTTAGTTTTTATTAAATACAAATACAAGAACTCCACCACTTAACCTTTGATTCAAATATGACCCCATTTTCCAACAAGATTATCTAATATGAATCCTAAAATCTCTTCCCATGATAGTGGTTGGCTTAGACATGATTTCTACTAAGTTCATTTTTGTGTATATAGGTTGGAATGGAGCATTGGACTTGCTAGTTTCACTAAAATTTTTGGCATGGTGCTCTCTGGAATATCCATGAGGTATGCAATTAATGCTATTTTAGTTTGAGCTAAAGTGGACTCATATTTTGCTATTATGTATGACACTGGTAAATAGAGTGGAAAGTGATACTATCTTACAAGATAGATCGAAAATGTTTAAAAGGTTTGGTAGATTGTGAAGACCATAAGGAAACTTCTTTGTAACTTACTGTACTTTTGTTTCCAATTTATATCTATATGCAACGTAATATGATCCGTGAAGCAAAATCATTTTTGTTGGATGTTTTGAAGCCTAATTTGCTAGAACACGCGCATCTTCAAACTAAGGCAAGTTTTTAATATGATCATGAATCAACTAGCTTTTAAACCTAGCTTAAAAGTACACTAATGTGCAAAGTATGGAAAGAGTAAAAATGTAACTATTTATACATTGTTGATTGTAGAAATTATTGTGGTTTTCTCTTTTCTAATTTTATTTTCCTTGCAGGTTCTTGAGATTAATTTGGTCACTTTCCCTAATATTATTGATGCTATCTTGGCAAATGGAATTTTCAGTCACTATGATCATCCTTGTATAACATAGTTGTGGGAGAAAGCTGGTTTATATATGTACACACTTTAGGTAGGTGATTCATTGGGAGTACACTTGAGCTTTAATATAGATTGAATATTTTTTATGAAATATTGTCTATATGAATTTTTGTGGAATTTTTTAAAAAGTTTACTCCATTTTTTCTTATGTCAAATGGTTTCTTAGGAAATATTTATGCATCACTAATATTGTAAGTTTGGTTACAACACTATAGAGAGTTGCCTGATATCAAATGTGTCATTGTCAACACCCACACTATTGAGCCATAGGTTTGTGAAACATCTTGCGCTCTTGAATTTGAATAGAAACTACCAATTCCCTTTCTAATTCCAAAAAATTTTAGGCCCTTGTCAAGTTCTTTGGGACCCTTTCTAGAGAGTGGGTATTGGAGTGCATGAAAGATCTCCTCCTTGGTAAAGTGGTGGATAGTGGCCCCAATGAACACATTTTCATCTATTACTCTGACCATGGAGGACTTGGAGTACTTGGTGAGTAACTATATTTGTTTAAAATTCTAATTACTATCTTTAATTGTGGCAGAATAAGACATAACCAGATGGAGGAAGGCCTGTGAGCTAGAAGCAAAAGCTGGAAAAGTTGTCATGGAGGAGTGCCAAGAAGAGGTATTCAATTTTTCTTATATTGTTATGCTTGTCAGAGTTCATAGTGGATATATGTTGTCTTTCCTTACATTTCAACTTATAGATCCCTAGGCAATTGTTTGAATTGTCAATATGGGCAAACATATATATGGGAAAACATGCATTCATGAAAATGGGATGAATACCAAATGTTTTAAAATGACACTTGTAGACCACCTCTCACTCTATGAGTTGTACGAGTGATAAAGTTTACTATTAATCAGTATTTTATTAATGTTTCAAACTGATTACGTATTGAATTAAGCTTGATAAATAACAAGCTAATACGAAAACAAAAAACTGAAACAAAATAAAAAATCTTAATCAAGGTCCTTAGATATGATACTCTCCTATGAGTACTTGGTACTTGGGTTACTCGTACCTGGTACTTGTGTATGGATACTTGGGTACTTGCACTCTACAAGTTCTATGAGTGGTAGACTTTTTTGTTAATCAATATTGTATCAAAGTTTCAAACTGATTACCTGATTTTATTTGAAAATGAAATTTCTTGAAATCATAAAAAATCTGTGCAAAAACACCATCAATTACACCTCAAGAACACTATAACCCTTGTTGTATTTGAGCAACACAATTTGTGGCACCAATCTTTTTGGTATTGACTTCCTATTAGCATCAAGTTTTAGTACAATTGTAACCCCCTGTTCCAACTGTACAACATTCCCATGGCATTCATATATTCATTTAGTATATCTACTGACACTGATCAATTATGTTTTTCTTTTCCTAGTTTGTGAGGTTTTGATGTATAAAGCAAGGTGGGATTTGATGAGAAATAGTTAGGATTTTTCCAAGCTGGGTAAGAATATAAAGTCATGAATGACTAGGCACTGAATAGTGCAGTTCATTACTGTAGATGGATTTGATGTGTTGTTTTGACTACAAGCTCTTCTATCTCTCCTTTTTGCATACACACAAATCAATGATAAAGAGAAACCGAGGGGCTACATAATGGAAGCTTTTGTTGAGTTGGGGGAATGGAATGGGAATTAAAAGTTATTAAATTTTGATTGATTGTGTTATAACTTATGCTACCACCTAGCTTTTCCCTTCATTCATTCATTTATGATTCAAGAGTGGATATATATGTTGTCTTTTGTTGTGCCCTTGTGATCTATGTTTTTGCAGTGATCTATTTTAGTGGAGAAGGAAGAAAGGGAAAAGGAAAAGGAAGGGTCTTGTATACACTGTGTAGTAGAAGTGGCTTACATACAATACTTTAGTTGCTAGCAGGAGAAATAGGAGGCTAGGTCAATCAGTAGTAGTGGTAGTAGTAGTAACAGTACTAACTATACCATGCAGATATATTCAACAAATCAATATGCATATCCTGCAATATTGGCTTTCCATTAGACGCCATTTCATGGAGGCAGTCAATAAAATAGTTCAAATGCCTTACCTATGATTCCACATTTTGCATGCATGTCTACCAGGGAAGTTGTAACTTAAACTCATATATTCTCTCAATATATCTATTTTGTGCATATCCAATAACCATGGCTTTTGATGACCACATTATGTTCAGGCATCCTATCAAACAGTTCACATGACTTATCTATGCTTCCATTTTGCAAGTATATACACTCACATATTCTATTTATTTTGATTTTCTCAATATAGTTTATGACTATAATCAGAGTGAATTCTATATATAGTTTATGACATTTCTTTGAGGCATTAGATAAAATAGTTCACATGCCTTGCCTATGATTTGACATTTTGCATGCATCCTGCACTCTCTCATCTAGCTAATGGATTATCGAGAGTGATCTAAAATGATGATGCTAAAAAACACACACAATCAAATCCAAAACAAACTTGCATTACAATATCAGATTTCCACAATCCATTTGTAATTCAAGTTCATTTTGGATTTGATTGTGTGTGTGTTTTTTAGCATCATCATTTCAGATCACTCTCTGTAATCCATCAGCTGGATGAGAGAGTGTAGGGTGCATGCAAAATGTCAAATCATAGGCAAGGCATGTGAACTATTTTATGAAATGCCTCAAAAAAAAATTGACCAAGCATTGGTCAAAATTTCGACCAATGCTTGGCACTTTTCTACCAAACATTGTGCTTGGCAGTTTTCCACCAAGCATTGGTCAAAATTTTGACCAATGCTGTGCAATTTTTGACTAGCATTGGTCAAAATTTTGACCAATTCTTGGTAGAAATTGTGCCAACAATTTTGAAAGTTTTCAACTAATGTATTGGTTGAAATTTTGATCAACCAACAAGTAGGTCAAATTTTTGACCAATTGGTTGGTCCAAATCTCAAACAACCTGGGTCAAAATTTTGACCAATAATGGTTGAAAAATGAGCCCAAATGTACTAGTGAAGCCCCCTCTAGAAAAAGATATAAAATATTGGCAAATCTTTCATTATTTTGAAAATCAAAATTATTTCTATTGGCGAATTTCTCATTTTTTAAATTAAAAATATTATGTATATTGGTGATTAATTTTGGAATCATAATTTTTGTGTAGATGATGTTGACAAATCTCAATAATAATAAGAAGTTCATTAATCACCATGGAATATTACAAATCAAAATTGAATATTTTTTAACTCATGCAATATTGTGAGAATCATTACATTTATTTTAAATCTATAAATAAAACTATATATAGGTGATATATCCCTAAAATAACTAATAATTATGATAATTATTAGTGAATTAATTTTAAATTCTCCAATAGTCTATAATATTTAGTTGAATCAAATGTAATCATGTATTGAATATTGTGGTGAATCTTTGAGTTTAGATTTTTAATAAAATAAATTATTAAGCAATTTAAAATATTTTAAAGCTAAATTTTATAAAAATGTGGTGATTTAGGTTGCATTAAATCTTAAATCATAAGCCAAATTACTAGCCAAAAACTTCTAAAATTATCCAATTGGTGTATATTAGCCACTAAAACATACCTTGGTCTTATTGATTGAATTTCATGTTCATTCTTTAGTCATCTTATTTATTCATTCAGTGTGTTGTTCCTCTCCAATAGGTCTTCTCTTATTACATCACTTTCACTAAAATTTCCATCATCAAGTAGACCTTCAATGTCTTCCTCTTGCTATTGTGTATCATTTTATTGGATTTCCATCTCCTTCCTTCTCTTTGAGGATTTGCTTCCTGAAAATAATTGATAAATAGTATATTGTCTTTGATGTTACACAAAATGTCATATCTCTACCAATCAGTGTATATCGAGCTCACTTAGGTGATGAAGACAATTTCCTATGCCCGTTGATCATTCTAATCTTTACCAAGTTTTAAAGATAGTGTCTACCAAGTTCACTTGGGCACCTAAGAGAAGTTTAGTATTCACTGGGCTCACTTAGTTAACAAAGGAAAGTTGGATGGAACCAGTGTTAACCAAGCTCAATTGGTTACCAAAGGAAGTTTACAATATTGCAGTGTTAATCAAGCTCACTTGGTTAACATAGGAAAATCATTTCAGTGTTAGTGTCTACCAAGCTGGGTTAGCTAACGAAGGATTTTCTTATTTTGGCATATTGAGTTTAATGGATTTGTTTGTTGGTTCTAGCTAACTGAAGAGATGAAGAATAATTATTATAAGTTGTATTCAAGATGACTTTGTAATGTATATTATATAAGTATAAGGTCAAGTTGAGGAATGAATGTAAGTGAGAATGTATGGAAGATAAGGAGATGCTTAGAGGAAGTGAATTGGTAGGATAAGAAGAATATCCTTGTTGGGCTTTAAATATTAATCTGATCAAGAAGGATCAAGTATTCAAGCCTGAATTGAGATCTTGAATTAGTAATACAATTGAATCAACCATCAGGTCATTTCATTGTAACTCTCTAATGATTGTAGTAGTGAAATAAATCTCTTAATAGAGTTAGCCTAACAACTATTTTCCAAATCCTTTAACAAGATGACATTTCTAGATTGAAATGTCTAAATACCTCTAATGAGGCCACTCCTATAGGGTGATTAAATCCTCTAATAGGGTTACACCTAACAGTGTGTTTTGTAACCTTTAATAGGGTTGGTTTCTAACAAAGCTCACTTCAAAAGAGTGAAAAATAGTAAGTAGTTGTAATTGGTGGTTTTTCTCAACTTGGGTTTCCATGTTAAATCTTGGTGTCACTTATGTTCATGCTCTTTTTTTTATGTATATGCAACTAAGTTAATTAAGATTAATCACACTTAACAGCTTAAGATCTACATGTTTAGTATTTTCCAAGTAACAATTGATATTATAGTGTTTACTGAGTTACAACATATTGTTAGTGTTAAATGAGTTCATGTGAGTTAACTAGGTGACATTAGTCTCAAGTGAGTTTATGTTTTGTACTGACATCTAAGGGATCTAGGATTTATTTTTTTAGTTAGTGATTCACCCCTCTCCTCTTAGTTACTCCTCTTATATTTCCAATGATTGGTATTAGAGCTTTTGGTGCTTGTAGAGAAGGTTTCAAGGACCTAAGCTAAAGATCAAGATGTCTTACAGAAGAGAGATTCCCAAGTTGAATAAAGATAATTGCAAGGCATGATAGGAACTTATGAAGCTACATTTGGAAACCATTAGTGATTTAGGTCTAAAATATTTGAATACCAAGTATAAGGCTCCTACTAGAACATTGATTGTGGATGAGATTGCTGAAGATAAGAATCATAATATTATGAGGAATGAAATTGCATCTACTCTTAACTATGCTGAATTTGATGAAGTCAAAGGGTGTGCTATTGCTCATAAGATGTGGACCAAACTAAAAGATATTTGTGGAGGTGATGATAATGTGAGAAGAGCCAAGGTAGAGACATTAAGAGGTTAGTTTGATCAAATGAAGATGAGAGAAGATGAAAACAGTACAAAATAAGTTGAGAGAATCAAAGCTAGTGTAAGTGTAATCAATGCCTTTGGAGGAAAAATTGATGATGTCATAGTGGTTATAAAGGAACTCATAACCCTTCTTCCTATCTATAAAATTAGAGTGATAGTCATTCAAGAGATGAGATGCGATCCCAAAAATAAGATAAATTTGAATTCTCTAGTGGGAGGATTGACAACATTTGAGCTTGATAACTATGATAATTATGTTCCTAGTTCTAGCAATCTTGAGTCTAGATTTGAAGCCAAGTTGTCACTCAAGAAGAAAGTTGTAAAGTCTAAAGGAAAACAACCTAAAAGTGAAGAGGAAGATAGTTCTGATAGTGACCTTGAAGCCATTGAAGCACTTCTTCAAGAAGATATCCCAAAGGAAAAAGTAAGTACAAAGGTAAAATTCCTATAATCTATTTTTCTTGTGAAGAAGTTAGCCACATTGTTGCAAGGTGTCTAAACAAAGAAGACAAAGAAGAAAAGAAGAACAACAAGTATAAAAACAAGGAGAATTTAAAAAACTATAAGGACTACAAGGATAAATTTAAGAAGTCTTATTTCATGGCTAAAGATTCTGATAGCAGTGATGATGATGAAATGGTTTACATTATTGTAAAAGACGAATCAAATAATGAAGAAGATAAGATCGAACTTATTTCTCATGTTAGCAAAAATGATACATGGATTATTGATATTGGTTTTTCTCATCACATGACTGGTGATAAAAAAAAAAATTTAACATATGGAACACTATGATGGTGGAATTGTAAGATTTGGAAACAACGAACCATGTTGCATAAAATGAAAACCTTGTATTTCTCTAACCAATGAACTTAGATGTGACAATGCTTATTGGGTTGAAGGGCTAAACCATAATACACTAAGTGTGGCACAATTGAATAACATTGGATTCAAGGTAGAATTCATGAATGGGAAGGCCAAGTTGGTAGACGGAAAAGGAAATATAGCTGGGTCCAATAATCAAACCAAAGGTAACTTATGCTACCTAGATCTAAGTGAAAGTTCATGTTTCATTGCTTGGGTAGAAGAAAGTTGGTTATGGCATAAAAGATTGTGTCATGTGAATTCTAATACTATCATTCTCAAGAAGCCTTTGAGCTGGTTCATACAGACCTTTTTGGACTTATTCGCATAGAGAGCTATAGTGGAGATAAGTATTTCACTTTATTTGTTGATGATTATTCTAGGATAATGAAATTAATGCATCTAAAAGATAATTCTAAAGGTTTTCAAAAGTTCAAGTGGTATCTAGCTAGAGTAAAGAAGGAAACAGGAAAGAAGCTAAAATGTTTGAGATGATAGAGGAGATGAATTCATTTCTAATTAATTCAATAAATTTTGCATTGAGAAAGGAATCAAAAGACAAGTATCAACTCCTGGTACACCTCAGTAGAATGGCATAGTAGAAAGAAGGAACAAATCATTCATGGATTGTGCAAGAAACTTGATGATAGAAAATAATGTTGCAATCAAATGTTGGAAGGAAGCAATAAGTACAATAGTTTATACATTAAACATAGTACAATTGAAGAAAGACTCAAATCAAACTCCTTATGAACTATGGTATGGTACAAACCTAATGTAAGTTACTTTAATGTATTTGGTAGCAAATGTTATATCTTGAAGTAGACTAGGAAAGGTAAATTTGATGTTAAAAGTGATGAAGGCATATTCCTAGGATAATCTAGTAGAAGTAAACCATACAAATTTTTGAATGTAGCTACTCATAAAATCATAGAAAGTGCACATGTGAAGATTGATGAGTTTGTAGAAAAGAGTAAAGAAAAGAGTAGTAAAGAACCTAAAGACTACAAATAGTTTATTTACTTAGAACCTGATAGATTTCCTAATCCAATTGGAAGACAACAATATTCACATCTGAAGTCCCCAAAATCTCCAGTAGCACCTGATTTGCAACTAGTGCAACTCGAGACATAGTCAAAAGGACCAGAGTTAGAGTTAGAGGCTATTGAGTTGTAGCTAGTGCAACCCAAGTCTGAAGGATCTGAGTCATAGAAAGTGGAATCTAAGAATGACAGAGATGATAATGGTGAGGCAAGTGAAACAAGTTCTAAATCCAAAGTTCTTGTATTGGAAAGATATGTTAGAAGGCACCATGCATATGAGCAAATCATTGGAGACAAGTTAGATGGTACAATGACAAGAATCAAATTGAAAGGTACATGTTTGCTTACTGAATTTGAAACTAGAATAGTTAAATATGCTTTGGATAATGAAAGTTGGATTAAATAAATGAATGAAGAGATAGAACAGATAAAAAGGAATAAGACCTAGACTCTTGTTCTTAGACCCAAGGATAAGAATGCAATAGGCACTAAGTAGGTGTTTAGAAATAAGATGAATGAAGATGTAGAAGTTTCAAGAAACCAAGAAGGGTTGGTATGCAAAGATTATTATCAACAGGAAGGTATTGATTATGGTGATACTTTTTCTTCTATTGCAAGATTAGAAGGTGTTAGGACTCTACTTTCTTATGCTCCACATAAATGATTTAAAGTATATTAGATGGATGTGAAATCTACATTCTTAAATAAAATTCTAGAAGAGGAGGTCTACATAGAGCAACTTGAAGGTTTTGGAGATCCTAGCAAAAAGGACATGGTTTGTAAATTGTACAATGCATTGTCTAGTCTTAAACAAGCTCCCAGAGCTTGGTATGAAAGACTTCATAAGTATTTGATAAAGATTGGTTTTCAAACAATAAATTATAACAACAACCTATACATCAAAGAAGGACTAGATAAGAAGATTGTGTTGATAGAAATATTTGTGGATAATACATTGTTTACTAGAAATGATGATTTGTACAAATCTTTTTTAGAGGAAATGAGTAAGAAATTTGAGATGTCAATGTTTGGAGAAATCAAATTCTTTCTTGGCTTGTAGATTCAACAAAAGAAAGATGGTATCTACATTACTCAATCTAAGTATATCAAGGAGATACTGAAGAATTTTAGAATTGAGGATTCAAGACTAGTTGGAACAGCTAGGTCTACTCAACATAAGCTTTCCAAAAATGATGATTCCAAAGAAGTAGGTCAGACCACATATAGATCTATGATTGGAAAACTTCAGTATGTAGTACATATTAGCCCTGATATAGGATTAGCAGTTGGTACAATGGAAACTAATCCTAAATAAAATCATATGATGGAAATAAAGAGAATCATGAGGTATCTCAAGGGTACTAAAAATTATGGATTATGGTACAAGAAAGGAGGCAACTTAAATTTGAAAACCTTCATTGATACAGATTAGGAAGAAAGTGTTGATGACAAGAAGAGAACCAGTGGTGGAGAATTCTTTCTTGGTAAGAAACTAGTAAGAAGCAAAATTGCATCTGTCAGTCTACAATAAAGAAAAAATATGTTGTAGTAGTAGTCAATTGTTCCAATATTTTTTGGTTCAAACAACTATTGGTAGGTAAGAAGGTAGACATCAAGGATCTAATTCTTATCTTCTATGATTACACCAATACAATTAATATATTAAATAATCCTTTAATGCATACCAAAACCAACTTACATTGCAATAAAATATCACTTTTTAAGAGATTTGGTGCAAGACAAAGAGGTGAGATTGGAATATGTGAATACTAAAGAACAAATTGCAGATATATTCACAAAGGCATTACCTAAGGATACATTTTTGTATCTAAGATTTAAGATAGGGGTTATTCCCCTATTTGAAGCTCACTAAACAACATTTAGTGATGCATCAATTGAATATTCTTGAAGATCAGTCAAATTGATGCAATAATGAAAGGGCAGATTGCATATGAATTAGTACATCAGGTACATTGAAATTCACTAAATATTGTCTTTGGCATAAGATGTAAAAGAGGGAGAGTTTTTTGTCCCATATCACATAAATTTTCTAAAGAGGGAGAGTTTTCTATATTAGAGAAATTTTTTTGAATGTTTTAAGTTATTATTGTGGAAGAGTTTTATAAAGAATAAACTTAGAGAGTTTGTTGACAGAGGGAGAAACTAAAGTTAGAGGGAGAGATTAATGTTAGAGGGAGTTCACACTAATAGAGGGAGTTCTCATGGATGATAATTAAAATGAAACTAATGATATTATCCTTACTTTTATTTTGCACTAAAATTTCATTATATTATGACATGTTGTGTTGTCATTAATGCAAAAGAGGAAGATTGTTGAAAACAATTGATTAATTTTATATTTTCTTTGATGTTACAAAAATGTCATATCTTTACTAGTCAATGTATGTCAATTTCACTCAGGTGATGAAGAAAATTTCCTATGTATACTAAGGATTCTAGTTTTTACCAAGTTTAGAAGGCAGTGTCTACCAAGTTCACTCAAGCACCTAAGAGAAGTTTGCAGAAGTTTAATGTTAACTAAGCTCACTCGGCTAACAAAGGAAAGTTGGATGGAACAAGTGTTAACCAAGCCCACTTAGTTACCAAATGAATGTTATGATGTTGTAGTATTAACTAAGTTCACTTTGTCAACACAGAAAAATCATTTTAGTGTTAGTGTCTATTGAGCTAGGTCAGCTAATGAAGGATTTTTTTTGTTTTGACATATTGAGTTTAATGGATTTGTTTGTGGTTCTAGCTGACTGAAGAACTAAAGAATTATTAGTATAAGTTATATTCAAGATGACTTGACAATGTATATGATATAAGGTCAAATTGAGGATTGAATTTAAGTGAGAATGTGTGGAAGATAAGAAGATGCTTAGAGAAAGTGAATTGGAAGGATAAGTAGAATATCCTTGTTGGGCTACAAAAATTAATTTGATTAGAAATGATCAAGTTTTCAAGCTAGAATTGAGATTTAAAATCAGAAATATAGTTGCATTAGCAATTAGATAATTTCAATTGCTACTCTCTAACCATTGTAGTAGTGAACTAAATCACTTAAAAGAGTTAGCCTAACAACTATTTTCCAAATCCTCTAAAAAGGTGACATTTCTAGATTGAAGTGTCTAAAGACCTCTAACAAGGCTATTACTAATAGGGTGATTAAATCCTCTAACAAGGTAACACCTAATAGTGTATTTTGTACCCTTTAATAGGGTTCTCACCTAATAGGGCTCACTTCAGAAGAGTGAAAAATAGTAACTAGTTGTAATTGGTGTTTTTTCCCAAATTGGGTTTCCACATTAAATCTTGGTGTAACTTGTGTTCATGCTATTTATTTTATGTGTATGAAACTAAGTTAATTAAGGTTAATCACACTTAACATATTAGATCTACATATTCAGTATATTTCGAGTAATAATTAATATTATAGTGTTTATCAAGTTACAACATATTGTTAGTGTTAGCAAAGTGCTTGTGTGTTAATCAAGTGACAAAAGTCTCAATAGAGTTTATGTTTTTTATTGACATCTAAGGGATCTCTAGGATTTTTTTTAAGTAATTGATTCACCCCTCTCCTCTAAGTTACTCCTCTTATATTTTCAACATTCTTTAGTTCTTCTCTAGTTGTCTCAAGTTTCTATAGGGAAACTTGTATATCAAGCTTATGAATTTGAATGATCTTTCCCAATTTATATGATTCAATCTCCAAGATCTTAATTCTCAAGTGATTATACTTTTTCTAAGAGAACTAATCTTTGAAACCAATTATTGGAATTCTATCAAGAAAGTTAGATACTAAGAGTGATGGGGGGAAGGGGGTGAATCGAGATTTATAAGACTTTTACCTATTGAAATAAGGACCAAATATGATAGCTTCACCTCTAATCCTTCCCTCAAAAAAATCATAAATCACATATATGTTTACTAAATTGATGTATTGAATCTAAAAATTAATCACATCCATGAAACATGTAAACAAATAATCAACATTAAACCTTTAAAGGTGAAGGTAAAACTAGGGTGATGATGACATCCACAAATCTTCACTACTACAACAATAAAATTTTCCTATTAGGGCTAAAATTTTGCTCACTTCTCATGATCTACCCTATAAGTTTTTTTCCCTATTAAATGCTTATAAGACTATTCATTCTACCTTGATTAAAGGATTTAAACTTGCAACTAATTAAGCACTCTATTAGGATATTTTCAAAGGTATGTTAGGACCACTCTATTAATAGTTTTCCCTTGAAATGCTTACTAGAATATATGAATATCTAATCCTTTTCTTTGCACTTCAAATTTTGATAATGGGTCTCCTCTTTAGAATATCTAATCTAATCTTTGATCTAATAAATTTGTATGCTTCCCTTCATTGCTCTGCTCAGTTGCTCTGCCTATTTTTCTTTGAGACTTCCCTCATAGCATCCAAGCTTGCAAATTATTTTCTAGGAATTATGAAATTAGGATTTATGCTTCTTTTATAACCATCTTTAGATGTTTCCAAATCAAAATCAATGATCTTGATCCTTCACTTTTATCATTAATCCTTCCATTTTTCTAATTGGCTAATCACCTTGCATAGGGATTGATGATTCATAATTAAATGTGTAACCATCTCCATGTCTGAATCCTCGATAATTAAAACATGCACTTAAGTCAATTAAAATAATTTACCTCAACATTTGTGCTATTCCAAATAAATATGCCAAATTAGTTTACTCAGCCTATAAATATTTTGATGCTTGGTTGTCTCTAGTGTTCATGTTGTCACTTGACCTCTATATCATTGACATACACTATCTTATTTCTAATTCAACATGTGTTGGACTACTTGGATACCATAGATTTTCTTAGCTTCAAGTGAATTATATACAAGTATTCCATACATAGTTCAGCCTTAGTAGAATGGCTTGGTCATAGTGATGACTAACCAACTCTAATTAATGAATAAGTGTTTGACACTAATAGACAACATATATAAGGGATCAAGAATTGATACATGCCTTGAAGGGTGATTGAGTGACAAAGGGGTAATGGATTTAATAGCTAAAATGGTTTACCTCAATGTTTGTGTTATTCCAAACAAATATGTCAAAACTATTTTAATCTACTTATGAACATTTTGATGCTCATTTGTGTCTAGTGTTCATGTTGCCACTCAACCTCTATATGATTAGCATACACCATCTTATTTCTTACTTAATATGTGTTGGAGTACTTGGTGACCATAGACTTGCATGGCTTCAATTGAATTACATACAAGTCTTACATACATAGTTTAGACTTAGTAGAGTGGATTAGTGACCATGATGACCGAACAACTCAACCTAATGAATGAATAAATGTTTGACACTAATAGACAACATATCTTAGGAATCAAAAATTGACACATTCCTTGAAGGGTGATGGAATGATAAAGGGATCATGGAGGAGATAGTTTTAGGTTTAGATTCATGAGGTACTAGTGTAATCGTGGAGGGAGATATAGTGGAATGCTTCAAAATATTTTTAGGAAGGTATTTAGAAGAAGATGGAGCATAAGCCTTTGGAAGCTTGAATGTAAAATTTGATTTATTTTCAATATTCAAGTCTTTTTAAAGAGACTTGGGAATCCATATAGCTTTAGATTTTCTTTGCCTTTGGAATCTTTAGAATGCATTTCTTCAATAATGGATTTAGGAATCCATATTTGCTTTGATTTTACTTTTTTGTTAGTGGGCCTTTGTGGTCTCTTAACTCTTTTTTCTTTATTTGTAGGGTGAACCCACAATACTGGGTACCACTTTTGGGGGAAGATGGAAATCATGAAATGATGAAAAATTTGCATATAGAATTTTACGTATGTTTTCCTGAACGTGTTAACTATCTTCACACGAACATCTAAGCATTCTATGTTCACACAAACATATTAAGTTTAAATAAGGTATGTTCACACAAACATACCTTGCTAATATGTTCGTGTGAACATATTTCCAATGGCAATTTTGTGATTGAAATTCCACTTTTTCGTTTGAGATCTTGATAAATTTAGTTTTTTTTAATGTTTGTGCGAACACAAATTATTATAAATGTTCGCGTGAACATGTTAAATAAAAATTTCAGCTATCAGATTATTTTCTCATATGTTCATGCAAATATGGGTTCACACGAACATGCCCAATATGTTCGCACGAACGCCATGTTCACCCAAACGCATAAAATTAGCAAAATTTTAACCCTTTTTACTTTTTTTTTTTTTTCTCTTTTGACTCCCATAATTGTAGGAGAATGATCTCCTACTGTAAAATAAAAAAATGTCAAAATGTTCTGCTCGGAGCAAGCTTTCCAACAACTATAATTGTAATACATATTTTAGTCATTAAGACTTTCAAATATGAGTTTAACTCATTATAGGTTCATTACTGATTGAACATCAACCAACTTTGACACCTCAGGAAAATTAGTAAATCAGGTCTAATTTTTTTTGAAAAATATGTAGGAACTAGCTTATTGAGATACCTTTCTATTCAAATTTTTTTTTTTTAGGTTTATGATAAATTGACTTCAAATTATCTGTGTCAAACGGAACGCATGTCTAAATTACAATTCGTGTCACTTCAAAACTTCATAAACTATACAATAGTCAACCAAAATAAATCAAACCAAATGCATCATCTGGATATTGATGTTACAAATCCAAACGCTGAAAGAATTACTTCATTATCATTTCTATAAAAAAAATTATGTGTGTCAAATGGACTATCATTCTTTAAAAATATTGAATTTTATTATGTACCACTTTTTGGAGGAGATAAAAAAAAATTGATATAAATAAATTTTTTTTTGATTAAAAAATATGGTTACAAAGTAGGAACAAACTACTCAAAATCACTATTTTATGTCATCTTGAAATTATTTATAGTTTTGGAGATATAGTCACTTGAATGTGATGTTTGTTGCAAAAATATTGATTTCAGTGTCAAAATTGGTCAAAAAATGGAACCCATTATTGTGGGATCACCCTGTATTCACATATCGAGTAGATGAGACATAGAGATCTTCATTTTTTGTTGGATTCTTGCATTTGTTCTTATGTTGTAGATCCGAATTTCTTCAAAAAGACTTGGGACTTATGAATGAGTAAGGGTGATATGACTAGTTTAGATGGAAAGAAAAATTTAGATTTGTCAAAGATGAGTTCTTTTTTTCATCTTGAGGTATGAAGGGAAAGATAGTAGTGTAAGTAGGAGATGGAGCAACACAAGGTATGGATGAAAGGTTTGAAGGGTTTAGCTTAGATGGATAAGGACCAAGTATAGACTTAGGAGATGCAAATAAATAGTGGATAGGAATCTTAGTGGTGCAAGGGCACCCACATGAGGAAGTTGTTTAATATTTTTATTTCCATATGTACATAGACCATCATGCATATTAGATAGATCATCTCATGTCCACTCATAGTATTATATGTTGAGTCACTTTTTTTTTATCATTTTTGTAATAAAGGCCTATAAGGCATTGGCATGTTTGGCATCTTTATAAGCCATCATGAAAAAAATTGCTAAGTTTTTCTATGATCATTTAATTATTTCATTTAATTCAATATTAGGATCTATTGAGAATAAATTGAAAATAGTAAAAAGCAAGATTGTTGAGAATAGATTGAAGAACATTGTTGAAGAACTATGATCAATATGTTTCAATCATTGTTTTTCCACTAATGTCAAACTTGTTATTTTTTGGTAAGACAACTACTTATATGATTTAAGTACTATCACTTATTTGATGGATGAAGATGATTTGATCAAAAGATGTAACAACTGTACCTAGAGGAAAGGTTGAGTTATGATTATGTAAAGAAGTACAAGAATCAATTAAGATAGTGATAACATGATGTATTGATAATCTACTTAAGGTTACAAAGGCTAGTCACACTAAGAAAGTTTAGAAGAACAAGTTAAACAATGTTTGTTTGCCAAGTTTGATTGAGTGGACAGTAGGTGCCAAGAAAAGTTAGTGCAAGCTGAGTAGAAAATTAGTTGGAGCCAAGTAAAATTTTATTCTAGTGTATGCCAAGCAAAATAGTGGATGCTAAGTAAATTTTAGTTGATGTTGAGCACCACTAGAGCTTAGTTCATGCTGAGTAATTTCATAGAGGATGTCAAGCAACACATTATGTGCTAAGCATCAATAGCTAGATAATGTTAAGTGGCTGCATTATTTAAAAGATCATGAATTCAATGGACCTGAGCTAACAAGTTTATTTTTCTTGGATTATGTGAACCAGGTGGAAGATAAGATTGATAAGTTGGTGGCAGAAAATTCAAGGTAAACCATTTTTAGGTGAATTCAAAGAGGATTCAAGGAGAATTTTCTAGAAGAGATATGGAATGAGGGGTAGATTCAATGTATCCTACCTAATCTATCCTAACTATAAATTGGATGATGGAGAATGACTGGCAAAAGATCTTAATTTCTTATTTATAGGAATGGTTGGTTAGAAGCAAAGGTTGTCATGTGTGAGAACTTAAGGAAGACAAGGAGTCAAGTGTTTTGCTTCATCAAGTGACCTAAGAGAAGAGTCTGCATTTGCATGTTTAGCAAGAAGGCTTAAGGCTATGAATTCTTAAAGGGTGAACAAGCTATCAGAGCTGAAATATGTGAAGGAAAAGTAGAATGAAGGACTGAAACAAAGATCTATAATCTACAAATGGAGTTGTAAGTTGTTATTAGATCAAACCTTACTGTTACTATCTAATAATTATATTAGTCTAGGATAAATCCTTTGGATTAAGGTTGACCTAACAATCATTTGTAAATCCTTTAACTAGGTGAAATTCCAAGTGAATGGTCTAAAGTCTTCTAACAAGGCTCACTTCTAACAAGGTTATTGAAATCCTTTAACAAGGTCACATTTAACAATGTGTATTGTAACCTTTAACAGGGTTGGCCTTTCATAGGGCATCACTTCAGAAGAGTGAAAAAGAGTAGCATGTTACTGGTGGTTTTCTCAAATTTGGTTTCAATATAAATCATTGTGTCAAGTGTGTTGCTGAATTTGTTACATTTCATGTTTACATTTTTGCAAGTTGATTTGATAGTAACCTACAAGTTTTAAGTGATTGCATAATCTTATGGACGCATGTACGAAGATAAATTTTTTATGGGTTCACTAAGCTATGAAAAGTTTTATTTATACATCTAGACCTTGGATAACTAATTCAGCCCCCTTCTCACTTAATCTAAAGTATACCAACAATTGGTATCAGAGCCATCTACTTAAGAGGACTAGTTTGAAGGTACTAGAGGTACAAAGATCAAGATGTCAAAAAAAAAGTACCCAAGCTTAATAGAGATAACTTTCCTTCATGGAAAATAATGATGAAGCTACACATTGGAGGACTTGGAGATCATGCACAATCTACCATTACTACTAAGCATGTTGATTCTGCTAGTACCCCAACTTCGCAGGATATGAAAAAGAAGAAAGAACATAACCAAGCAATGTTGAAGATTGCCTCTGCACTAAGATATGCCAAATTTGATGATATCAAATGTTTTAATAGTGCAAAGAAAATGTGGGACGCCTTAACCACCATCCATGGAGGAGACACCAATTTTCTGAGAGCCAAAGCTGAAAATCTTAGAGGTAAGTTTGATGATATGAGAATGGAAGAAGGTGAAAATATTGCTCAATATGTTGCAAGGATAAAAGAAGTTGTTAATGCAATAAGAGGAGATAATGGTAAAATAGATGATGATACTGTACTAAGTAAAGTTTTAAGGACACTATTTCCTATATATGCTATTAGAGTCTCTACAATTAAAGAACTAAGATGCATACTAGGAAATAATCTCTCACTTGAAGGTTTGGTAGGTAGACTCACTACTTTTGAGCTATCTAACTTTGATAATTACAAACCTAAGAATATTGAATCTGCTTTTAAAGCTAAAGTGTCATTGAAGGAACCCGATGAGAAGAAGAAGAAGAAAAAGATAAAGTATGTGTCTAGTGATAATGATATAGATGGGGAGGATGTAGAACAACTTGAAGCACTACTGGCAAGAAGATTCCACAAAGGTAAAGCCAAGTTCAAATGCAAATTACCTATCGTTTGTTTCAATTGCAATGAGGTTGGTCATATTGCTGCTAGATGTCTAGAGAAGAAGAACTACAGAGGTAGTGACAAGTACAAAATTAGTAGAGATGAAGACAACAAGGACTACAAAGACAAAGGAAAAAAGTCTTGCTACATTGCTAAAGAGGAAACAAAAGTTGAATCTGATGAACATGATAATGAAGTGGTGTATGTTGCAATGAAGGACACATCTAATGAAGATGAGGCAACTAAATTTGTGACTTGTGTGAAGAAGAATGATAGATGGATCATTGATAGTGGGTGTTCACATCACATGACTGGAGAAAAAACTAAGTACATTACCTTGAATTGTTATGATGGAAATAGTGTAAGATTTGGTAATGATGCACCATGTTTGATAAAAGGAAAAGGTTCTATCAAACTCATAGATAAGATTTTATGTGAAAATGCTTACCATGTTGAAGGGCTTAACTATACTCTCTTGAGTGTGCCACAAATAAATAATTTGGGATGTAAGGTTGAGTTTAAAAATAAGATTGCCAAAATATATGATACAAATAGAAAACTAATTGGAAAGGGTGATCAAACTAGGAGTATTCTATTCTATCTTGATATAGAGGATGTTACTTGTCTAGTTGTAAAATTTGATGATGTATGGTTGTGGCACGAAAGGTTATATCATGTTAATTTTGATAACTTGGTGAGTATCAGTAACATGAGAAAAGTTAGAGGTTTTCTTAAGTTGAAGAAGCCTGATAATATAATGTGCAAACAATGTCAGTTACACAAAATGACAAAGTCAAGTTTTAAGAGTAAAACCCATACCTCTAAAGGAATACAAGATATAGTTCATACTAACTTACATGGACCAATTGATGTGCAAAGCTACAAAGGAGATAAGTACATTATGTTGTTTGTTGATGACTATTCTAGAATGATGACAATTATGTTTCTGAAATAGAAATTTGATGCTTTCCAAATGTTTAAGTGGTACTTAGAAAGAGTTGAGAAGGAAATAGGTAAAAGTATAAAGTGTTTAAGATCTAACAGAGGATGAGAATTTACATTAAATGAGTTTGAGATATTCTATAATGATAGAGGAATCAAAAGATAGACATATGCCCCTAGAACTCCTCCACAAAATAGAATCACTAAAAGAAGGAACAAGTATATAATGGATTGTGCTAGAACACTCATTATAGAGAAAAAAAATTTCTTTGAAATGCTAGAGAGAAGATGTAAGTATAGCTGTCTATACCTTGAGCCATGTACAAGTCAAGAAATGTACTCATTGAACACCTTTTGAACTATGGTATGGATATTCACCCAATGCAAAATACTTATAAGTATTTGGAAGAAAATGTTACATTCTTAAAGACTTCAGGAATGGTAAACTAGATGCAAAAAGTGAAGAAGGTATATTCCTAGGATATTCTACAAGTAAAGCTTATGTGTTTAAAAACTAACACTAACAAAGTTGTGGAAAGTGCAAATGTGAATTTTGATGAATATATAGAAGTACATGAGGCTGAATCTATGAAAGGCCTAGAAGAATACAAATCATTTGTATACTTTTATGAAGCTATGCCTACTAAAGAAGATACTACAATTCAAGCTAAAAACCAACAACAAGTTTCTATGACTACCGAGTAACATACCATGAATGTCGAGTTGCATTCAGGAATTGAGCTACATTTAGATGCTGAGTTATAGAATGAAGTTGAAGCACATTTTGATTCTGAGATTAGTGTACATGAAAGAGATGTTGAACTACCTAACAGAGGTGTACACGATGACTCTGAAGCTAAATGACATATTGAAGAGACTAGATCTGAACCAAGATTGTCCAAATATGTCAAAAGACATCATCTTGCTACACAAATTATTGGAGATAAAGATGCTAGACCAATGACAAGAAAAATATTGAAAAATGATACATGTTTACTAAGCATGAAGGAAACCAAACTAGTAGGAGATGCCTTAGAAGATGTAGACTAGAGTAAAGCCATGAACAAATTGAGAAAAACAAAACATGGACTCTAGTTCTTAGACTAGAAGACAAAAAGGTGATTGACACTAAGTGGGTATTTAGAAAAAAGGTAGATGAAAATGGTGAAGTCACAAGGAACAAGGCAAGATTAGTTTGCAAAGGATATGCACAAGAAGAAGGAATTGACTATGGAGAGACATTTGTCCCTATTGTTGGATTAGAAGGAGTAAGAACTTTACTTTCTTATTTTACATACAAAGGTTTTAAAGTTTATCAAATGGATGTTAAATTTGCATTTTTGAATGATATATTAGAGGAAGAAGTTTACATAGAACAACTAGAAGGATTTGTTGATGTTAACAATAAGAACATGGTATGTAGATTACACAAATCTCTATATGATTTGAAATAAGCATGAAGAGCATGGTATGAGAGACTTCATAGTTATCTTGTGAAGATTGGATTTGAAAGGACTAATGATAATAACAATCTGTATATGAAAACAAAGAAAGGAAAAGGTATTTTGTTATTTAAAAATTTTTGTTGATGATATCATATTTGGAGGCCAAGATGCTTTATATAAGGCTTTTGCAAATGAAATGAAGCAAGAATTTGAGATGTCTATGTTTGGAGAGATCAAATTCTTTGTAGGTTTGCAAGTATATAAGATGAAATATGGTATATACATCACTCATTCAAAATATTTCAAGGAAATATTGAAAACTTTATGATTGAAGGATTCCAAACTAGTAAGTACACCTATGGTGATAGGACATAAGTTGTCAAAGAATGATGATTCAATTGAGGTGAATCAAACATTATATAGGTCTATGATTGGAAAATTACAATACGTAGTACATAGCAGACCTGACATTGCATTATTTGTAGGGATAGTTGCGAGATTCTTTGCTAATTCTAGGGAGAATCATTTGATGGTTGTAAAGAGAATAATAAGATATCTGAAAGGAATAGAGGAGTTTGGTCTATACTATAAGAAAAATGATAAATTTAAATTAAGAACCTATATAGATGCTGACTGGGCTAGAAACATTGATTACAGAAAGAATACCAGTAGACGAGAATTTTTCTTAGGCAAGCGTCTAGTTACATGGACTAGTAAGAAACAAAACTGCACTTCACAATCTACTGTTGAAGCTAAATATATTACTACTACTATAAATTGTTCAAACATTGAATGGATCAAATAGTTACTCAAAGGTATGAAGGAAGAGATCACAAAACTAGTAACACTTTATTGTGATAACACAAGTGATATAAACATATCAAAGAATCTCTTGATGCACACAAAGACTAAGCACATCGCAATAAAGTATGATTACTTGAGAGAATTAGTTGAAGATAAAGAGGTGAAGATGGAATATGTTAACACAAAAGAGAAAATTGTTGATATCTTCACAAAAGCATTACCTGAGGATGCTCGTGAGTATCTAAGAGGTAGATTAGGGGTGATAACCCTATCAAAGGCTATCTAAGTAATAAAAGGAGTGTCCTGCATCAAACAAGCTAATTTTTATATGTTACAAATTTATGCAGTGGATCTTACTTTAGGAGCTACCTAAAGTAGTCAAAGAATTGAAACTTCAAATAAGTCACAAGTAAGGTGATAGAGGGAGAAACTGAAGAAGTTCATATCTACATGTTAAGATGACAAGTCTTTGGCATCATTGTCAAAGAGGGAGAGATTTACTAATCACAGGGAGAAATACAAGAATGAATTAAAACTGATCCTTGAGGAAGATTGTTATTGATTAGGAGAACAAAGAAAGAGAAATATATCATCTAACTAGTAAGACGAAGATATAAGAAGTAATTTAGAGGGAGTTATAAGGATGAGTTTTGTAACCTATTCAGAAGATGGAAGTTGTTGATAGAGGGAGAGATTTCAATATGAAAAATTATCTTTTTATCTTTTGGTATTTTGTTGGTCTTACTATTTTAACCTAGTCAGTTTGCTTTTCCATCAATGCCAAAGATAGAGATAGTTGAGAATAGATTGAAGAAGACTGTTGAAGAAGTGTGATTAATATATTTCAATCATTGCTTTGTCACTGATGTCAAACCTACTATTTACTAGGAAGACAACTACTTACATGATTTAAGTACTATCACTTATTTGATTGATGAAGAGGATTTGATCAAAAGATGTAACAATAGCACTTAGAGAAATGGTTGAGTTATGATTATGTAAGGAAGTACAAGGATCAGTTAAGACAGAGATGACATGATGTATTGATAATCTACTTAAGGTTACAAATTTTGGCTATAATAAGAAAGTTTAAAAGAATAAGTTACACAAAGTTTTCACAAGGATTCAAGGGTTTTTCTTCATCAAGTGACCTAAGAGAAGATTATGCATTGGCATGTTAAGTAGGAAGGCTTAAGGGTGTGAATTCTTGAAGGGTGAACAAGCTATTAGAGATGAAATGTGTGAAGGCCAAGTAGAATGGATGACTGGAACAATGATATGTAATCTACAAATGGAGTTGTAAGTTGTTATTAGATCAAGCCTTACTATTACTCTCTATCAATTGTATTAGTCTACTATAAATCTTTTAGATTAAGGTTGACCTAATAGTCATTTGTAAATCCTTTAACTAGGTGACATTCTGAGTCAATGGTCTAAAGTCATCTAATAAATCATACTTCTAATAGGGTGATTGAATCCTTTAATAGGGCCACATTTAACAATGTGTATTGTAACCTTTAATAGGGTTGGCCTTTCATAGGGCATCACTTTAGAAGAGTAAAAATGAGTAGAATATTATTGGTGGTTTTTTCCAAATTGGGTTTCCACTTAGATCATTGTGTCAAATGTGTTGTTGAATCTATTATGTTTCATGTTTACATTTTTGCAAGTTTATTTGATAGTAACCTACAAGTTTTAAGTGATTGCATAATCTTATGGATGCATGCATGAAGATAAATATTTTATGGGTTCACTAAGCTGTGAAAATTTTTATTTATACATCTGGACCTTGGATAACTAATTCACCCCCTCCCCCCACTCTTAATTATTCTAAAGTATTCCAATAGGATCATCTAAATGTTTTAGAGGGGTTACACAAATAGAAATGCATGGTAGTTTAATATTGCTTGCATACCACAAAGTTGCACTGTAATTCTAGCAATTTTAGAATTCTAAGTGTATTTTAAACACACAAGAGATAAAAATAACAATATTCATGTGTATATATTCTTTTTTGATTGAATCATATCTGGATGAAAATGTATGAATAGAAAAAAAGAAGTTTTGAACAAGTTTGGATATAGAAACAAAGAAAAAAAGTCTAAGTTTTGATTGAAATGTTGTTGTTGTTTGATTCTCACATTTTTGTATGGCCTAGATAAGGTATGAAACTTATATTTTTGGAAATATATTTTAATTATCTTTCCAAAAAATCTTGTTGGTGGTTCTAACTCAATCATATGTGGGAGAAAAGAGAAATGTATTGAATAGTGGTTGAAATTCTAGGTATTAATTTTTAATTTTTTTTGTTGTTTCTAGCTTTAGCACATACATGTATGGAAGGATAGATGTCTAAAAAATTTATAAATATTTAGGGGGTTCAAATATATTTAAAATGTATTAGGTTTGAAGTCTTGAGATGCTAATATGGGTGAGAAATTATAATTTTTTTGGCAAGAGGTCTGAAATTGCTTGTAAATCAAGGGTTCTAAAAAGAAATTCATTTACCTTCTCATTCCACCAAAAAAACTCAATGGCCTTTTGGATTGAAGTAGTTTAGAGAGTATATTAAAGGTTTCTACAGTTTATTTTTGTGAATCATTTGATTATAGTTTATGCCAGTAGACCCTAGGCAGGTTATTTCTCTTATTTTTAAGGAACACAAACATAAAAACACTTGTAACTTACAAGAAGCAGTAAGCTAGAGGCTAAAACTTGGTATTTGGATGTTGTTCTAGATTTCATAACTAGTAAAAGTGCTATTTTTTGTGAAATCAATCTGATTTTTTTTACTTTCTTTATTAATGTGGCCAAATTAGGCCTATTTACTCACTAATTTCATGAAATCTTGGAAGAGCATTGTGGAATTTTGATATCTCTACATCATTATTCTACTAATAGAATTGAGATATAAATTGATAAAAATGTGTTTAACTCACTCATATTCAATATCACAAAAATAATTCTCAATATATATTCAATTTGAAAAGTTTTGAGTATATATGTAAGGGAGTTTGATGTTGTTCTAGCTTATTAATTTGGTTAAATAAATATATATGATGGATAAGAGCCCATTGTTGAAGCCTTTTGAGTAGTGATTCCAAAAGATATGTTTAAAAGGTGTACCTCTATATCATTTTTGGTATCATAGCTTAGAAAAATGTCTAAGAAAAGGTGATTTTTTGAGTTTGTGTGGGTTGTGACAAGTTGAGTAGAGATCCTATAGAGTGACCAAAACGCTAGGTTGAGTAGAGAGAACCTAAATAGGAGGAAACAGTCATAAGAGGATATTTATCTCATGATAAGAGGATACTATTAGATGCATAGGTTTCATATTGAGATTTTTAGAAAATGAAGAAGGGAGAGGCAAAGAAAAGAGAGGAAGAAAAATAGAAAAATAAAAGAGAAGAGGGAGATAAAATGAAACAAGAAATAGAAGAGAAAATAAGATTCCTAATGCAGGAACTTGAAAAAAATAAAGAAAATTTAGAGAGACTAAAAAAGAAATTGAAGAAAAATATAGACAAGGAAAATGGTGAATTGGAATAGCCATCCATTGAGGATACAAAGACATGTCAAGATGGAATAGAGAACTTGGTTACCAATGAAGAGAAGAGTTATCCATTGGAAGGAAAAAGTGAACAAATTGACGCTGATATGAAAGGGGAGCATAAAAAAGTTGTTGATCAACCTTATGATGAAAAAATTGTTAAAGATAGGAAAGATATGGAGTGATTCTTGTTAATGTGTCTTATGATGAAAAGCTTCATAAATATGGAAAAGAGATGGATGTGATGGTTGTTGATGGAACCAAAGGATGACATTTGAAGTTAAGCAAGAAAATGGTATGGGATATCAAAAGGATGATAATAGAAGAAAGGAAGAAGACTTTTGATGAAGCCAATAGGATAGAGAAGGCTCAGATAGTGATGAATTTGTCTCCAATCATGGAGATATTGCAGCATAAAGACATTGAAAAAAAAGATGCAAAGGTTACTATAGTGAACCAAAGTGATGAATTGATATATGATGAGGTGCCAATTATTTTTCCTAATCCATTTATCATACATTTTTAGGATTTATACTTGAATTAATATTTGGAAGAGGTTTATGAAGATATGAAAATTGACTTGGGTACTTGGCAATAATACAAACAACAAATATAAAAGATTTAGAAGACAAGAAAAAGGAAGGACAATCCAAGGAACTTGGATTCTATTATCCTTGGGAGTATGGTGAAGGAGCACCTATCAAAAAGGGGAAAAAAAAGGATACATGAGGATGAAATACTTTATCTTTTAAAATTATTTTTAATCCATTTGAGTGAATATGTAAGGCTAAATAAAGTCATTTGTAAGAGATTGTCCAAGTTGTCTAGTATGATCAAATTATGTAAATGAACCCATGGAAGGGTAAAATGTCAAAAAATATCATATATAGTGCATTTGATATGTTACCAAGGGTTTTATATAGTTTAAAGGTCATTTATGGGAAAATTCAAAAGTTTTCAAAAGTTTATTTTTGTGGGCTTTATGATAAATTCTCAAGTTATAGTTTTAGAAATATGACTGTTATCTATGTTGGTCCAAGCACATATGAATAGCTATAGATATGAAACTTATATTTTTGGAAAATTATTTGAGTTAGCTTTGGTTTTATTTTCTTTTTATCACATTTCACTATTATTTGATAAAGTTATGGTGATTTTAGTGTAGATTGGTCAGAATCTGATTTTTATGTAAATAGTTTTGGGAAAACAATCATAACTTTTTATTGCATTGTTAGATCTTGCTATAAATTGGTGAAATGGTTTATAATTACCCATTCTACAATATGAACAGTAAAATTAGTGTGGTTATCAATATTTTAAGAGTTATGGATGATTGTTTATGACTATATTTTCATGACCAAAATAGAGTTTATTACACAGTTGGACAATTCTTGATTTTCTTTTGCAAGTAATGGATAGATCAAGGATTTAAATTTTTCATATTGAATGAAAAAGAGATAGATATAAAGGTATAAAGTATTTATATCTATGGAGAATGTATGATAATGGTGATTTCATTGATGATGGTATTGGGAAACATGTGTTAATGCCTCTATCATATTGAAGAAATTGCATTGATCGTTTAACTCTATGGTCAATTTGAGGTTCTTTGATGGATTTAAATTTTCTATACATTGCTCAAAATATTTAGATTGAGAAACATAACCAATGTCATAACTACACTCATGAGTAGATTTGATAGTCTAGAACTTGAAGTTTGAGCATAGTTTTGAAGTGGATGTGGAGAAGTAGAACAAGAAGGGAGACTTTGATCTTGACAAATTTCTTTAGATAGCATAGGAAGAGTGCTTTTATCTTAATTTTCAATAAGCTCATTATAAGTATTGGAATTTTCATCTTCATCATACTTAAGATGTGGATAAGACATAGGATATGGAAAGGTGACATCTTGAAGGAGGTGACAGGGTGCTTGATCCTAATCTTTCTTAAAATTTATAGCTTTAGCTTTCTGAAAGTCCTCTTGACATGAAACCACTTCTAAGGATAAAGGAAAATGTGAGTTTTTCATGATAGGATCTTGATGAGATAGTGAAGGATTAGTTGGAGTGAGCATAGAAATCATAGTATCACGTGAAGGTTGAGCATCTTTAGTCTTAGTAGTATGGTAAATATTTGTAGCCAAGTGAAGATTAGCTTGAGTTTCTTTTATAGGTACACCTTGAGGGTACGTATAGTCAATTTTGAAATAAATAGGCTCTTTGTTTGATGGAATCATGCTAGAAAATTTTGAATTTTTGGGAGATGTATAAGTCTTGGATGAAACTTAGGGGTGTGAAAGAGACCATCACTAGACATAGGTTCATCAATATCATATTGATCAAGAAAAGTATCATCACATGAGTCATTAGAGATTTTAGCCTCAATGGTACCATCATCAATAAGATAATGGACTTTATATTTTAATGCTATGCATTTTGAAGTATTATGCTCATTATGTCGATGATAAGCATAGTAGATATCTAAGAATGGGTTTCTATATGAGACAGATTTAGACAATGTGATGAATTCATTATAAGGTAGTGTTTGTAAAATAACATCATAAGAATCATCCAAAGATGTAAAATCTTTCTCAAAAGTATGTCATGATATTTTTTGTCATTCTTATTTTGGTCAAAGATAGGTCTATCATGAAATCTTGGCATAGGATCAAAGGAGATATTGCTTGATTTCTCTCTAAAAAGGTCTTTGGATCTAGAGGATGAAGATAATTGATGTCTTGGAGTAGAATATGTAGACCTTGAAGAAAATGAATCACATATATGTAAAGGTATTAAGGAAGATTCATATGAGAATATGATTCATTCCTCTAACCTTATCTCTAGTTTAGACTTCATTTCTAATATTTTCCTATTAAGATGAAGGTAAGAAAGATCATCTATCTTTTCTATCTCTTTGTATCTAGAATATAGGTATTCAAACTCCTTAAAAACATAGAGGAACTCATGATCATATATACTTGCTTTAGGTTTTGTAGAAAAATGTTTAAAGCCCATATTGGAAACTATAGTGGGAACAATTGTTATGTTGTCATTGATGTCAAACCTTCCTAGCGAGATAGTTGCTACCTAATTTGAGTGCCATATCATTTGATTGATGAAGATAATTTGAAAATAAGAAATAAAAAGAATACCTAGTAGAAAGGTTGAGTTATGTGGAACTACAATGGGTGCTTGATCAATTGGACTTTGAGAAGATAATGTGTTATTTAATTATTACACTTAATGGAGAAGACAATTGATTTGAAACCTAGTTGAGATGATCTATAGAAGATCAAATGCATAGGCTAAATCGAGAAACAAAGTAGAAGAGTAAGGAACTTATAGTTAAAGTTGAGTTGTCCTAGTGTCAATTGAGTAAATAGTAGAAGTTGAGAAAATATAGTGTCGACTGAGCACCATGAAAAAATGAGTATCAAAAAAGTTAGACCAAGAAAAGATAGTAAAAGTCAAGCAAGACAATTAGTATTGATTGATTTATCTAGTGATGACCAAGGTTGAGGAACACAATATTGACTAAACATCAGCATTTATTATTTTGTGAAGGTATTGAGATTCCTAACCAACACAGTTAAATTTTTAGATTGGTCAAAGCATGTAAAGGATAAGTATTAATGAGTTGGCACATTTAATGTTTGAGAAACTATGTTTAACTATTTCTAGGCATGGGTTCAAAGAGAATTTTTGAAAAGTGTCTAGAAGGAGAAGGAAGAAAATAAATTATGGAAGGATTTGATGAATTTTAACTAACCCTATGATCAATGCTTGATGTTTAAGAAACAAAAGATCAAAGTTATCTATTTAAGGAGGCATAAGTATTAACCTAGAGAGTCTAGTAGTTGTTGATTTTTTTGATTGGAGAACTTGAGTAGAAGGTTGCAAAGGAGTGGAGTAGAAGTGAAGAGTGATTTCTTGAAGGATTTTCCAAGCAGATCAAGACAATGATGGAGACATGAATAGAGTCTAGTCAATGAGCTAGTAGATTATCTACATTGTGATCCGTATTAGCAAAGTGTGTAGTATTTATTAAATCAATCTAATTTTACTTTCTAACCATTGAATTAGTTAAAATATTTTAATCAAAATTGACTTAATAGTCATTTGTAAATCCTTTAATAAAGGTGACATTCTAAAGTAATTGTCTTATTTCCTTTAACAAGGTCACTCCTAACAGGGTGATTTAATCTTTTAATAGGGTGACACCTAACAATGTGTATTGTAACCTTTAACAAGGCTGGCTCCTAAAAGAGCTCACTTTAGAAGAGTGAAAATTTGGTAGCATGTTACTGGTGGTTTTTCCCAAATTGGGTTTCAACGTTAAATCTTGGTGTTATAATTTTGTGAATGATGCTTGAGATGTTTTACTATTTAAAGTTTTAAATTTTGCAAGTACGTTATTGATGAAGGTATGCTTTGATACCACTAATGAAGGGCCACACCAACCTCACCAAATAATAATCATAAAAACAATAATATGGAGACAAAGAGAAGACAAAATTCTTCACAAAGCATATTTTTACAAGACTTGAAAAATTCTTACAAATTATCCAAATGAGAGAACTCCAACTTCTTATAATATGAGAGAGCTTCCAAAAAGAAAGCTTCCAGAACAAGAGCTTCCAACTAGCTTTCACACTACGAGATTCACCAAAAAATAAATTCCTAACTAAGATCTTACACATCAAGATCCTTGACCTCCAAAGCTTATATACAAGAAGAGATCACATCTTGAGAGCTTGATTACAAAAGTTCATAAGTCTTTCTTATATAGGAAATTACCACTCAAGATATTACAAACACAAAATGTAGGACAAAAGATAAATGCAAATACCTTACCAAACATATTAAATTCCCACCTAGGTACAACTAAGCACCATCATGTGGTCCAATTAGAAAATTACATTACCTTTGTGGATCACAACAAATATTAAATACATGATTTAAGGAATTTCCACAAACTTCTAAAATGTCACCTACACACCTTGATAAATGAAATGACAATCATTTTTATTTATTTTTCTATTTTATGTTGAGATCTAATTGAAAAGATAATTGATAAAAGAGATTTTTGAAGTAATATGAGTTTCAATCATTATTTTGTCACCGATGTCAAACCTGCTACTCACTGGTGAGACAATTACTTATAAGATCCAAAGACTATTATTTAGTTGATTGACGAAGAGGATTGAATCAATAAAGATGTAACAACAATACCTAGAGGAAAGGTTGAGTTATGGTAATGTACTGAAGTATAAGGATCAGTTAAGACAATGGTGAAATGATGTATTGATAATCTACTTGAAGTTACAAAGGTTGGCCATACTCAAAAACTTTAGAAGAATAAGAAACACTAAGACTATTTGCAAAGATTGACCACGTTGATAATAGGTGCTGAGCAAAGATAACTCATGCCGAGTAGAAAATTAGTTGGTGCCAAGTAAAAAAAAATCTATTTTGTGTTGAGTAACACAATTAGTGCTGAGAAAAATACCATAGGTGCCAAGCATTAGTAAATCATAGTTGATGCCAAGTGAAAACATAATAGATGTCCAATAATGTAGTATGTGTCGAGCATCAGAAGATCAATAATGTCGAGGTATTGCATTATTGTAAAAATCAAAGATTCACCAAATATAAGTTGACAAATTTGTTTTCTTGAAGTCTATGAACAAGGTGGAAGATCAGACTAATGTGGTACAGAATTTGAGGTGCACTAGTTTTGGGTGAATTTCAAATGGATTCTAGGAGAAGTTTCTAGAGGAGACAAGATATGGGGTAGATACATTGTATCCTACCTAATCCATCTAAACCTTAATTGGAAGATGAAAAAAACCAAAGTATTCTAATTTCCTATTTAAGGAATGTCTGGTCATGAAGCAAAGAGGTTTTTATAGAGAGGTTAGAAGCAAGAAGAGAACCTAAGGAAGAACAAAGACAAAAAGTCAAGAACTCTACTTCATTTAGTGACCAAAGTAGTAAATGCATTAGCATAGCAAGCAAGAAAGCTGAAGAAGACAAATTATTTAAGGGTGAACAAGCTATTAGAACTGCAAAGAATGAAAACCAAGAAAATTAAGGACTAAATTGTGATTTGAAATCTCCAAGATAAGTTGTAAGTTGTGTCAGATTAGATACTCTATTGCACTCTCTAAAAATTATTTTAGTTAGGGAAGAATCCTTTGGACTAAGGTTGACTTAATAGTCATTAAAAAATCCTTTAACAAGGTGGCATTCCAAGTGAATGGTTTAAAGTCCTTTAACTAGGCTCACTTCTAACAGGGTGATTGAAATCTGTTAACTGGCTCACATTTAATAATGTGTGTTGTAACCTTTAACAAGGTTGGCCTTTCACATGGAATCACTTCAGAATAGTGAAAAAGGAGTAGCATGTTATTGGTGGTTTTTCTCAATTTTGTTTTCCATGTTAAATCATTGTGTCAAGTGTGTGGATGAGTTTTTATGTTTCATGTTTTATTACTGCATTTTTATTTAATAGTAACTTGCAAGTGTTGGTAATAAGCTTGGATGCACATACAGATATGAATGTTCACTAAGCTAAGTGAAAATTTTTAATTGGTACATCTAGACCTTGAATAACTAATTCACCCCCTGCCCCTCAGTTATTCTAAATAATTCTAACAATTGTTATGAGAGCTTTGTTTGCTAACTAAACTAGTTTGAAGGTACTAGAAGCACAAATATCAAGATGTCCAAGAGAGAAGTACCCAAGCTTAACAAAGACAACTTCCCTGCATGGCAAAGCCTAATGAAACTACATCTTGGAGGAATAGGAGATCATGCACAATCAACTATTTTAGTAGAAGGTGTTGATCTTGTTGGAGCTCCTACTGCAAACGATATGAAAAAGAAGAAAGAACATAATCAGGCAATGTTGGAGATTACCTTTGCTCTCAGTTATGTAGAATTTGATGACATCAAGGGATGTGATACTGTAAAGAAGATGTGGGATCCCCTAACAACCATCTATGGAGGAGGCAAAAATGTTCAAAGAGTCAAGTCAAAAAGTCTCAAAGGTAAATTTGATGACATGAGAATGGAAGAAAGTGAGAACATTGATCAATATATTGCTAGGATAAAAGAAGTTATTAGTGCAATAAGAGGTGCTACTAGTCACATAAATGATGATACTATCTTAAGTAAAGTTTTGAGAACATTATTGCTTGTTTATGCTATTAGAGTGTCTACAATTCAAGAATTGAGATTTATACTAGGAAATAATCTAACCCTTGAAGGTTTAGTAGGAAGACTCACTGCTTTTGAATTATCCAACTTTGATAACTACAAACCAGAAAGTCTTGAATATGCTTTCAAGGCATAATTGTTGTTGAAAGATTTTGATGAGAAGAAGCAAAAGAAGAAAAGAAAGATAAAGCATGCATCTAGTGATAGTGATACAAATGAAGAAGATGTTGAACAATTGGAAGCACTATAGGCAAGAAGATTTCATAGAGGTAAAGGAAAATTCAAAGGAAAGTTACTCATCATTTGTTTTAATTGTAATGAAGTTGGTCATATTGTTGCAAGATGTACACAAAAGAAAAACTTCAAGGAAGGAAAAAAGTACAAAAATAGAAGAGAAAATGATAACAGATATTATAAAGACAAAGGCAAAAAGTGCTACATTGTTGAAGAATATGAATCTGATGAACATGATGATGAAGTAGTATATGTTGCAATGAAGGATGAATCTAATGAGGAGGAGGCAACTAAACTTATGACTTGTGTAAATAAAAATGACAAGTGGATCATTGACAGTGGTTGCTCACATCACATGACATGAGATAAAAATAAGTTCCTTACATTAAATCATTATGATGGAAAGAGTGATAGATTTGGTAATGATGCTCCATGTCTGATAAAAGGAAAGGGTTCCATTAAGCTCACATAAAAGATCTTATGTGATAATGCTTACTATGTTGAAGGATTGAATTATAATCTATTGAGTATATCACAACTAAACAATGTAGGATGAAAAGTTGAATTTGGAAACAAAACTACCATGATGTATGACAAAATGGAAAACTGATAGGAAAAGGAGACCAAATTAGAAGTAATTTGTTTTACCTTGATATAGAGGATGTTACTTGTCTTATGATGAAATTTGATGATGAATGGTTATGGCATAGAAGGTTGTGTCATGTCAACTTTGATAACTTGATAAATATCAACAATTTGAAGAAAATTAGAGGTTTGCCCAAACTGAAAAAACCTGATAATATACAAACAATCTTAGCTAGGAAAAAAGACTAAGTCAAGTTTCAAAAGTAAAACTTACACCTTTAAAGAGATACTAGAGATAGTTCATACTGATTTGTGTGGATCTTTATAAGTGAAAAGTTACAAAGGAGACAAGTATATAATGTTGTTTGTAGATGACTACTCTAGGATGATGATAGTCATGTTCTTAAAGAAAAAGTTTGATGTCTTTCAAATGTTTAAATGGTTTCTAGCAAAAGTTGAAAAAGAAATATGTAAGAGTCTGAAATGTTTAAGATCAGACAGAGGAGGAGAATTCACATCTAAAGAATTTGAGGTGTTTTGTAATGACAAAGGAATCAAAAGATAGACTTTTGCACCAAGAACCCCTCCACAAATGGAATTGCTAAAAGAAGAAATAGGTCAATAATGGACTATGCTAGGACACTTATGATGGAAAATAATGTTGCTCTAAAATATTGGAGAGAAGCTATAAGTACAACTGTTTATACCCTGAACCAAGTACAAATCAAGAAAGGTACTAATTCAAAACCCTTTGAATTATAGTATGGATATACACCTAATGTAAAATATTTTAAAGTATTTGGGAGAAAATGTTATATTCTCAAAGATATAAGAAATGGAAAGTTTGATGCAAAAAGTGATGAAGGTACTTTACTTGGTTACTCCACAAGAATCAAAGCATATAAGTGTTTGATTACTAACAATAATAAAATTGTGGAAAGTGCAAATGTAAATTTGATGAATACATAGAAGTTCACGATGATGAACCCATCAAAAAACTAGAAGAATACAAATATTTTGTATGCTTCTATGAAAGAATGTCTACTGAAGAAGAAGCATCCAATCAAGTGGAGATCCAACAACAAGTTTCAGTAACAACTAAGCTACAACCAGTCAATGCCAAATTGAATTCAATAATAGAGCTACATTCAGATGCCAAGTTATAGAATGAAGAAACAACACATTCTAATTTTGAAGTTAGTATACCTGAAAGAGAAGCTGATATAACTGACAGAAATATCCATGGTGACTCAGAAGTTGAAAGACAAAATGAAGAAATAATAATAGAGCGAAGACTATCCAAATATGTTAGAAGATATCATCCTACTAATCAAATCATTGGAAACAAAGATGCTAAACTAATGACAAGGAATAGATTGATGAATGAATCATTCTTTCTAAGCAAGAAAGAACCCAAAATAGTTAAAGATGCTCTAGAAGATGATGATTCGTACAAAGCTATAGAAGAAGAAACTGATTAGATAAAGAAAAATAAAACTTGGAGTTTAGTTCCAAGGCCAAATGACAAAAATGTGATTGGTACCAAGTGGGTGTTCAAGAACAAGCTAAATGAAAATGGTGAAATAACAAGAAACAAAGCCAGACTATTTTCCAAAGGATATGCACAAGAGGAAGGAATAGACTATGGGGAGACATTTTTCCCCATTGCAAAGGTGGAAGGAGTAAGAACACTACTTGCATATGCTACCTACAAAGGTTCCAAAGTTTATCAGATAGATGTTAAGTATGCATTTTTGAATGGCATACTAGAAGAAGAAGTTTACATAGAACAACAAGAAGGGTTTGTTGATGAAAATAATAAGGACAAGGTATGTAAATTGCACAAAGCTCTTTATGGTTTGAAACAAGCACCAAGAGCATGGTATGAAAGACTTCATAAGTATCTTGTGAAGATTGGATTTGAAGGAACCATTGACAATAGCAATCTATATATAAAAAAAGAAAATGGTAAAGACATTAAGTTATCTAAAATCTTTGTTGATGATATCATATTTGGAGGACAAGATGCTTTCTGGAGGGATTTTACTAATCAGATGAAACATGAATTTGAAATGTCAATGTTTGGTAAAATAAAATTATTTGTGGGATTGCAAGTTTATGAACTTAAGTATGGCATATTTGTTATCCAATCAAAGTACATCTAGGAAATACTAAAAACATTTGGACTAGAAGATTCAAAATCAGTAAGCACACCCATGGTAATAGGACAAAAACTATCAAAGAATGATAATTCTACTAAAGTGAATCAAACACTATATAGGTCAATGATTGATAAGTTGCGATTTGTTGTACATAGTATATCTGACATTGCATTATTTGTTGGAATGGCTACAAGATTCTCTACAAATCCTAGAGAAAATCATTTAATGGTAGTGAAAAGAATAATGAGATACTTGAAAAGAATAGAAGAGTTTGGCCTATACTATAAAAAGAATGAACTGTTTGATTTAAGAGCCTACATTGATGCTGATTGGATAGAAAAAGTGCCAGTGGAGGAGCACTTTTCTTAGGCAAGAGACAAGTTGCCTAGACCAATAAAAACAAAAGTTGTACCTCACAATCCATAGCTAAAGTTGAATATGTAACTGCTGCTATAAACTACACAAACATTGTATGGATCAAACATCTACTCAAAGAAATGAGGGAAGAAATAACAAAACCTGTGATACTTTATTTTGATAATGTTAGTTCTATATACATATAGAAGAATCTAGTAATGCATGCCAAAACTAAGCACATTGCAATCAAGTATCATTATGTAAGAGAGCTAGTTGAAAACAAAGAGGTGAAGATGGAGTATGTCAATACAAAAGAACAAATTGCTGATGATTTCACCAAACCATTACCCAAAGATCCATATGAATATCTTAGAGGTAAGTTAGGGGTAATATCCCTATCAAAGGTTGTTTAATTAACAATAGGACTGCCCTACATCAAATAGGATAATTGTCGCATATCACAAATTGATGTAGAGGATCTTACTTTAGGTACTACCTAAAGTAATCAAAGTGTTGAAATCCCAAAACAATCAAAAGAAAGGTGACAGAGGGAGAAGTTGGATATACTGTGAATTCTATATCTACATGATAAGATGTTAAGATGATATATCTTATGAATTATTGTCAAAGAGGGAGAAATAGCAAAAATTGATTAGTAACCTATGAAAAAAGCAGCAAACAAAGAGAAAATTGTAAGAGTACAACTAAAGAGGGAACAATAGCAAGAAACTAATCATAATAAAAAAGATAGATCAAAGAGCAAGAAAAAAGAAATTGTATCAAAAGATTGGTGTTGCTAATCAGAAGTAAACACATAAGGAGGATGAAAACATAAGGGAGACATCCTAATCTATCTTGTAAGAGGGAGATAAGAATGAAAAGAATTTGTAACTTAATTAGAAGTTGGAAATTGTAGATGCAAGAAAGACTTTTGGGACAGTTTTTCCTTTTGGTATTGCCTTACTATTTTTCTTTAACCTAGTCAAATTGGTCAAATAACATGTTTTACCATTCAAATTATTTGGTTGATTAGTTTGGTTTTCCATCAATGCCAAAGAGGGAGATTTTTGAGATCTAATTGAAAAGATCATTGCTGAAAGAGATTGTTGAAGTAATATGTGTTTCAATCATTGATTTGTCACTAATGTCCAATCTATTACTTGCTGGTGAGAAAATTGCTTATAAGATCCAAAGACTATTATTTAGTTGATTGATGAAGAGGATATAATCAATAAAGATGTAACAATAGTGCCTAGAGGAAAGGTTGAGTTATGGTGATGTAATGAAGTATAAGGATTAGTTAAGGCAATGGTGAAATGATGTATTGATAATCTACTTGAAGTTACAAAGGTTGGCCATACTCAAAAACTTTAGAAGAATAAGAAACACTAAGACTGTTTGCAAAGCTTGACCAAGTTGATAATAGCTACCGAGTAAAGATAAGTCATGCCAAGTAAAAAATTAGTTGGTGCCAAGTATAAACAAATTCTAGTATGTGTCGAGTAACATAGTTAGTGCCAAAAAAAACACAATAGGTGTTGAGAATCAATAAATTGTAGTTGATGCCAAGTGAAAACATAATAGATGTTGAGCAACGCAATATGTGTTGAGCATCAAAAGATCAATAATGTTGAGTTGGTGCATTATTGTAAAGATCAAAGATTATCAAAATATATATCAACAAATTTATTTTCTTGAAGACTGTGAACCAAGTTGAAGACAAGACTGATGAGGTAGTGGTATAGAATTTGAGGTGAGTAGGTTTTAGGAAAATTTTAAATGGATTCTAAGAGAAGTTTCTAGAGGAGACAAGATATGGGGTAGATACATTGTATCCTACCTAATCCATATAAAACCTAATTGGATGATGAAAATTGGCAAAGTATTCTAATTTCCTATTTAAGGAATGTCTGGTCATGAAGCAAACAAGTTTTCATAGAGAGGTTAGAAGCAAGAAGAGAACCTAAGGAAGAACAGAGACAGAATGTCAAGAACTTTTCTTCATTTAGTGACTAAAGTAGTGACTAAATTGGCATACTAAGAAAGAAGGTTGAAGAAGAAAAATGCTTGAAGGGTGAACAAGCTATTAGAGCTGCAAAAAAATGAAACCCAAGCAAATTGAGGACTAAATTGTGACCTGGAATCTACACGACAAGTTGTAAGTTGTGTCAGATCAAATACTCTACTGTACTCTCTAAAAATTATATTAGTTAGGGTAAAATCCTTTGGACTAAGGTTGACTTACAATCATTAGAAAATATTTTAACAAGGTGGCATTCCAAGTGAATGGTGTAAAGTCCTTTAACCAGGCTCACTTCTAACAAGGTGATCGAAATGCCTAACTGGGTCACATTTAACAATGTGTGTTGTAACCTTTAATAGGGTTGGCCTTTCATAGGGCATCACTTCAGAAGAGTAAAAAAGGAGTAGCATGTTACTAGTGGTTTTTCCTAAATTGGGTTTCCACATTAAATCACTATGTCAAGTGTGTTGATGAGTTTTTATGTTTCATGTTTTATTGTTGCATGTTGATTTAATAGTAACTTTCAAGTATTGGTAATAAGCTTGGTTGCACATACAGATATGAATTTTCACTAAGCTAAGTGAAAAGTTTTAAATGGTACTCCCCTCTTAGTTATTCTAAAGAATTCTAACATTTAATTCACCCAGTCACCTTGATAAACAACATACATTTTCCCCTCTTTTTCCCTTTTTTATTTTTTATTATTTTTCCCTAATTTTTGTCACTTTATCTCTCCTCCACAATTCTTTTAAATTTTATAATCATGAACCCTTTATTTTTGTGATGCAAGATGCTCCTACATCAGTTATTATTGGGACAATGGAGTGCAAGCTTATGCTATTGAATGCTAAGCTAATATAGAGACCGAGTGGAGTAAAAAATAGATCTAAGTTGTTTAAAGAAATTAAAAGTTTAATTAGTTCATCTAGGCCTACGGATAATTGATTCACCCCTCTATCTCCCTCTCATTTATTCTAAATCATTCTAATAATTGGTATTAGAGCTTTGTGGTACTTGTAAGAAGAAGTTTAAAGGGACTTAAAAGACAAAGATCAAGATGTATAGAAAGGAGGTACCCAAGTTGAACAAGAGCTTCTCTACATGCAAAAGTTTAATAAAGATGCAAATTAGTGGAATTGGAGATTCAATAGTATACTTTCCATAGCATAACTACATAGAAGTACCATCACCTATTACAACCTAGCAGATAAAGGATAAACATGAACACAATTATGCAATGTTGGAGATTGCATATGTCCTAAGTTACTCAAAGTTTGATAATATAAAAGAATACACTACTGCAAAGAAAATGCAGGACAAACTGGAAAATATCCATGGAGAAGACAAGAATGTACTAAGAGCTAAATCAGAAATCTTGAGAGGAAAGTTTGATGACATGAAGATGGTAGAAGGTGAAAAAATTGCTCAATATGTTGGAAGATTCAAAGAAATGGTTAATTATATCAGAGGAGCTAAAGGAAATATTAGTGATGAGACTGTGATCATCAAGGTATTGAGAACTTTACTTTCTATTTACACAATTAGGGTTTTTGCAATACAAGAATTGAGATGTACTCATTGAAATGATTTAACCTTGGATAGTCTAGATGGTAGACTCACTACTTTTGAATTGTCAAATTTTGATCACTTTATTGCCCCTGCTATTGAATCTCATTTTAAGTCACAATTGTTTTTAAATAAGTCTAAGAAGAAGAAAAGAAAGCATGTAATTAGTGATACTAAATATTTGGATGATGATCTTGAGGATATTGAAGCATTAGTAGCTAGAAGGTTACCAATAGGAAAAGGAAATTCAAAGGTAAAATTCTTATAATCTATTTTTCATTCAATAAAGTTGGTCATTTTTCTACAAGATGCCCCAAAAATGATGACAAAGATGAAAGGACAAATAGAAATTTCAAAGGAAGAAGAGATGGAAGAGACAAGAAAGGATACAAGGGTTGCAAAGGTAAAGGTAAGAAGTCTTCTTATATTGTTAAAGAGGAGATTGATAGTAATTTTGATAGTCAGGATGAAGAAGTTGTTTATGTTGTAGTGAAAGAAATTTTTGATGAAGATGAGAACATTGCACTTATTTCATAAATGAGTAATGGTCATAGATGGATAATTGATAGTGGTTTCTCAAATCATATGACTAGTGATAAAAGTAAGTTTGAAACCTGAGAGGAATATAAAGGAAGTTGTGTTAACTTTGATAATGAATAAGCTAAATGAAAATGGTAAAATAACAAGAAACAAATCCATACTATTTTGCAAAGGATATGCATAAGAGGAAGCAATGGACTATGGGGAAACATTTTTCCCTATTGCAAGGATGCAAGGAGTAAGAACACTACTTTCATATTCTACCTACAAAGGTTCCAAAGTTTATTAGATGGATCTTAAGAATGCATTTTTGAATGGCATACTAGAATAAGAAGTTTGCATAGAAAAACTAGAAGGGTTTGTTGATGACAACAATAAGGACAAGGTATGTAAACTGCACAAAGCTCTTTATGGTTTGAAAGAAGCATCAAGAACATGGTATGAAAGACTTCATAAGTATCTTGTGAAGATTGGATTTCAAAGAATTGATGACAATAGCAATCTATATATAAAAATAGAAAAAGGTAAAGGTATTATGTTATCTAAAATCTTTGTTGATGATATAATATTTGGAGGATGAGATTCTTTATGCAAGGATTTTACTAATCAGATGAAACATGAATTTGAAATGTCAATGTTTGGTGAAATTAAATTCTTTGTGGGACTACAAGTTTATCAACTTAAGTGTGGCATATTTGTTATCCAATCAAAGTACATCAAGGAAATATTCAAAACATTTGGATTGGAAGATTCAAAACTAGCAAGCACACCCATGGTAATAGGAAAAAAGCTATCAAAGAATGATAATTCTACTTAAGTGAATCAAACACTATATAGGTCAATGATTGGTAAGTTGCAATATGTTGTACATAGTAGACTTGACATTGCATTATCTATTGGAATAGTTGCAAGATTCTCTACAAATCCTAGAGAAAATCATTTGATGGTAGTGAAAAGAATAATGAGATACTTGAAAAGAACAGAAGAGTTTGGCCTACACTACAAAAAGAATGAAAATTTTGATTTAGGAGCCTACATTGATTCTTATTGGGGAGGTAATATAGATGATAGGAAAAGCACCAGTGGAGGAGAACTTTTCTTAGGCAAGAGACAAGTTACCTAGACTAGTAAAAAGCAAAGTTGTACCTCACAATCCACAACTGAAGCTAAATATACAGCTGCTGCTATAGACTACACAAACATTGTATGGATCAAGCATCTACTCAAAAAAATGAAGGAATAAATAACAAAACATGTGATACTTTATTTTGATAACACTAGTGCTATATACATATCAAAGAATCCAGTAATGCATGCCAAAACTAAGCACACAATCAAGTATCATTATGTAAGAGAACTAGTTGAAAACAAAAAGGTGAAGATGGAGTATGTCAATACAAAAGAACAAATTGCTAACATTTTCACCAAATGATTACCCAAAGATCCATATGAATATCTTAGAGGTAAGTTAGGCGTAATACCCCTATCAAAGGCTATTTAATTAACAATAGGACTACCCTACATCAAATAGACTAATTGTCACATATCATAAATTGATGCAGAGGATCTTACTTTATGTACTACCTAAAGTACTCAAAATATTAAATCCTAAAACAATCAGAAGCAAGGTGATAGAGGGAGAAACTAGAGACACTATAAATTTTGTATCTACATGATAAGATGTTAAGATCATATGTCTTTGGCATTGTTTTCAAAGAGGGAGAAATAGCAAAAACTGATTAGTATCCTATGATGATTAGTAACTTATGAAAAAAAGTAGCTAACAAAGAGAAAATTGCAAGAGCATAGCTAAAGAGGGAGCAACAACAAGAAATTGATCATAATTAGGATGATAGATCAAAGAGCAAGAAAAGAAAAAGTGTATCAAAAGATTGGTGTTGCTGATTAGAAGTAAACACATAAGGAGGATGAAAACATAAGGGAAAAATACTACTCAATCGTGTAAGAGGGAGATAAGAATGAAAAGAATTTGTAACTTACTCAGAAGTTGAAAATTGCAGATGCAAGAAAGACTTTTGGGACAGTTTTTCTTTTTGGTATTGCCTTACTATTTTTCTTTAACCTAGTTAGATTGGTCAAATAACATGTTTTACCATTTAGATTATTTGGTTGATCAATTTGGTTTTCCATCAATGCCAAAGAGGGAGATTGTTGAGATCTGATTGAAAAGATCATTGCTAAAAGAGATTGTTGAAGTAATATGTGTTTCAATCATTTTTTTGTCACTAATGTCAAACCTACAACTTGCTCATGAGACAATTTCTTATAAGATCCAAAGACTATTATTTAGTTGATTGATGAAAAGGATTGAATCAATAAAGATGTAACAATAGTACCTAGAGGAAAGGTTGAGTTATGGTAATGTAATGAAGTATAAGAATTAGATAAGACAATGGTGAAATGATGTATTAATAATCTACTTGAAGTTACAAAAGTTAGCCATACTCAGAACCTTTAAAAGAATAAGAAACACTAAGACTGTCTACAAAGCTTGACCAAGTTGACAATAGCTACTGAGTAAAGATATGTCATGCCAAGTAGAAAATTATTTGGTGCCAAGTAAAAACAAATTCTAGTAAGTGTCAAGTAACATAGTTAGTGCTAAACAAAATATAATAGGTGCCAAGCATCAGTAAATCACAGTTGATGCCAAGTAAAAACATAATAGATGCTAACCAATGCAATATGTGCTAAGCATCAGAAGATCAATAATTCCAAGCTCTTGCATTATTATAAAGATCAAAGATTCAACAAATATAAATTGACAAATTTATTTTCTTGAAGTTTGTGAACCAGGTGGAAGATAAGACAAATGAACTAGTGGTACAGAATTTGAGGTGAACTAGTTTTGGGTGAATTTTAAATGGATTCTAGGAGAAGTTTAGAGAGGAGAGAAGATATGGGGTAGATACATTGTATCCTACATAATCTATCTAAACCCTAATTAGATGATGAAAATTGGCAAAGTATTCTAATTTCCTATTTAAGGAATGCTTGGTAATGAAGCAAAAAGGTGACAGAAAGTCAAGAACTCTACTTCATTTAGTGACCAAAGTAGTGATTGCATTGGCATACCAAGCAAGAAGGCTGAAGAAGAAAAATGCTTGAAGGGTGAACAAGTTTTCAGAGCTGCAAAGAATGAAAGGCAAGAAAATTAAGGACTGAATTGTGATCTAGAATCTACAAGACAAGTTGTAAGTTGTGTTAGATCAAATACTCTACTATACTCTCTAACAATTGTATTAGTTAGGGTAAAATACTTTGGACTAAGGTTGACTTAATAGTCATTAGAAAATCCTTTAGCAAGGTGGCATTCCAAGTGAAAGGTCTAAAGTCCTTTAACCAACCTCACTTCTAACAAGGTGATCAAAATGCCTTTATTGGGTCACATTTAACAATGTGTATTGTAACCTTTAATAGGGTTGGCCTTTCATAGGGCATCACTTCAGAAGACTAAAAAAGGAATAGCATGTTACTAGTGGTTTATCCTAAATTGGATTTCCACATTAAATCACTGTTTCAAGTGTGTGGATGAGTTTTTATGTTTCAAGTTTTATTGATGCATGTTGATTTAATAGTAACTTGCAAGTATTGGTAACAAGCTTGGATGCACCTACATATATGAATTTTCACTAAGCTAAGTGAAAAGTTTTAATTGGTACATCTAGACCTTGAATAACTAATTCACCCGCCTCTCAGTTATTCTAAAGAATTCTAACATTTTATTTCACCCATTCACCTTGATAAACAACATACATTTTCCCCTCTTTTTCCCTTTTTTATTTATTATTATTTTTCCTCTAATTTTTGTCACTTTCTCTCTCCTCCACAATTTTTTTAATATTATAATCATGCACCCTTTATTTTTGTGATGCAAGATGCTCCTACATCAGTTATTTTTGGGACAGTGGAGTGCAAGTTTATGTTACTGAATGCTAAGCTGATATAGAGACCGAGTGGACTAAAGAATAAATCTAAGTTGTTTAAAGAAATTAAAAGTTTAATTAGTTCATCTAGACCTAAGGATAATTTATTCACCCCTCTCTCTCCCTCTCATTTATTCTAAATCATTCTAACAATTGGTATTAGAGCTCTGTGGTACTTGTAAGAATTTTTTAAAAAGGACTTAAAGATAAATATCAAGATGTGTAAAAAGGAGGTTTCCAAGTTGAACAAGAAGAAATTCCTTGCCTGCAAAAGTTTAATAAAGATACACATTTTTGGAATTGGAGATTCAACAGTATACTTCCTAAAGCATAACTACATAGAAGTATCATCACCTATTACAACCTAGTAGATAAAGGAGAAACAAGAACACAATTATGCAATTTTGGAGATTGCATATGTCCTAAGTTACTTAAAGTTTAGTAATATAAAAGAATACACTATTGCAAATAAAATGTGGGACAAACTAGAAAATATCCATGGAGAAGACAAGAATGTACTAAGAGCTAAATCAAAAATCTCAAGAGGAAAGTTTGATGACATGAAGAAGGTAGAAGTTGAGAACATTGCTCAATTTTTTGGAAGAGTCAAAGAAGTGGTTAATTCTATTAGAGGAGCTAAAGGAAATATTAGTGATGAGATTGTGATGAAAAAGGTATTGAGAACTTTACTTCATATTTACACAATTAGAGTTTTTGCAATACAAGAATTGAGATGTACTCATTGTAATGATTTAACCTTGGATAGTCTAGTTGGTAGACTCACTACTTTTGAATTGTCAAATTTTGATCACTTTATTGCCCCTGTTATTGAATCTCCTTTTAAGTCAAAATTGGTTTTAAATAAGTCTAAGAAGAATAAAGGAAAGCATGTGATTAGTGATAGTGAATCTTCTGATGATGATCTTGAGGATATTGAAGCATTAGTAGCTAGAAGGTTACCAAGAGGAAAATGAAAATTCAAAGGTAAAATTCTTATAATCTATTTTTCATTCAATAAAGTTGGTCATATTTCTACAAGATACCCTTACAATGATGACAAGGATGAAAGAAAAGATAGCAAGTTCAAAGGAAGAAGAGACGGAAGAGACAAGAAAGGAGACAAGGGAAACAAAGGTAAAGGTAAGAAGTCTTCTTATATTGTTGAAGAGGAGATTGATAGAGAGTTTGATAGTCACGATGAAGAAGTTGTTTCTATTGTAGTGAAAGACAATTTTGATGAAGATGAGAACATTGCACTTATTTCATATGTGAGTAAAGGTGATAGATGGATAATTGATAGTGATTTCTCACATCATATGATTGGTGATAAAATTAAGTTTGAAACTTGAGAACAATATAGAGGAAGTTGTGTTAACTTTGGAAATGATGCAAAATTTCTTGTAAAAGGTAAAGGATCAATAAGATTGACTAAAAAGATCATATGTGATAATTCTTATTGGGTTGAAGGACTTAACTACAATTTTTTGAGTACTACATAGTTGCACAGTTCAAGTTATAGAGTTGAATTTCAACACAAGAAGGCTAAGAAGATCTACTAGATTGGATTTAAACAAGCCCCTCCTTATTAACATTGTATCCTTCTAACCTTAAATCAAATAATAAAAATAGTAGAGATAATCATATATCAATAATTAACAGATTCAGATTATTACTATTCCCTTCCCTCAAAAGGTAGGGACTAATGTTTATGGGCAACTTCTAATAATTCTTAACTTGAAAACTTTGAAAATGGGAAAACAATCCCAAAAAATAATAGACCATCCATTTTTCCTAAAAAGATGTAATTTACTATGTCAAAATTGCTATTTTTCAATAGGTGGATTTCCTTTTCCTTGGCAATCATTTTCTTTTTTGGCATAGAAAATTTGGTAGAAAAATAAAACTAAGGGAGAACATAGGGGACTAATGTGTGGATTTTGGGTTTGGGCCTAGTAATATTTTCACTTTAATCCTTTAAATTTTGAAGGAGCTCCATTAAAAGAAATAGGAGCATGGGGTTATGCAAAGATAATAGATGTCATCATGGCATTCTACATGGCCATTTGGGCCATCTCAATCCTACTTTGAGCCTTTTTTCATTCGTATGTTCTATCAACACTTACACATCGTTCATGTGTAGTCTTGTATATATATTTGTAAGGTTAATAGTAAATTCAAGTGCCTCTTCTAAAATAATTCACCTATCATGTTTCCCCTTCTACATTTTGCCTAAATTTTCTTAGATAATTTTTTGCATTTAGGGGTGCTGTTGTGTATGAGAATGCCTCTATTTGTGATAAAAATGCGTAGTGCCTCTAGGATTTAGCTAGCATTAGTAAAGGTAGTCTTGATTGTATTTCATGCAAGGATAATTTTTAAGGATAAATCTATTAGGACTATACTTCTACTTTAGTTCCAAAACCCTAACCACATAAAGAGGGTAAAATAAAGCTACAGATCTAGCAATAGAAAAATATATAAAAATTATGGGGCATATGCACCGAGTTGTGGTACCAAAAAGGTGACAAGGTTTTTTTTTTTCCCCCTAATTTCAATAGTGCGTATGCGCTATAGTGCACACACTATAGCGCGTACACACTATTTGTGTAATAAAAAAAGTATATATGAGGGGCTCCAGACCTACAACCCATCATTTTTATCTTCATTTTTTGCTATTCGCATAGAGAACAGCATGTATGCGGGTCAAAAACCCAAGTTTTCACCATCATTTGCCAATATGCCTGTTGGAGTTTGAAAATGTTACCCATTTCCAATTACCCTGATGAGAATATGACACATCTAGGGATAGCTAACTCCCATTATCAACACATCCATTCAGACACCAGGCCAACTATAAGGCATGACCCTTCTTCTTCTTCAGGCTCTGCAAAACCTAGGCGGGTGGACCTATAGATTCTTTATATGGTACCAGTTGTCAAAGCATACACTGAATCTAATATGAAGCAGATAAAACCCTTATTTCTCCTGATAACTCATGAAATGACATCCATCTACAGTAGCTAAATGTAGATCTAGGAATCTCATGAGCTGAGTGAGGGCATTCTATTATAGCTCTTCAACATGAAAGGGGAAAAGCGTTTGATTATTGATGTTGATCTCAGCAAAACCTCAAATATGCAGTAGTATAACAGGTGATCCTATAAGTGATCAGTGCCTTATCTATTGGGCAATTCATACAAAAACCTAACACACATCCCTAAAAATCATTGATATGTGCCATACATCAGGACTTCCTGATCTATCTAACCACTTTGTGAACTAGACATTTGCATCCTTCTGAACCTCATACTCGACTTATCCCTTCATGAAATCTGCAATCCTATGATGAGGAATCAAGCATTTACATAAATCTTTGAGTCATAAGCAAAATAAATCAACATATACAACCAATAAGTTGCAACTGAGTTTCATATTCTTTGTTTACAAAACACAAAAGATCACAAACAGCATGAATGAGAGACAAGATATCAGAATGAAGATTGACTTGCTATTGCCTTATCATTCATTTCCTTGAAACAAATTACAATAAGATGCATGAAATTTAAATGCAAAGCTACCTAATAGATCAGACTATTTGTATTCTTATTTCTACTGCTGTTCACATGAGAGAAATTGCTGAAGAAATATGTGGTATCACAGTATGGGAACATATCAAAACTGGATCCAAAATTTGGTATCTCAGTAGTGACTGGTTTTTCTCCAAAAACTGGAACCCTTACAAAGTATCAGAGAAAGAAAGATATAGACAAGAAAGAAATCCCGGATCTGTTCTGAAAATGACAAGTGTCCACTTGAAAATCAATCTTCTGGCAACTGAAAAACTTCTTTCTTCCATCCCATCTTGATCTGATTTTGTTTCATCATTTTTTGCAACTGATTTACACAATATCTCTGTTGAAATGATGAAACATTGCTGAGTCACCACAATATCTGATTTACACATTGAAAAGCTTGGCAAAAATTTGGTTGAATTGAGTGAATGTGGGAAACGTGAACTCCAACCACATTCTTACCAAGTTTTACTGATCCCCTAACTGGATTTTCAATTTTTTACCCATTCCATTGAGGAAGCCCCAAAATTCACGTTTCTGGCTATAGCTCAATCTAGGAAGCACCTGTGCAAAATTTAACTTCAGAAATGGAAAATTTGGATTCTCACGATTCCAACGGTATATGATAAGGCATATCTAGCCTCTGAGAAACGCCTGAAATCTTCGTTTGAAAAACAGTCCCCTGCATGTCAGTTTCTTGGCAAAATAATTTTAAAATGAAAATTTTAAAATCATTTTATTTTTCCTAGCCCTTCCAAATTTGAGTCAACTCTAGGTTTGACCAATGCCACATGTCACTTTTTGATTGGTTGTTATCTCTAGGCGGGACCCACGTTGCATTTTGAATCTTGCCAGATTTTCAGAATTTTTCGACGACCTCGCTATGTCGCTAGCCGGATTTTCCAAGATTTTCCAGCAAGCGACATAGCGACCTGCCGGATTTTTGACTTTTCCAGCCGCCTATAAGCTACTGACGTCATCATTTGGGCATGCATTTTCTTTCAAAATTTACTTCATTCCTTCTAGCCGACTGGGACCTACGTGCACCTACCTTGCCTTTTCAAAATGCTTTGTCTTGTTGACACTATATGTTTGAGTGCAAAAGCATATAAAGACTAAAAATACTTCCCACCTACTCAATGTGGGATAATGTTCCTCAATGGTTCTTGCTCTTTGTGTTTGTTGTGATTGCTAAATGCATGAGTTTTCTTTTGCTGCATATGTGTGAGTTGTTCCAGCACCTTTGGCATGAGCTTCTTATTCCAAACGTGAAGCTCCATCCTGCTGGTCGTTTTTGCTATGAATCTACAGACTTTTCAATGTAATGGTCATTTCTTATGCACATGGTCATTTAAAATGAGCTCCCCCCTTCTAAAAAAACATGATACTGTTGCTGGAGAAAGCCATGGGCTTCAAAAATGTGGATACATGCTTCCTTGAGCTTTGTTTCAGCAGCAAATTTGTTCATTTTTCTAAAAAACGTGGATGCTTCTTCTTCTGTGGATGTTTGCTGCTGTCCTCTTTGTTTTCTCCAGACATGGAGCACATCTTCTATGTGGAAAACTACCTCTCAGCTGCAACTTTCAAATTGAGACTACAATGTGGGAGAGAGCAACCTTTATGCAATCTTTTCCTTAATTCAATGTGCAAACTCACAACAAAAAGCTTCATTGTGCTTGTGGATTTTAATTGATGTGGAAATTTCTTGATTAATACTATCTTTTGAATCTACCGGCAAATCAGCATCATATTGTGATCCTCTAAACCTCTTTAATAAAACACTTTCCAAATTCTCTCTTTCTTGAATCTTCACGTGCTCCTTGTATTTTGCTTTTAAAAAACCATTTCCACCATTTACTTTGTCATAAGATTGAATCATATGCATAATGATCATCAATTCATTATTTTAAACTCACTTTTAATCAATTATACAAATTGTGAATTATTGTCTGGAGGCCTGCCGGTTGTAATTAAAACTTGATCAAATCAAATTACCAAGCCACGAAAATCGGCATGAGTGTTCAATCCTGCATACTCTATCACACTGCAAATTTTCAACCCATGATGGATTCCTAGTCAAGAGATTTTAATTACTGAACATCCATACTTCAATTACTCTGCAGGCAAACAATGTTAAAAAACATAAACTGGGCTCGAGTTCGGCATTATAAACTGGGTTATTGATCACTTGGGGTTTTGAAAACTAGGATATAAGTTCTTTGCCATGAAGAGGATATAATTCCATGTTTTGGGCTCATGAAGAATCACAGGGCACATTTGGCGAATTTCTGAAAATAGGCACTTGGAAATTTTAACTGGCAAATGTGTCAAAAAGTGATTATTGGCAAATGTACAGACATAAGAAAGTATTCAAATGGATTCATCATGACTTACGAACTGGCATACTTCAAGGATTTCTAGGACAAAAAACAATGGTACAATCCATTTAGGCTATCCAATCACAAGATCAAAATTATAACATGCCGAACAGGGGTACGGATCAATCTGGATACCGTAGCCATAACAAAACAATGCAAACTGGGTTTTTGATCATGTTAGCAAATTGATCAAATGGATTCGACATGATCTCAAAATTGGAACATATGAAGTGTCTTACCCCTACAACACAATGCAAAAATATTTTTTTCATTTGGGTCAACTGGGTCAAAGATATGATTGGTCGAACAGGGCTTCCTAGAATTGTGAACAACTAGTTAAATGCACAAAACAGTAAATGACCAACTTTGGGGGGTGCAAAATCTAGTCAAACGGATTTGAAATGACTTGAAAATTGAAACATAGGTTCTTTAATATGCATAATAAACATCTCCAAAGTGGTGAGCCATGACACATTCTTGGGTAAAAGATATTCAAATTCAAACTGGGCCTCTGATTGCTATTTGACACTTGGGCAGAATTGCAAATTTTGACACTAGCTCAAAATGGGACTTCACAGAATGGTTTGAAATGTCAGTTTAAATTCATAGAACACATAGACACACTAAATGAAAGGTGTTAGAAACATTAAACACCTCTTAGGCCTCAGACTGACAACCAAGTACAATCTCATTTAAAAGCATTTAAGGGCTTGATTTTTTCAATGGTTCTCAAAATTGACCATGCAATTTTTAGTCCCAACAGTGGCTCTGTCTGGGGATGCATGTCCCTTGTGGGCATGACAAGATTTCATATCTCTGGGAGAAGTAGACCACACACTTGACAGCAAAAACCTCTCCAACAGCTTTATTGAAAATAGGGAAACTACTCTACTATGTACACACGATGACCTGGGCAACCGAAAAGTTTCAAAACTCCTTACCTCTGTCATAAACCTGATTCTCATTTACATCTCCCTGAGGTAAACTGAAATTCTCATTATCATTTGTTTCACCAATCAGATCATCATACTGAAACAAATAACTTGGCAAAACAAAACAAATTCCTTCATTTTCATAGCGCATATAAAATTCAAAGACCATTTCATCTTCATGCTCACTATGAGAAAAAGCATTAGCATGCTCATGACTACACAAACTAAACTAAGAATCAAAATCCAAGGATGATTCATGCATGCTGATCGAAAACACAAAAACTTCAAAATCTACATCATTCACCAAGTTGCAAAGACCAAAAACTTACAACTCACCTTGTGTCTCCGGCTGCAAAGAGTGTTTGGAATCTGATTGTTGTCTACTTGCAGTCGTATCATTCACTAAATCAGATTCATCCTTTACTGAAACCTCTTCACACTCAAAACATTGATTAGTCACCATACATGAAAATTCATTCTGAAAGTGTTGATCTAAATTATGCTGATCACTATCATTTTCTTCATCAAACTAAATGTTGGAATACACCTTGAAATCATCTTTACAAGACTTATCAGCACATGAAGAAAACCTATAATCTGATTGACAACCTTCACTGTTTTCCTCCTCATCATATGAAAAATCAAAACAATGTTCAGCAAGATCAACATAAAAAGAACCTGAAATAGAATTAACCTTCCCTTAATTAACATAATCAGCATTCAACAAATCATCATGTGCAAAGACATTTGAGGTACTATCATCTACACCTCCAAAATCTGATAAGGATTGTTCAGATTCTAGATCTTTTTCTACATCAAACTTTGGAGAATTGATTTGACTGAATGAGAAAGTATTATGAGAGAACATATGAAGATCCTTAGAGATACGTGCTTTTCAAACTCACGAGCCAACAAAATAGAGATTTCATCAAAACTCAAGAAGACTGCCCCACAAATCTTCTCCTGGCTGTGATTGTCATCTGGATAACATGAAGAACTTACAACAGCAGGATCTTTAGTGTAACAATCTGAAAAATCAGAATTATTACAACGTTCTTTCTTATCATGGCAATCAATGGATCTACTGTTGTTACAACTTTCTTCAACTTCATATGTACTGTAACTTAATTTATCTTCTCTTTTATATCCATCATTTTCATGCTGATTGCTATTACCTGATTCATTAACATTTGAATCCACCTCTTCACAATCAGAAGACAGATTATCTTGCTCTATGGACTCATTGTATTCATTACTACCTTGGCTTTCAGCACACTCATTATCATCAAGAGACATAATGTGAAATCTGTAATCATCATCTTCCATCTCCTGAATGAATCTTTCAATTTGTAAAAACTTTTGTAATCTTATAGGTGCTGGCCAATTGACTGAATCGGGTACTAGAACATCAAGAAAAACACTAGGCAGTGAAGATTCCTCAGGTCTACAATGAAAAGGCATCTTACTGATTACTGACTTAAGCCTTAAATAACATTGTTCGACACTTAGACCTTGAGTACTACCTGCTTCAGTTCTTATAATATTGATAATCCTTTTGTAAACCATTGTATTCAACATAGCAATGTTATTATTCACAGTTTCTAGACTCTCAGAATTTGGCAACCTAATCTCAGATCTGAGATCTGACTCCATTATAAAACAAAATTTCTACCTCTTCTTTCTAGTGCTGAAAATCACTGAATAGAGGCAACTTTTTTAAACACTTGACTTCCATGAAAAGAAGCATGAAAATCAAAATACCTCCAATGCTAATGTTGAACTTCGATCTGCTGATTTGGCACAGGTGCAAGACTGGAATTCCTTCACACCACTGATCAAACTTTGTAGAGTCGCCACCTCTTTGCAAGAGGAATAAGATAATCACTGCTGTGATCTACTTTTACATTTCAATTATTTATAACAGCAGATTGCAATCAGCACTTAAAAACTTATCAAGAATTTAAAACTTCTTTTCCAAGATCTATCAACAATTTTAGATCTGCCCATACAACTGAAAGTCCTTCAAATTTTAGCAATGAAATCAACTAAGAACAACTGGTACAGAGATTTGAGAGTCGCCACTCACACTTGGTGAGAAATAAAACATAATTTTTCACTTGACAAATCTGAACCAGACCTTCAATGTAGGAGAAACTTGCAGATCACTGACATCTTGAAAAGAAAATATACTTTATAAATGAATTCTTGACTCTGAAACTTTCTCAACAGTATTTGCAAAAACTGAACTGATTGAAGATAGAACTATGACAGTCATAGAACACAATTTTCATCCAGTTTCAACATACTGCTGATAATGAATAAAGCTTAACTGGGGAACATGAAACTTTAGCAAGGAAAAGGAACACATCTTGCTATTGATATGATATATCCAATCTGTTTCACATCAGAGGCTCCTATTCTTTCAACAAAATGGATTGCCATCTTATTTCCCCAGCAGAGTCACCATTTTGTTGGCGACTCGGATGGGCAAAACCCAACTGAGAGTAGGACTGAAATTTTTAAAATATACACCAGAGATTCTTGTCCTTTTAACAGTTAATTACTTCACAGCTTCCCCAATAGAGTCACCATTTTGTTGGGACTAAAACTTGCATGGTCAATTTTGAGAACCATTGAAAAAATCAAGCCCTTAAATGCTTTTAAATGAGATTGTACCCGGTTGTTAGTCTGAGGCCTAAGAGGTGTTTAATGTTTCTAACACCTTTCATTTAGTGCATCTATGTGTTCTATGAAGTTAAAATAACATTTCAAACCATTCTGCGAAGTCCCATTTTGAGCTAGTGTCAAAATTTGCAATTCTGCCCAACTGTCAAATAGCGATCAGAGGTCTAGTTTGCATCTGAATATCTTTTACCCAGGACTGTTTCATGACTAGTCACTTTGGGGATGTTTAGTGTCCATAATAGAGAACTTATGTTTCAATTTTCAAGTCATTTTGAATCCGTTTGACTAGGTTTTGCACCCCGCAAAGTTGGTCATTTACTATTTTGTGCATTTAACTAGTTGTTCACAATTCTGGGAAGCCCTGTTCGACCAATCATATCTCTGACCCAGTTGACCCAAATGAAAAAATTCTTTTTGCATTGTGTTCTAGGGGTAAGACACTTCATATGTTCCAATTTTGAGATCATATTGAGACCATTTGATCAATTGGTGAACATGATTAAAAACCCAGTTTACATTATTTTGTTACGGCTAAGGTTTTTGATTGATCCGTACCCTTCTTCGGCACATTATAACTTTATTCCTGTGATTGGCTAGCCTAAATGGATTGTACCATTGTGTTGTGTCATGGAAATATTTGAAGTATGCCAGTTCTTAAGTCGTGACAAATCCATTTGCATACTTTCTTATGTCCGTACATTTGCCAAAAATCACTTTTTGACACATTTGCCAGTTAAAATTTCCAAGTGCCTGTTTTCGAAAATTCGCCAAATGTGCCCTATGATTCCTCATGAGCCCAAAACATGGAATTATATCCTCTTCATGGCAAAGAACTTATATCCTAGTTTTCAAAACCCCAAGTGATCAATAACCCAGTTTATAATGTCGAACCCGAGCCCAGTTTATGTTTTATAACATTGTTTGCCTACAGAGTAATTGAAGTATGGATGTTCGGCAATTAAAATCTTTTGACTGGAAATCCATCATGGGTTGAAAATTTGCAGTGTGAGAGAGTATGCAGGATTGAACACTCATGCCAATTTCCATGGCCTGGTTACTTGATTGAGTTAGTTTTTATGGCCACCTGGTGGGCCTTCAGACACAAATTTCACACTAGTGCGGAAATGATTTAAAATGAAATTTTAGATTGATTTTTTTACATACAATCATTACAATGCTTCACTGTAGTCATTGCCATTATCTTAGTTCACTAAATGTACGAGATTGGACTTTTTCTCAATGATAAAAGAATCAAATAAATGTGAAGGGCTATTTGTTTTGACAATATAATGTTTTAACACAAGAAGAAAACTAAGAAAATGTGCAGATGCATTGAGCAAAATAGAGGGCTTTCATGCCATAATAGAGGCATCACCAGGAAAAGAGTCATTCATCCATAGGCAAGGAAGAAGGGAAGCATTAGCTGAGAGTCTCATGTTTTAAATAAGATAACCAGCAAGGAACTCCATGTGTTGGAGCAAATCACAGAGCAGCCCACGTTTTTGGGGCATCCATATGTTGCAGGGCATCCAAAGAATAGAATAAAGATTACAAAGGGAAATGCCACTGTCCGAGGCAATAGGAATAGGAAAAGGCTCCACGTTTTGGCATAGGGACCATGAAAAATGCATCTCACACACTGAATGGAGCCCCACAATTAAAAGGCAAGTCCATGGTAGCAAATAATGCAGCAATGCATGTTTTTGAGAGAGGCCATGTGAGGATAAGTGCAGGAATTTACACAATGGGGAGGCCCATCAGAGATGGCACATGATCCATGTATGAACAAGGGAGCTATTCACTACAGCAAAAAAAAAAACATTGAAACTATTTTATCCCATATTCATTGTGGGAAAGAAGTTTTGATTATTTAAATACAAATCTTTACCAATGCTTAGTGTTAGCAAGACAAAGGCTTTTGTAAAGCCAAAGCTAGTGCAGGTGGGTCCGTGGTTGGTTGGAGACAAGTAAAATTTTGAAGAAAAACATGCATGCCCAAATGATGACGTCAGCAACTTATAGGCGGCCGGAAAAGTCAAAAATCTGGTAGGTCGCTATGTCGCTTGCCGAAAAATCTTGGAAAATCCGACTAGCGACATAGCGAGGTCGCCGGAAAATTCTGAAAATTCGGTAAGATTCAAAATGCAACGTGGGTCCCGCCTGGAGATAACAACCAATCAAAAAGTGACATGTGGCATTGGTCAAACCTAGTGTAGACTCAAATTTGGAAGGGCTAGGAAAAATAAAATGATTTTAAAATTTTCATTTTAAAATTATTTTGCCAAGAAACGGACATGCAGGGGACTGTTTTTCAAACGAAGATTTCAGGCATTTCTCAGATGCTAGATATGCCTTATCATATACCGTTGGAATCGTGAGAATCGAACTTTTCCATTTCTGAAGTCAAATTTTGCACAGGTGCTTCCTAGTTTGAGCTATAGCCAGAAACGTGAATTTTGGGGCTTCCTCAATGGAATGGGTAAAAAATTGAAAATCCAGTTAGGGGATCAGTAAAACTTGGTAAGAATGCGGTTGGAGTTCACGTTTCCCACATTCACTCAATTCAACTAAATTTTTGCCAAGCTTTTCAATGTGTAAATCAGATATTGTGGTGACTCAGCAATGTTTCATCATTTCAACAGAGATATTGTGTAAATCAGTTGCAAAAAATGATGAAACAAAATCAGATCAAGATGGGATGGAAGAAAGAAGTTTTTCAGTTGCCAGAAGATTGATTTTCAAGTGGACACTTGTCATTTTCAGAATAGATCCGGGATTTCTTTCTTGTCTATATCTTTCTTTATCTGATACTTTGTAAGGGTTCCAGTTTTTGGAGAAAAACCAGTCACTACTGAGATACCAAATTTTGGATCCAGTTTTGATATGTTCCCATACTATGATACCACATATTTCTTCAGCAATTTCTCTCATGTGAATAGCAGTAGAAATAAGAATACAGATAGTCTGATCTATTAGGTAGCTTTGCATTTAAATTTCATGCATCTTATTGTAATTTGTTTCAAGGAAATGAATGATAAGGCAACAGCAAGTCAATCTTCATTCTGATATCTTGTCTCTCATTCATGTTGTTTGTGATCTTTTGTGTTTTGTAAACAAAGAATATGAAACTCAGTTGCAACTTATTGATTGTATATGTTGATTTATTTTGCTTATGACTCAAAGATTTAGGTAAATTCTTGATTCCTCATCATAGGATTGCAGATTTCATGAAGGGATAAGTCGAGTATGAGGTTTAGAAGGATGCAAATGTCTAGTTCACAAAGTGGTTAGATAGATCAGGAAGTCCTGATGTATGGCACATATCAATGATTTTCAGGGATGTGTGTTAGGTTTTTGTATGAATTGCCCAATAGATAAGGCACTGATCACTTATAGGATCACTTGTTATACTGCTGCATATTTGAGGTTTTGCTGAGATCAACATCAATAATATAACGCTTTTCCCCTTTCATGTTGAAGAGCTATAATAGAATGCCCTCACTTAGCTCATGAGATTCCTAGATCTACATTTAGCTACTATAGATGGATATCATTTCATGAGTTATCAGGAGAAATAAGGGTTTTATCTGCTTCATATTAGATTCAGTGTATGCTTTGACAACTGGTACCATATAAAGAATCTGTAGGTCCACCCACTTAGGTTTTGCAGAGCCTGAAGAAGAAGAAGGGTTATGCCTTATAGTTGGCCTGGTGTCTGAATGGATGTGTTGATAATGGGAGTTAGCTACCCCTAGATGTGTCATATTCTCATCAAGGTAATTGGAAATGGGTAACATTTTCAAACTCCAACAAAATGGCGACTCTGCTGGGGAGATAAGATGGCAATCCATTTTTTTGAAAGGACAAGAATCTCTGGTGTTCATTGAAAATTTCAGTCCTACTCTCAGTTGGATTTTTCCCATCTGAGTCACCAACAAAATGGTGACTCTACTGGAGAGTTGCATATAGAAAGAATAAAAATGTCTGCCATGAAACAGATTGGATATAGCAAATCTATAGCAAGAGGCATTTCTTATTTTCCTTGCTGAAGTTTCAATTTCCTCATTTAAGCTTTATTCATGGACATTAGTACGTTGTAATACTGGATGAAAATTGTGTTCTATGACTGTCATAGGTCTATCTTCAATCAGTTCAGTTTGCAAGTGCTGTTGAGAAAGTCCAGAGTCAAGAATTGATTTATAAAGTATATTTTCTTTTCAAGGTGTTACTGATCTGAAAGTATTTCCTACATTGAAGGTCTGGTTTAGATTTGTCAAGTGACAAATTATGTTTTATTTCTCACCAAGTGTGAGTGGCGACTCTCAAATCTCTATACCAGTTTGTTCCTAGTTGATTTCATTGCAAAATTTTGAAGGACTTTCAGTTGTATGGGTAGATCTGAAGCTTTTGGTAATTTCTTGAAAAGGAGTTTCAAATTCTTGATAAGTTTTTAAGTGCTGGTTGCAATCTGCTATTATAAATAATTGAAATGTAAAAGTAGATCACAGAAATGATTATTTTATTCCTCTTGCAAAGAGGTGGCGACTCTACAAAGTTTGATCAGTGGTGTGAAGGAATTCTTGTCTTGCACCTGTGCCAAATCAGCAGATTGAAGTTCACCATCAGCATTGGAGGTATTTTGATTTTCATGCTTCTTTTCATGGAAGTCAAGTGTTTAAAAAAGTTGCCTCTATTCAGTGATTTTCAGCACTAGAAAGAAGAGGTAGAAATTTTGTTTTATAATGGAGTCAGATCTCAGATCTGAGATTAGGTTGCCAAATTCTGAGAGTCTAGAAACTGTGAATAATAACATTGCTATGTTGAATACAATGGTTTACAAAAGGATTATCAATATTATAAGAACTGAAGCAGGTAGTACTCAAGGTCTAAGTGTCGAACAATGTTATTTAAGGCTTAAGTCAGTAATCAGTAAGATGCCTTTTCATTGTAGACCTGAGGAATCTTCACTGCCTAGTGTTTTCCTTGATGTTCTAGTACCCGATTCAGTCAATTGGCCAGGACCTATAAGATTACAAAAGTTTTTACAAATTGAAAGATTCATTCAGGAGATGGAAGATGATGATTACAAATTTCACATTATGTCTCTTGATGATAATGAGTGTGCTGAAAGCCAAGGTAGTAATGAATACAATGAGTCCATAGAGCAAGATAATCTGTCTTCTGATTGTGAAGAGGTGGATTCAAATGTTAATGAATTAGGTAATAGAAATTAGCATGAAAAGGATGGATATAAAAGAGAAGATAAATTAAGTTACAGTACATATGAAGTTGAAGAAAGTTGTAACAACAGTAGATCCATTGATTGCCATGATAAAAAAAAATGTTGTAATAATTCTGATGTTCCAGATTGTTACACTAAGGATCCTGCTGTTGTAAGTTCTTCATGTTATCCAGATGACAATCACAGCCAGGAGAAGATTTGTGGGGCAGTCTTCTTGAGTTTTGATGAAATCTTTATTTTGTTGGCTTGTGAGTTTGAAAAGCACGTAAGTATCTCTAAGGATCTTCATATGTTCTCTCATAATACTTTTTCATTCAGTCAAATCAATTCCCCAAAGTTTGATGTGGAAAAAGAGTTAGAATCTGAACAATCTTTGTTAGACTTTGGAGGTGTAGGTGACAGTTCCTCAAATGTCTTTGCACATGATGATTTGCTGGATGTAGAGAATGTTAATGAAGGGAAGGTTAATGCTGTTTCAGGTTCTTTTCATGTTGATCTTGCTGAACATTGTTTTGATTTTTCATATGATGAGGAGGAAAACAGTGAAGGTTGTCAATCAGATTATAGATTTTCTCCATGTGCTAATAAGTCTTGTAAAGATGAGTTCAAGGTGTATTCCGAAATTCAGTTTGATGAGGAAAATGATAGTGATCAGCATAGTCTAGATCAACACTTTCAGAATGAATTTTCATATATGCTGACTAATCAATGTTTTGAGTGTGAAGAGGTTTCAGCAAAGGATAAATCTGATTCAAAGTGTAACATGGTTGCAAGTAGGCAACGATCAGATTTTACATACTCTTCATTTATGGAAGCACAAGGTGAGTTACCATCTGATTCATGTAACTCGTTGAATGAAGTTGAATATGAGCACTTTGTTTTTCCAGTTGAAAGAATCCATGATTCAATCAGTAGTGATCAGTTTCAGTTTGATATCAGTTGTTATGGTCATGCTGATCCATTTTTTCATAGTGGGCAAGATGAAGAAAGTATGTTTGATTTTTATATGCACTATGAAGATGATGATAGTTTTGTTTTGCCTATTGAGCTAATTGCAAATGTTGATACGTTGGGTGAAACAAATGATAATGAGAATTTCATTTTACCTCAGGGAGATGTGAATGAGAATCAGGTGTTTGATAGAGGTAAAAAGTTCTGAAACTTTTTGGTGGCCTGCAGCCATCACTTGTACATAGTTAAGAGTAGTTTTCCTGTTTTCAATAAAGCTGTTCGAGAGGAAGTTTTTGCTATTCAGGTGTGTGGTCTGCTTCTCCCAGAGATCTGAAATCTTGTCATGCCCACAACGAACATGCATCCCCAGACAGAGCCACTATTGGGACTAAAAATTGCATGGTCAATTTTGAGAACCATTGAAAAAATCAAGCCCTTAAATGCTTTTAAATGAGATTGTACCCGGTTGTTAGTCTGAGGCCTAAGAGGTGTTTAATGTTTCTAACACCTTTCATTTAGTGCATCTATGTGTTCTATGAAGTTAAAATAACATTTCAAACCATTCTGCGAAGTCCCATTTTGAGCTAGTGTCAAAATTTGCAATTCTACCCAACTGTCAAATAGCGATCAGAGGCCCAGTTTGCATCTGAATATCTTTTACCCAAGACTGTGTCATGACTAGTCACTTTGGGGATGTTTAGTGTCCATAATAGAGAACTTATGTTTCAATTTTAAAATCATTTTGAATCCGTTTGACTAGTTTTTGCACCCCACAAAGTTGGTCATTTACTATTTTGTGCATTTAACTAGTTGTTCACAATTCTGGGAAGCCCTGTTCGACCAATCATATCTCTGACCCAGTTGACCCAAATGAAAAAATTCTTTTTGCATTGTGTTCTAGGGGTAAGACACTTCATATGTTCCAATTTTGAGATCATGTTGAGACCATTTGATCAATTGGTGAACATGATTAAAAACCTAGTTTACATTATTTTGTTACGGCTAAGGTTTTTGATTGATCCGTACCCTTCTTCGGCACATTATAACTTTATTCCTATGATTGGCTAGCCTAAATGGATTGTACCATTGTGTTGTGTCATGAAAATCTTTGAAGTATGCCAGTTCTTAAGTCATGACAAATCCATTTGCATACTTTCTTATGTCCGTACATTTGCCAAAAATCACTTTTTGACAGATTTGCCAGTTAAAATTTCCAAGTGCCTGTTTTCGAAAATTCGCCAAATGTGCCCTGTGATTCTTCATGAGCCCAAAACATGGAATTATATCCTCTTCATGGCAAAGAACTTATATCCTAGTTTTCAAAACCCCAAGTGATGAATAACCCAGTTTATAATGTCGAACCCGAGCCCAGTTTATGTTTTTTAACATTGTTTGCCTACAGAGTAATTGAAGTATGGATGTTCGGCAATTAAAATATTTTGACTGGGAATCCATCATGGGTTGAAAATTTGCAGTGTGAGAGAGTATGCAGGATTGAACACTCATGCCGATTTTCATGGCCTGGTTACTTGATTGAGTTAGTTTTTACGGCCACCTGGCGGGCCTTCAGACACAAATTTCACACTAGTGCAGAAATGATTTAAAATGAAATTTTAAATTGATTGTTTTACATACAATCATTACAATGCTTCACTGTAGTCATTGCCATTATCTTAGTTCACTAAATGTACGAGATTGGACTTTTTCTCAATGATAAAAGAATCAAATAAATGTGAAGGGCTATTTGTTTTGACAATATAATGTTTTAACACAAGAAGAAAACTAAGAAAATGTGCAGATGCATTGAGCAAAATAGAGGGCTTTCATGCCATAATAGAGGCATCACTAGGAAAAGAGTCATTCATCCATAGGCAAGGAAGAAGGGAAGCACCAGCTGAGAGTCTCATGTTTTAAATAAGATAACCAGCAAGGAACTCCATGTGTTGGAGCAAATCACAGAGCAGCCCACGTTTTTGGGGCATCCATATGTTGCAGGGCGTCCAAAGAGTAGAATAAAGATTACAAAGGGAAATGCCACTGTCCGAGGCAATAGGAACAACAAAAGGCTCCATGTTTTGGCATAGGGACCATGAAAAATGCATCTCACACACTGAATGGAGCCCCACAATTAAAAAGAAAGTCCATGGCAGAAAATAATGCAGCAATGCATGTTTTTGAGAGGGGCCATGTGAGGATCAGTGCAGGAATTTACACAATGGGGAGGCCCATCAGAGATGGCACATGATCCATGTATGAACAAGGGAGCTATTCACTATAGCAAAAAAAAAACATTGAAACTGTTTTATCCCATATTCATTGTGGGAAAGAAGTTTTGATTATTTAAATACAAATCTTTACCAATGCTTAGTGTTAGCAAGACAAAGGCTTTTGTAAAGCCAAAGCTAGTGCAGGTGGGTCCGTGGTTGGTTGGAGACAAGTAAAATTTTGAAGAAAAACATGCATGCCCAAATGATGACGTCAACAGCTTATAGGCGGCGGGAAAAGTCAAAAATCCGGCAGGTCGCTATGTCGCTTGCCGAAAAATCTTGGAAAATCCGGCTAGCGACATAGCGAGGTCGCCGAAAAATTTTGAAAATCCGGCAAGATTCAAAATGCAACATGGGTCCTGCCTGGAGATAACAACCAATCAAAAAGTGACATGTGGCATTGGTCAAACCTAGAGTAGACTCGAATTTGGAAGGGCTAGGAAAAATAAAATGATTTTAAAATTTTCATTTTAAAATTATTTTGCCAAGAAACTGACATGGAGGGGACTGTTTTTCAAACGAAGATTTCAAGCGTTTCTCAGAGGCTAGATATGCCTTATCATATACCGTTGGAATCGTGAGAATCCAAATTTTCCATTTCTGAAGTCAAATTTTGCACAGGTGCTTCCTAGTTTGAGCTATAGCCAGAAACGTGAATTTTGGGGCTTCCTCAATGGAATGGGTAAAAAAATGAAAATCCAGTTAGGGGATCAGTAAAACTTGGTAAGAATGCGGTTGGAGTTCACGTTTCCCACATTCACTCAATTCAACCAAATTTTTGCCAAGCTTTTCAATGTGTAAATCAGATATTATGGTGACTCAGCAATGTTTCATCATTTCAACAGAGATATTGTGTAAATCAGTTGCAAAAAATGATGAAACAAAATTAGATCAAGATGGGATGGAAGAAAGAAGTTTTTCAGTTGCCAGAAGATTGATTTTCAAGTGGACACTTGTCATTTTCAGAACAGATCCGGGATTTCTTTCTTGTCTATATCTTTCTTTCTCTGATACTTTGTAAGGGTTCCAATTTTTGGAGAAAAACCAGTCACTATTGAGATACCAAATTTTGGATCCAGTTTTGATATGTTCCCATACTATGATACCACATATTTCTTCAGCAATTTCTCTCATGTGAACAACAGTAGAAATAAGAATACAGATAGTCTGATCTATTAGGTAGCTTTGCATTTAAATTTCATGCATCTTATTGTAATTTGTTTCAGGGAAATGAATGATAAGGCAACAACAAGTCAATCTTCATTCTGATATCTTGTCTCTCATTCATGTTGTTTGTGATCTTTTGTGTTTTGTAAACAAAGAATATGAAACTCAGTTGCAACTTATTGGTTGTATATGTTGATTTATTTTGCTTATGACTCAAAGAGTTATGTAAATGCTTGATTCCTCATCATAAGATTGCAGATTTCATGAAGGGATAAGTCGAGTATGAGGTTCAGAAGGATGCAAATGTCTAGTTCACAAAGTGGTTAGATAGATCAGGAAGTCCTGATGTATGGCACATATCAATGATTTTCAGGGATGTGTGTTAGGTTTTTGTATGAATTGCCCAATAGATAAGGCACTGATCACTTATAGGATCACCTGTTATACTGCTGCATATTTGAGGTTTTGCTGAGATCAACATCAATAATCAAACGCTTTTCCCCTTTCATGTTGAAGAGCTATAATAGAATGCCCTCACTCAGCTCATGAGATTCCTAGACCTGCATTTAGCTACTGTAGATGGATGTCATTTCATGAGTTATCAGGAGAAATAAGGGTTTTATCTGCTTCATATTAGATTCAGTGTATGCTTTGACAACTGGTAGCATATAAAGAATCTGTAGGTCCACCCACCTAGGTTTTGCAGAGCCTGAAGAAGAGGAAGGGTCATGCCTTATAGTTGGCCTGGTGTCTGAATGGATGTGTTGATAATGGGAGTTAGCTACCCCTAGATGTGTCATATTCTCATCAGGGTAATTGGAAATGGGTAACATTTTCAAACTCCAACAATGCCTACTCGCCAACAAAATTGAAGACAACAAGCACACCCACGATGACGTCGTAAGTGATATAAACTTAACTTTACGTTGTTTAATATGTTTTTCATATTTTTTTGTAGGTTTTTTATATTATTTTTTTGATTTTTTACAAATTTCATTTAGATTTGTTTATTTATTTGGATTTCAATTGATTTTTTTTCAGGAAATGTCCATATTCAACTGGAAAATCCATAAGAGCCTTAAAACCCTCAAAACCAAAACCCTCCTCAAGAAGAACAACAAATTCCACAACCCAAACCAATTGCAAGACCTCCGCCAGGCACACAAGAAAATATAATAAATGAAATAGAGAGAGGCAAAACTGAATTAGAAAGACTCATTGCTCGGTTGAAAGAATCCGGACAAACCAATCCAATGAGGGCTCAATTGGCATCATCCCTCGAATCCATTAACACCCAAATAGCCTTAGTTAGTGGTCAGTTAGATATTTGGCAGGTTAAGAGGGATGAACAAAAATATTTTATGCAAATAAATTGTCATATGAAGATGTTAAAAAAAAAGAAATACCAAAAGGTAGTATATGTGCATTATTTAGAAAACCCGGTGAGCAAAATACTATTAGAGAGGGTACTAAATGATTCCCCATCCATTGGTGCATACGTGATGCTATTAGAAACAATTTTTTGGATAGATGGTGGATGGTTTTTGATGCCCCTCCTTACAACAATCACGAGGTCCCCATGTATTTTTTGAAGAAATTATATTGTGAGTTTTTTCTTTGGGAGATCCCCAATTATTTTGATATATTACACTCCCAGGGTAGAGGTGGGGGGTCATCATTTGAGAGGCCAAGAGCACATCATGACCCTAATGTAGTTAGGGCACCTGTGGTCAAGCCACAGCATGAGCATGTGACTATTCCTTCAGTTGTGAAGGAAAATGTAGAGGCCAACACTCTAGGGACCATTAATGCTATGACGTAGACCCTCATCCATTCCACGAGGCCATTAGTTGAGGTGGAGCCTTCTATGCATCATGTTCACATGTGCACTTCATGCAGATCCCTATGCACATTTGGCACTCATGCTGGAGATGGTGTGAATGATGGGCTTGTCACCGATTAGTTCCTGAATGACACATTTGGCATTGACACACAGGTAAATTACAATTATAATTTACTAATTTGATCACATTTCATATGTATAGTGAATGATTAATTAATTAGCATCTATTGACATTGTTCAAAATTCAGGGTCAGAGTATTGGTGGGCCTAGCAGCGATCCTCCAAGCCCATTTTTTGTCCCTTCCACAAGTCCTAAGGCATGTATCGATTTAATCATTTTAATTAATACATATATTTATTATGTAATCATATTAAGGATTGACAAAAAAAAATTATGCATGTGCATCAGTTCTCCATAGTACCCTCAACCTTTACCATAGACTCGGAGCATAGACATCATACGAGCTTCACATAGGTATAGTTGTTTCATGTTAATTTAATTCATTTGATTATATTTATTTTATGTTTCATGTTATATGTAACGTGTATTGTATGACATGCAGCTCATGATGTCAGACACACCTCGTCATCTACGATAGTCTATTGATAGTGGAGTGGCCGTAGCTGTGGCTAGCTCATAGCCACTGACGAAGGTATGAAAGAATTTTCTTCATTTTAGTTGTTGTTTATAATAGTTAATCTCAAATTTTCTAATGTTATTTATAAGTGATTATATTTATTGAATTTTTGTAGGGTCTCGTCACGCCTAATCATCCACGAGCATTTGAGGTGAACTTACAGAGTGACTATTTGTTGGTGGTAAGAAAATAATTGATTTTGTGTATACATATATTTGATTTCAACATATAATAAATATTGATTCATATCTACTTTCTTTATATCAGTTGGAGCTCAAGAAGAGCCTCAACAAGAGGTTGAGTGAGCGTGTCAGGAGGGCCCTATCATCTCCACTGTCTCCCTCCACATGACGACAGAGGACATCGAGAGACTTGTTTCCTTCCCCTCATGGGAAGGAAAAGATGTAGTTGATCTAGACATGTATATAAATTGGCATCAATGGACATATTCAATAGACATTTGATGTATATGACATTCTATATTTGATGTATGATATTATTCAACTTATGACATTATTGGTTAATATATGATATGTTTGTTCATGTATGACATTAAATTAGATATGTTCATGTATGACATTAAATTAGATATGTGCATGTATGAAATTAAATTCAATACCTAATCTATTCAAAACTTTGATAGAATATTGATTAACAATAAACTTTATCATTGTTTAAGCATAAGTTAATCATTTGCAATATGTCATCGTCATATGATTTATGATCTTGTACATGTTTAAAGTTTTCCTTCTCTATCATTTGTTTATCAAGTTTAATTCAATACCTAATTAGTTTGAATTTTTGATACAATATTGATTGGCAATAGACTTTATCAGGCAATATTCGTGGACCTCCTAGCAATTGGTCACCTAAATGAGAACCTTGAGATTTGTTAGGAACTCCATTAAAGAACTCAGTAGTTTGAAATTACTCTATCCAAATAAATTATATCAAAATTTCTCTAAACATTTATGTTAAAAATAAGAAAAAAACTTGATCACAAGTGGTCAAAAAGTTTGTGTAGAAGAAAAAATCAGTGTTACAAAAAGAATATAGACAAGAAGAAAAAATGCAATTAGCTTGTTGAGCTTCAATACATAACCACCATTCTTTATCATCAATTGAAAAATGTCAGAGATAGTAGAGAAAAGATGGATTATTTGAAAAAAAAGTCATTTTAAAAATCATATATGTAACATAATCACTGATAGTTTTATGTGTTTTCATACATTAATGATTGTAACATAATCACCAATTGATTGGAATGTGTTGTTATTATTCTATAGTAACTAGATTAAGGTAAAAATAAAAGTTTAATAAATAGTTGTGATGTATAAGAAAGAGAGATATCTCACATGAGAGGGATGAATCTAAGATGACACATAAGATACTTATAAGAGGGAGCTATAATTGTTAACAAATTTACAATGCATGTTATGGAAAATCATAGAGCATCTTTAAAAGGAAATAAAAGAGTATGACAAGTGGAAGGAACATGTTGTTTTGTAGACTCATATTCAAATTTGGGTGTCGATTTTCTAATGAAGGATTCAAGCACTGCAATTTGGTAGTTTTGGTTCATGTTATCCTTGTATCTCACTCTCTCTTATTCTCTCCCCCCCCCTCTTCATATTTCTATTTTTTACATATCTATGTAGCCATCTATCCTCTTCATCTCCCCCTCACTAATGTAGAGATGTTGAGCAAAAAGTGAGGTTTAAGCACTTTCTTCTTCCTAATCTACCAAACTAAACTTGTGGCCTTCCTAATATCTTACTCCTTTAGGATATCATTTTTGTGGCCTATCTAAAGTGATAGGGTCATTTGTGAACTCCTCCAAGGTGAGTATTTCTCCAATCAAGATCTTGCACCTTTTTGTTTTAGGGACACTAGCCCTATTCCAAGCCAATAACTGTAACTCTTCACCAATGGCTTCACCAAGTTTCTATTGGGACACCTTCCTTATGTTGAACTGATTGAGAATCAACTCTTGGTTTAACCCTCCAATTGTCATACAGTACAAAATGTTGACTATCATAGAATTCCTTGTAGGTCTCCTAATCTAATTTTTTGGACTTAAATTCCTCTTAGGTTGAAATCTAACTATTCTATGGGTAGATTCAGACACTCTTTTGAAATTTATTTAAGACTCCAAAGCCTAGATTCCCAATTCCATTCCTGTAGCACCTAACCCATGTAAAGTACATAGACCTAATAAGGTCACACTAGGTTTGGTTTTCAAAGTAATTACTATATAATTGGTGCATGAATTGGTGCATGGCCTTAGACCTCCTCTATTCACCAATATTTATCATCTTCAAATTATGATGAAACACAATAATGTTTCCACTTTTTTCTGTTATATATTCCCCCTTATGAAAATACTCATAGAACTAATAAACCATTCATCTCCTCCTTGCAACACTTCTCTACTTCATGTCTTTGCTTGACTCATATCTTAACTATAAAACTTATCTCCCTAAGTAGCATTTGCCAATAGTTTATTTATCCCCCTTTGACTCATATCTTCTATTTTTACATCACTACCTTTTATATAAGTTGATTCAATATTTTATCTTCATTAACAATTTATCAATGTTTTAAACTAAATTTCCAATGTTAATAAACTAAATTTCCCCTTTTCTTAACATCTTTAAAGTTAGTCAATATTGATTATCCATTATCACATAGGAATAGGATGAGGTTGGGGATAGGGTTTACCTGGCCACCCAGAGCTAATGGAGCAGACATGTTGATCCCACGATGAAAGGTGAGAGAGATTTGGTAGTTAGCAGCTTTGTACTAGCCAACACTGCAAGTTTCAACATCACTCAAGATGGCATTGTAAAATGAAAACAGAATGTGATCTCGAAAAAGAGAGAGAGGTTATTGTAGGTCTCTGCAACATGGTCATGTAGGAACTAGAATCGTATCCATACCTCACATGACCTCAAAGCTATGCCCCATCAAAGATCGCAGCCCTATGGGATTTAGAGACCCTTGGGGACTTTCCTGTTTGGCATGCCCGAGAATGTTTGAGCACTGAAGGGGATAGGAAAAGGTTGAAGATAGGGTTTACCCAGCCACCTAGAGCTAACAAAACAGATAGTTTGATCCCACGACGAAAGGTGAGAGAGATTTGGTAGTTGGAAACTTTGTACTAGCCAACACTACAAGTTTCAACATCACCCGAGATGGCATTGTAAAATGAAAATGGAATGTGATCTCTAAAAAGAGAGAGAGGTTATTGTGGGTATCTACAACATGGTCTTGTAGGAACTAGAATTACATCCATACCTCACACAAGCTCTGAGATATGCCCCATCAAAGATCTCAGCCCTATGGGATTTAGTGACCCTTGGGGACATTCTAGTTCGGCATGCCCGAGAACGTTCAAGCACTGAAGGGGATAGGATGAGGTTGAGGATAGGGTTTACCTAACCACCCAGAGCTAACAGAGTAGACAGTTTAATCCCACGATGAAAGGTGAGAGAGATTTGGCAATTGGCAACTTTGTACTAGCCAACACTGCAAGTTTCAGCATCACTCGAGATGGCACTGTAAAATGAAAACATAATGTGATGTCCAAAAAGTGAGAGAGGTTATTGTAGGTCTCTACAACATAGTCTTGTAGGAACTAGAATCACATCCATACCTCGCACGAGCTCCAAGATATGCCCTGTCAAAGATTGCATCCCTATGGGATTTAGTGACCCTTGGGGACATTCCGGTTCAGTGTGCCCAAGAATGTTCAAGAACTGAAGGGGACATGAAAAGGTTGAGAATAAGGTTTACCTAGCTGCCCAAAGCTAACAAAGTAGACAATTTGATCCCACGACGAAAGGTGAGAGAGATTTGGTAGTTGGCAACTTTGTACTAGCCAACATTGTAAGTTTCAACTTCACTCGAGATGGCATTGTAAAATGAAAACAGAATGTGATCTTCAAAAATTGAGAGAGGTTATTGTAGGTCTCTACCACACGGTCCTATAGGAACTAGAATCGCATCCATACCTCACACAAGCTTCGAGATATGTCCTGTCAAAGATCACAGCCCTATGGGATTTAGTGACCCTTGGGGACATTCCGGTGCGGCGTGCTCAAGAATGTTCAAGCACTGAAGGAGATAGGATGAGGTTGAGGCTAGGGTTTACCTAGCCACCTAGAGCTAATGAAGTAGAAATTTTGATCCCACGATGAAAGGTGAGAGAGATTTGGCATTTGGCAACTTTGTACTAGCCAACACTACAAGTTTTAGCATCACCCGAGATGGCATTGTAAAATAAAAATGAAATGTGATCTCCAAAAAGAGAGAGAGGTTATTGTAGGTCTCCACAACATAGTCTTGTAGGATCTAGAATTGCATCCATACCTCACAGGAGCTCCGAGATATGCCTTGTCAAAGATCGCAATCCTGTGGCATTTAGTGACCCTTAGGGACATTCCGGTTCGGCCTACCTGAGAATGTTTGAGCACTGAAGTGGATAGGAAAAAATTGAGGATAGGGTTTACCTGGCCACCTAGAGCTAATAGAGTAGACAGTTTGATCCCATGACAAAAGGTGAGAAAGATTTGGCAGTTGGCAACTTTGTACTAGCCAACACTGCAAGTTTCAGCATCACCCGAGATGGCATTGTAAAATGAAAATAGAATGTGATATCCAAAAAGTGAGAGAGGTTATTGTAGGTCTTTACAACATGGTCTTGTATGAACTAGAATTTCATCCATACGTCACATGAACTTCAAGATATACCCTGTCAAAGATCGTAGCCATATGGCATTTAGTGACCCTTGGGGACATTCTAGTTTGGCATACCTGAGAATGTTCGAGCACTGAAGTGGATAGGAAGAGGTTGAAGATAGGGTTTACCCAACCACCTAAAGCTAACATAGTAGACAGTTTGATCCCATGATTTTTTTTCCACTAAGTTGCAAATTTGAGCAACTTTTACAACTTTCAACAATGCAACTTTCCACAAAAAGTGCAATTTTTACATTTTTTACTTGATTCCAATTCTATGACTTAGAAAAGGTTCAAAAATAGTAAGACCTCAAAGAAATATAGGAATATAGATAGTTTCATGGTTATTTCCTAAAAGTTGCTAATGCAACTTTGCAATTTTTGCATTGACAACATTTGGGTGAATTATGCATTTTGGCTTGGAGGGTATGGAAACTAAAAGGTGTTGATGGGAACATGCTAGATAGGGTAGAGAAAACCTATTAAAGGCTAAAAACATCTAAGAGTTGACTATTTGTAGGATTTTCCCATCAGGACCTAGAAGGGTCACTTGGCACATTGTTACAAATTTGCTCATTATGGGTTGTTACTTGGGTCCATCACCCTATCCTCTGCATCAGGATTGATCCTAGGTTAGGGGTGGATAGAAAAGACCTATAAAGGTATTAAATAATTTAATAAGGCTATCGAAGCCTCTAAAAGATGTAAAAGGCACTAAAAGTGCAATATTTTGTAATAAGCCAAAATGGGCTTAATCAAGTCATGTAAAGGGTCCAAAGGGAGGTTTCATTTGGCTTTGAGACTCTAAATGAGTTTAAAACCTCATTCCCACATGTGGGAGACAAGTTTGGGTAGTCAAAATTGATTGCTCCAAAGGTGGATTTAGTGTTTTCTCTAAACAAGAGTTTCATTTTACATTGGAAGTCATTTAATATAACCAAAGTGAAGGTGTTTGAACCATTTTGGGATTCTAGAGACATTGCAAAGTAAGATTTCTAGAAAGCCCTAGGGTAAAGGGTCTAGAAAGGAGGGTTTTGTAAAAACCATTGTAATTTTGATCATGAGACCCAAAAAAAAAAAGAATCCTTGCATTTGAGTCATCTCTTAAGATTGTTTTGGGTCATCGGAGTTCCAAAAGTCAAGGGATTGTGAGTTTCTTTGTAAATGGCCTTAAACTAGGCCTAGTTGGTAGACTGAAATAGCTAGTTTTGAGTCTTTATAATAGTTGGTATGTACTAGGTGCAAGGTGCATGGTAATCTAGCCTTCTAGTGTTGTCAGTTTTGATTGTTCTAGAAATTCACTTTCAATTTGGTATTGGAAATAGTTTGGAGTTGGAGGACAAATGATGGGGAGGATCTTGAACAAGGTTCCAGCCCTAGAACTCACTTTAGGCTTTGTCCTAGCCTCTTAGGGTATTTCTCTTATACCCTATTCCAAGGGAATCTTCTCTCTATTTCCTTATTACACTAATCCTCACCAATCAACTCAAAACTCTATTTCACCATGTGGTCTCCCTAGTGCTCTCATTGCACCATTCTTCACAACTAGCTTCCAAGAGTGCATTCTTGGCTATATTGAATTCCAAGGCTTTTATTAGGTCTCATTCAATAGTTTTTAGGATCACTAAGTGGATTGGAGTATTGGGTTTCCAATCAATTTGTAGATTGCATAGTTAAGAGGGCTACTAGGACTAATAACAAATTAGGCCTCCAAACTGATTTTTGGCTTATATCACCTCAAACACTTAAGAAGAACTCAAAAAAAATTTATGTTTTGGGTATGATTTTATCTCCCCTTGAAGATTTTTCAAGTCTGCAACACCCAGGTCATCCATACAAGGGATTTCCAAAAATATGCCTATTTACAAGGGTTTCTTGTTTGTATGAGCATGAATATAGAGGATTTTTCCTTCCACCACTCAAATGGACTCTAAATGACTAATCTTTTGGAATTAATTTCCTTCACTCACCACTCTTTCCTTCCATGAATTTGTATTGCACCCAACTGATAGGGAGAGAAGGGATGAATCAATCACTGATTCATGTTTCTAGTCTACCTCTGAGACTTAGGGTGTCCTCCAAGATCACTACATGGATTTTTAGGATATTTTTCAAGTAAAAATCCCCCAATCCTAAGCCCTTCTCCACTATCTTGAGAAGTTTTCACTTCTTGCTATGTGCCAAGCTATCATTCTCAATGAAGATCATTCAAAACCTTCAATCAAACTAGGTCTTCTTGACCAATCATACCAACCACTTGTAGTATCATGGAAGGAGTCTCAAACCCATGAAATGTACTCCTTTATCATGTCAAAATAGGTTTTTGAAGCCTTCTTCCTTACCGATTTCACCAAATTGCTCCAAAATAGAGCTACAAGGAATCAAAGGACAACCTGTTGTCCTATCTTGTTTGTTGGCCAAACGGATTGGTGGAGCACTATCCTTTCACCCAAAGAATCTCCTTTCACTCCTCTTCCAACCTCCTTCAACAACCTGCAACAAAATCCACAATCTTGCAATGTAAAATGCTTATTTATGCAATTCTTCTCTAATCAGGCTTGCTTTGGCTCACCTAGGGCAAGGGATTAAAAATTATTGCCAGAATTTTTAAGGGCCCTTCTTTTTCCTATATATATTTGATTGAGTGTACTCACTATCCCCAAAAGGCCATACAATTCCTATGGTGGGATAGTGAGTTATCTCATTTTCTTTACAAAGTGTTGTAAACTGGACAACAAACTACCTAAAAACAAAAGATTTTTACAACTACCAAACGAAATACTTTCAAGCCAAACTTCCTAAATAAAAATTGTTCTAAATAATTCCATCTAACATTATATCAATTACAGCATGCAAAAAAAATGAAGGAAAACCTCAAAACTGAAAAAAACCAGTCTTTTTGCTCTCAAAATGCATGCTACAGCACTTGTTTTTTTCAAAATGACAACTTCTTCCTCACTTTAAGGTTTGGGAAGTCATTTATACTTCCTCCTAGATCTTTTCCTCCCCTCCTAATGGTTTGCATCAGCATCTTTATGTTTTAAAGAAAAAAAAAAAAAATTTCTAGCAAAGGACAACATTTTTTTCAAAAATTGCAAAATTGCAATAGAGCAACTTTTGCAATTTTTCTTTCTTGTGCCTTTTTACACTTCCAACTTGTCAAGTAGGTCACTCCTTAGAAATTTCATGCTAGAAACCCTTTCCTAAGTTATTTACTTGTCACTTAAGCTACCCATTACCCCATGGTAAGGTATACCTTGCCTTTTAGGCCATTTTGCACTCTACCTAGGACATTTTGACTTCCTGCACCCCAACTACCACACTTAGGTTCAATGAACGTTATTATTATTTACAAAAGCTCTCTTGGAGCACAAAAAAACAAAAATAAAAGGTGAGGGACCTATGTTTAAAGGTGGCCCTACACCACCAACACCCCATTCTATGCTCCTTTCAAACACTTATTTGCTGATTTCATTGCCTAGCTGGGTATGCAAACTCGCCTAGGGCCTCTTGGAAAGAAAAAACAAACCCCTAAAAAACAAGATCAAAATACATATTTAAATTTTTTATACAGTCTATTACTTGATTCCAAAAGGCCATCATGGTTCCACCATTGGAATTCAAGTTATAGAGGTTTCTTTGCTGATTGCTTTGTACAGACTAGCGAACTGGCAACTTTAAAAAGATTTTTCAAACTAGTAAAGAAACTAATAAAAAAAACTCCTAATCTTTACCAAAGCATCTAAATTCCATAAAATATCAAACCACATGAAAAAAATGACCCTATCAATCCACTAAGGGTGTGGATGAAGGGTGAAATCAGAAAACTATCATCAAAATGCTTAGTTTGCTCTTCCGTCCAATGCTAAAATTTGTACAAAAGCATGTGCCAACCCTAAAACTGACTTGGATTGGTCTTAAATACCTCTTACCTATGTGAATCAATAGATATCATAGGTTTACATCTGATTCTTGAAGCCCTTATAAAGTTTTAGCACTTTTTGTTAATGTTGTCAAGCAACTTTGCAAAGTTGCCAAGTGCAACTTCTGCACTATTGTGCATTTAATGGCTCCATGACCTCAAACATATTTAAATTAACTTATTTCCATGTAATTATAAATTTTAACATATTTTCCATCTTTCTCATCCTCCTGGGGTCTTGGTCAATGTTTGACCATTCTAGGCTCTAACAAGCAATTTAAGCAATTTTGCCAACATAGAAGCAACTTGGGAACTCAAACACAACAAAAACCTATTTACAAATACAACTCACACACTTGGGGATTTATCACATATCCCTTATTCATGTGGTCTAGCAAAGACCACTACAAGCCAAAAATGATTTAGGAAACTTGGCATATTTCGTAGGTGCTCCTGCACCAACAAAGCTTAAAGCCAATGGGTAGAAGTCAATAGTAGGAAGAAGAAGTTCTCAAATACTAGCCCCTTTTTTAACATGGTTACTAAGAGAAAGTACAAACCTAATGTGGAAGGTAAGAATTATTGTTTTGGTAGGAAGAATTATAAAAAAAAAGAGAATTGGCAAGTAAAGTTGATATAGTAAATGGAACATAGTTCACCATCTAGGAGAGTTGTAATAAAAGTTATAAAGGAATATCATATCATAGAATATAAGAGGATTGAATGCTACTCATAAGAAGGATATTTTGTGGAATGTGGTTTGGTAGCATATATAGGATGTGATTTTGGTGCAAGAAACTAAGATGACTAGAGATAAAAGGGGAAATGCTTTCTTTCTTCAAAATGGAAATTTTTGGTATTTAGGTGATATTTTCCTTTATAATATTTCATGTATGTTCAAGGAAAGGTGAAGTAACCTTTGTTTTAATTTGGAAGTGGTTGGAGAAGGAACTTTGAGAAAGCCCTAGTTTTGAGGGCATAAGACTGAGGGTTTGGTAGTTAGCCTATCAAATGCCCATGGCTACGTATATGGGTGTGAAAATATGTTGTTTTAGATCATGATAAAATATTACCATAGACTGTATAGGGCCTTGGGTTAGAAATATTGAGAGTTTCTTTGTAAGTGAAGGGTAATGAGGCCTACTTTGTTGAATCCATAGTGTTGGATCAAATAGTTGGTCCAAAGGAACTAAAAATGAGATTGCTATATGTTTTCATACTCCAATAGTAGTATTTGTAACTATATTTACTTGTATGGGGTTTGGGAAAAATTGGTGAAAATAAGGAATTACCTGATTCATAGCGATACTAAGATCAAGCCTAGATAATGTCCAAGTAGACTATTGGAACAACCTAATTAAAGATATGCATTTAGACTATTGGAATAGCCTAATTGAGGTATTTGAAAACCTTAGAAAGAGTTGGGACAAGCCAATAAATTTGGTAACCCAATTTGAACATTTGGAGGGACCCTTGTGGAGAAGGGTAGGTAGTTAGTTTAATGGTTTGAATCTATTCTTGAAACAAGTCACTTACTGAATGTTTATTACTTCTTGGGGATCTAGTTTGACTCCTCAAATAATTGGTATCAAATCTAGTAGATCTATTGAGGGGTGCAAAATTAGTTACTTGTGTTGTAGATTGTTATATTGAGAAGATGCCTCCAAAGAAAATATATAGAAGGAGATACAAGAGCTGATATAAGCTACTAAAATAATGGATAGAGAGTTGAGGAAATAAAGAAACTAAGATGCAATAAGGTAAAGAGAACTAAGACAAATAAATAAGTAAAATGGAACCATCTTGGAAATCTTGGAAGCTTTGGAAAGGATTCCTACGAGTAATGTGCATGAAGAACAAGAAAGTGATGCTTAAGCACTTGAGAGAATCCTCATGGAGAGGATCGAGGGGACTTAGATCTTGAAGAAAGAAGGAATAACTTGAATAATACAATCCAAAAATAGAGGATAAGGAATAACTTGAAAGATAAGGAGATGGGTTTGATGACCTACATAGAGGAATTTCACAAGTTGAGCATAAGAGGTGGATTAGAGCATAAAGATAAAAATGTTGCAAGGTATCTTAATGGGCTCATATAAAACTTGCAAAATGGGATTACCTTGATTTTTCCTAAGATGATTAGAGATAGTTTCCAATTGGCTATAAGTGCATAAGATATGGTCAATAGGAAGAAAGAGAGACGAGAAGGTGGTAGAGGAAATGCAAACAGAGGAAGGGGAAGAAAAACCAATAATATAGGAATAGGACAAGGAAGAAATGACAAGGGTAATGAACCTTTTTTTCTTATCAAAGAGGAGGCTATAGAGTTGGAGGAAGATTTTTTTTAGGTAGAGGAACATGGATGTTTATAGGAAGGGTAGGGAACACATCAATTAAGTGTCAATTAAATGATCAAGGTGAAAGGAAGATTAAGAAGAGGGTCAAGAAGTTAGAGCACATAGAGTTTCAGATCCTTATGTTTAACTAATTTTAGAGACTAAAGGATAAATGTTGACTTTTATAAGGGGAAAACAAAAAAAGTGAAACCAAAGCTATTAATTTTTAGAGCACAATATAAGAGTCAAGATAAGTTGTGAATGCCAAGAATTCATCTAGGTTCCAATGATAGTTTAGTTTCATATGAAATGGTGAACAATTTATATTTGGAATGGTCACCACACAATAGGTCGTATAGAGCATCACATGTAAGTAGTGATGATTTTCTTTAAAGATAGATGACTATGAGGTGACTATCTTGAATTAAATGACATCTCTAGGAATTGATTGGAATCCAGTTCTATATGATTGTGTTATACTTTAAACAAATGGAAGTTTTGAGCATTGTAAATATATTTCAAGTCATTAGAATGTGACTTCCCAGAAGTATGTACTTATAACTATTTTAGACTATGCCAAACTCTTCATGAAAGCTATGACCCAAATGCATCACCATTGTGTTGAATCTTCTAATATACATCTCCATTAAAATATGTTTGCTGGTGTAAACCTGTGAGGAATAGTTGGTCCCAGTTTAGTTGTGTGTCAATATTAGGAATGTGACCAATTAATGCTACCAACCTTAGTATTGACATAATTGAACCATATTGCGGGTTGAATTCAATTGGGTTTGGAAATAATTTATTATTAACATGTGTATGAAATGCCAGAACAATTCTAAATATAGTAGATAATAGCCTTCCATGTTTGATATTGAGGGATAATGTATGCACATGCTATAACAAAACTAGAGGATCATATTATATGCAGATTGAAATTTCTATTTGTCATTCAAAGCATAGTAAAAATTTTATTCTAGGAAGTCTAGCCTTTATCACTTTTGTGTCAACTTTATTAGCCCTCTTCTTTGGTGACCTACAAATGAAGAATTAGCACAGTAAAAAATCTAAGATAAGATTAATCCACTAAGATTAACACACATGGGATGAATATTCATAATCAACTATTAACCTTTTCCAACATTCCAACTTTATGATAATAATGAGTCAAAGTTCAACAAATTGGAATCCTTAGAGAGAACTATATCCGTCACTACCCCATTATCATCAGATTGAGACTTATTTTCCTTCTCACTTTTTGATGATTGTGATCCTCTGCAATTCCAGGCATAAGATGATTAGCATACAATGGTACTTGAACAAAGAACACTAATAAATATTGAGGATGTGAATTGATAATACCATTTCCTAGATGATTTTGGCATCTCACCCTTTATCACTTGTGTGTTAACTTTATTAGCCCTTTTCTTTGGTAACCTACAAATGAAGAATTAGCACAATAAAAAATCTAAGATATGATTTAAAAAATGGGTCCTATTAAAGAATATAGTATAAATTCAAATAATGTATCTAGATTCTAAAAAAATAAAAACTAAATCTCATCACTTACACATCATAACAATACAGTCCACCTTAGTCATGTGATAGTCTTGGGGAAGAGGTTGTAACATTGTATTTGGATCTAATTGATCACTTTTTTTCTCTCTCTCTCTCCCTCTCTCCCTATTCAATCTAATGAACCAATTGGATCTGCTCGACATTTTAATGTCTAAAGTATTGCCTCATAGTCTGACTCGTGAACTTTACAAAGAATCTTATTATGTGGTTTTCCACCATATTTTATCAAGTGGACATTTGATGTGACAACAAGGTTTGAATAATGAAGAATCTTCCTCTTTGTTTGCCAATCCTCAAATAACCACAAGTTAGGATTCTTCATAGGATATCGTCTAAGCCATGTGCCTATTACAACCACCACACTGATATGGTACTCTAAACCTTCACCATCTATAACTGAGTGATCCAATTTTTGTTTGGCTTCAACACAATGACACAAATAATAATATGTCCATTCTTCATTTTCTTTAGGTGTAATAACATAAAAAACATGGCCTGTAGTGATAGATGTACAAACTGCGGTCATTAATTTATAAAATACTTGGGTAAAAGTTATAAAGTTACATATTGAAATTACAAAGATATATAAATAAATATATATATAAATATAAATATATATATATATATATATATATATATATATATATATATTTATTTATTTATATATATATATATATATATATATATATATATATATTTATATATATATTACTAGGTTACACTAGATCTGACAAGTGGTCAAAGTCAATAGAAAAATTCATCTCTACCATTTCCAGTGCTTGTGGGGGACGATAGGTGTCAATTGGGTCCAAAACCCATATATCCCATTTGTCCACCCATTCAGTTGACTCACAGTCATCCCAATTTTCCTCTGCACATGATGGACAATAGCATGCCATTTTTTGTGTGTGGATACTCCATGAACTTGCATCAGAGCTTGTAAAAGAGTGTAACTCACTAGATCCTATTAGTGTTTAACAATCCTAATATGGTGCAATGTTAGTATTATCTATCAACCAAAAAAATCTATGAACTGTAGACTCACCTTCCTTACCTGGACCCATTGTAGCATTACACCATTGGATGATGGATTTTGCATCCATCAATATTGCTCCATCTTTGTACTTTAGTTCTTCATGAGCCAAGGCTCTTTTAATGCATGTGCCTACACCATCGTGCTCTCCCTCACCATGACCAACCTCTATGAAATTCCACATATATTGAATTCTACACAACTTGTGCATCCTGCTCAACCAATAGAACATTTGTGCATTCTTGAATTGAGATGCACAATTGTCTAACCAAATAATGTGCTGACGATATGATATGCCCCTGTTAGCCAAATCTCCATAAAATAGTTGAAAATAATCATGTACAAACTCCATAGAATGTGATTGATCATCTCTAATGTAAAAATGGTACTCCCTCAAAATCTTCCTGTCATCCTCTGTACTTGTAGGTGAATGCATGAATGTTATGTGAACAAATATGGAAACCTGTTGAGATGTATAATACTTTACTTGCACCTCATTTTGTGGTTGTAGTGTGTAGTTCTCTACAAAATCTATGACTAAAACAATGGTATCCAATGGAAACATATCCTTGCACAACTTGAATTGCAAATCCAACCATCAAGCTCTATGGGTATGCCTTGCATACTCGGAAATAATTTTTTGATGAAAAATCTTCATGAACTCATACACTGGAATCTTTTCAATGACTAGATCACATCATTTACCATGTTTCCCATCTTTTAGAGCATATGTCACTGTCTTGAATTTTATATAATCTACTATTTCATTTCCAATTGCATGGGTACTATCCATATTTGACAAGTTGATAAAAGTTGCAAAGAACCACAAAATAAGCATGTACCATCTAGGCATGATGTCTTGTAAAATTGTCGGCCATCCCCTATTTCACATAAAATGTTGGATATGAATTCCCTTGAAGATCTTGGTGGCTCTTTTATGTCACAATCTTGCAAAACAAATTGAGAATACAAAACTACGCATATATGCCTAAAAACATCAAAATGGTTAGAAAATTCAATATGTATCCTACAATAACAAGTTGTGTGTGTGTGATTTATCTTCACATAAAAAGGTTTACCCATCTCAAAAAATATTTGACTTATTCGAATTTGAGGATACATACCAATAAATTTTGCAAAAAATTGTGTCTGAGTTGAGTCCAAAAAATGTTTTGCATGTGGTTCGCGATTTTGGCTACCAATCCTCCTTCTTACAACATCTCTTTGATTAGGGGAAACATATGTATTATTTTTTCTAAAAATCTTTGATAAATGATTTCAAGGCTTCACTAATTTCTTTATCCTTTCACGGTAGTCTACCGCTAAATGTTCATAACTCATTTTTTGTTGGATCTTCTAATCTCTCATGCCTTAGCATGGCTCTCCTTAGGGTACCTCTAACAATTTTTAATGTTTTTCTTGTCTTTCTCATGATTCAAGCTTTCTTCATTTGGCTACTTACTATTGTCGATGCGAGTACTTGTCTTGTGATATTACTATCTTTGGTGCGTGATTTAGAACCCACTTTGTCATAAGCACTCATTAGATTCTTTACAATATTTCTTTCATTTGAATTGTCCATTTTTCTTAGTCCAAGAATCTTAATGATAGGCCTAAATTTAAATTTCTCATCATTTCAACAAATAATTGGCATTGACCTGTAATATTTAATTTTTCAAAAAATAATCTCCACATACTATTAACTTTTCTTTGACAAGTATGCTTGCTAATCTTGTCAGGCATTGATTTCAAAATGATAGTATCAATATCAATCAAATATTTTGGTCTTCTAAAATGAATTCTAGAAGGTGTTCCAATCTCTTCAATTCTCTCAACATTTTGAACATCAATATAAGGTTAAGTGTATTGCCTACTTTGAACTGAAGATGATGTGCCTTGGAAATAAGATGTAAAAGATGGAATATCACCTACTTGATGTGTTGATGTTGTGCTTTCAACATGACATGATGGAGTGTGTATATCGTCAGATCTACAAATCAGTGTCTCTTCTACATGAGAGTATGATATGCCTTTAACATTGGAAGATGGTACTCCAACATTGGAAGATGGTGTAGCGGATGATATGACTCCAACATTGGAGGATGGTGTAGCTTCACAATTCAATTGTCTTCTTGGGCATAACAATCTCATTCGTTCTTTTTGTCTTTCTAATTCTTCCTCTTTGTTTCTTTGTATTGGTGGTTCTTGATCCTCTTCTAAAGTCAATTCGTCATTATTGCTTTGTAATTTTCTTTGTTCATGTAGTAATTTCATTTTATCTCTTTTAATTGCCAAATCTCTCTCCCTATCTTCCTTTGTTTGAATCTTTGGTTTCTTCCTTGGCATGATGATGATTTCTACATGTCAAATTATTCAAACACCTGAATTACTTAAAATGTGTAAATTACAAATTATTCAATTACATATAAAAATTATAATTATTTGAATGAATACACAATATATGTCAAACGACTTGTCAAATTTCTAACATTTTGAAATAACATTTCATTCAAACATACAATTTTGAATGAATTCACTATATATTAAATAACATGTCAAATTATAATCAAATTTGTATCTATATATTGACAAACAATATTTAAAATGGATTGCACTAACCTTTTCTATATAAGGAATATTAAAGAAGTCTTCAAATCACATATCCAATGATTAAATTTGGTGATTGCTAACTTCCAAAAGTGTTGAAATAGTGTTTGCTATGTTGAAACTCATGATTTTTGTCGAAATAACAGAGTGCATAATAGACCAAAAGCAAAAAATGGGCCCCAAGGTTGGTTTATTACCATTTTTAGGTGATTTCAGATAGTGCGTATGCACTATAGCACATACACACTATAATGCGTACACACTATGTGAAATCACATCACTCCCCATCCTCCCTATTCTCTATCCTTCCTACTCTCTATCCCATCCCCTCCCTCTCTCTCTTCCTACTCTCTCTCCCCTCTCCCATCCTTTACTCTCTCTCACTCTCCCTCTCCCACCACCTACTCTCTCTACCTCTCTCACCCTCTCTCCTCTCCCATCCCTAACTCTTTAGATCTCTCACACACACTCTTATCCCCCCTATCTCTCTCCCTCTCCCTCTCCTACCGCCTACTTTCTCTTGCCCATCCCCTACTCTCTCTCTCCTCTCCCATCCCCTACTTTGTCTCTCTTACACACATTCCCATTCCCCCTATCTCTCTCTCTCTCTTTCCCTCTCCCTCTCCCTCTCCCTCTCCCTCTCCCTCTCCTACTGCCTACTATCTCTCTCTCTCTCTCTCCCATCTTGTACGAGCTCTCTCTACCACCATCTACTCACTCTCACACTCTCTCCCATTCCCTACACTATCTCTCTTACGCACACACTCCCATTCCCCCCCCCCCCTCTCTCTCCCTCTCCCACTCCCTCTCCCACTACCTAATTTCTCTCCCCCATCCCCTACTCTCTCTCTCCTCTCCCATCCCCTACTTTCTCACACTCACGCTCTCTTCCATCCCCTACTCTATCTCTCTCACACACACTCCCATCCCCCCCCTCTCTCCCTCTCCCACCACCTACTTTCTCTCCCCCATCTCCTGCTCTCTCTCTCCTTTCCCATCCCCTACTCTCTCACACTCACACTCTCTCCCATCCCCTACTATGTCTCTCTCCCACACACTCCCATCCCCCCTCTCTCTTTCCCTCTCCCACCACCTACTTTCTGTCCCCCATCGTCATACTCTCACACTCTCACACTCTCTCCCATCCCCTACTCTCTCTCTTTCATAGATACACACATTCTTATCCCCCCACTCTCTCCCTCTCCTACTCCCTCTCCTACCACCTACTATCTCTCTCTCTCAAGTTCTCTTTCTTCCTCTCTACTCTCTCTCTCTCCCATCACTTACTCTCACTCTCTCTCCCATCCCCTACTTTGTCTCTCTTACACACACACTCCCATCACCCCTCTCTCTTTCCCTCTCCCACTACCTACTTTCTCTACCCCATTGTCGTACTCTCTCTCTACCACCCCCTACTCTCACACTCTCTCCCATCCCCTACTCTCTCTCTTTCATAGATACACACACTCTTATCCTCCTACTCTTCTTCTCTCCCATCCCCTACTCTCTACATCTGTCACACACACTCCCATTCCCCCCCTCTCTCTCTCCCACTCCCTCTCTCACCACCTACTTTCTCTCCCCCATCCCCTACTCTCTCTCTCCTCTCTGGTGCAGAGCACCAAGGGCATACAAAGAAGATGACAAGCAATTGAAGGAGGCAAGGTCTCATCCAAGGAACAATGAAACCTAGACACATTTCAAACTCCATGGGTCATGGACCTATAAGTGTTATTTGATCTTGTTTCCTTGTATAAATGGAAAGTAGATAGGTTGATTAGTCTTGGAATAATGTGCCCATATTGTAAAGGCACTTGGTACAATTTGGTGTTCTATAAACCATGTGCCAAGTAGCCTAAAAGGGCTAAATAATACTTTAGAGGGCTAGATTAGGAAATAAGTTATGTTTTGTATGCACTTAGTGGAAAATGTCATTTCTCATGTTTTTAGAGTCATTTGAATAGGTTTGGGCAAGTTTCATAAGGTTTGAAGATCAAACAAACTAAAATGCAAAAGTTGCAAATGTTGTCAAGCAACTTTGAAAAGTTGCTGAGCAGTTTTGTGAAGAAGTTGCTCGGACTGGTGTGGAACCAATTCCAACCGTCCTCTGAGAATTTGATCAGTCTTATGGGCCTATATAAACACTAAGTCATCTTCCCCTTGAGAACAGATGACATGGTACTCATTTTGCTTGAGAAATAATAAAGATCCAGTTATTTTCTTGTCAATTTCTCTGCTCTCGGGTATACACACGTGTGGTACAGACACCAGATGAAGGCATAGTAACATTTTTGTAATCCTTGGTGACTTACCTCTCTGTTACACTTGGTTTGGAGGTCAAAGGAGATCGGTACTGAAAGTTATCTTCATTTCTTCCTAAGTAGCCTGCAAACCCTCACAAACCAAGGTTTGGTCAAAGATGGATGTGTAGGGCACGGCTGCACCATTCAAATTGGATCAAACCCAATGAATATGCTAGCAAACATAATGTACTTTATCATTTTAGGAGTAGGAGTCATAGTTTCAACATGGTGGATTAGAACACTCAAGCCTTAGGCCAAATCTAACCATTGATTTGGACCCGAAATTGTAGAATCTGCAAATTTTGAGTGTATGGGATTGTTAGGATCCTAGAAATTGGTGGAATTGTTGTTGTTTGATCAAGACAAGTCATCCTAAGACCAGGTTTGGGGTTAAGAATCCATCCCTAGCAAGTTTACCTTGAAATCCAAGCCTAAGGTGCACATTAGGCCTGTTGAACTTTGTGAATTTGCCATATGCTGGATTAACTCTAGAATCTAAGTCTTTGGGATTTGTTAGAACATCCAAAAGGGTATCTGAAAGTGGGATCTATTTGGAGAGTTATTCAGAAGAATACAAAGTTATTGCCCTAAAGCAGGTTTGGGGGACCTACAAGGATTTCTAGGTCCAAACCCACATTTGTCATTGTAGTATTTTGGGAACCAAGCTAATAGGTTGGATTGTGTCATTTGGGCATATTAAGGTGTTTGGAATACATTTTTGCAATTGGATAAGAGTGCCTAGAGTGGTTGGGCATCTTGTGAAGTGCTTCCACTGCCACCTCTGCATCAGGTGGTATCAGAGCAGGAAAGGCCTGGTGATTGGTGGTTGCAGACATGTCAGAGGGAGAAGGTGAGCAAGAGAGGACCATACCTCTTAGGATCACCAATGTGGACCTTGCCAAGTTGGTGCAAGAACAAATGGCAGAGAGTAGAGCTGCTAGGGAGGAGAACCGTGCCATGAAGAGGGAATTGGAGAAACTGAAAGGAAAATTGAAGAAAGGAGATGGTTATGAGTCAGAGGCTGAAGAGGTGGAGAGAGAAGACTATGAAGCCATAGTCCCACCAGACCAAAGACCCCTTTTGCAAGCATTGGAGAGGATGGGGGTTAAAGGAGGAGAAATTCCTACCTTCTATGGGAAGTTGAACCCAGATGAATGCATTGATTGGCTTGAAGCCTTGGATAATCACTTTGAATGTGATCATATCCCTCCTAGCCAAAAAGTGAAGATGGCAAAGGCCAAATTGAAAGGGTCTGCACTTAGTTGGTGGAACTTTGTGCAAAATGAAAGAGTTGATGATGGAAAGGAGCCTATCACCACTTGGAATAGGATGAAGGCTGAGATAAGAAGGCAATTTGTGCCAGAGGATTATGAGATCCTTGTGAATCAGAGGTTGCACAATCTAAGACAAAGGGATGCTTATGTAAGCACCTATACACAAGAATTTCACAACTTGACCCTTAGGGCCAAGGTTAATGAGACCAACAAGAAAAAGTTGGCAAGGTATGTTAGTGGCCTGAAGTTTAGCATACAAGATGAGTTGGCATTGATCAATTTGGAATCAGTCCATCAATGTTTCAACCTTGCTTTGAAGATTGAGGAGAAACACAAAAGGAGAGGAGAGTCAAATAAAGGGAGAGGCAGCAACTTCAGAGGTAGAGGAGGAAGGTTCCAAGGAAGGAACTCTTTCTTCAAGGATGAAAACAAAAATTAGAGTGCAGAGGTAGAATCCAATCAGAGGGGAGCCTTTAAAGGAAGAGGAACCAATGGCAATAGAGGAAGAGGTACTGGCAGAGGCAGAGGAGGCCAGGTCTTCACTAGCAGATGCTTTACTTGTAACCAGACAGGGCACCAATCCTTTAGATGTCCCCAAAAAGGAGGAGACAGTAGCAGACCCGGAGACAAAAGGGTCAATTTGTTACAAGAAGAAGAAGATGGTCAGAGCACCACTGCATACCAAACTGTCACTTCAAGACCTGCAGATGCAGAACAAGGTGAGTTCCTCATGATACAAAGGACCCTACTCAAAGTGACATTCCCTGCAGAACCACCTCAGAGAAAAGCATTGTTCAGGACACATTGCAAAGTGAAGGGAAAGGTATGTAAGTTAATTGTAGATTCAGGATCAACTGATAATATAGCATTTAAATAAATGGTGGATAAATTAAAGTTGCCTAAGATACCACACCCATACCCTTATAAAGCTTCTTGGTTAACAAAAGACAAACAAACTCTGGTCAATGAACAAGTATGGGTAGATTTTACCTTAGGGGAATATTCTGACAGAGTTTTATGTGATGTAACCGAAATGGATGCATGCCACCTCTTATTAGGGAGGCCATGGCAGTTTCATGTCAAGTCTAAACATAATGGGGAAAAAAACATCTACACCATAACCAAGGGGGGTATCAAGTACACCATGAGACCTTTGCCGGATGATGACAAGTCTGATCATGTGGTTAGTAGTGTTGCATTGGTAGGGGAGAAAGAATTCTTGAAAACCTTGAAGGAGAAGGATACACCATGTTTTTCCATTGTTGTCAGACCCAAACAAGAGTCTAGAAACCTGATCAAAGACAAACCAAAGTTAGACCAATGGAGAGAAGACATAGGGCCAAAAGAAGTCAGGGATTTGCTGCACAAGTACCATGGGATTGTTGCAGGTAGCATCCTATCTACATTGCCACCTAAGAGGGAAGTAAGCCATTGCATTGACCTTATACCAGGGGCTACATTACCAAACAAAGCTGCCTACAAGTTGACCCCAGAACAGAATGAGGAGATAGCAAAACAAATAGGTGAGTTGTTGTCTAAGGGCCTCATAAGGAAGAGTGTGAGCCCATGTGCAGTACTTGCTGTACTTGCACCCAAAAAGGAAGGAACTTGGAGGCTCTGTACTGATTCAAGGACCATAAAAGAAATTACAATCCGGTATAGATTCCCCATGCCTAGAATGGAAGATTTGCTTGATTGCCTAGGGGGAGCCAAGGTGTATTCTAAAGTGGACCTAAAGAGTGGATATCACCAAATAAGGATCAGAGAGGGTGATGAGTGGAAGACAACATTCAAAACCACTGAGGGTCTCTATGAATGGCTTGTGATGCCATTTGGGCTATCAAATGCCCCTAGCACCTTCATGAGACTAATGAATGAGGTGCTTAAACCATTTCTCAATAAATTTGTTGTAGTTTACCTTGATGATATTCTCGTGTTTAGCAAAGATGAAGATGAACACCTAAGGCATTTAGATCTTGTTTTGAAAAGGTTGCATGAAGAAGACTTAAAGATAAATTTGGAAAAATGTACATTTGTGAAAGAGGAATTAATATTCCTAGGTTTTGTTATTTCTAAAGATTGTTTGAAAATGGATCCTTCCAAGATTGAAGCAATTGTTAATTGGCCATCACCTACTAGTGCTAGTGAGGTGAAGAGTTTTCATGGTCTTTGTAACTTCTATAGGAAATTCATTAAGAATTTTAGTGGCATCTTTGCTCCAATGATAGACACCATTAAGGGGGGCAAAAAGTGTAATTTTCAATGTACTAAAGTAGCAGAGGAGTCATTTGAGTTCTTGAAATAGAGAATAGCCCAAGAGCCTATCCTTAGGTTCCCTGATTTTAACAAGGTGTTTACAGTTGAGTGTGATGCAAGTATTAAAGCAATTGGGGGAGTGCTAAGTCAGGAGGGCAGACCAGTAGCATTTTTCAATGAGAAACTCAATGATGCCAAGCAAAAATATTCAGTATATGACTTGGAACTATATGCCATGGTTCAATCCTTGAAAAGGTGGAGGCATTACTTGTTGCCTAAGGAATTTATAGTGTTCACTGATAACCAAGCCCTGAGTTTCCTTAATAGACAAGACAAACTAAGTCAGAAACACATAAAATGGATGGAATTCATGCAAGCATACACATTTTCAATTAAGCACAAGAAAGGCATTGTAAATAAGGTTGCAGATGCATTGAGTAGGAGGAACTTAATGATACAAACAATTGATCTTGAGAGTGTTGGAATAGATTCCATGAAAGACATGTATCCTCATGATGATGATTTCAAAGAAATATATAATGTTTGCCTTGAAATGAATGATAGGTATCATACTGATTATGTAGATTTTTTGATTCAGGAAGGATTGCTCTTCAAGGGTGGACAGTTATGTGTGCCAAAGGGTTCTTGTAGAGAGAACATAATCAAAGAAAAGCACTGTGGCAGCATGTTGGGTCATTTTGGACTGGATAAAACATTGGAGCAAGTGAAGAGGTTCTATTATTGGCCAAAATTACAGGCAGATGTCAGAAGGTTTGTGGAGAGTTGTTGGATATGCCAAAAGGCCAAGGGCCATACATCTAATGCTGGGTTATATACTCCCTTACCTATTCCTTGTAGACCATGGGATTCCATTAGTATGGACTTTGTGTTAGGCCTACCTAAGACAAAAACAGGTCATGATAGTGTGTTTGTAGTCGTGGACAGATTTTCTAAGATGGCCCACTTCATTCCTTGTAGGTCTACACACAATGCATCTAACATTGCAGGACTCTTCTTTAGGGAAGTAGTAAGACTCCATAGATTGCCTAGATCGATCATTTCTGATAGGGATCCCAAATTCCTTGGTCATTTTTGGAGGACACTATGGAAAAGGTTGGGTACAAACTTGAACTTCTCATCAGCATACCATCCCCAATCTGATGGCCAAACTGAAGTCACAAATAGGTCATTAGGTAACTTGCTAAGATGCCTATCACAACAACATGGAGGGTCATGGGATACCATATTATCTCAGGCAGAATATGCCTATAATGATTCAGTCAATAGGAGTACAGGCCTCACTCCATTTCAAATAGTTTATGGGGATCATCCTAGAGGTATTCTTGAACTGAGAGATGTCAATACAATTGAGAGGAAGAGTGCACAAGCAGAAGATTTTGCTAATGTGATGAAGGATGTACAGCAACAAGTGAAGGACAGGTTACAAAAGGCAGCAGATAAGTACAAAAACCATGCAGATAAAAAGAGGAGAGACTTGCAATTCAAAGTAGGTGACCTTGTGATGGTGCACCTTAAGAAGGAGAGATTGCCTAAAGGGCAATACACCAAGCTTATGATGAAGAAGGCATGACCCTTCAAGATTCTGCAAAGATGTGGCAACAATGCATATAAGATTGAACTCCCACCAGAGATTGGTCTATCACCTATTTTTAATGTTTCTGATCTTTATGCTTATAAGGAATCTAACACATGTGATGCAAGGACAGGAATACAAGACAAGGTGACAGAGACTCCATTCCCAAAGGTCATTCCACCAAAGATTGAATGCATCCTAGACAAGAAAGTCACTAGACAAACAAGGAAGCATACCTATTATACCTATTTGGTCAAGTGGGTTGGATGTCCTCATGAAGATGCAACTTGGATGAAAAGGAAGGAAATTGAGAAGGCAGGTTTTGATTTTGACTCAATCCCAACTCAAGGGACTTGATTTCTTTGAAGGTGGGTAGTATGGTGCAGAGCACCAAGGGCATACAAAGAAGATGACAAGCAATTGAAGGAGGCAAGGTCTCATCCAAGGAACAATGAAACCTAGACACATTTCAAACTCCATGGGTCATGGACCTATAAGTGTTATTTGATCTTGTTTCCTTGTATAAATGGAAAGTAGATAGGTTGATTAGTCTTGGAATAATGTGCCCATATTGTAAAGGCACTTGGTACAATTTGGTGTTCTATAAACCATGTGCCAAGTAGCCTAAAAGGGCTAAATAATACTTTAGAGGTCTAGATTAGGAAATAAGTTATGTTTTGTATCCACTTAGTGGAAAATGTCATTTCTCATGTTTTTAGAGTCATTTGAATAGGTTTGGGCAATTTTCATAAGGTTTGAAGATCAAACAAACTAAAATGCAAAAGTTGCAAATGTTGTCAAGCAACTTTGAAAAGTTGCTGAGCAGTTTTGTGAAGAAGTTGCTCGGACTAGTGTGGAACCAATTCCAACCATCCTCTGAGCATTTGATCAGTCTTATGGGCCTATATAAACACTAAGTCATCTTCCCCTTGAGAACAAATGACATGGTACTCATTTTGCTTGAGAAATAATAAAGATCCAGTTATTTTCTTGTCAATTTCTCTGCTCTCGGGTATACACACGTGTGGTACGGACACCAGATGAAGGCATAGTAACATTTTTGTAATCCTTGGTGACTTACCTCTCTGTTACACTTGGTTTGGAGGTCAAAGGAGATCGGTACTGAAAGTTATCTTCATTTCTTCCTAAGTAGCCTGCAAACCCTCACAAACCAGGGTTTGGTCAAAGATGGATGTGTAGGGCACCGCTGCACCATTCAAATTGGATCAAACCCAATGAATATGCTAGAAAACATAATGTACTTTATCATTTTAGGAGTAGGAGTCATAGTTTCAACATGGTGGATCAGAACACTCAAGCCTTAGGCCAAATCTAACCATTGATTTGGACCCAGAATTGTAGAATCTGCAAATTTTGAGTGTATGGGATTGTTAGGATCCTAGAAATTGGTGGAATTGTTGTTGTTTGATCAAGACAAGTCATCCTAAGACCAAGTTTGGGGTTAAGAACCCATCCCTAGCAAGTTTACCTTGAAATCCAAGCCTAAGGTGCACATTAGGCCTGTTGAACTTTGTGAATTTTCCATATGCTAGATTAACTCTAGAATCTAAGTCTTTGGGATTTGTTAGAACATCCAAAAGGGTATCTGAAAGTGGGATCTATTTGTAGAGTTATTCAGAAGAATACAAAGTTATTGCCCTAAATCAGGTTTGGGGGACCTATAAGGATTTCTAGGTCCAAACCCACATTTGTCATTGTAGTATTTTGGGAACGAAGCTAATAGGTTGGATTGTGTCATTTGGGCATATTAAGGTGTTTGGAATACATTTTTGCAATTGGATAAGAGTGCCTAGAGTGGTTGGGCATCTTGTGAAGTGCTTCCACTGCCACCTCTGCATCACTCTCCCATCCTTTACTCTCTCACACTCTCAAACTCTCTCCCATCCCCTACTCTGTCTCTCTTACACACACACACACACTCCCATCCCCCCTCTTTCTTTCTCTCTGCCACAACCTACTTTCTCTCCTCCATCATCGTACTCTCTCTTTGCCACCCCCTACTCTCACACTCTCACACTCTCTCCCATTCCATACTCTCTCTCTTTCACAGATACACACACTCTTATCCCCCCACTCTTCTTCTCTCCCATCCCCTACTGTCTACATTTGTCACACACACTCCCATCCCCCTATCTCTCTCCCTCTCCCTCTCCTACCACCTACTATCTCTCTCGCAAGTTCTCTTTCTTCCTCTCTCTCTCTCTCTCTCTCTCTCTCTCTCTCTCTCTCCCATCCCCTACTTCTCTCTCATACTCTCCCATCCTATAATCTCTCTCTCTCTCTCTCTCTCTCTCTCTCTCTCTCTCTCTCTCTCTCTCTCTCTCTCTCTCTCTCTCTCTCCCTCCCATCCTGTACAAGCTCTCTTTGCCACCACCTACTCTCTCTCACACTCTCACACTCTCTCCCATCCCCTACTCTATCTCTCTTACACACACACTCCCATCCTCCTTATCTCTCTCTCTCTCTCTCCTCTCCCATTCCCTACTCTCTAGATTTGTCACACACTCCCATCCCCCCTCTCCCACTCCCTCTTGCACCACCTACTATCTCTCTCTCTCAAGTACTCTCTCTCCCTCTCTACATTCTCTCTCCCATCCCCTACTCTCACTCTCTCTCTTCCATCCCCTACTCTCTCTCTCACTCTCTCCCATCCTCTACTCTCTCTCTCTTGCCCCCATCTTGTATGCGCTCTCTCTTCCACCTCCTACTTTCTCTCAAACTCTCACACTCTCTCCCATCCCTTGCTCTATCTCTCTTATAAATAAATACACATTCCCATTCCGCCCCCCCCCTCTCTCTCTTGTAGTCCTTGTCCCACTACCTACTCTCTCCTATCCCCTACTCTATCTCTCTTACACTCTTCCATTCCACCTCTCTCTCCCTCCCACTGCCTACTATCTCTCTCTCTCACTCTCTCCTTCTCTCCCTCTCTCTCCCATCCCTCTAACATTGCTTACTCTCTCTATCTCTCTCTCCCTTCTCCCATTCCCTACTCTCTCTCTTTCAAACACATACACTCATCCCCCCTCTCTCCTCTTCCATCCCCTAATTTTTCTCTCACTCACTCTCCCTCTCCCACTCCCTCTCCCACTACCTCCTACTCTCTCTCTCTCTCTCTCTCTCTCTCTCTCTCTCTCTCTCTCCCCCCCCCCTCTCTCCTCTTCCATCCCCTACTTTTTCTCTCACTCACTCTCCCTCTCGCACTCCCTCTCCCACTACCTACTCTCTCTCTCTCTCTCTCTCTCTCTCTCTCTCTCTCTCTCTCTCTCTCTCCCCCCCCCCCCCCCTCTCTACTCTCTCTTACATTTTCATACTCTCTCCTATCCCCTACTCTCTCTCTCTTTCTCTCTTACACACATTTCTATCCCCCCTTTCTCTCCCTCTCCCATTGCCAACTCTCTCTTCCATCCCCTACTCTCTCTCAAGCTACTTTGTCTTCCCCCTCTCCCATTCCATACTCTCTCTCTTTCACACACATCCACTCCCATCCTCCTCTCTCTCACTCTTCCTCTCCCACTCCATCTCCCATTGCCTACTCTCTCTCTCCCCCATCCCCTACTCTTAATCTCTCTCTCCCAACCTATGCTCTCTCTCATGCTTACTCTCTCTCCCATCCCCTACTTTCAATCTCTTTCCCCCATCCCAGATTCTCTCTTTTCCACCCCTACTCTCTCTCTCACTTCCTCTCTCTCGCATCCTATACTCTCTTTACCACCCCTACTCTCTCTCCCATCCTATACTCTCTTTGCCACCCCAACTCTTTTTCACTTTCTCTCTCCCCTCTCCCATTCCCTACTTTCTCTCTATCTCTCTCACACACACACATAGCCATTCCCTTATCCCCCCCCACCTAGTTCTCTTATGCAATTTAGGTCTTAATAGTGCATGTGCACTATAGCGTGCATGTGCTACTGAGAAATCATGTTTTAAATAGCATGTGCACTCTATAGGGCACACAGGCTATAGAAATCTTATTTAAACCGAAGCCTAAGGCTTGGTTTTGCCTTGGAGATCCAACCCAAAGGTTTAGAGTTTATGAATAGGTTTGAGACATGTTTTCCAGCAAACATACCAAAAATGATTATTTTTTCTTGTGTGCTCCCCTTCAAGATTCCTCGTGGTTGGGTATCAATAAGATCAGGTTACATAGCATTATAGGTCTCTGTGTTAGCTATCTAACCATATAATTTATTTTTAATTTTAACTATTTCAAACCTTTGATCTATAATTTCTTTTGAATGTATGTTCATTTTTTGTGAAAAACCACCATGTACTAATTGGGCTATAGATTTTAGCCCATTCATCAAATTTTGCAACAACTTAGTTTTTTATAAACTAGACTCCATTCTACACACTTTGAAAAAAAAAAGTTTTTATTTTAGATTAGTTTTCAATTATTTCTAGGGGGAGCACACAAATATTTCACATTTTTGGGATGTGTCTAGTTAAAAAATTCATTAAAAAAAAAATACACACTATAAAATTACCCAAAAAATCTGGGATAAACTACATAGTGTTAAGTAACTTTTGACTAGAGTGATTAAAGAATTTTAAAAAAAAAGTTAAAATTTTAGTGGGGTCACACTTTGTACTGTGTTATGTTTTTTTGGAATAAACAATACCACTTTTTGTGGCCCCCTTTTTTGAGGACCTAAAACTAAACCATTTTGAAAAAAAATTAGTAGTTTAGAAACTAGATTCAAAGGACTACGACTTTTTTTTTTTTTTTTTCATATCTTAAAATTTTGAGCGTAACTATCTTCAAATTCTTGTTGAAGTTCAAAATTTGTAGATTTTAGGAAAAAGATGTCCACTTATACCCCCCTTTTGGCACCACAACTTTGTGCACTTACCCTATGGCCACTAACAATATATGATTGATTCTTGTAAGTTTTGTATTTTTGTTTCAATTTTTATTCATGTTGTTTTTTGTTGAAAATAATTGATCAATTTTATATTTTCTTTGATGTTACACAAAATGTCATATCTTTACCAGTCAGTGTATGTCGAACTCACTCAGATGATGAAGTCAGTTTCATGTGTCTATCGAGAATTCTAGTGTTTGCTAAGTTTAGAAGATAGTGTCTACTAAGTTCACTTGGGTGTTGAATAGAAGTATGCAGAAGGTGAGTGTTAACCAAGCTCACTCAGGTAACAAAGTAAAGTTTGAAGGAATCAATGTTAACCAAGCTCACTCAGTTATCAAAGGAAGTTTTTGAAGATGCAATGTTAACCAAGTTCACTTGGTTAACATAGGAAAACCATTTTAGTGTTAGTATCTATCGAGCAGGGTCACCTAACAAAGGATTTTCTTGTTTTGGCATAATGAGTTTAATGGATTTGTTTGTTGGTTCTAGCTGACACAAGAGATAAATATTAATTGTTATAAGTTATATATTCAATCTGACCTAAAAATTTCTATGGTATAAGTTCAAGTTGAGCATTGAATGTGAGAGTGTGTAGAAGAGAAGAAGATGCTTAGAGGAAGAAAATTGGAAGGATAAGTTAAATAACCTTGTTGGGTAAAAAAGATTAATTTGATCAAGAAGGATCAAGTATTCAAGCTAGAATTGAGATTCAAAATCAGAAATATAGTTGCATCAACAATTAGGTCATATCATTGTTACTCTCTAACTATTGCGAAAGTGTATCAAATCTCTTAACTGAGTTGGCTTAATAGCTATTTGCCAAATGCTTTAACAAGGTGAGATTTCTAGGTTGAAGTTTCTAAAGACCTTTAACAAGGCCACTCCTAATAGTGTGATTAAATTCTCTAAAAGGGTCACACCTAATAGTGTATTTTGTAACCTTGAATAGGGTTGGCTCCTAATCGGGCTCACTTCAGAAGAGTGAAAAATACTAACTAGTTGCAATTGGTGGTTTCCCCAAATTGGGTTTCCACGTTAAATCTTGGTGTCACTTGGTCATGTTATTTATTTTATTTGCATACAACTAAGTTAATTAAGGTTAATTACAATTAATATCTTAAGATCTACATGTTCAGTATTTTTTGAGTAACAATTGATGTTATAGTCCTTGCCGAGTTACAACATATTGTTAGTGTTAACCAAGTGTATGTGTGTTAACCGAGTAACAATAGTTTTAGTAGAGTTTATGTTTTTTATTGACATCTTAGGGATCAAGGATTTATTTTTGTGGTAATTGATTCACCCCTCCCCTCTCAGTTACTCCTCTTATATTTCCAATAATTGGTATCAGAGCTTTTGGTGCTTATAAAGAAGGTTTCAAGGACCTAAGTTGAAGATCACAATGTCCTACAAGAGAGAGATTCCCAAGTCAAAAAAAGATAAATTCAAGGCATGGAAAGAACTTATAAAGCCACATCTAGCAACCATTAGTGATTAAAGTCTAAAATATTTGAATCCTCAATATAAGCCTACTACTGGAATAATGACTATGGAAGAGATTGTCGAAAAGAAAAATCATAATATCATGATGATTGACATTGCATCAACTCTTAACTATGTTGAATTTGATGAGGTCGAAGAATGTACTAATACTCATGAGATGTGGAAAAAGATAAATAATATCTATGGAGGCAATGATAATGTGAGAAGAGCCAAGGTAGAAAGCTTGAGAGGTCAGTTTGATCAGATGAAGATGACAGAGGATGAAAATATTGCAAAATATGTTAAGAGAATCAAAGCTAGTGTTAGTGCAATCAAAGCCTTTGGAGAGAATATTGATGATGTTATAGTGGTCAACAAGGTACTCAGAACCATTCTTCTTATATATGCAATAAGAGTTTGAGCTATTCAAGAGATGAGATGTGATCCAAATAACAGGACTAGTGGGAAGATTGACAAAATTTGAGCTAGATAACTATGATAATTACATTTCTAGTTCTATCAATCTTGAGTTTGCATTTGAAGCCAATTTGTCACTCAAGAAGAAAGCTACAAAGTCTAAAAGAAAACAATACAGAAGAGAAGAGGAAGATAGTTCTAACAGTAATCTTGAAGTCATTGAAGCACTTCTTGCAAGGAGATATGCCAAAGGCAAAGGAAAGTATAGAGCTAAAATTCCTCTAATTTATTTTTCTTGTGAAGAAGTCGTTCACATTGCTGCAAGGTGTCCAAATAGAGAAGACAAAGATGAAAAGAAGAAAAATGATGTAGGAGAATCTTGGGTTTTATTGTAATCCTACATGTTTGGAGGGATTTTGGTTAAGTGTTGTGGAGCTTGGCAAATACTAGTGTTTGGCATACACTGGGAGCTCGGCATGTTCTAGAAACTTGACATGGTCTTTGCTTGCTTGGCATGGTCTAGGAACTCGGTATGTTCTTTGGTTTCTTAGCATGGTATGGGGACTTGGCATGGTCTTTGGTTACTTAGCATGGTCTAAGAACTCCGTATGGTCTTTGGTTTTTTTAGCATGGTTTGGGGACTTGGCATGGTATTTGGTTGCTTGGCATGGTCTATGGAGCTTGGCCTTGCTTAGGAATTTGGTGCCTATTGTAGGCCATGTAACTAATTTTCCATAATGAGTTAGAGTATGAAAATTTTAGGGATTGAAGATAACTTTGACTACTAACTATGATTCAAAGAAGGAGTTATAATTCAATCAGAGTCAGGAGATAACACAATTTTACTTAGATACCAATTTTGGGCATTTAATTTTTGTTGCAGGTGGACTTGTGACATTTCATTTATGTATTTGTAATTAATTTATGTGTTGTACTAACTTTTGGCTTAGATTGGTATAAGTAGGGGTTGTGGGGAAGTCTTTTTTAATTATTTATCCATCTTGGAGAAGAGGAGGATCTAGAGGAGCAAATTTGAAGAGGGCTAGTAGCTGAGGCTTGCGAGTACAAGTTGAGATCTTGGAGGTTTCTACTAGAGTGTGGATTTGGACTAGCTAAGGTTTGATTTGGATCTTGAGGGATCTTTCAAAACTATTACTTACTTTTTATTTGGCCATAACTGGGAAGGCCTTACAACTCGACACATTGCATGTAATTAGTTATATCTATGAATAAACTATTGTGATTTGGCTTCAAATCTTGCATTGTTGTTTGTGTTTCCACTGTGTGGTTATTTGCTAGGGGCTAAGATATATCCTTTAGGGATTATCATACCTTGCACTATGTTATATTGTATTAGAGCATAGTTGTTCCTGAGCATGTAGACAAATTGCCAAAGTTGAGGTAGTTTGCATGAGGATCATGGGTTGGAGAAGGTTGATTTGGCAGAGTTGATTGATCTCTTGGATTTGTAGATCTGTTGCTTAAGGTTTGTGAAAACCTTGGAAGATGTCTCCAAGAAGATTAGACCCTAGGATAATTGATGGTCTTAGTGATGCTATGGAAGATTGAATCTCAGAGAATATGAGAGCAGAGTTCAGATTTGAGATTGCACTGATGAAGAGTGACATGATTGTTGAAACTGTAAGTGCTTTAGGTGGCATACCAAGGCATTTGCCTATTGAAGGTAGTTATGAGGAAGTTTCCAAAGACATTGAAGTTTCTCAATCAAGTAGTGAGGATAGAACTAATCATGTGGAGAGACCTATTGGAATTAGGGCTGGTCAGTTTGCTCGACCTGGATTTAAGTTGAAACTAAAGCATAAGATGGAGGTTTCTAATTTCTCAGGTACTTTGAATCCTAAAGACCTAATTGGTTGGATTGGTGAATTGGAAGACTACTTTGAGCTTGAGGACATTGAAGATCCACTTAGAGTAAGATTGGCACAAACTAAGTTGAAGGGACATGCTGCTCTTTGGTGGAAGGAATTACAAAGGGACAGAGAAGAGGAAGGTGAAATGAAGATCACTAGATGGAAATTGATGGTGACTAAGTTAAAGGCTAAATTCATTCCTACTAATTATGAGCTTGAGTTCTTTAAAAGGTTGCAAATTCTAAAATAGAAGGATATGACTATGAAGGATTATACTAAGGAGTTCTACAAGTTGACTATTTGGTCTGGGTATAGAGAATTGTCAAATGAAAAAAGTAGCGCAATACATTAATTATGAGATTCAATATTCAAGATGAGGTTGGTATGTTGAATATTTCTTCAATTGAGGATGCTTACTAGTATGCTTTAAGAGTAGAGGAGAAGCTAGAGAGGAAGAATCAAGGTAGTTCTCGAGGAAAGGAGAAGTAGGATAGCTCAGCACAAGTTAAACCAAATATAGAAGGTGAATAGAAAAGAAGGACAGGTGGAGGTTGGTTCTAAGGTAATTGTTTCAAGTGTGGCCAAGAAGGGCATAGATATTTTGAATGTCCAATTGCAAGGACAACTATGTTATGAATGAGGATGTAGTCCTAGACATTCAGCTAAATAAGGAGAGAGCTTGTTAGCTCAGTGAGTACTAAATGGTGAGATGACATTGGATTCTTGTCAGAGGACTAGTTTGTTCAAAACTTATTGTAAGTCTAGTGGTAAAGTCTATAAAGTGATTGTGAAAGGTGGTAGTACTGATAACCTTGTTGTTGAGGAGATGGTTCAAAAACTTTTTTTGAAGAGAGTGAGACATCCTTATCCTTATAGGATTGGCTGGTTGCAAGGTGAGCATACTTTGGAAGTGGGGGAACAATGCCTTGTTGATTTCTAGATTGGGTATTATAAGGATCAAGTGTTGCGTGATATTGTAGATATGAATAGTTGTCATGTATTACTTGCTAGACCTTGGTAGTATGTTTGCATGGCTGTGCATGATTGTGTTAGAAATGTGTTTACTATTGAGAAAGGTGGTAGGAAGTTTTCCCTAATTCCTTTGTAGAATGAAGAGCTTGGTAGGAGGAACCTAAGTATTGGTAGCCAAGTTGAGTTAGCAAATTTTGAGAAGGTTGAAGATTAGCATGGAAAGCATACCTATGGAAGACATGTGGTGGATGTAAAGAAGAAGAAGAAAAACAAGGGAAAGAATGTACAATTTGAAGACTTGGAGGACATGTATGTGAAGAACCAGTTTGGAATTTATGAGCTAAATCCCAGAAGATGTTCTTTTAGTTAAAAGAACATCTTTCTAAATCTGGGGTGTCTGATGTAGGAGCATCTTGGGTTTTCTTGCAATCCTACATGTTTGGAGGGATTTTGGTTAAGTGTTGTGGAGCTTGGTAGATATTAGTGTTCAACATACACTAGAAGCTTGGCATAGTCTAGGAGCTTGGCATGATCTGGGAACTTGACATGGTCTTTGGTTGCTTGGAATGGTTTGGGAAATTGGTATGGTCTTTGGTTGCTCGGTATGGTCTGGGGACTCAGCATGGTCTTTGGTTGCTCATCATGTTTTGGGAAGTTAGTAGGATCTTTGGTTTCTTAGCATGGTCTGGGAACTTGTCATGGTCTTTGGTTGCTTGACATGGTCTATGGAGCTTAGCCTTGCTTAGGAATTTGGTGGCTATTGAAAGCCATGTAACTAGTTTTCTACAATGAGCTAGAGGATTCAAATTTTACAGATTGAGGAGAGCCAAGAATAATAACTATGGTTCAAAGCATGAGTTCTAATTCAATCATAGCTAGGAGATATCACCATTCTACTCAGATATTCATTTTGTGCATTTAATTGTTGTTGTAGGGCAACTTGTGGTATTTAATTTATGTATTTGTATTTAATTTTTGTTCTAGGCTGACTTGTGGCTTAGATTGGTATAAGTAGGGGTTGTGGCAAAGTCTTTTGTCATTATTCATCCATCTTGGAGAAGAGAAGGAGCTAGAGGAGTAAATTTGAAGAGGGCTAGTAGCTTAGGCTTGTGAAACAATGAGATTTCTTGGAGGCTTGCGAGTGCAAGTTGAAATCTTAAAGGTTTCTACTAGAGTGTGGATTTGGACTAGCTAGTGTTTGACTTGGATCTTGAGGGATCTTGTAGAACTATTACTTGCTTTGTATTTGGCCATAACCAGGAAGGCTTTATAGTTTGACACATTGCATGTAATTAGTTATATCTATGAATAAACTATTTTGATTTGGCTTTAAATATTGCATTATTGTTTGGGTTTCCACTGTGTGGTTATTTCTTAGTGATGCAGGAGCATCCAGAGGTATAAGGGCAATCTTGTGTCACCCAAAAAAATGTACTTAGACTTAGTTTCTATTTCATGTCTTTACATTTTTGGATACCCATTTGGGTCAAATAAAGGTTCCAACTCTCACAGTTGCACTATCAGTGTGTTTGAAAATACCAAAAAAATACGAGCATGCAATTTGGCCATCATTTTGGTGACCTAGAAGGTGTGAATTTGCCAGATGAATATAATTGTGATTTAGAGCATTCTAGAAAAAGAATCAAGTCAAAAGGCCCCACGGTTTGAAAGTTATTGCAGTTTTTCGAGTTTTGGAGACCTCCTAAGAATGCTTCAAAGTCAGGTTTGGGGCATTAAATGACCTCGAAAAGGGTCAAGAAATGGGGGACGAGCAAAGATGGTCCATAGGACTATAGAGTGCTTCAAGAGCTTTTTGAAAATGTAAACGGTTCGTCAATCAGAGCTGCAGTTCAAAAGTTATGCCTCCCGGAAGTTTGGTTACCGTTTCTAGATTCTTCTAGATTTGCACCGACTTCTAACGCAGCTTTCAGAACCTTCTATTTCGTCGGTGGATGCCTACTAGCACTTTCTAGAATGTACTCCTAGTCCTTAACCCTCCGGGGTCTATTTAAGGAGATTTCTAGCATTGTAAAAGGTAGTTTGGAGTGGAGTTTCAGAGGAGGTACTGAAAGGAGAAATTATCTCCAGATTTATGCTATTGTAAGCCCTTAGGGCATGTTCTGAAGTTTATTTTCTCTGTACTATTTGTACTAGCTTATTTTCTCAGTTAATATAATTTCCCTTTTCTGTTGTGTCCATTCTGTTCTTGGGTTGTGTCCCCATCACTTAGGGGCTAGGATATCTCCTTTGGTGATTCTCCTACCTTGCACTACATCAAAAAACAAGTATAAATGAAAGAAGGATTTTAAAATCTACAAGGAATACAAGGACAAAGGTAAGAAGTCTTGTATCATGGTTAAAGATTCAAATAGTGGTGATAATGATGAAATGGTCTATATTGCCATAAAAGATGAATTTGGTAATGAAGAAGATAAAATGACACTTATCTCTCATGTTAGAAAAAATGATACATGGATTATTGATAGTGGTTTTTTCTCATCATATGACTGGTGATAAAATAAAGTTTGAACATAAGGAACACTGTTATGGTGGAAGTGTAATATTTGTAAACAATGAGCCATGTTGCATAAAAGAAAAAGGTTGTATTTCTCTAACCAATGAACTCAAATGTGGTTGAAGGATTGAAACATAATCTACTAAGTGTGGCATAATTGAATAAACTTAGATTCAAGGTAGAATTCATGAATGGGAAGGCCAAGATGCTAGATGGAAAATGAGATCTAGTTGGGTCCTATAACCAAACAAAAGGTAACTTATTCTACCTAGATCTTAGTTAAAGTTCATGTTTCATCACTCAAGTAGAAGAAAGATGGTTATGGAATAAAAGGTTATGTCATGCAAACTTTGATAACCTGATCAAGATAAGAAAAAACAAAAGAGTAATAAGTATTCCTAGTCTAAGGAAATTGTTGTGATTTCACAACCCACACCCATTTCTCCTAAAAAAGGGATCCCCTAGTAAGTTGTTGTTTCCAAAACCCCTATTCTAGGGCTTAGGTCATTTTAGAGCTCCCCCTAGAGTTTGGGTCTAGCCTTTATCTTTAACTAAGAAGTCCTTGGTGTCAGAACTCAGATAATTTGGGAGAAAAGAGTGTTTTGTGCATAAAAGCACACTAGCACACATGCACACCTATCCAAGGTGTGCTAAATGCATAAGTGCACACTCTTTTCCCTTTGGATATGTGCATTTTCAAATGGTGTACACATTGGGATTAGGGCTACATAAGCTCGGTACCCTCTCCCCTTTCCTCTGAACCTCAAAAGGTGACCTAAACCTACACAGAAAATAAAAAACCAAGTGTTAGATAACACAAAAGGTGTGTACATGTGCAACTCATCAATGTGCACATGTGAACACCTTTTTCCATTCATTAAATAACTAAAAAACATGAAAAAGAACCTAACACAAACTAAACATCTACAAAAAGTTGTGCATGTGCACACCTTTTGGGTTTATAACCTAAGGGTTTTCCCAAGGTAATGGTGTGTAGATGTGCACCTTGCAAAGATGTGCATCTACACAATATTTTTTGCTGAAATAAAAAACACTAAGGGTATGTTAGTAAAAAAGTAAATTTCCAGCCCTTTCACATATGCACTCCCACATGCATATGTATAGTAGCACACATGTGCATGTGCAGACCCCATCAAGGTGCACACGTGCACATGTGCACAACTACATATAAAATGACTAATGAGGGGTCATTAAGCATACCTGTCAAGGTGGATAAGGTATGTTATTTTGCATTCTAGGGCTATTTGGGGGAATTGAACTAGTTTTTCATTGTTTTTGTGTTTTGGGTTTAGTTTTTTAACAAATTTGGGTTTGTTTTTAAGTTTAATTATAGCTTTCTTGAATAATGTCTATTCTTTTGTGTAGATAAAATGGTGTCATCATCATCCTCAATGGAAGAAAAGATTTCTTTTAAGCTTGTTGTCTTTAAATACCAAGGTATACCAAAAAAATCTTGCTTTGATGATGAACATGTAGAAATTAGAGACATTGAGCTCGGACATATTGACTAGAATGCATTCCTCACCATTTTCAACAAGCCTTAAGAAAGATCCACAATGGTATCAACTATGATTAGGTTTAGGCTAGTAAATGAAACATAACATCTGACTTCTATATAATGTTCTAAGTTAATTATGACCTTGGCAGAACATTATGTGCTAGGAGAAAAGATTGTTAAAGAGTGTCATAGGGGAGATATTCTGGGACCTTAAACAAAAGAATATTGAGAATGCGTTTCATCTTACAAGGGCTGATCAATATGTAAAGATGACCTATGATCATGCAGAAAGATGGTATTGAGAGAATAAAAAGGAAGCCAAAGAAATAATTCAATCTTCCTTCCTAATAGACAAAACACTAGTAGGTCGTAGAGTCAGGAAAGTAGATATGACATGAGGGTACATCAAGGATGATATTGAATACACAATTTTCCTTTTGAGTAGAGCCATGGGACTCCCTATAGTGGAACACCTTCACATTTGGATGGTGCACTTCATAGAGACCATTAGGATGACAAAAATGCCAATAGATTGGACTACTATCCTTAGTGATAAGCTACATGAGAAGTTGATAGACATAAAAGTTGACCTAGGATTTTATATGACATCATACATGGTGTACTTATTGGCAACTTGAATAACTAACTACCCAAGACTTTACAAAAGAGGTAGCTTACAAGATGCCAATGCATGGCCTTATGTGGTACACCCTTAGTTGGTGAAGAAGAAGCTTTCAGATCAAAACAAAGAATAAAAGATAATGATTGAAAATTTTATATTCGCAATCATCTAATTCATAGAGGGTGATAATGCTAAATGGATGTTAGCAAAGGCAACAACCAGAATCACAAAGATTGATGCCTACTACATATAGTTCAAAACATTCACACAACTAAGGGTAGTAGGCACACAATTGAACTCAATGAAGCTCCCAAGATATCCTTCTAATAGGCTTTTTTTTTACTTATTTCCAAGAAACTCACATCTGCATATGACATAGTGGGGAAATAGCATAAGAAGACATGGATGTGGTCGATCACCATAGGCACTTTCAAGGTTAAGTAGAAGAAAGAGATTATGACCTTTGATTCAAAATGGGATCAGTATCCCTTGGAATAGTACAAATCCTCTCATGCATACTTTGATAATATTGGGATGGTGTAGCATCTGGTAGGGAAGTAGTTCGTACATGAGGATGCACTAGAAGACCACTAGATGAATGCGATAAACATAGAAGATGTCTTAGATCCATTGTATAATAGGGATAAAATCTATGACAGACTGATAATGAATGTAGAGATGAGAATGTAAACATTAATAATAGAGACAAGCACATAGTAGACACACAAAAATTGGCAAAGACCTATATTACACAATTTTGATCAATTAATGCAAATTAAGGAGGAAATTAGAAAAAAACAATAGACTTTCAAATAAAAAATCTCATTAGGACATTAATTATTTATCAAATCAACAAGACCTAAATCAACTTTAAAAAGAGGAGAAAAATAATTCAAAATTATAAAATGAAATTCAAAAAGGGAGAAAGAAAAAGACAAACTTTTGAAAACAAATAGAACATTTATTAAATCAATAAAGTCTTTTATCCTCACAAAAGTGAAAATCCCCCTTTCACATTTAAAAGAATTGGAAAAATCTTCATTTATCCTCAAAACCAAGTCTATTGGACTCTTTCTCCTGGTCTCGTATGAGATATTTTCAAGTTTCACCTCCGTCCACCAATCAAAGGTAAAATCCCGATTCTTACCCCAACCCCTTCTAAAATCCTATAAATAAGAGAGAAATTCAAGAGCTAAGGGACTCAAGTTTTAGGCATCTGCACTATAGGCACATTTTGAGTTATCATATTAGCATTGTCATTATAGCAAGGTTATGTCATTTTGAATAGCATTTTAGCACATGTTTAGCTCATTGCATACTTATTTCATAACATTCTAGAGTTTTTACCCTCATATACTCTGCCTTTTCATCTTAGATCTTGCACACATTCTTGTAGATCTACACTTCAAGCATACTCCCATTCTAGAACTGTCACTAAGATATTGGTCTTAGAGTTTTCTTAGTGGTTGTAGTTAGGAAAACATGGGATGTTCATAGAGTTTACCTTTTGACAATGATTTCTTTGGTTTAGTTAGTTTGTTATCATTTTATTTGCACTCTACATTGAAGTTTCATGAATACATGAATATACTGTGTACAAATTGGCACCCACTGTGGCGCTTGACCTCAAAGGCTCTACATTTTTCAATCTTTCTATCTAATCCTTTATCTTTAGTATATATCTATGTTTCGTGTTGGTTTCTTGTGCAAATTTGATTAATTGTAGGTTTTACATCATTCTAGAGGCTTTGTAATAGTGACAACAAACTCTCAAAGGCTTCCCCAAATACAAAAAGGCTAGATCTACAATTTCCCTATTTTAATGCTTCTAAGAAATCTTTTAATGCATTTGAAGCATCTTGTAATGCTTTTACAACTTTTTATAGTGCATCTAATCATTATTGTAGTGCATTTGCTTAGTCTTATAGTGCATTTGATTATTCTTATAGCACATTTGATTATTATTATAGCACATTTGAAGCTTCTTATAGTGCATTTACAACTTTCTATGACACATATGCTATTTTTTTTCATACATCTAATTAGAGATATTAACCTTCACATCTAATGTTCAAATCTGGTTTATGATTGTTTGCAGACTTCACCTTAGTTGATAAGAAATCTCAAGCTACTAGAAATGCAAGACAAGGAATGAAGACCCTTAGAAATGTGCCTAGCCTTTTCTAGCATTGAATTAGATAAGTGGACCTCAGCCCTTTTCAATTCAAAGTGCGGCATTTCTAAGTTCAAAACCTAGTTTAATATAAACATTTGATCTCACTCACCTAAATAGAAGTTTGTGTATGCTCTCAGAGTTGATCAAAATGTCTAACCTTCTATAAGATCATTTACAATTGAATGAGGAAAAGACCCATACATAGCCTAACTAGGAGCCCCCTTTGTCTTTTGTAGTATAAGTGTTACTAATTAAACAATTGTGTTTATTGTGTTTGGGAGGTTACGACAGTAGGGATATGCTCTCCTAGAGTGAGCAAATTCCTAGACCTATTTGTGATTTTCATCTTTCCTGCTTTCTACTAGGTAGGATTACTCAGCCTTAAAAAGGCTACCTCCCAAGTTGCCTTAGTAGGGCTGGTGAGAGTGAACGCCTCCAATCTTGCATTACCAATTGAATGCAAGCCACTTGTGTTCAAAATATAGCCTTCCTCTAGTAGTCCCATAAGGGATTGTTCCAAACCTCCTTAGTGTTGGTGGGAATCTCTTTGCTATAAGAGAGGTAAATCTGAACTTTGATGGTTAAAAACTAAAACCCACTAGTCACCAGCTCTAGACAACCTTGTTAGGAAGCCCTTTTCTTCCATTTCCTTGTTGTATACAATTTTATATTTTATTGCGGATTCTACTACTATGATTGGGTGTGTTTTAAAACTTAATAACAAACTCTAGTTTGAATCACAGTCCTTCCAAAAGGTGTAACTATAAACTAATATGAAAAACAAAGTTCAAAAGAAGAACCTTGCTGAAAGACTCTAAAATAGCACATCTACCACTCAAAACAATACATTTGGATGATTATGTGATGCATTTGAACTCTATTACAGTGCATCCAACTGCAAAACAATGCATCTAAAGCTTTAAACATCACATCTACCCTACATAACAATGCATTTAAAGCCTAAAAAAATACATATGATAGATAAAATAACACATTTGAACATTTAAGTAGTGCATATAATCAATAAAATAGTGCATTTGATCAATCATGTGATGCATTTCAGAAAGAACCTAAAATAAAGGCTATTTACATACATGACATTTGCAAATGAACAATGGATTTGGATACCCTTTTTCACATTGATATTTTCCAAACTAAGATATCTTGAAATTGACCAAAACCATTTCTGAAACAAGAAAAACTACAAACATCATTATTAATCCAATAGTCATTATCTTTTCACTTTGCATATCAAGTTAGAAACATCTAGAGACACACATCCATTCCCTACCTTACCTTGTGAAAGTGATCTTATCCTATCAACATTGCCAAACACCTTGTCCAACTTAGCTTGTTATTACAAATGAATCATGGTCAATAGGAACTCTCATATTGAGAAGATGCATAAGAGTTAAAGGAATCCTATTGGAATCTCATGCCAATGCATAAGACCAGTGTGATCATGAAACTAAAGTGATCACCTATATGGGCAAGTGCCTAAATTGCAAGTAGAACCATCAAACATGTGAAACCTCTAAATCTTAGTGAACATGTCATGCCAAAGAATTACTCACCAAACACAGATACCCATGAGTCACCCCAATTCAACCAGATTTCACAACCCTTTACCAAAATGGGTTCATCTAACATGTGGGATAAAAGAGCATTGAAACTAAAATTGAAGACTTTCATCAAAATCCCAAACTTGTCGATATCATGGACAAGATACTCAAGAAACACAAAGAATGCTACATATTAGCATTAGCACAACAAGGTGTGAAACTGTCATTTGACTTTGATGTGACCAATCTAAAATGAGATGAAAAAGAGCCGCCCTTAGATATTGTGACACAATAATTACAAAACCTACAGTTGAAGATAGAAAGGATGAAGTGAGAAAACATACAACCAAAAAAATTTAGCCTCAAGAAGGTGTGTCCTCTTCCATTTGATAAAAGCATTAGCTTCACACCTTTCCCTCAAAATGTATAGATTCCAAAATATGATAAATATTTTGGTACATCAGATCCACAAGATCACCTTAGACAATTTTATACCCTAAGTATGGATTTTGTCCATGACACGACTTGCCTAATGCGTTTGTTTCCTAAGAGCCTCAAAGAGCAAGCCATGGAGTGGTTCTCCGAGCTACCCTCCAACATTAAAACCTTTGACCAATTAGAATCTATCTTCATCACCCAATGTTCCTATAATATTTAAAGGGAAGTTACAATGATCAACTTGTGTAACACTAAACAACTTCTCAATGAATCATTCAAGGTCTTCCTATAATGGTGGAGACATACATTTTCCAAATATCACAAAAACATACCAGGCAAAGAGAAGATAGACATCTTCATCATTAGTCTCTCAAAAATCATGAATTACTAGCTCCAACTCCAAGGGCCTAAAGACTTTAAAACTACCTTAGAGAATGCCACTAAGGTAGAAGAAACCTTGATCAATAATTACATTATTAAATTATCAAAAGATTGTAAAGGGTTTTCAAACAATTCCACACAAACTCACAAATCCTTTGATTGGACCATAGAAAATAGAAATCATGGTGGAGAAACAATAACAAGAACACTATCAATCATGGGTTGGTTGAAGCTAACCACATTAAACTGCAAACCTAACCCTATCCAAATCAGCTATATCCTATTGTCAACAACACCAATCCAAACAAACCATGACAAGATAATGCTCAACTATTTTACCAACGTAACATGACAACTCCCTCAACATCTAATCAACAAGTTGATTATAATCAAGCTCCTCCTCCATGAAGATATTAGTCTTCCAATATACCGAAGGAGCATACACCTATTGGGGTGTCTTATGAGAGTGCTTTACATATGCTCTTGGTCAATGAACTCATTATACTACCTAAGGCCAAACCATACAAACCTCAAGTCAAGTAAAAGTGAGGGAATGACAAGCACACTTGTACTTACCATTGAAACAGGGGGCACTTAATAAAAAATAGTTTTTCTGTTAAGGGGGCCACACATAAATTAATCAATGATGGAACTATCAAAGTGAATAACCTGAATAATAATGAAGATCATAAGGCCTTCAAGAACCCTTTTAGGAGTCATGAAAATGGTGAATGCTCTAAAGCTAATCATAACACACCCCCTCACACTAAGGCTAATTATGCTCATCATTACGACAACACCATCAACATGATCTTCAAATTTGAGGACATCATAAATGTCATCATAGTTAAGGATAAAAACAAGAAACAGTCATCAAATGTTGTTACCCAAGGCCAAACCTCTAAAATCATTTTACCAAGACTTGTGACAAATTATAATCCTACAACTAAGAGTTCCTCCTTACCCAAATACAATTTGGTCAAACAATTACTTAAGAAACTTGCTCATATCTCCATTTTTTAATTGTTACAAATTTCCCTAGAGTATAAAGAAATCCTCACCAAAACCCTAGTGTCAAATGACTTGGATGTGAGTAGGTTTCAAAACATGGTCAAAAATTTGGTTTCCCTCACTTCATATCCTTTTTAGCCCAAGATGAAGTGTCCATCATCCAACCACAAAATTCTCCTTTTCATATTAAAGCCTTTATCTGTAGAAACAAATTTAAGAGAGCTTTGGTTGATAGTGGGGCAGGTCTCAATATTTGCACACTAAATTTAGTGATAGCCCTAGGATATATGGAGGATGCTATTGATCCAAGGGAGAAAATTAACATCAAAGCTTATAATGATGAGGACAGATCCTCCAAAGGCATGATTATTTTATTGATCATGGTAGAACTAGTTGTGAAAGAAATCATTTATCAGGTCTTAGAATCATGGCATGTAGGTTGTTCCCTCCACTTACCATCAATGTCTTAAATTTACATACATGGGTCAAGAGGTGACCATACCTAGGGATCAACACTTTTCCCAATATTGTAATGCCTTTGTTCCTCACAACAGGGAAGAAACTGATAATTTGATAGATAACATTAGCCAAACCACATCAATGAACACTTCATGTTCTACCAGCTAAAATAATGACCATTCATCTATGTCAACTAAGGGTAAAGAGAAAGTTGATTGTTCATGTTCTTCACTTCCTTCACCATCATCATCAAAGGACCCTAAATAGTCACATTATGAAGAGATGTATAGGTTAATGAAGGAGTTTGATAGGAAGTGTAAATTGTAATGCAAAGGGGTAGGTGATTACTCGATCTCCTTATTTGATCTGCCACTTTCTCCAAGATCTCATGGCAAACTGTCATCTACCACTAGACCTTACCACACATTTTGTCAAAGCCAGTGGAGTATCTCCAATCTTGGTAGAAGAAATCAATGCACTAATTATTGACATCTCCTCTCACCTACATGGAAAAGGTTTTGATTTGATGAAAAAGATGGGATGTATGGGAGATGGTCCCTTAGGGAAAGGGAAAGGCATTGTTGAACAAGATAATGCACAGATAAGTCTTGAGTTTCAGCCCAAGAACAATGACTCCTCCTCTCCCACTTTGGTGTGGGTGCCTAAAGAAGGGGATAGTAATAAAAAGAAAGTAGTTGACATTATAAATGTAAATCTATCCCTCCTAGGTTTGCATCATAGAAGAGAACCACTCATGAATGCCTAAAATAACAAAGAAAATGAAAATTCTACTAAGTGGTAATTCAAATCATTGTCCAAAGAGTCCATTCATTACAAACAATGTGATGTTGTTCACATTCCTACATTCGCTAGTTTCACTACACACGAGTCCACCTCTTGTCTGAGTTTTACTTCACCAAGAGTCAGAGTACAATAGGACAACTTAGAGGCTATTATAGAATTGACACACCAAATCACATCATATGAGGATGATGAACATATTGAAGGGTTTCAATTTCAAACCCTATTTCCTAACTTCTTTCTAGTAGAAATCGAAGATGATTACTATGATCCACTTACAAGCTCTACTTTTCCTGACACTTTAGAGGAAGCACATGTCATAGACCTAACTAATATAGTATATGAGTCATCTACCGAGATCATGTCTTTAAACCCCACAGAACCCTCTCTGTACTATGAATCAATCTCCCTAGTCCATCCCAAACTCATTAGCTGGGATACAACTAAGCCTCACCATATTCCCCACTTTGACACTAACCATGATGTCTTCATCTACCTTAACATATTTGAACCATCTCATCCATCAAGAATGGAAGAAATGTGCATAGTCAGGTTTGATATCAATCATCTCAATCACACTAGAATAGGCTAAGCATTTCATAGCCTTGATGATCACTACCAAGTTATAGCTGATCTTGGGAAAAAATAGAAATAAATACAAGTGATGCATCCCAAGCTAAAAACCAAACTATGGCACCCACGAATGAGGTGATTGATACTTTACCTAAGAACTCAGAGGAAAGATCATCTATCTTGATTAAACCAATAGAACAAGTCAACATTGGTATAGAGCAGGAATCGAGAATTATCTATTTGGCACAGTCCTTAAGCACAAAAGAAAGAAGCACATGTGCTCGCTTCTTCAAAGAGAAGCAACCAAATTTTACATAGTTTTGTATAGACATGCTAGGATTAGACCCAAATTTAATCCTCCATCACCTCAACATTTCTCTAGAGGTCAAGCTGGTTAAGCAAAAGCTTAGAAAAATGCATCCCCACATAGCTCTACTAGTCAAAGCAAAATTAGAGAAATTGATCAGCACGAACTTCATTCGGCCCTTAGCATAGGCATCATGGATATCCAATATTATGCCTATATCAAAGAAAAATGGTAGCATACACATCTGCATTGATTTTTGGGATGTAAAAAAAGCATGTCCTAAGGATAATTTCCCCCTTCCCATATTGATACTATTGTAGATCTAAAAGTGGGCCATTCCATGTTTTCACTCATGGATGAATTTTTAGGGTATAATCAAATTAGGATAACACTAAAGGACCAAGAGAAAATACTCTTTACTTGTGCATGGGGCACTTTTCTTGGAATGTAATGCCTTTTGGGCTAAAGAATGTAGGGGTCACCTATTAGTGGGCCATGACCACTATCTTCCATGACATGATGCACATCTTTATGAAAGATTATGTAGATGATATCCTTGCCAAATCTCATGCTTGAGAAGAACATCTCCCCATCTTGGACAAGATATTTACCTACCTAGAAGGATTTAAAGTTAGGCTAATTCCAAAGAAATGTGCTTTCAGTGTCAAATCTGGCAAGCTTCTAGGATACATTATCTTAGCCAAAGGGATAGAAGGTGATCCTAAAAAGGTACATGCCATAGTCAACATGCAACCTCAGAAGAACCTAAGTTAACTATGCTCTCTTCAAAGAAGACTTCAATTAGTTTGTCATTTCATTTCCTAGTTAGCAGAAAAGTGTGTTTCTTTCACCCACTTATTACACAAAGACATAATTATTAAATGGGATGATCAATGTTAGAAAGATTTTGATTTACTCAAAGCCTACTTGATGAATCCACCTATGTTGGTGCCTCCAGTATCACACAAACCATTGTTTCTATGCATTTCCTTGACCAATAAATCAATTGGAGCCCTCTTAGCACATGAAAATGACCAAGGAAAAGAAAGGGCTACTCATTACATCAATCGCACCCTGGTCAACTATGAGCTCAATTACTCTTTTATTGAAAAGGCCTATCTAGCTGTGTTTTTTGCATCCCAAAAACAATTCCATTATCTTTTGAGATGTAAGGTCAAGCTTATCTCTAAGATCGATCCCCTCAAATATCTTCTCAGTAAAATAGTATTAACAGGTAGTTGGTCAAGTGGGTGATGATCCTAAGTGAGTTTGATATTGAATATGTTGATAGGAAAGCAATAAAAGGATAGCCCATAGTCGATTAATTGGTAAATATGCCTATAGAGAGCTCAAATCCTATTTTAGCTGATTTTCTAGATATGCACATTCTTTAGATAGAGTCGATAACTTGGAAGTTTAGATATTTTGATGTTTCCTACACATGCCATGGAATAGGCATTGGTATTCTATTCATCACACTGCGGGGTGTTACCATTCCCAAATCCTACAAACTACTTTTCCTCTGCACTAATAAAATGGCCAAATATGAAACCTTGGTCTTAGGCCTCAAACTAGCTTTGGAATGGAAAGTAATAGTGCTAGAAGTTTATGGAGATTCCTAGCTAATCATTAATCAAGTCACTAACACATATTAGACCAAAAATGAAAAGTTATTGCATTAAAAACATATGGTTGACACACTTAAGGCATGTTTTGTTCATATTACTTTTGAACAAAGTCCTAGAGATAAGAATAGAACATCAGACACCGTGGCCACTTTTTCCTCCTTGCTCTAGTTACCAAAATAACACAAGTGATATGAGTTCCTAGTAGAAGAGGTGGTTTAACTCATTTTTACTCAACCAGATTCCCTTATTATTTTCCATTTAGATGCTCAATTCCATCTGGTATAACTCCATCATCACTTACCTCTATGATAACACCAGCCCCTTCGACCACTCACACAACTAGATACATAACTTCATTCGATGTTTAGATGTTTTGAAAAGGACTAGTCGAGAGTCACTTTCCAAGAAGTCTATGTAGGGATCTGTGGATCACATTCTAGTGGGTTGACACTAGCAAAGAAGATCCTTAGGATCGGTTATTTTAATCCAACCATGGGAAAAGATTCTATCAACTATGTTAAGACTTACAAAAGCTTTCAAATTCATGGTACCCTTGTTCATGTGCTAACCCAAGAGCTCAACCCTTTGGCCTTTTTATCAACGGGGTTTCAATTTAATTGGAGCCATCCACCCACCTTCCTTTGGTAGACATAAATAGACTATCACCACAACAAAATAATTCACTAAGAGGGTTGAAGTAGCACCACTTGCCAACTCTACAGGAAAACAAATCTCTTCTTTAATTCTAAACCATATCATTTGTCAGTTTGGCATACCTCATGCCATTCTCATTAACAATGCCTTGTACATTAGGAATCAAATAGTTGATGAATTATGTAAGAAATTTAACATTATACACCACTCGTCATGAATTTACTATCCCCAAGGAAATGGCCAAGAAGAGGCCACCAACAAAACCATTATCGACATTCTCAAAATAATTCTCAACAACATTGGTAGAGATTGGCATTTACAGCTAAATCTCACACTCTGGGCCTACAAGATGAGTGTTAGGACACCTATAGGCACAACACCCTTCTCCTTGGTTTATGGTTGTAAAGCCATTCTTCTTTTAGAAGTTGAGATCCCATCTTTGAGAGTTACTCTTCATCATGTCCTATTAGATGAGGACTACAGGGTGGGCCATCTAGAGAAGCTAGAATTATTATAAGAACATCAAAGAACCACACATGACCACCTCGAAGTGTATCAGAATAGGCTATCAAGACATTACAAAAAAAAGGTCAAACCCCATGTCTTTCAAGTTGGTGACCTAGTCCTCTAAGAAAACCCTTAAAACCAAGCTGCTAGGGAAAAGAAAGGAAAATGGGAGGCCAATTGGATTGGTCCCCACATTATCAAAAATCTTTTGGGGCTGGTACTTATAGACTTTTAGATTGTGATGGCATAGACCTCGCAGAGCCCATTAACAACATCCACCTCAAAAAGTTTTATATCTAGAGCTTTGAGAAACACCTCATCACTGAAAATACCAAAAAAATCAAAACACTATAAAATACCTAAAAATAATAAAATAAAAACAAACTAATACAAGAGAGATGAGAAATGTCACCTTTGGTTTGAAAAGGGGTGAGATATAGCAACTTTGGATTTCCCTAAACAAGAAAATTCCTTCAATGCAAAAAGACAATCAAGGTAGGACTCAACAAATTTCCTTTGAGACAATTTTTTCTTGTTTGTGGCTTACCTAGTACAATTGAGTTAATTTCATGCATACCCAACTAAGAAACACTTGTAGGTTATGGTTCAACGGTTTCTTGGCATCAAACACAACTCACAATAGCAGAGACAGTCAATTTAATAATAGCAAAGAGAAGAACAAAAAAGTAGGAGCAACATGGAATTAGATTATGTATCGAGATACCACATACATGAATTATAGGGAAATCAATGCACATCTCAACCATATGCCATGGCCAAATATTTCCCAATATCCATGTTTAGCTTTTATTTAATCCTTTTGGAATTCCAAAATTCCTTTTGCCCTTGTTATCTCCAATATAGTTTCCCAAGCCTACTCTTAGCCCTTTTGGCCTAGTTTGATCTCTTTGATGCTTTAGGTGCCTCCACACAGTCTTGGTTATCTCCACAGTCCAAAAAATCTCACTCACATCCTTGTTTCACCCACACTAGTTCAAAAATTGTTAAAAATTATCAAAAGCATTCAAAATTTGAGAAAAAATATCAAAACATCAAAAATTGACAAAAATTATCAAAAACATTCGAAATGGGGTAATAATTACCAAAATTAGCCAATCAATCCCAAAAAGTTAACAACCCAAAACTTGTGTCAAACATGGATCACTTCACCTCAAATAATCTATTTAACTAGGCATAAATTATTTATCTAATTTTCAAACCAATAATCCATTGATTTCATGTCAAACTAATGTCCATCTATAATTGATGCTCCTTCGGGACAAGTTTATGTACCTCGACCAATTTAATATGAAATCAATGGTGAGGCCCACCATATTGACAAATATTTAAATATTTTTATGGCATGTTTTATGACTCTATTAACTATGGAAAAACAATAAAGAGTACCTCAAAAGGGTTAACAAGTAGCGTAGTTAGGTCCTTAAACATCTCACTAGGCTTTGGAAAATTTGGCACAATGCAAATAGCAAAAGAGGATCCAGTAGAGTCCCTCTTATTTCCCCTAGCCAAGAACAACAATTCCTAATGGATTATTAGTCTTATTGATGTTGTAGTCACCACAATTGATCTAGACCCCTTCAAAAAATATATCAATGCTATCCCAAAAGGTCCATATATCTATCGGATTCTTTCATCATCCCCTAATAGGGGGCACAGAATAAGTAAGCATAATTTTGAGAGATCACAATGGTCTCCTTGCCTTTTTAGGTCAAAACACCTTTTTCCAAGCCCTGTTTCGTACTTTCATGGCCTCCAAAGTGCCTCTTTAGGCCCAAACACCTTTTTTAGGCCCCTAAGGCACCATTTCAGGCCCGTAGAGTGCCTTTTTAGGCCCAAACACCTTTTTTAAGGCCCTATTTTGGCCTTTTTAGGTCCCCAAAGTGACTTCTTAGGCCCTCAAGCATCTTTTTAGGCTCTAGATGCCTTTTTCAAAGCCCAAATTTCCTTCTCAGACACCAAAGCATGTTTTACAAGGTCCTTCTTAGCCTCTTTTGGTGATTGAAGCCTCCTATAGGCCCCAACACCTTTTCACAGGCATTGTAAGCATCCATCTCAGAGTACATGTAGAGAAAATCTCAACTTTGGCCTTAAGCTCATATGTAAAGGCTATCAATATATATAGACTTGTGCTTCACAATTTATGGTTTAGCACTTCTACTTATTCCACCTTAAATGCCACAACTCTCTAAATATTGTACAAATCTGTACTTACCTTTCATTGAGATCCCACATATACATTCAATTCCCCACATACAAGTAATAGTCTTTCTTCCTCTACATATCATATTGTTCATGTTGGATACAATTTTTCAATTGTGTGTTGTCTTTGATGTTACAAAAATGTCATATTAGTCATTAGATAGAGTCTACCAAGCTCAGTTGATCAGCAAGGCAAAAGACAGAGTCTACCAAGCTCAGTTGGTCAGCAAGGCAAAAGATAGAGCCTACCAAGCTCAGAAGGTTAGCAAAAAAGGTTCACAGTGTCTACCAAGCATTCTGAAGCTGTACCTTGCGCAAACAATTGTTATCGAGCTTTCAATGTTAAAAAAGAAATTTAGTTGTTACTGATCTCACTCAGTCATCAAAGGGAAATATGGAAAAAATAGTTCTTACCAAGTTGTCATGGATAACGAAGGAATTTAGTTCTTACCAAGTTAACTTAGCAGCCAAAGGACTTTGCAGATGTTGCAATGTTAACCAAGTCAAGATAGTTAACTCAAGAAATTATTTTTGGAAGTAGTATTTACCAAGCAGGGTCGGCCAATGAAGGATTTCATTGATTTATGAAATAACTTTTATTTTTTTTAATGTAACATTTGTAGTCGACTGATGTATGGTTTATTGTTAAATCTAACTTATGAATGAGCCGACTTGATAGTCTAAATGGTATATATGAGAAGTCAAGTTGCAAATTCTAAGTGCAAGTGATGGAGTCGATGTAATGTGAATAAGAAGGGAGACTAATTATTGTGAAAGAAAATTTGAAGGATGATTAGAGATCATTGAGGAGTAGCAAAGCTATATTTGATCAAGGAGGATCTAATGATGACAGAATAGAGATCTATGATTAGCAAATTCAGTTGCATCCTATTAATATCAATTCATTGTTACTTTCTAATAATTGTAGTAGTGATTTCAAATCTCTTAACAGAGTTGGTTTAATAGCCATTTTGTAAATCCTTTAACAAGGTGACAGTTCAGTTGAATTTTTCTAAAGACCTCTAGCAAGGCTACTCCTAAAAGGGTGATTAAATCCTTTGACAGGGTCACACCTAATAGTGTGTATTGTAACCTTTAACAGGGTTGGCTCCTTATAGGGCTCACTTCAGAAGAGTGAAAATTGGTAGCTAGTTACTTGGTGGTTTTTCCCATATTGGGTTTCCACGTTAAAACTGGTGTCTCTTGTGTTCATTTTATTTACTTTTGCATGCATTAATCTAAGCTAAAAATCAAGATGTTTTACAAGAGGGAAATCCCTAGACTCAATAGGGACAACTTCTCAGCATGGCAGGGATTGATGAGACTTCATCTAGCTTCTATTGGTGATTCAATACTAAAGTACCTTGATGAAAAATATGTAGAGCCTGTTGGTACATTATGTGTCAATGATATTGTTGAAAAGAAGACTCACAACAACATGATGATAGATATAGTGTCTGCTCTAAGTTATGAAGAATTTGATGACATCAATGATTGAAATGTGGAACAAGCTGAAAGAGATCTATGGAGGAGATGATAATGTAAGAAGAGCCAAAGCAAAAAGTTTGAGAGGACAATTTGATCAAATGAAGATGAGAGATAATGAAAACATTGCAAAATATGTTGAAAAAGTTAAAGCATGTGTTAGTGCAATCAAAGCATCTGGAGGAGATATCAAGGAGGAGATAGTTATAAGTACAGTTCTTAGAACTCTACTTCCTATTTATGCAATTAGAGTCTATGCAATTCAAGAAAGAAGATATGAATCAAATCATAAGATAAATTTAGAGGCCATAGTTGGAAAATTGACTGCATTCGAGCTAGATAACTATGATGATTATATTTCAGCTGCCAAGAACGTTGAATCATCATTCAAAGCCAAGCTTTCACTCAAAGAAAAAGGCAAGAAATCAAAGAACCTATTGTTATGTTTTGTGACAACACAAGTGCAATTAACATATCCAAGAATCCAGTGATGCATTCAAAGACCAAGCATATTGCTATAAAGTATCACTTTGTTAGAGAATTGGTACAAGAAAAGGAAATTAGATTGGAATATGTCAATAAAAAGGAACAAATTGCTGACATATTCACAAAGCCTTTACCTAAGGATGCATTCTTGTATCTAAGAGGTAAGTTAGGGGTCATTCCCTTATCTAAAGCTCACTAAAATATAGTTTTAGTGATGCATCAACACAAACAAAATTGAAGATCTATCAGTTGATGCAACAAAGTAATGAAGACATTGCATATGAATCAGTACATCAAGTACAATGCTATTCATTTGATTTTTGTTGTCTTTGGCATGTGTTGTCAAAGAGGGAGAGTATACTATCATATCTTTCATAAATTTGTAAAAATAATAAGAGTTTGTGTAAGAGGGAGAGATTATTATGAAAGAGGGAGATTACTGTATTTGAAGAAGAGGGTGAAGTATTCTATCAGTAAAGACTTGTTTTCAAATTTCATTCTGCTATGACATTTTGTGTTTCCATCAATGCTAAAGAGGGAGATTGTTGGATATAATTGTTTAATTGTGTGTTGTCTTTGATGTTACACAAATGTCATATTAGTCATTAGACATAGTCTACTAAGCTCAATTGTTCAGCAAGGCAAAAGATAGAGTCTACCAAACTTAGTTGGTTAGCAAGGCAAAAGACATAGCCTATCGAGTTCAAAAGGTTAGCAAAAAAGGTTTACAATGTCTACCAAGCATTCTCAAGCTGTACCTTGTGCAAATAGTTATTACCGAGCTTTCAAGGTTAAACAAGAAATTTAGTTGTTACCGATGTCACTCGTTCATCAAAGGGAAATATGGCAGAAACAGTTCTTATAGAGCTCTCATGGACAATGAAGGAATTTAGTTCTTACTGAGTTAACTTGGCAGTCAAAGGATTTTGTAGATGTTGTAATGTTAATCGAGTCAAGATGGTTAACTTAGGAAATTATTTTTGGAAGCAGTATTTACTGAGCAGGGTCGGCCAATGAAAGATTTCATTGATCTATGAAATAATTTTTTTTTTTTAAAAGTAATATTTGTAGCCGACTAATGTATGGTTTATTGGTAAATGTAACTTATGAATGAGCTGACTTGATAATCTGAATGGTATATATGAGAAATCAAGTTGTAAATTCTAAGTACAAGTGATGGAGTCGATGTAATGTGAATAAGAAGGGAAACTAATTATTGTGAAAGAGAATTTGAAGTATGATCAGAGATCATTGAGGAGTAGAAAACCTATATTTGATCAAGAAGGATCTAATGATGATAGAATATAGATTTGTAATCAGAAAATTCATTTGCATCCTATTCAGGTCAATTCATTGTTACTTTCTAATCATTGTAGTAGTGATTTCAAATCTCTTAAAAGAGTTGGTTTAATGGCCATTTTATAAATCCTCTAACAAGGTGACAGTTCAGTTGAATTGTTCTAAAGACCTCTAGCAAGGCCACTCCTAACAGGGTGATTAAATCATCTCATAGGATCACACCTAACAGTGTGTATTGTAACCTTTAATAGGGTTGGCCCCTAATAGGGCTCACTTCAGAAGAGTGAAAATTGGTTGCTAGTTACTTGGTGGTTTTTCCCATATTGGGTTTCCATGTTAAAACTCGTGTCTCTCATGTTCATTTTATTTACTTTTGCATGCATGAATACTTGAAGATTAGTAACATGTTAATTTACTGAGTTACATCATTTTTTTGTTTACCAAGTATCAATAGTAACTAATTATTTATACAACTAAGGGATCTATGAAATAATTTTGAGTAACTGATTCACCCCCGCCCCCCCCCCCCCCCCCCCTCAGTTACTCCATCTATAATCCCAACAATTCACACTTTTATGGAGATTGACACCTTTCCAAATATTTTTCAAAATCCCCAAAAACATTTAAATATTTCCAAAAAATCCCAAAAAACATTTAAATATTCACAAAAATTCCAAAAATATCCACATATTTCTAAAAATGCTAAAAACATCCAAATACATTCTGAAAATATAAAAAATAAACACAACAATGTTCATTCGGCACATTAATATCACTACCAGTTGTCCTTTTGTTTGCCACAAAAACAAACACAACTTTATTCTATTACAAAGGAAATGACAACATTACATTCAAATAGCATCTTGTGGACCATTTATTTTGGCCTCCCTAGTGGAGGGGGCAAGATAGGGTGTCCAATCAATGACATTTCTTCAGTCCTAGCTCCCAATAAAGAAGCCCCGGGCATCAATCCTCTACATACCCACACTGCATCCATAGGAATTGGAAAACTACCACTACATAATTGTGCATTTAAGAGTTGTGTAAATTCCCTATCCACAAATTGCATCTCTCATTGGTTTTCATTTAGGAATGCCTAATGATAATGTCCCATATAATAAGTAGCTTCTCGGTGTATCTTCACTCTCCATTGCATATTCAAAAATACATTTTGCACTAGCTTGTTTATCCTTGGTATGGTGATCAATTGTTGGGCCACATCTTGCTCCTGCTACATTTGGTTAGTCACCATTCACCACCACTCCACATCTGCTTTTGCCTTGCCCAACCACTACTACAACTATCTCACCTTTGACTCACTCAATGTTAACCACTTCTACAGCTTCAATGGCAAGGAGTTTGAATTTACAATTGCCTCCTTAAATGACTTAGATTGTGACTATAGTAACACCAACTCATTTTGCATGCTCTCCAAATCTTCTTGCACCATCCTTAGAGACTCTTGTAACCATTGAGCTCATGGTCACTTTGCCCACAACCCTACATCATTTCCCTCCACTCATGATTGTTACACCAACTCCCACTCTGTATTCACCACCACTTGAAGCCATCTTGCATCTATTTGGGCTCCATCTTCCCATGCCTTCTCTATCAACCCCTACAAAAATGCAATTTCCTATTCCACATTTTTTTCCCTAGATTCTCTCTACATCCAACATTCTCTTTAATTCTTCCATGTCACTTAATGATTGATCTCCACCGCCAACCTCTAGCTTTGGATCCCCTATATTCACACTGCTTGCTTATCCTTCCATGGACCCTTGTCCTAGAGTCACAAGACTAATCAACTGATGTGCTCCACTCATCACCTCACCCACACTAACATCTTCCACCTCCCTTGAAGCTTTTTCCATAGACTTTTCTAGAGATTTTATCTCCCCTACCACCTCTGTCACCTCTCCAATTCCCTTTGTCATCCTGGGTGGACTATTCTCTTCTTGCATCATTGACTCATCATCCAATACCACCTACAATGCCTACTACACTGCAATCCCTAACAACATCATTAACGCTAACAAGGCTGTCTCTTCCATCCTAACCCTCACATCCATAGGTTGTGTTGGCCCCCATCCCATATGACTTGATTCACCTTACTTCTAAAGTAATACCTAAAGTTCAAACTGATACACAAGTTCTCAAGAGGTTTTTTGACTATGCTTCACTCTTCAACCCTCCCTAATCCTCCTTTCCTAGCTAGCATCACCCTCCTTCTATGACTAATTTGGTGAGACCAACATGATTCCACTTACACACTTCCTTAGAATTCTCAATAAACTTTATGGCCAAGTTATACTCTTCACCTTGCTTCATTCTATCTCCACACTATCCACCTATTTATGGTTGTTTCTCTCTTGAACTCATTCTTTACTGGCCTTGCCATGTGTCCACTCTACATCACATTGCACCAGTACCAAGTACACTTGACACTTGGCTCTAACACTCAAATACCCGAATTCATGCTTATGCATCTCACTAGATAGAATCCATTGCTAAATCACTACTGAGACATCCCCCGCTTTGTTATTAGGCTTGTACAATAGTTGCTTCTAGGAAGAATTGAACAAACTTGACACCATTGCACACAACTATCAGCACTCCTAGTCTATAAATAATGGTTTTTCTACTATTATGCACTTCTAGTATCTCGATGATGTACTTGACTAGTGGTATTGGAATGAAGTCATGCTATTTTATTGCCTTTGGATTTTCACTATTCAACTCCAGTAATCATCTAATTTCAAGAATTATCAGTGTCCACTTGTAAGTGCCTCCTCTCATTTGGAAGGCCATGTGTACCTCGACCAATTTTGTACAATATCTTAGGTGAGGTCTTTTCTCTGGCATGTGACTATTTGCATGCCTATTTTTATTTCCTATGGCTATAACTTTTATTTTTAGTATTTGTCATATTTTTCATGTACATTTTCTATGTTTGGTAGTACTTCTCAGCATGACACAATATTCATATCACCATAGATGAGCTAGTTGTGGTTGTACTTGGTCATTTTGTATTAAATTCTCTATGATGATAGTTAATTTGCATCTCTTTCAATAAAGTGATGGTTAGTTGCATTCATTTAGTTTTCTTTTTCATCTTTGGTACCTTAAAAATACATGGTTGGCACATAAATCAAGGTAACACACACACATGTCTCATCAATAGTGATCAAACAAAAAGGGCTAAACAATTCAAGTAAGGCTATCCAACAACAAGTTACAAACCCATATACTTATGCATGGTTAACACTCTACTATTGTGGACTCGGTCTCATCATAACACTACCACCTCACATCATACTTCATTCTCGCCTATGATTTATTTCACATATTCTATTATGTGGCTTTCGAATCTCAAACAATTATGACCACTATTTCATTACCCCATTCATCACATTTTATGCACTCACTTCTTCATCTATTCTTATGGGGGCCTCAAGTTTCATTTCATGGCTTTTGAATCTCAAAGGTTCAGTCCTATCCCCATGTATTTTCATCTCCAACACATTCATTTCCTTCCATTTTTCACTCTCATCCACCTCATTTTTCCTCCTATTTGTATCTCATTATTACCCTCTCATTTTCACATCTCCTTTACAAATTTCCATTCCATCTCATTTTATCACATTTTATCACATCTCGTTTCATTACATTTTATCACATTTCTATTTCATTTTATTTTCATTCATTTACAAATTTCATTTCATTTCATTTTATCATACAACATTTTCATCACATTTTCCTTACATTTTCATTTCATCTCATTATATTTTCATCACATTGTCCTTACATTTTCATTTCCTCTCAATACATTTTCATCAGATTTTCATTACATTATCATTTCATCTAATTACATTTCATTACATCTTACATTACTATTTCATTCATTACATTCCATTTTCTCAGATTTATGTTCCTTTACAAGTATCATTTCATTACATTTCATATTATTTCATCACATTTCATTACATCAAAATTTCATTACATTTTCATTGATTCCATCACATTGCATTACATCAAATTTCATCTCATTACATTTCATTTCATTTACACATATTTCATTACATTCATACTATTCCATTACATTTTATCTCATTCATGCATGCTATTTAATCACTTCATTTGTTATCCACATATCATGCTATTCTATATACTATATTAATCATCCACAAACACATCAATGTCTACAACTATTCTATCTATCACACAATATCATCACATGCATAACATGAGTCCATGGTATAACTAGTGCACAAGACAAAACATCAACAAGCTCAAATATCTCATAAATCAAAAGATCAAACAATATATCAGAAGGATCACATCAACATGAATATAAGATGGACTACACTAACATAAACATCTAAATGATAACATCACATGAACATAAGAAGATCGAAAAGTATTATCTACATGTACATCAATAGGTCACCAAATACATTAGCATGAATATCAAATGGTCCTCATTAATAACAAAACATATGATAAGTATTGCAAGGATAAACAATAAAAAATCATCCTTGTGTCTAACCACCTGCATCATCCCTATGTGGTTGATCTAGAGGACCCTACTCACTAGGGGCACTCCTATCTTCTCATGGAGCCTACTCAGTCACATTTTTCATCACTATAGTATGTGTGGTTGTAGGTCCTTGACTTTTTGTAGCCCCATATGTCCTTACTGGTAGTGGTTATGGTGGTTGCCTCGGTGTCATTGTAGCTATAAAAGCCTATAGCATACACACTAACTCACCCATCTAAGCCTCCATAGAACTCATTCGAGTCTCCATATTTGTGGATCCTCCTGGCCTCTCTGGTGGTGGTTGTGCATCTAGTAGCACTAGCTACTACCCCTGTGGCTATAAATCCTACACAACTTTGATAGGAACTTGTACACATGGCCTCTATTTCTATATAAACTATACATCATTAGGTAGCCTGGTCCTCACATGCTCTGTCTTGCTCTATCCAACACTACTATCTCGTTGACTAGATCTTGTACCACTACCCATACCTCCTCTCACCCTTGCTCAACCCTAGCCATGGATCCCCACCAATCTCCCTACACCCACATCACCTAGCCTTTGTACTAGACCTTGTAAAACAACCCTCTATGGTAGTACAACTACTACTTGGCCTTGGCCTCTATATCTCCCTTGAGCTCTAACTACACCTCTAATTGCACCTCTAGCTCTCCCTTTAGCTCAATGCTTCCCTCTACCTTTCCCCTAGTCACCATCCTCATCATCTACATCCTCTCCACTCAACTACTCATCAATCCTAGGAATAGGTTTTGCTAGATCTGTGTATCTTGGAAATGGATGCTCTTAGAACCATCATGCATAATCCCCCTCCATTCCCACATCCATCCTTGTAATTGAAGTTGCCTCCATCCTTGTAATTTTTCTTTTGTGTGCATCTTGCTGAAATGTGACCAACTTCATTACAATTGAAACAAATGATTGGTAGCTTACCTTTAAATTTCCCTCTTCCTTTGTGAAATATTCTTGCTAGTAATGCCTCTAATTGGTCTACATCATCTTCATCAGTGTTGCTATCACTAGATACATACTTTCCTTTTCCATTCTTTTTCTTTGTTTGTACCTCTTTGTTGTCTTTTATTGTCATCTTGGCTTTGAATGCAGATTCAAATTTTTATGGCTTGTAGTTATCAAAGTTGGATAGCTCAAAGGTAGTTAGTCTTCCAATTATTCCTTCAAATGCCAATGCATTTCTTGGTACACACCTTAGCTCTTGGATGGATAATACTCTTATAGCATAGATAGGAAGCAGAGTTCTCAAGTATTTTCTACATATTTTTTCTTCTGATAACTGTCCTCCTAGGAATCTTATGGCACTTACTACTTCTTTCATCCTTGCACCGTATTGAGCAGCATTCTCTCCTTCTTCCATTTTCATATCATCAAACTTTCCTCTTAGGCTCTCTTGACATTATCATCTCCTCCATAGATTCTTGATAATGTTTCCCACATCTAATGTGTAGTACCACATACTTTGATGTCATTGTACTTGGCATAGGTTAGTGCTAAAGAAATATCTAACATCGCTCATGTCATTTGTAGTGAGAGGTCCTGCAGGGTCTACATGATCAATTGTGATTGAGGTCTATGCATAGTCACCTATTGATCTAAGGTGTAGCTTCATCAAACTTTTCCATGCAACAAAGTTGTCTTTGTTTAGCTTGGGAACTTCTCTCTTGGACATCTTGATCTTCCTACTTCTAGTACCTTGAAAAAATTAGCAGTGTGCTCTGATACCAATTGTTAGAATTCTTTAGAATAACTAAGAGGGGGGTGAATCAATTATTCAACGTCTAATAATGTCCAATACAACTTTTTCTTCTAATCCTTGATGACACATAACTGAAATTATCATGCATGAAATTAAACATTAAACAACCATGAAAGAAAACATGCATCACACCATAACACTAAGGATTTTGATGACCCAGAAACCCTCTAGGAATAAGAAGGTAAAATTGGAGTGGGGATGATACCCACAATATAACTAGGCAATTGATTTCAACTACTTCTAATAGTTTTCCCTGTTAAAGGCCTACCTTGTTAAAGGCTTTACACACTGTTAGATGTGACCCTTTAAAGGATTTCTAAGCCCTATTAGGAGTGTGCCTTATTAGAGGACTTAAGAACATTCAACTGGGAATGCCACCCTATTAAAGGATTTACATAGAGCTATTAGGCTCACCCAAGTCCATGGGATATATAGTCACCTTCTTAAAAGAATCTTTCATCCCTCTCTAAGGATCTCCTATCCTTCTCCTAAGGATCTCTTTATCCTTCTCTCGAGGATCTCTTTATCCTTCTCCTAGGGATCTCTTTATCCTTTTTTTGAGCCTTATTCACCTAGCTATTAAGCTAACCTAAAAATGTAGGATTTCAATATCTAATACAATGGTAAGAGAGTATAAGAAAGGTTTTGACCTGATACAAATTGTAACTCTAACCTTGAAAATTTTAGATCACTCTTCAGTTCTTTTCTTTGCTTGGCTTTCCTCCCTTGCAGTGCTGACAACTTGTTCACCCTTCAAGATCTATCTCCTTGAGTTCTTCCACTCATTATGCCAATGCACTCCATGATCACTTGATCAACTCAGAGTCTTGATGCTCTGTACTTACTCCTCATTGTGTCCTCCTTCACATTAGCCTTTTCTTGGCTTCGACCACACTTGTGGCCAATTTCCCCTTCACACATGCACACTTGGTCTCTAACCTATAACTCCTTATAAAGAAGTTTTGTACTTCACTTCCTGCTCAAATCTTAATTTGATCTTGAGAAAATGATATTGTTTTCCCTCCAAATTGTTTTTTCTAGAAACTTCATGATAAATCCATTAGCATTCACCTTGAATTGGTTTGCATGGTTTATATAAAATTCTGTGACATCCTCTCATCATCCTTATCATCCAACTAATTTACAAAATTCGATGTAACAAACTTATTGCTGCTGATTTGGTGAATATTTGACTTAACAAATAATGTAGCAACTCAACATCATTGGTTTACTGATGCTCGATTCCTTCTGTGTTACTCAGCTTCTATTGTTATTTTACTGGTGCTCGGCACTTAAATATCGCTCAGCTCCTGTATCTTGCTCGACACCTAAAGTCACTTGGCACTTGATCTTCACTCGGCACCTAAAGATCACTGGACACCTGTTGAATTTTTTGACTCAGCACATGTTGTGGCTCGACATGCATAGTGTGCTTGACTTCAACTGAGAATTTGTTCGGCTCTAACTAGCTTGCTTAGCTCTCTCCAATGAACTTAGGTTTTACAAATGACTTAGTTAAACCTTACATCTTTGTTGTGTCTTAGTGTTTCCATCTTCTTAGAGTATGTCATCAATACACTATTTCATCAATGGCTTAGCTGATCCTTATACTTCATTACAACATCATAAATTCAACCTTTCTCTAGGTACTCTAGTTACATCTTATTGATTGCCACCTCCTTGACAATCAACCAATTGTCATTCCTGAAAGTAGCAAGTTTGACATCAATGACAAAACAATGATTGAAAAAATTCTTTACCAGTTCCATCAGTCTTCATTCATGATCTTTTCAATCATTTCCAACATTAAGCATATGTTTACATTCTAAGAGATCTCACTCTCAACACAAAAAGAGGAGATGACTTCTTATAAATTTATGGATGTAATATGTACCCTAGGCCATTATTTTTATGCAATAATATATTCTATTGATGCTCTCATTTTGAGTGTAGTTATTCTTGCTAGAGTGTGTTACTTTTGTCAATGCATGTTCATGAATAATAATGGAGCCAATGATTTTTTGTGTTGATTTTATTGTGCAGTCTTTTAGTTCTAGTATTTTCCTTGTGTTAACGAATTCTATTGACATACCAAATTGGAGAAAAGATCACCTTATTATTCTTGTATAGCTCCTTGTCTTGCATGAGTGCACTTTTTGTGGCCTTGCAATATGATGAAAAGTGAAATGTCTTTTGGTTATTACTAAGTTCCCATTGATGATTGCATCAATAGAATTGACAAAGCATTGCTCCTATTTTCATTGGTTTCCTACCCAATCTTTTCAACAATTTAACTCATAGACATGTTTTTACCATGGTTTATGTCTGTTAGGAATTTCCCTTTCAAGTTATTTTCTTTTCTAACATTCAGTTAAATTAGGAATTCATATAGTTGCATTGATAAATTACATTCATCATAAAATAGAAAATGCCAAAAATATATCTCTTTTGTGTTTACTTTTCAATATAGCAAATCAAACATCTTATCCAAATTTGTTTGAACTAGAAAAGGCCTCCTTGTGAAAAAATACATTTATCTTCAATTTAGTTGATTTTAGTAGGTTGCAAGATCTCCCAGATCCTTGGAGTTGATCCTAGATTAGCTTTTCAAGAGAGTAATTTGAAAGGATTCTTGCCATTAAGCATTGTGCAAAACCACAACTCAACAGAAGTGGTGCCAGAAGGAGGGCATCATACCATTCAAAATAGAAAATAATACCCTATTTTTAAATTCTAAAGTTTTTGGAAGTTTAGAAAAAAAATTGTTTGAAATTATCAAAAGGTGAGTAGGTGTACAAGGTGCACAAGTGTGCTATTTTTGAGAAAGTGTACGTGCTTCTACAAATGTGCTCCTTTTCTAGAATTAACACAAGCTAGAAGATCCTAATCCAACATCTCCATTTCAGCAAGCTTTAAGATTTTTAGATAGTGAACCAGAGTTCTTAGAACTCAATCATTTTTGTAAGACTCGTAATGATAAAGGATTTTCCAAAATTCTACCACTTCCATTTCAAATTTCATATTCTTCAATTCCACCTCCGAACCAACCTCCACCCATTGTTCTAACAAATCCTCCACCGATGGACTTCTTTGCAAACATGGTAGATTAACCAATTAACTTGCAAGGTGCATTTAATGACCTTCCCAAGAATATTGAGAAATTTTGTTGAAGGTTAATCTACAAAGAAACATAAACAATTAAGGACCATGTCAAATTTTTTAAAGAAATATGCAATTGAAAGAAATTTTGACAAGAGAATGTGGTCCCTATTTATTCTCATACTCATTGGGAGAAGTTTTATTTGATTGGTATGTGAATTTTCCACCAGGATATATCTAGAATTCGGCCTCCTTCGAAAAGTTATTCCTCAGACAATTCGAAATAATTGTCAACCTAGCTTTGATACATCATCGATTCATATCAATCAAAATGGATCCAATGGAGACTATTTCATGTTTCAATCATTTCTTTCATGGCTTTCTACAAGTTGGAAACACCCTATACTCTACAAGTTGAAGCTGTAATTTAGATTTATCTTAACGCTATGGACCATTTTATAGATATATTTCTATGAAGACTCCCTGTTGCAAACATTGACACATTAGAAAAAGTATTTGAGGAAGCAATTACCTTTACCAAGCAAGCCAATCCTAATGGGGGAGGATTGATGGTTCCAACTCAAGCAACTAGAATGGTACCAATGTATCCTATTGGAACACCACTTATGCCTAGTCAATTCATTCTAATGAATCTAGTCCTACTACAATAGGCACCAGCCATACCCTATCCAAGATATGAACCTCCAAAAGTTACTTTCTTTGAGCAAAAAGAAGAAATTTCTATTGAACTAGAAAATAACGTCAACTCTGAGATTGGTCAAATGAAGAAAATAATGTCTCAGATTGCCAACAAATTAACCTACTTCAGGTCGTCACAAGGGTAGAATAATAACTTTGAGAGAAAGAATGCAATCCCTTGCAACAACAACTATGGTCAAAATTACAATAAGAATTTCAACAAAAATAAAAATGAAGGGAATAATTACAATCCTTCAAATGGAAGCAATGGCTTCGAAAGGTATAATCAACAATGGAATACTTTTCCTAAAAATGGAAGCATGCTTGTTGATAATAATAACAATGCTTAGTATATGGACATCAACCAATATGATAATAACCAGAATATAGCTAACGATGGTGGCTCATATTTCAATGGAAATCAAGAGATGAACAAAAATTCACAAGGAAATAATGATGAGTCTCCTATGCAATACAATGCTATGGTGTTAGAATCTTATGATTCTCCATGAAATCCTTAAATGGAACAACCAGCTAGTGTATCATTCACTTTTCCATTCAATTAAGAATTGGATCCTCAACCAAAAGAGATGCTAGTTTTTCAAAATGATAATCAGAATACTTACAACTTGCATAACTAAAGGGAACCTATGACTGATATGATTCCTCCCACCTTGCATCCAACACCTCTTGATCCAAGAGCTAATAACAATCTAGTACCTACTAGAGCATCCTATGTTGGGCAACAAAATCAAAATCAAGAGAATGTACCTATGATCCTAAAGAATCCTATATGGGAAACTAAAAAGTATAATTTAGTGGAAGATCTAAAGAGAACCAAGACTAATATGTCCATTTTTGATATGCTACAAAATTCTCCTAATCAAAGGGAAGTAGTGCTGAGGAATTTGGATCATGCAAAGGCCACACCAAATGCGAACACAATCCCTCGAAAGAAAACATCACAAGAAGTCAATACTTCTAAGGCAATTCCTACCATGTATAAAGACAAGGCTGAAGTGCCTACTTTCTTGCTTAGTCTCAAAATTTTTAGAAAGAACCTACACAATTGTCTTATAGATTCAGGAGCTTCTTGCAATGTCATGCCACTTTTGATAGATCAAAGATTGGGAGTCACTCCTCAACCCTTGAATCACATAGTGATACAACTCAATAAGATAGAAGTAAAAGTTATTAGGGTATTGAAAGATGTTAGAATATAGTTAACTGTAGACCCCCAAATTCAAGACATTATAGACATACATGTGGTTGAAATCCTTGAAAGTTATGGATTATTGCTAATTAAGTAGAGAATGGAAAAAGTTCTTGAGAGTATGGTTTCAATTGATTTTACTCAATTATGGCTACCTTAGAAGGGATTGAATAATCAGATCAAGATTGATGTTGAGCCAAAGCTGAAGATAGTGGTCATAGGATACAATGCACCAAATCTCTGACAAAGTGATGTCTCTTGACATAGATGAAGCTAAGAAACTTGACTAGTTGAATAAAGAATCTATGAGTCCTACTCCAAAAGAAGAACTCGTCACTTAGTTTGTAGATAGTATGGTTGAAAATTTACAATTCTTAGGAGAGGAAGTAGACCCAAATATTTTTCTTCTTCTAATATTTTTTAGGTTATACAAAGTTAGTCATTTAGAATTTGAATGCTCACATTGTCAAGAAGTAGTCACTAGGGTACTCACTTAGATAATGCAATTGAAAAATGACCAAATACCAAATGAGGTACAAAAGGAAATTTCTAATTCTACAAGAACATCTAAAATGGTTGAGATTTAAGAAGAAGAAAAGGAAGATTCCAATGCATCATATAGTGACACTTCTTTAGATGGTGGTGGTTTATCCATTCCTCAACTTGGAATGATCAAAGTCTAGAGGAGAAGATATTTTGTAAAAGGCCAAGGTTGGACCTCAGTGGTCATTCATCCAAAATGCTAGATTGATAAGATCACTCAATTGTATTGGGAATATTAAAATTCAACAAGAAAAATAAATAGCCTCTATGTCCAAGATAAACTATGGAAACTCACCAAGTCTACCATGTGAAAGATAGCAATGTGTCCCAAAGAAATAATCTTTTAAAACTCAAGTCAAGAAAAAGCTATGTAAAAACAAGCACAAGATTAGAAAGCCAAAAGAAAAGCTAATTTGGACACTCAAATTTGATGGCTCTAAATGCAAATTAGGAGCTGACATAGGTATTGAGCTAATTAATCCTAAAGGTAAGTCTTTTTATGCAACATATCATTTACAATTTAGATGTACTAAAAATGTTGTAGAGTATGAAGCCCTAATTCACAAACTCCTCTTCATGTCAGAGAAAGAGGTCAAAGCTCTCATAATTGAAGGAGACTCTCAATTAGTCATCAAATAGGTGAAATCAATCTACTTGTGTAATGATAGGAGACTACTTGTGTATTGGAAAAGACTTTGGTACTTGTTGGAAGATTTTGATGCCTTGAACATAAGGTTCATCCCAAGAAAAAAAAACATGGTATCTAATGCCCTTGCCATTTCAGCAAGTGCATTGTAACCCATTGAAAGGACAAAGCTAAAAATATTTTTAGTTGAATTGGTTGCTACCTCGTCTATTCCAGATAATATTATGAACTTCCAAGTCTTTCAAGATGACCAATACATTCTCAAATTTATCATGGGTAATGGCCTTTTCAAGGGACAAGATATTGATGATACTCCTGCAAAAAAACCTAAAGAAGATGAGCTAGAGGATGAAGATTGAATTATAAATTTGAAGACCAATACTATTCCCAAGCAGATGGTAGAGTTAGAATGCATCTTTGATTGAGATGAATCAACACGTAGTAAAAGAAATGTTGAAGAAAAAGGGGTTGAAGAATGTGATTCATATAATTTAGTCATGGGAGAAGTTCTAAAGATGGTCAGAATTAGAAAAGCTTATAACTCTCAAGATTGATAGAGTATGCTTTAATTTCTTACAAAGTACAAAGATTTCATAGCATGGAGTTATGATGAACTCAAGACCTACAATCCTGAGATCATCACTCATGATATTTTGATGAAACATGATGCCAAACCCTTTCATCAGAGGCAAAGACCAGTGAATCCCATAATTAAGCCTTTGATAACACAAGAAGTAAAGGAGTTAGTTGATGCTAGAATTATCTTCCCAATCTAACATTCTACATGGGTTTATAACTTGGTCCTAGTAAGAAAAAATATTGGAGAAAATTTCCTTTGCATGGATTTTTGAAATTTGAACTTGGCTTCCGAGAAGGATAATTACCCATTGCTGTCGCTCAATGAAGTGTTACAAATTGTGAATGGGTCTAAAATGATGTCTTTTCTAGATTAATATTTTGGATACAATGAAGTGATGGTAGGTGAAGAAGATAGGTTGAAGATTGAATTTACAACAAAATGGGGAACCTCTGCATGCCAAAGGATGCCTTTTGGACTGATCAATGTGGGAGCCACCTTCCAAAGAGTGATGGACAAAGAATTCAAAGAGTTGATAAACATGTGCACAGTCATCTACATGGATGACTTTACTATCTTTTCTAAAGATAGGAGTACTCATATTGCAGACTTGAAACAAATGTTTAGCCAATTTCGAAAGTATGGTATATCATTGAATCCAAAAAAGTGTTCATTCGGGGTCACCAACAGAAATTTTATTGGTCATATTATTTCTAAAGGTGGGATATCTATTGATCCTAAAAGGATAGAGGCCATTCTTAATCTCTCACCTCCTCATAGTCATAGAGACATGAAATCTCTCTTTGGAAAATTAATTTTGTATGTAAGTTCATTAATGGATTTTCTCAGATAATAAATCCTGTTAATGATCTTCTCAAGAAAGGATCAAAGATTGAATGACTTCCTAAAATAAAGAAATATTTTGAAGACATCAAAGTGGTAATCTCTATGGCCCCAGTGCTTGTAAGTCTAGATTATGAGTTACCATTCAAAATCTATTCATTTGCTTCAAAATATTCATGTGCTGAGATTCTTACTCAAAATAATGATAGAGGATGAGAGACCTATCGTGTTCACGAGTTTCCTACTAAAGAATTTTAAGTTGAACTATTCTAATCTTGTAAAACAATCTTTTACATTGATAAAATTAGTTAACAAGTTTTTCCATTATGTACTCAGGAACAAGATATATGCAATTGTGCACGACCCTAGAATTAAGATATTTCTGATGCAAAATGAACTAGGTGAGAGATGAGGAAAATGGATGGCTACATTGCAAGAGTTTGATTTGGAAGCTCAACCAATGAAGTTGGTAAGAGGAAAAGGATTAACCAAGATGATTGTTGATAATGAGATTGGTAATGATAACAAAATTAGATTTGATGATGAAATCAGTACTAATAATCAACAAAAAGTCATCATGTCTCAAGTGGATATTGATCAAGGAATAGTAATTGATGTTTGGTATCAAGATATTGTTTATTACCTTTTGCAAAATCAATACCCCAATAGGATGAATAGTTCCCAATCTAGAGAACTCAAGATGAAATGTGAATCCTACATGTGGCAAGATAGAAAACTTTACCAAAGGAACTATGAGGTAATTTATTTGAAATGCTTGGGATCCAAAGAAGTGAAAGAAGTTTTGGAATAGTTTCATGATAGATATGGTACAGCACATGGATCAACATAAGCTACAATGCATATGATTTTGAGATCAAGTTATTTTTTGCCTACCATCTTTAAGGATACATTTGAACATGTACATTCTTTCCATATTTTTTAGACAAGTGCAAATAGAAAAAGGCATCCAACTATGCCACTACAAATAGTATTCGAGGTATGCCCTTTTGTTAAGTAGGGGCTAGACTTTATTGGTCTAGTAAACCCACCATCATCTAGAGGACATATGTTCATCCTTATAGCTATAGAATATTGCATGCACTGGATAGAATTTGAAACTTTTTGAAATTGCATGACAAAGGTGGTTATAGATTTCTTGAAAGAACACATTGTCACAAGGTTTGGTATATTGTTCTTCCTAGTATATGATAATGGATCATCATTTGCATTGATCTTCCTTACTCAATGGGCACTAGATAATCAAGTTATAATCAATTTCCCTTCAAATTACTATCCCCAAGGGAATGGTGTGGCTGAGTCCACCAATAAGAACTTGATTACAATGATAAAGAAATTGCAACAAGAAAATCCAAAAGATTGGTACACCTAGTTGAAGTATACATTATGGATAGATAGAGTGAGGATAAAAAATGCTTTGGGGACATCTCCCTATTTACTCATCTATGAACAAGAACTAGTGTTCCCACTTAATCTCAGGATTCCAGTATTGAAATTTATGAAGGGATGTTGAGGACACAGATAGAGTTCAAATTAGATTAATGAATCTCTTGGAATTGGATGAGAAAAGAAAAATAGCCTTGGAGCATATGGAAAAACATTAGGCACACCCAACTAAAGTATACATTATGGATAGATACAGTGAGGATAAAAAATACTTTGGGTACATCTCCCTATTTACTCATCTACGAACATGAACTAGTGTTCCGACTTAATCTCAGGATTCTAGTATTGAAATTTATGAAGGGATGTTGAGGACACAGATAGAGTTCAAATTAGATTAATGAATCTCTTGGAATTGGATGAGAAAAGAACAATAGCCTGGGAGCATATGGAAAAACATTAGGCTATCACTAAATGGTGGTTTGATAATTAGGCTGCAATAAAATCTTTTAGAATATCTGACTTTGTTCTCCTATGGGATAAGGTGAAAGAAAAGTTGGGCAGTTACACTAAGTTTTAATGCTTGTAGATTGGCCTTTATCAAATTGTGGAGATTTTGGATGAAAATAATTTTAAGCTAAGTTCCTTACAAGGGTATTTGTTCTCATTTCTTATTAATAGCCAATTCCTAAAACATTACTTCGAGGCCTAAAAGTGGAAATTTTTTTCCCTTTTTGCAAGTGTGTTTTCTTTCAATTGTGTGTTTATTTTCAACAAGTGTGTTTTCTTTTAGTTGTGTGTTTAATTTTAGTCTTGTGTTTTTTTCAAAGTTGTGCCAGTCTGGGGGTTAGGTGAAATGAAGACTAATTCTTGACACATTTCATAAATAACTTCTTCTGGTTTCAAATTTTAGGAAGAGCTCTTTTTTTGTCAAAGCATTTAAATGATTTTGTTTCTTGTACCAATTGGAGAATGAATTTTACTTTCAGTCATAAAGGACTAATTTAGTTCTCAAATAAAAATTGCATATCAATAGCTCTCAACACTTTTCAAATTTTAAAGATTAACTGTATTGGTGTTTTGAAATCAAGGTTGACAACACCAAGGGATAGTCCAAAGTTTTCTAGTTCATAAAAAAGGTCTTTTCAAAGAAATTTTAAGGTCACTATTTAGCATGAGAGTTTCCAAAAGTTCTTAAAAGAGGAATACAGAGGTTATCAAATTAAAGAAAGATTTTGAGAAATGACACCAATGTCTTGGTCATACAGTCTAAATGTGGTCAAGGTACAAAAAGAAAACAAGAAAGGGGAATGATGGTGTTAAGAATGAAAGATTCCAAAAGGTCTAAGAAAGATAATTAGACAATAGGGATATGCAGTCCAAAATGGCTATCTAGTATCTACACACATCGCTTCATGGAAGAATCAAATGGAAACATGTGATCTCTATGAAGCAAGGATCCAAAAGATCACTCAAGACCCTAAATACAAATATGATAACCTACCAAGAGCCCTCTGAACAAATTCTCTCATATAGTTAGATAGCGATTGATACACATGATCTATGAGGATTCCTAATGAATGGACCAATGGAGTAGAGGATTGTTTCCAAGTTGCCACATACTCATGATAGATTGCATCTTGAAACATCAAAGGAAATGAATACACTATGCACACATTGAGCTTGAAGATTCAAGATTCAAGATTTTTGACTATTAAGGAACTTGAAAGATATTTGAAGTGTTTAAGATTTATTTTTTATATGAAACATGTCAAATAAATTCTTGCTAGTGAAGAAATGCCTTTTTCATTTCTTCCCTTTTTTTGGGGCTATTTGTTGTGGTTTCACAACACATGCCCCATTTCTCATAGAAATGAGGAACCCCTAGTAAATTTTTGTCTCCTAAACTACTAGTTTGGGGCCTGGGTCATTTTGGAGGTCCCCTTGGAGTATGTGTCTAGCCTTTGTCTTTAATTAAGAAGCCCTTGGTGTCAGAACTAATAAAATTTGGGAGAAAAGAGTGTTTTGTGCATAAAATCACACTAGCACACTTAGGGCCCATTTGGTAGCTAGAATTAGAATGGAATTGGCATTAAGAATTCTAAAAAAAATATAATCCATTATTTGGGTCCGCTCAATCAGAATTGAAATTGGGAAAAAGTGGTATCCCCATTTGACCCCCAAAATCAGGATTCCAAATTCTTCAAAAATACTTGTTATTTGGAATTCTTGTTTTAATTCCCATTTTAAATCCCAATGTGGATTTCAAATAAAGTGAAATATAATTGAATTTCACGTCTAGACAATTAATTTATATTTCAGTTTTGAGTTTGTTGATGGAGTATGATTACGTAAGGGGCATGCAAATCTGCACATTTGATGACAGAGTGATCTGACCTTTGTGATCAATCAATTGAGCCAAGGCAAAAGTAGAAAGCAAGCATTAAGCTTGTGAAGGGCTGACATTCAAGGGTTATGCTCCCATCAATTTATGAGATCGATTGCATCAAGTCCTGCAATGGGCCTTGGGTTCAGTTGAAATCTTGTTCAGCTGACATTTTCGTCTTTGGTATGGATTTGGAGTAGGTTGTCTCAAGTGGCTTGAAAGATTCACCTACATCAACACCATCTTCTACCCATTCACCTCTCTTAAGCATGATCTCATAGCATAGATTCAAGAGGTATTTCTTAGTGCCCACGTACCTTCCAATTGTGCATTTGTGTTGGCTCAATATTGTCTGAAATTCCAACTTCTCCCTCACGGGCCTATGACATTCACTTATGAGATCTGACTTGCATTCAACAATGGGAAACTTTGCAGCATTACACAAACAATTCTCATGGGCTCATTGGCTCTTGTTTGCAGCAAAGACATTTGCCAAAGCTCCATCATAGATGACGCTCAACCTCTCAAGCCGTGAACACATTTGTTGAGAATTGAGTCAATTGTATTGGTGTTGGTGATTTGGGTGAAACATGCTCCCCAAACTGGAGTCAAGGGAATAAACTGGATAAAACATATGTATATCTTTGTTTCATTTTTCAAGTTGGTATTTTTATAGGTCTTTCATAAGATTCAACTATTCTGATATGCAATGCCATTTTTTTTGGTTTGAACCAAATAGTTCTAGAATAATAAATTCTGAATATAAAATATTTTTGGATTTGAACTAAAATGGTCCGAAATCAAATCACCAAAATCATAATCTAGATTTCAAGTTCTAGGATCCCAAAGATAGGATTCTGAATGATAATTTATAAATCATATTATAGCAGCCAAATGGGCCCTTAGTGCACATGTGCACCTATCTAAGGTGTGTAGGTATGCTAAATGTGCAAGTGCACATTGTTTTCCCTTTGGAGATGTGCACCTACACATGTGCACACCTCCAAAGGGTGTGAACACTAGGAACATGCCTATTTAAGCCCAATACCCCATCCCCTTACCTCATTTCTCTTAGCACTCCTAGTTTGACCGCACTTCTAGACCTCCAAAGGTGCGTTAAACATGCTCAGAACACAAAAAACCAAGTTTTAAATAACACCAAAGGTGCACACATGCACAACTCATCAAGGTGTACATGTGCACACCTTTGTCCATTCATTTAAAACCTAAAAACCATTAAAAAAAATAACCTAACACAAACTAAACATCTACAAAAAGGTGTGCATGTGTGCACCTCCTGAAGGTGTACGCATGCACACCTTCTTGGTTTATAACTTGAGTATTTTCCTAGGGTAATGGTGTGAAGATGCGTATCTCACAAGGGTGCACCGACACACCATTTTTTGTTTCTTTAAAAAACACAAAGGCTATGTTACGATGCACACATGTGCACACCTTTTAAAGATAAAAAACTAAGTTTTCCCTCTTTCATATATGCACTACTACATGCATATGTGTAGTAGTGCACATACATATGTCCACACCCCATCAAGGTGTGCACGTACACACATGTGCAACTCTGCATAAAATGACCAATTAGGGGTCATTAAGTGCACATAGCACACCTTGTGGAAGGTGCATTATTTTGCATTCTAGGGCTATTAGGTGGATTAAACTAGTTTTTCACTATTTCTATATTTTGGGTTAGCTTTTTTGATAGATTAGGGTTTGTGTTTAGGTTTAATTGTAGCTTTCCAGACTAATATCTATTCTTTTGTGTAGATAAGATGTTATCATCATCATCCTCAATGGTAGAAAATATTTCTCTTAAGCCTATTGTCTTCAAATGCCAAGGTATACCAAAAAAATCCCACTTTTAGGATGGACATGCAAAAATTAGAGACATTGAGCTCAAACATATTGATTGGAATGTATTCCTCACCATTTGCAACAAGTCTAAAGAAAGATCTGCAATGTTATCAACTATGATCAGGTCAGGACTAGTAAATGCAGCATCACATCTGACTTATGTGAAATCCTCTAAGTTAATTATGGCCTTGGTAGAAGATTATGTGCTTGAAGAAAATGGTTGTTAAGAGTGTCACAAGGGATATAGTCTTTGACATTATACTAAGGAATATTGAGAAGGTGTTTCATCTTCCAAGGGCCAATCAATATGTAAAAATGACCTATGACCAAGTAGAAAGATGGTATAGGGAGAATAGAAAGGAAGCCAAAGAAATAATTCAATCTTGCTTCCTAATAGATAGAATACTAGTAGGTCATAGAGTTGGAAATGTAGATATGACATGAGGGTACATGAAGGATGATATTGTCTATGCAATTGTAATTTTAAGTAGAGCCATGCAAGGACTCTCTGTAGAGGGACACATTCACATTTGGATGGTGCACTTCATAGAGACTATCAAGTTGCCAAAAATGCCAATAGACTAGGCTACTATCCTTAGTGATAATCTACATGAGTAGTTGATAAATGTAAAATTAGATCAAAGATTTTATATGAAATCATATATGGTGTACTTATTGGTAGCTCAAACAAGTGACTACTAAAAACTTTACAAAATAGGTAACATGTAAAATGCTAATACATGGCCTTATGTGGTATACCCTCAGCTAGTGAAGAAGAAGCTTTCAGATTAGAGAAAATAATATAGGATAGTGATTGATAGTTTTATATTCACAATCATCTTATTCATAGAGGGTGATTATGCTAAATAGATGTCAATAGAGGCAGCAACCAGAATCACAAAGATCGGTGCCTACTACGTCTAGTTCAAAAAATTCACATACTTAAGGGTAGAAGGCATACAGGTGAACCCAATGAAGCTCCCAAGATATCCTTTTGATAGGTTCATTTTGTTGGAGATTATGAGGCAACTCACATCTACATATGATAGAGTGAGGAAACAACACAAGAAGAAATGGGTGTGATTAATCACCATAGGTGCTTTTGAGGTCAAGAAAAAGAAAGAAATTATGACATTTGATTTAGAATGGGATTTGTATCCCTTGGAAGAGTACACCTCCCCTTGCCCATACTTTGATCATATTGGGATGATGCACCATTTGGAAAGGAAGTAGTTCATAAAGAAGGATACGTTGGAAGACCACTGGATGAATGTGATAGATGACTGAGATATCTAAATAAGGGATTATTGTAGGATGACTCTATATCTAGTAGAAGAGACTTTGAAAATGAAGATCCGATTAAAGGCTATCAAGAAAGACACAAAATATTTCTTAGATCCAATGTATAGCAGGGATAAAATGTATGATAGACTAATAATGAATGCAAAGATTGATAGAGATGAGAATGAAGACATTAATAATAGAGTTAGGCACATAGTCCAACTAATAAGGGAATGGATCAAGAAATCCTTCAAAATTGATCCAGTTCTCCAAACTATTCCTCTTCAAGCCATAGCATGCCCAACTAGGGATAAAGGTGCAAAAGTCATAATACCAACCTTCCCTACTCAATCCCTAGTGAGGCCAAAAATATTATATCAACATGAGAAGGAGGTTGAGTACTTTAGGGTAGATAAGGGAAAGAACAAAAGGAAAAGAGTGTCTAAGAAAGTCGATCCTTAAGCTCTAGAGCCCCAACCTGACCTAGAAGCTTGAGTCCAAGAGACTAAGCAAGTACCTCCATGATGAGAGGAACAAGAGAAAGAAGTGGGAGAATAGAGGGTACCACAGATAGGTCAACAGGAAGAAGCATCACCCTCAATTCCCAAGAAGGCTAGAGTTGAGTCCACTGTGGGAGGGTCATTTAGGAGACAATTGAAGAAAAAGAATAATCATACCCCAAAGGTGCCTAAAACCGTTATGGAAGCTCAAATAGAAGAAGAATAAGGGTGAAAAAATTGAATATGTCCACTTGAGTCAGAGGACTTTCAATAGAAGAGGAAAGAAGTGTTAGAAATAGGGATTACTGAGAAGGGGGGTGACTTAGTAATCTACACATTTTGGTTGCCAACTGGATATTATTACTTACTTTAAACCACGCATAACAAAGAAATAAAGTAATACTAAATAGTAACAATAACAATACACAAAGATAACTCATGACACCATATTTTGTTAACAAGGGAAACCCTAGCCAAGGCAAAACCCTGGTGGGGATGATACCCACTAGATAATATACTAATATATATGTTCCTTGTTAGAGGATGGACCCTTTTAGGAGTCAATGAGAAATTTTTTTATAACCAGTACCTATTAGGAGACTTTGAATCCCTGTTAGGAGATTCCAACCCTATTAGGAGTTGTAGTATAATGTATGCAAGAAGAGCCCATTGCCCAAACATGCAATTTAAACTACAAGAAGAGCTCACTACTCAAACAAGTAATCTATTATTATCTTTCTTCCTTCACTAATCTCTAATCTTCAGCTTGATCTCATATCACCAAATAATTCATACAAAACTTTTCATATATCACTTTCACAAAATTTTGCTCACTTTGCATAACTTCACAATTACATAATCTCACAAGTTTGCACACTTGATACACAGTAGCACACTTCTTATCACAAGAAGTCCTTTTCATAAATACCATACCTTTACATAAAATATTTTTGGGTTAGCTAAGACAAAAATTCACTTTTCCAAGTTAAAGTAAACATATAGGATATTGGCCCTAATTGGACAAGTAGATGTTTTACAAACAAAACAATTATTTCCTTCAATTCTATTGTCCTGCTTCATCAAAACATGATTAACTCTATTTTGTATAGTCCATACAAACTTTTGAGGTTATACATGTCATCACCAACATGTATACTATCTCTATGTAACTTCACTTATCATAGTATGATGTCCACAACATGTTATAAACAAAATAATAAACTATTGTAAACCAAATTCTATACTTAGACAATTTTTTGATAGCCAAATACTAAGTATCTTTATTTTTGAGGTTTCCTCTCAACATGTATAACATGTGTTTCCATTAATGACAACAATTACATATCACTATTAGCCAATTGTCAACAACAAGATAATCTCTAGCATAATGCACCATCCATTCATAATGAACCTATTTAGGTTATTACTTCATAGGATGAGTATAGCAATAAGGGATTTTAGATATGGAGGGTCAAGATATAGATGTCTTTGGCCTCTTAGATTTAGATTTCATGCCTATTAGCACTCAGATGGTGGGGGAGAAGATAAAGGATACTCTAATGAGTCAATCCCTAGGGGAGGACTGGAACCAATTACCACCTCTTCCTCAAGGACCTCTAGGCCTAACCGCACTACCATCTTAGGATTTGTCACTCCTAGAAAAAGGTTTGGAAATGTCACTTCCTCTAGTAATAAACTCTAAAGAATAGGTTGTGAAGGAAAATGAGCCCCAACAAATGTAAGATGATGAAGTATTGGAGGAGGGGAAAATACACAAGGAACCTCAAAAAACTCCTCACGATACTGAGGTTGGGACCTTAGCCCAAGCAAAAATAGAGAATCAAACTAGTAATCTTGCTCAATGTGAAAATACTTGAGAGAGGAATGATAAGGGAAAGGGACCTGTAGTGCAAACCCCCTCTTTAGTCAAATATATGTCTCCAATGGGAACTATACCCGCTTGGCAAAAGAGGGAGGTCATGGTTTAATAAAAGAGGCAATTAAATGTAACTACTAAGGAGGGAATGGATGAGATAATAAAAACCATCAAGAAGCCTGAGCCACCTACGAGTGATGCATGATCATTGGCCTTCATTATGAAGAACCAACTTTAGGACTTTCTTGCACATATAGCCATTCCTCCTCCACATGTTGACACTGAGGATTTGACTCCTAACAATTACCAAATCAAGGATATCCTATTAGGAAGGCCCATGGTAAACACTACCAAGGTATTGATTACTATGGTTTTGAAAGAGGTGTTCAAGAATATGGACATAAATGAGTTAGAATTGTTGATGTTATGAAAACAAAATGAGATTATGAGTGGCTATTTGCATGGAATAGTTGGCCCAATTGACTCGGATCATCTAGAGATCACTGTTGCTGCAACATTAGAGATGAAGGAAAAGGGGATGATTCAGATGGATTCATTTTTGGGAGCATGTTAGAAATGGTGTGATAATTTTGAGGAGAAGGGTGTGCAAATAATATAGGTTAATTTGAACATGTTGGATTACATTCATTCAAGTGTGGATAAACTAGTTCCCATAGTGAATTAGGATTTTGGCTTAATGGATGAGGTACATACATGGGTGAAAGACCTAAAAATTTTGAAATTTATAAAAGGTCAAAGGTATCGTACACTCATGGAGGTGTATACAGTGGAAGATCTTGATAAGCTTGAGGACTGGATTGATAAGAAAGTTGTTGGCAATAAGGTCATGGAAGGACTTCATGAAGATATTTAGAGGTTAAGAGACCAGACTCAAGAGAAGATTTTGGAAGTAGAGAAGTACTAGGACACTGCTACCCTTCATATTTTTGAAGATGAGTAAAAATAAAGCTCAAGTCAGTGCAATCAATTGTCCAACTAAAGAGGTATTGTTAGAATTGGACACTAAATTGGAGGATTTTGTAGAGACCTATATGGAGGTTAGTAACTATTGACAAATAGTTAAAGATAAATATGCATCTTTGGATTTTTTGGAAGCTTCTTAAGTAGTGGAGATTATAGAGAAATTATAGAGAGAACATCCATACATCACTTTTGGATAAGGAAGGAAAAAACCTAGATGTTGGAAATTCATTTTTGACACTTGGAAATTTTTTTGGATTTTTAGGACTTGTCATCAAGGTGCACAGGTGTGCTCTTCATAGAGGTGTGCTGACAATTTTAAAGAAGTAAAAATGCACCAATAGTTAACTACCAATTCCTAATTTAGAGCTTTCCATGCACTAAAAATGCATTCTGATGATAGATCAACTCCTAGAAACACCCAGAGAAGGTCAAGCTTCCTTTTCTAGAGCTTCCAATGACTCTCAAATCCTCTTTTAGCTTCCTTCTTGTATTTTTTTTCTTTTATTTTTTTAAGTCATGTAAAGGCTCATGCACCCATTAATTGATATAAACAAGGGAGGAGACCTACTCAACACCATTTAGGGAGTTGGTTTGTATATAATTAGATTTTTTTTATTAGTTTTAAGCCTATGTTTGTGTTGGCACTCAAAATTGTAGCCCAAATTTTGAGCACCATTAAAAAATCAAGCCCTTAAACACTTTTAAAGTGCATCTGTACCTGGTTGCCCATTTGAGGCCTAAGAGGTGTTCAATGCTTCTAGCACCTTTCATTCATCATGTCTAAGTGTTTCATGATGATAAATTGACATCCCGAGTCATTTGGTGAAGTCTTGTTTTGAGCAAGTGTCAAATCTGTATATCTTAAGTGTCAGATAGTGACAGGAGGCTGTGTTTGCCAATGAATATCTCACACCTAGAAATGTTTTAGGATTCACCACTTTGGGAATATCTAGTGTCCATACTTGAGAACCTATGTTTCATATTTCAAGCCATTTTGAGTCCGTTTGACTAGGTTTTAAATCCCTCAAAGTTGGTCAGTTACTATTTTCATGCTTTTCCAATTAATTCTTAATTCTAGGAAGCCCTGTTTGACAAGTTATAACTTTTGACCAATTGACCAAAATGCTGAAATTCCTTCTACGTTGCATTTTAGATGTCAGAGACTTGTAATGTTTCAATTTTCAGCTCTTGAAAAATCCATTTGATTAGTTTTCAAACCTGATTCCAAATGGAATTTTTATCTTTTCACTGTTGTCATTATTTGTAGATTGATTGGAACCCCTGTTCGAGATGTCATATCTTTGTATCTATGATTGGTAGGACTAAATGGCTTGTTCACTTGTATTGTCCACTGAAAATACTACAAGTGTGCCAGTTTTTAGAACTTGACGAATTCGTCTTCACCCTTTACCAGGGTTATTCCATTCACAAAAAATGATATTTTACTGATGTCTCTTGTCCTGCAATTCTGAGTAGTCAACTTTGACCACTCACCAAATGCGTCCTATTATTTATCATAAGCCCAAATCGTAGATTCATAATGTCTTCATGACAAAGAATCAGTGCCCTAGTTTCCAGATCCCCAAGTGCCCATATGTCCAGTTTTCCAGGCCATTTCCAAATGCACTTTCTAGTTTTCTAACATGTTTATCTACAGGTGAATTTAAGTTGGCAACTTCAGAGGTCAATATCTTTTGACCTTGATGTCATCATTCAATGAGATCTGGTAGGCCTATTGAACATGTTAGAGAAAACAGTGATCCTGAGTTTCAGAGCTTGGTAAGTTGTTTGGTTCAGTTTTTAAAGGCAGTCAATAGACCTCCTGGCATTTTATTTGACTAAGTTGCAGAAAGTGATAAAATTTGAAATGAGTTTGAATGATCAATTAGTGCTCAAATTCGAGTTTAATCAATGCTAGATGCTCATTGAATCAATTTGAAAAGTCATCACCTGAAAATGAAATTTTTTTAGCTGGGCCACCATGTGACCCGAGTCCTATGACCAAGATATGGCTTTTCATGCAATTAGGGGCCATAAGCATTTTTGAATTGTAAGGGTTCCAGATTTTGGTTACTAGGAGACCACTGTGGGTTGGAAATCTTCAGTCCTTTTGGGAGACCACTTTGTTGGATCCAGATCTGTGATTCCACCTTCATTCTTCGGCATTTTTCTCTCATGTGAACAATACTAGTGCAGATAATACAGATAGTTCTGAGATGTTAGGTTGTTTCATGTTTTGATTTCGTGCATCTGAATGTATATTTTTAAAGAAAATGAATACATATGAGCAATAATTTCACTAGTTTTATTATGTTTCTTGTCTTCTGTCTCAAAAATTTGTAAGTCTTATGTGGTCTTAGAAAAAAGATCTAAGATCCATTTGCATCCTCTTTAGGTCATATGTTTGATGTATTTTTATGTTGGACCAAAGGGCCAAGTAAATGCTTGATATGTTTAACAAGGTTACTGGTTACTTGAGAAGGATATTTTGTGAGAATGAGATCTAAATGAACACTGATGTCTGACTCACAAGGTGATTAGATAGATCTGATGTCTAGGTATACTAAATATGTCCTTATGTCCATGATGTATGTTTTGAATTCATGGGATTGCCCAATGGATTAGGCACTAATCAGTTATAGGATCACTTGTTATACTTCTACATATTTGAGGATTTGTTGAAACTCAACATCAATAATCAAACACTTTTCCCCTTTCATGTTGAAGAGCTATAATAGAATGCCCTCACTCAGCTTATGAGATTCCTAGATCTGCATTTGGCTACTGTATATTGATGTTATTTCATGAGTTATCAGGATAAATAAGGGTTTTATCTGCTTCATATTAGATTTAGTGTATGCTTTGATAACTGGTACCATATAAAGAATCTATAGGTCAACCCGCCTAGGTTTTGTAGAGCCTGAAGAAGAAGAAGGGTCATGCCTTATAGTTGGCTTGTTGTCAGAAATGACATGTTGAAAATGTGAGTTAGCTGCCCCTAGATATGTTAGTTTCTTAGTGGGATAATTGAAAACCCTTCAGTGTTTTCAAACACCAACAGTTTGCATTCTAAGAGTTCTCAATCTCAAAACAAAAAGAGGAGATGAATTCTTATAAATATATGGATGTAATATGTACTCTAGGCTATTATTTTTTATACAATAATATATGCTATTGGTTCTCTCATTCTAAGTGTTTTTATTCTTGTTAGAGTGTGTTATTTTTGTGAATGCATGTTCATGAATAATAATGGATCCAATAGTTTTGTTGTATTGATTTTATTGTGCAATCTTGGTGTTTGCCTCATGTTAAGATTTTTTTTAATGTACTAAGTTGGAGAAAAGATCACCTTATTGTTCTAGCATAGCTTCTTGTCTCACATGAGAGCATTTTCTATGGCCTTTTGATTTGATGTAAAGTGAAACATCTTTTGGTTATTACTAAGTTCCCATTGACAATTGCATCAGTGGAATTGAGGAAATGTTGATCCTATTTTCATTGGTTTCTTACCCGATCTTTTTGATAATTTAACTCAGAGACATGTTGTTACCATGGTTTATGTCTATTAGGAATTTTTCTTTCAAGTTATTTTCTTTAATCTCTCATTACCTTATCTTCATTATTTTCTTTGTTAACACTTGGTTATATTAGGAATTCATATAGTTGCATTGATAAATTGCATTCATCATAAAATATAAAATACCAAAAATATATCTCTTTTGTGGTTACTTTTCAAAATAGCAGATCAAATATCTTATCTAAATTGGTTTGAACCAGCAAAGGCCTCCCTATGAAAAAATACATTTATCTTCAATTGAGAAGATTTCGATAGGTTGCAAGACTGCCTAGAACCTTGGAGTTGATCGTAGATTATCTTTTCAAGAGAGGAACTTGAAAGGATTCATGTTATTAAGCATCATGCAAATTTACAGCTCAATGGAAACCTGATGTGGTCCTATGAAAGAATTGTCAAATTGGTAAGATGGGCAAGACAAGTTTCAAGAGAAAGAATTATCATTTTGAAGAAGTCTTGGTGCTGGTTCATATAGAACTTTTTGGACCTAATAGCATTGAAATAAATAGTGGAGATAAGTACTTTATTTTATTTTTTGATGATTACTCTAGAATGATGATAGTAGCGTGTTTGAAAGATAAATCTAAAGCTTTTCAAAAGTTCAAGTGGTATCTGGAAAGAGTAAAGAAGGAAATATGAAAGAAGCTAAAAAATTTAAGATCACATAGAGGAGGTGAATTCATTTCTAATGAATTCAATGAATTCTACACTAAAAGAGGAATCAAAAGACAAGTATCAGCCCATGGTACACCTCAGTAGAATGGTATAGTAGAAAGAAGGAATAGATCAATCATGGATTATGCAAGAACCTTAATGATAAAAAAGAATGTTGCAATCAAATATTGGAAGTAGTTAGTACAATAGTTCATGTCTTGAACAAAGTACAATTGAAGAAAGACTCAAATCAAACTCCTTATGAACTATGGTATGGCTTCAACCCTAATGTAAGTTACTTGAAAGTATTTGGTAGCAAATATAATATTTTGAAGGAGACTAGGAAAGGTAAATTTGATGTCAAAAGTGATGAAGGCATATTCCTGGGGTACTCCAATAGAAGTAAAGCATAAAAATGTTTGAATCTAACTACTCATAAGATCACAGAGAGTGCACATGTGAAGATTGATGAGTTTGCAGAAAAGAGTGAAGAAGATAGCAGCAAAGAAGTTGAAGATTACAAAATGTTTATTTACTTTGAACCTGATACATTTCCTAATCCAATTAGAAGTCAGCAGGCTTTACCTCCCGAATCCCCAAAGTCTCCAAAAACACCTAAGTCATAGTCTAAAGGACTTGAGTAATAGTCAGAGGCTACTGAGTTATAGCTAGTACAAACCAAGTTATAAACTGAAGGACCCCAGTCATAGATAGTGGGACCTAAGCATGATGTAGAAGATCATGGTGAGGCAAGTAGAACAAGTTCTAAATCCAAAGTACCTATGTTAGAAAGATATGTCAGAAGGTACCATGCACCTAAGAAGATCATTGGAGACAATTCAGATGGTACAATGACAAGATACAAATTGAAAGATACATGTTTTCTTACTGTATTTGAACCTACAACAATTAAAGATTCTTTCGATAATCAAAGTTAGATTAAAGAAATTAATGAAGAGATAGAATAGATAGAAAAGAATAAGACCTAGACACTTATTCCTAGACCCAAGGATAAGACTATAATTAACACAAAGTGGGTTTTCATAAATAAGCAAGGTTAGTATGCAAAGGATATTCTCAAGAGGAAGGTATTGATTATGGTGAAACTTTTTCTCCAATTGGAAGATTAGAAGGTGTTAGGAATTTAATTTCTTGTGTTGCATATAAAGGATTTAAAGTGTATCAAATGGATGTCAAATCCGCATTCTTGAATGGAATTCTTGAAGAAGTTTACATAGAACAAACTAAAGTTTTTATAGATCCTAGCAAAAGGGATATGGTATGTAAACTACACAAAGCATTGTATGGTCTCAAGAAATCTCCCAGAGCTTGGTATGAAAGACTTCATAACTATTTGATAAAGACTATTTTTCAAAGCAAAAATGATAATAGTAGCCTATACATAAAAGAAGGACCAAACAAGAAGATTGTGTTGGAAGAAATCTTTGTGGATGACACATTGTTTATTGGAAATGATGATTATGCAAATCTTTTTCAGAAGAAATGAGTAAGGAATTTGAGATGTCAATGCTTGGTAAAATCAAATTCCTTTTTGGCTTCCATATTCAATAGAAGAAAGATAGTATCTACATTACTCAATCCAACTATATCAAGGAGATATTGAAGAAATTTGGAATGGAGGATTTAAGACCAGTTGGAACACCTATGTCTACTAGACATAGGCTATCCAAAAATGATGATTTAAAGGAGGTAGATCAGACCACATAGAGATCAATGATTGGAAAACTTTACTATGTTGTACATACTAGGCCTAATATTGCTCTTATAGCTGGTATGGTGGGAAGATTTTGAACTAATCCTAAATAAAATCACATGATGGCAATAAAGAGAATGATAAGGTATCTAAAAGGTATTGAAGACTATGGAATATGGTATAAGAAAGGAGGAAATTTGGATTTGAAAGCCTTAATTAATGCAGATTGTGTAGGAAGTGTTGATGGTAGGAAGATCATGAGTGGTGGAACATTCTTTCTTAGTAAGATACTAGTGTCTTGGATGAGTAAGAAGCAAAATTGCATTTCTTAGTCTATAGCAAAGGTAAAGTGTGTTGTAGTAGCAGTTCATTATTTCAATGTTGTTTGGTTCAAGAAACTATTGGTAGGTATGAAGGTAGAAATCAAGGATCCATCGACAATCTTTTGTGATAACACAAGTGCAATTAATATATCAAAGAATCTTGTGATGCATACCAAAACCAAGCACATTGTAATAAAATATCATTTTCTGAGAGAATTGGTGCAACACAAAGAGGTGATATTGGAATATGTGAATACTAAAGAACAAATTGTAGACATGTTCATAAAGACATTACCTAAGAATGAATTTTTTTATCTAAGAGGTAAGTTAGGGGTTATTCCCCTATTTGAAGCTCACTAAATGAAGTTTAGTGATGCATCAACCAGAGCATGTTGAAGGTCAATCCAGTTGATGTAGTAATGAAAGGGTAGATTGCATATGAATATGTACATTAGGTATATTGATATTCACTGAATATTGTCTTTGGAATAAGATGTCAAGAGGGAGAGTTGTGTCATATCACAAAAATTTAATATGTCAAAGAGGAAGAACTTGATCTAATATCAAAGAGGGAGAGTTTTCTATCAGAAGAAGATGTTGAAGATAGAGTTTTTATGATAGAGGGAGAAAGTGATTTTAGTGAGAGTTCACACTAATAAAGGGAGTTCTCATAGATGAGAATTAGAATGAAACTAAGGATATTATCCTTACTTTATTGTTCTCTAAAATTTCATTGTATTATGACATGTGTTGCCATCAATGCCAAAGAGGGAGATTGTTGAAAACAATTGATCAATTGTATATTGTCTTCGATGTTACACAAAATGTCATATCTTTACTAGCAATATATTCTAACCTCACTTGGGTGATGAAGATAGTTTCCTAGGTCTATTGACCATTCCAATGTTTGCTAATTTTAGAAGGCAGTGTCTACTGAGTTCACTTGGGTGTCAAAGAAAAGTACGTAGAAGTTGAGTGTTAATCAAGATCACTTGGGTAACAAAGGAAAGTTGGATGGAACCAGTGTTAATCGAGATCACTTGGTTACCAAAGGAATTTTGAAAAGATGCATTGTTAACTGAGTTCACTTGATTAACATAGGAAAAACATTTTCATGTTAGTATCTACTGAGTAGAGTCGGCTAACAAAGGATTTTCTTATTTTGGCATATTGAGTTTAATGGATTTGTTTGTTGGTTCTAGCCTACAAAAGATATGAATATTAATTGTTATAAGTTATATTCAAGATGACTTGACAATGTATATGGTATAAGTATAAGGTCAATTTGAGGATTGAATGTGAGTGTGTGAAAGATAAGAAGATGCGTAGAGGAATTGAATTGAAAGGATAAGCAGAATATCCTTGTTGGGTGACAAAGATTATTCTAATCAAGAAGGATCAAGTTTTTGAAATTTGAAATCCAAAATTGGTAATACATTTGCATTAGCAATTAGGTCATATTGTTGTTACTCTCTAACCATTTTAGCACTGTATCAAATCTCTTAATTGAGTTGTCTTAACAACTATTTGTCAAATCCTCTAACAAGGTGGCATTTCTAGATTGAAGTGTCTAAAGACCTCTAACAATTCCATTCCTAATAGGGTGAATAATCCTCTACTAGGGCTCATTTCAGAAGAGTGAAAAATAGTAACTAGTTGCAATTGGTGGTTTTTCTCAAATTGAGTTTCCACATTAAATCTTGGTGTCACTTGTTCATGCTATTTCTATTATGTGTATGCAACTAACTTACTTAAGGTTAATCACATTTAATATCTTAAGATCTGTATGTTTAGTATTTGTCGACTAACAATTGATATTATAGTTCTTACTGAGTTACAACATATTGTTAGTTTTATTCGAGTGCCTATCTGTTAACTGAGTAACAACATGTTTAACAGAGTTTACTTTTTGTATTGACATCTATGGGATCTAAGATTTATTTTTGTGGTAACTGATTCACCCCTCCCCTCTTAGTTACTCCTCTTATATTTCCAACAATTTTATTTACATTTTGAATTAATTATTTATGTTTACCTCATTTTTTTTGAGAGTGATGATAAAAAATAAATTATTTTAGTTTTAGCTACAAAATCCACTTATCAATTTATTTTTCATGCCATAGAATTAAGGATTTGTTTGGCTATTCTTATAAAATAGAAAAATCTAGAAAAACTAGGAATCCTTATCATTTTTTTATTTCTTACTCAAGAATCATTGTTGACCATGTTTTGCCAGAGTTAGGGTTTATGCTTATTGAGCTCTCGTATCTTTTCAATGCAATCACAAACTATGTGAATCTCCTTGGGAATTGCAAAACAAATTACCATGGTTTCTTGCTTAACAAAGAGTCAAGGTGGTAAAGCATTTTGATTTGCTTACAATTTTTATCGGTGTGAGCCTTTCCATTTGTAGAGAGCTATTTATCGAGAAAAAGCAATACTAGTCTACCAATTTTTGAGCCACTTGCACCAAAACCATCCTCTATAACAAAGTAATATGTGTGCATTTGACATTTGAAATCTTATCATGATGTATATGTACATAATACAAGAATTTTAATGGTCCTAATAAAGTCTTATGATAAATATCTTCATAAGAGTCTCGAGAAAGCAACTGAAGCACGAGGACATGCTTTCTATGATAGAGGATTTGATAATGTAGGGAATTGGACCATATTGACTCAAGAAACTAGATTTTTTTTGTAATGAAGGGGACTATTACATCTACTATGGTCATTTTTTCCTTTACTGGTATTCACAAGTTTTATTATATCATGGCAATCATGTGGTCTCTCTTGCAAATTTGGCATATGAAGGGAAAATAAAATTTTCTAAAGTAAGAAAGTTACACGTGTACATTTTACAAATTTTTAGAAACTTTGTGAACCATGCTTTAAATAGTGACATTTGGGAATCATTTTGGGTTGTTAGAAGGTTTTAGGAATATGATGGTATTGTTGGAAATATAAGAGGAGTAACTGAGAGGGGAGGGGTGAATCAGTTACCATAAAAATAAATCTTAGATCCCTTAGATATCAATACAAATCAAAACTCAATGAAAATAGAACTCTATTGTAAGTCAACAAATACACATGCAATCAATTTACACTAACAAATGTTGAAGCTTGGTAAGCACTGAAATAACTTGGAAAATTCTTATCATGAAAAACTTAAGATATTATCTATGATTGATCTTACTTTAACTTAGTTGCAAACACATAAAGGAAATAGCATGAACACAATTGACACCAATATTTTAACATGCAGAAACCCAATTTGCAAAAATCCACCAATTGCAACTAGTTACTAATCTTCACTCTTTTGAAGTGAGCCGTGTTACGAGCTAATCCTATTAAAGGTTACAAAACACATTGTTAGGTGTGACTCTATTAGAGGATTTAATCATCCTATTAGGAGTGGCCTTGTTAGAGGTCTTTAGACAATTCAATAGAAATGCCACATTATTAGAGGATTTACAAATAGTTGTTAAGCCAACTCTATTAAGAGATTTAAAACACTACTACAATGGTTAGAGAGTAACAATGAGATGACCTGAGTTTTGATGCAATTGAATTGCTGATTACAGATCTCAATTCTGGCTTGTATACTTGATCCTTCCTAATTGAATGTATCTTTGCATCTCAAGAAGAATGTTTTTCTTATCCTTCTAATTTTCTTCCTCTAAGAATCATCAAATTTTCAATTATGTTCTACACTTGCAATGCTCTACTTGACCTTCTATTTATATCTTACACATTGTGAAGTCAACTTGAATATCACTTAGAATGATTAATATTCATCTTCTTGGTTAGCTAGAACCAACAAACAAATTACTTGAACTTAATATGCCAAAATGAGAAAATCCTTTGTTAGCTGACTATGCTCCGTGGATACTAACTCAAAGTGATTTTCTTGTGTTCACCAAGTGAACTTGGTTAAAATTGCATATTCAAAAATTTCTTTTGCTAACTGAGTGAGCTCAGTTAACTCTAGTTTCATCCAACATTTCCTTCATTAACTGAGTGAGCTCAATTAACACTCAAATTCTACAAACTTTCCTTTTTCATCTGAGTTAACTTGGTAGACACTATCTTCTGAACTAGGAAAACTCTAGAATGTTTGGCAAACATAGAAAATAGTCTTCAATTCCTAAGTGAGCTCAGCATACACTAACTAGTAATGATATGAAATTTTATGTAACATGAAAGACAATATACAATTAATTAATTGTTTCCAATAATCTCACTCTTTGGCATTGATGGCAACGCAACATATCATAATACATTGAGATTTTCAAAGAAACAATAAAGTAAGGAACATATCCTTTGTTTCATTGTAGTTCACATCTTTGAGAACTCAACTCCATTTATTAGTGTGAACTCCCTCTACCTTTAGTTCCTTCCTCTATTAGTAAAACTTTGCCTTCAACATCTTCTTTTGATAGCAAATTCTCCCTCTTTGGTATTAGACCAAGTTGTTCCTCATTGACATCAAAAAAAATTTCTTTTGATATGATAGCCAAACTCTCACTCTTTGATATCTCATGCTAAAGACAATATTTAGTGAATTTCAATGTACCTTATGTAGTGATTCATTTGCAATGTGCCCTTATCAATACTGCATCAACTAATTGATCTTCAGCATGCTCTACCTGATGCATCACTAAACTTTATTTAGTGAGCTTCAAATAGGGGAATGACCCCTAACTTACCTCTTAGATACATAAATGCATCCTTGGGTAATGGCTTAGTGACTATATCTATAATTTATTCTTTGGTATTCACATATTCCAATCTTACCTATTTATCTTGTACTAATTCTCTCAAAAAATGATATTTTATAGAAATGTATTTTGTTTTTTTATGCATCATTATATTCTTGGATATATTAGTGGCATTGGTGTTATCACAACATACAACCATTGGATCCTTGATCTCTATCTTCATACCTACCAACAGTTGCTTGAACCAAACAATATTAGAACAATTAATCATTGCTACCACATATTTTTTGTCTATTGTGGATTGAGAAATAAAATTTTGTTTCTTAATTGTCCAAGACACTAGTGTTTTACGAAGAAAGAATGCTCCACTACTGGTGTTTTTTCTATCATCAACACTTCTTGTCCAATCAACATCTATGAATGCTTTCAAATCAAAACTAACTCATTTTTTGTATCATAAACCATAGTCTGTAGTACCTTTCATATGTCTCATGATTCTTTTGATTTCCATCATGTGTTTTTCTTTGAAATTTTTTGAGAATATTGCCACCATACCAACTAGTAAGGCAATATCAAGCATTGTATGCACTACATATTACAAATTTCCAATCATTGATCTATATGTGTTCTGATCTACCTCCTTGGAATCATGATTTTTGGAAAGCTTATGTCTAGTAGACATAGGAGCTCCAACTAGTCATGAATCTTCCATTCCAAACTTTTTTAGTATCTCCTTGATATATTTAGATTGAGTAATGTAGATACCATCTTTCCTCTATTGGATCTATAATCCAACAAAGAATTTTATCTCATCAAACATAAACATCTCAAATTCTTTACTCATTTCTTCTAAAAATTCTTTGCACAAGTTATCATTTCCTATGAATAAAGTTTCATCCACGAATATTTCTACCAACACAATCTTCTATGTAGACTTCTTTATCAAGAATTCTAGTAAAGTTCTAACACCTTCTAATCTTGGAATAGGAGCAAAATTTTCACCATAATCAATACCTTCTTCTTGAGAATAACCTTTACATACTAACCTTGCTTTGTTACTAGAAACTTCTCCATCTTCATTTAGCTTATTTCTAAATACCCACTTTGTGTCAATTACATTTTTATCCTTGGGTCTAGGAACAAGAGTCCATGTTTTATTATTCTATATCTGTTGTATTTCCTCATTCATTGCTTGAATCCAACTTTCATTATCCAAAGCATCTTTAAAATTTCTAGATTCAAATTTAGAAAGAAAACATGTACCTTTAAATTTGTTTCTTGTCATTGTTCCATCTAAATTGTCTCCAATGATTTGATCAGGTGCATGATTGATGCAAGAGCATCTTGGGTTTTCTTAGTGACTACTTTGGAGTTCATGGGAAAAGGCTCGGTAGTTGCTTTTGTGTGTAACACCTCACCAAGGGATCCAAAATAATTAACCTAAAGTTTTACTAAGTTTGCCAAACAATTTTTTTTTTTTAAAACAAGAAAGATAGATCATTCACATTAAACACATAGTAGTGGAAGTAATAACATACAATCAACTATAAACATACATAACAGGTTGCATCCCTTAAGGATCCCAAGACATTGATTCACATTTAAATTTAATTAATTCTAAGTATAACAACTACCACATCCACATGAAAGAATAATTATAGATTTCAATTTCCTTTTAATATACATTTGTTTGGAATGCCTCTTGGCAAATTAATTTAGAATGCTCAATCATCCACTATACATGTCACAGGGTATGAAAGGCTAAAATAATATACATATGAAGAAATATAAAATACAACATCCTCCTCGGATACATGATACAAGTACAATAAAATAAATGAAAGTAATAACATACATGATACATCTATCAATCAGAAAGATATAACATCATAAAAAAAAACTAACTAAATTCATGGTTCCTACCAATCATCAATAGCATCATTAGAGCATCGTGGGCCCTAGCCATCTCCCACACATAACATCCCAAGCCACCAAAGAGATCATCGGTACTATCGTAATAGGGATGTCACACCTAAAACATGCTACAACATATGCATAACGAAATCTAACATACTAGAATAAAGCATAAGTATACAACATCATCTAAACATGATAAAAAAGCATACCAAGAAGCTCCAGCCATGGTGGCTACGGATGGATCCCAATGGTAAGAGTGAAAAAGCACTACCACCTGACCGTGTGGAACCTAAATGGCCCACTCCCACCCTACTGAGGAGATAGTCTCAAGTCCCAAAGATGATATCAAATCATATAGCACAAATACTCTTTAAGTCCAAAAATCCTATAAGTATACTAACTCAAAGGTTCCAACACATAGATCGACATCTAGACCCAGAGGCACAACACAAACACATAGGAGATCTACTATGCAAGTAGAAAAGTGTCATCACAAAAGTCAGATAGAAGTTACCCAAGCAATCCCTTAGGAATCTCGGGTCCCCAACAATCCCTGTGGCCACTAGTATCCTCTCATATTGACGAGGCATACTACGGAATGCAAGGTCATAACCAAGCATTCTTTCTACCCCATCCTAGTCTGTACTAGCACTCAAGGCATGGGAGAGAACATACAATTAATCTTGTTAGGTTCATTTTACTCTCATTTAGTGTAAATATTATCACTTATTAAAAAAACTTACAATGAGTTACCCTGGCAGCCACTTAGGGCCTCGGCCCCCATTGCAAGCCACTTCTCGCCACTACATATAGATTACCTACCCTAAGCCCATGAAATCACAAATCAAAGAATCACAGTAAAATCACCTCAGTCATATACAAGTGACTAGAAAGCATCATAAGTATAATCCACAATATCCACATTAGTTCTCCACGAGCAACTGGAAAGCATCAAATAATAATCATAATGATCACAACAGTTCTCTATCAACAACTAAAGGCATCAATGATAAATCACAATATCCAATGGTTCTCCAATGAGCAACCAGAAAGTATCCCAATAATAAATCACAATATTGATCGAAGACTCCAAAATGGTCAAGTCAAAACATGTCACAACATGACATCATCAAAAGAAAACCATCCAAAACATCTCAGTCCTCTCAAAGCGACTAGAAAGAAAATCATACATATAACTTATCGATGACTCAAAAATGGTTAAGTCGGGTATCTCATAACATACACCTCAGCTCCACACAAGGAAACTGGAAACCAATAATAAATGGTAAATACAACATAACATAGAGCACTCCATCACATTACCATGGTTGGGTTAATAAAGATCAAGACCTAATCATCATAACATCACATTCACAATGCTGAGGCTCTAGTAAGAACCTAAACTAGCCAACACTAGGACAAACCTCAAAACCCCAAAACATAAATAGAACATAGAAAGCATCATAATCTCATAGTTCATAGTAAAAGTTCCAACTTTCATTTTAGTGTGAATTTTCAAATTTAAAGAGGTGCGTTTTAATCCTTATAATTTAACCCATATCTCGTACTTGAATAAAAAGGTACTATTACCCTTATCAAATTTTCTAAAATGATCTAAAGACATGTTACTTATCAAAATAAATAAGTAGTTTAAATCTAAACAATACTATTAACATAATATAAGGATAAATTTACAATTTTCATTTAACTATATTCATCAATGATTAATTTTAATTAAACTAATGTTTAATTAAATTAACTAATGATAATCAAACTAAGTTCTTATATTACCCACTCTAGAATTATCAATTATTAATAATTAATATAATTACTAATAATTTTATTAATCAAAATAAACTTATTTTAAATAAATTATTATTTAAGTTAATAAACAATATTAAAACTTTGCTAATACTTATTATTTAAATAATAATTGAGAATTATTAATTATATTATTTAATAATAATTAATAATATCATTATAACCTTTTTATAAATAATATTAATTTAAATACTATTTAAAACCAGATATATTAAAAAAATGCGTATTTTTAATAAGCCCACTGACTTAACAAAAGGCATGCAGCCTGTCGCAGTCCTGTGGTCACAAGGCCTGTGGCGGCAGGTATGTGGTACTTGACATCATAGTACCTGCGATGCAAGTACTAACGTTCAGAGCTGTGACAGTGGGGGTGGGATACAGAGTAATTCCCTCCCCCCACCCCCCCATAATTATATATTATTTTTAAATTTATTTTTTTTTTAAATGATTTGTATTTAATTAAAATAATAATTCAACCCACCCCCCCCCCCCCCCCCCATATGTGCAAAAATTTATGTATTATTTTATTTAATTATTATTATTTTTTTAATAGAGCTCATTCCTACAACAATTTTACTAACAACTTTATATATATGTATATCTATACATATACATTGTATATATATACACATACATATATATATACATATATATATACATATATATATGTATATGTATATGTATATGTATACATATACATATATATATGTATATGTATATGTATACATATACATATGTATATGTATACATATACATATGTATATGTATATGTATACATATACATATGTATATGTATACATATACATATGTATATGTATATGTATACATATACATATGTATATGTATATGTATATGTATACATATCTATATATATATATATATATATATATATATATATATATATATATATATATATGTATATGTATATATATGTATATGTATATGTATGTATATATATATATATATGTATATGTATATATATGTATATATATATATATATCATTTTCTTTTTAATATATATATTTTTAATAACTTTTGCAATATTAGCCTGATAGGAAAGAATAAATGTAACCATTCAAATTTTTAGTCTAGAATTTTCATTTTCGAAATCAAATACATATATATACATATATATATATATATATACATATACATATATATATATATATATATATACATATACATATACATATACATATATATATATATATACATATATATATATATATATACATATATATACATATATATATACATATACATATATATATATACATATATATACATATATATACATATATATATATATATATGTATATATATATATATATATATATATGTATATATATATATATGTATATATATGTATATGTATATGTATATGTATATATATATGTATATGTATATATATATGTATATATATGTATATATATATATATATCATTTTCTTTTTAATATATATATTTTTAATAACTTTTGCAATATTAGCCTGATAGGAAAGAATAAATGTAACCATTCAAATTTTTAGTCTAGAATTTTCATTTTCGAAATCAAATCCTTTCCAAATTTAAATTTCTCAATTCATTTTTAATTCAACCCAGATCCCAGTTTAATTTCAAATTGTAGTTCTACTGAGGGAGGATTGCAATGATATTTAAAAGTCATAACTAGATGAAAACAACATACATGCCCGAATTCTAGTTTACAAGATTGAAAGATTTGTTGCAATGAAATACAAACAATCAGATGCACTGTCACGAAGAAGATAGGAAAGGATAATTGCAAAATTAATCAACAATCAAAGCACAAGACCCTACCTACTCCTGATGCTAATACGAAATCCCCAAAAAACTGTTAGAGAATTCACTCCTCTTCAATAACTTTCTTCTAAAAATCTTTCTTAGAATTCTCCTCCTAAAATTTGCTTCCAAAAGTTGTCTCCCCCAAAATTCCTATCTCCAAAGTTCACGGTCCCTCAAAAATGAACCCCAAAGTTGTCATAAGGAGTTTTCTCCTCAAATCATGACACTAATTGTGTGTTCACCCAAGAGGACTCCTTGCTCACAAGACTCAAACTCAAAATTAACTTTCCTTAATCTTTCTTTATCTTGCATTAATCTTTTCATGCACATTAAATTGAATTATTAAATAACTTTATTTAATTTTCCACTCGACTTCGATTTTAAATTAATTTATTACTTTTAATCCCATGTGCACTTTATAAATTAAAATAACATTATTATTTTCACTTATTTTATCTTTTTAGTTAATTTCTTTTATTTTAACCTCATGCATACATCATGGGATTTGGAATCTTTTAGTAATTTAATATCTTTTCCACTTTAATTTATTTTAGAAACTTAATTGATAAATATTTATTAACTTAAATAATAATATTATTTAGCATTTATTTAAAAATGAACTCTAAATATATTATTATTAAATTAAATAAATATTATCACATTCCAAATTTATCATTAAACTTTTATCTCCAAATTTAATTCTTTTTATTTAATTAATTTCTCAATTAATTAAATATAATTAAATATTAAAATGCCATAATAATTTTCCATTAAATTAAATTATTAATTAATCTTTTAATTAGACTTAATTAATAGGAAATACGCCAAAGACTCATTAAGACAACATACGAAAACCCATCATAGCAAAACACATACTAAATCAAACAAAGGGTTATAATCATGAATTAACATCATTCGACACATTGAGAGGGTACTCAACTTAGATACTTGTCCTAGTTGTCAATTAGGACAAACGGCTTAAAGGGTTGGGATTTGGACTTAAGAATTTATATCCCCTCTCTTACCATTGAGATAATGTGATAGGGTATGCTCATCCTTGCATATCAGGGAAGTCAATACCTGGTACTTGCAACATGCATAAAATTCACGCATGTACAAACACAATATTCTAAGCTAAACAAGCAATGGTAGGAAGTAGTGCATCATGTAGATCCTGACTAGTAGGTGACTACAACTATCTTCCTTAACCACATCAGAAACACCATACATAAAGAAAACAAACATGCACACCATACACATGCAAGTATGGGGTAAGTATTGATAAGAAAACACGTACAATAACCATCTAACTAATCATCATCAATAATTATAAACACTGTGATAATCATCATACATACATGAAGTATAGAGTATCAAGTAATCTCATCATATAATCAATTGAATGTAAAAAAATATCTGATAATCTGAGGGTAATGCTACTAAACATCAAGCATAAAACTAGTCTAAAAGAGATCAACAATGATAACAGAAATGCGAACTAGGGGTAGGCACTACATGGTGTGTGCTTGGACTTGTACTCGATCAAAGAAGTACTAATGCTCAACATGCTTTGGATTTTAGCATGGTCTTCAGAGCTTAGCATGGTCTTGGAGCTCAACATGGTCTTTGGTTACTCGACATAGTCTTTGGTTACTCGGGATGGTCTGGGAGGAGCTCGACCTTGCTTAGGAATTTGGTGCTTGTTGTAGGCCATGTAACTAATTTTCCACAATGAGTTAGAGGATGAAAATTTTATGGATTAAATAGGGCCTAGATTAATAACTATAGTTTGAAGCATATGCTCTAATTCATTTAGAGCTAGGAGATATCATGATTTTACTCAAACATTGATTTTGGGCATTTGATTGCTGTTGTTGGATGACCTATGGCATTTAATTTATGTATTTGTATTTAATTTGTGCTCTTGACCAACTTGAGGCTTAGATTGGTATAATTAGGGGTTTTGGGGAAGTCTTTAGTCATGATTCATCCATCGTGAAGAAGAGGAGGAGCTTGAAGAGTGAATTTGGAGAAGAGCTAGTAGCTATGGCTTGGAAAACAAGGAGATTCCTTGGTGGGCTTGCGAGCACAAGTTGAGATCTTCCTTGAGGGTTTCCACCAAAGTGTGGATTTGGACTAGCTAGTGTGGGGATTGGATCTTGAGGGATCTTGCAAAACTATTACTTCATTTGTATTTGGCCATAACTACGAAGGCCTTATAGCCTAGCACATTGCATGTAATTAGTTATATTTTACGAATATATTATTATAATTTGGTATTAGATCTTGCATTATTGTTTCTTTTTGTTGTGTTTCTTCTATGTGGTTTTATAGCTAGGGGCTAGGACATCTCCTTTCGGGATTATCCTACCTTGCACTGCATTAGGTGGTATCAGAGTGAAGGGTTTTCCTAAGTGTGTAGATAGATCACCAAAGTTGTGGTAGTTTACACTAGGACTTTGGCTGGAGAAGTAGATTTGAGTTGATCTGGTGGTGGATTGCTCTTTCTAGAGTCCTAGATCTCTTGGTTATGAGGTAGAAAATCATGGTTTCGACTTGCAATTACAAAGGGCTTGCAGATGGATTGATGGATGTAAAGATGGAAGACTGATCTTGTTAAGGCATAATCATAGAGTGTTTGTGGATTACAAATCCGTGGTCCTAGACTTGTGATGTGGTTCCTAATTGTTAATGCGAGGTGGTACGTTGTGATCTAACTTGCAAATAATTCATGTTTGTCACAAGAAGTGTAGGAACAATTTTTTGTAAAGGATTTATGAAGATCTTGGGATATGGCTCTAAGACAATTGGACCCTAAGATGATTGCAAATCTTTGTGATGTGGTGGAGAGGAAGTTTTCTTAGATGTCTGCTCAATTTGAAGCTAGCTTGGTTGATCAAACTAAGAATGGGGTGAGGAAGGAATTTTTTAGATGTTTGTGGAGCTAGAATCTACTAATCCAAAAGAGAATTGTTTGGCTAGTTAAGAGACTTGTTCGAGAGAGGAGATGGCATAGCAAGGTTAAGTTTGGTTTCGTTGATCAAATTGTGGAGTTTGATATAGAACTTGTAGAGAATCTAGAGGTTGTTGCTAAGGATATTCCTAACCTTGTTGATGCTGGGATAGAGGTTGGTTTTCATGATCAATTGGTTGGGTCTGACATGGAAATTGTAGAGTGCTTGGTCGTGGATGATCCAGTTGCTACTGGTGGTGAGTCATGTATTACAAAGCATCTTGTTGTGACAAATGATATTGTTGGTGTTGTGATTTTGGCATGTGTTGATGGAGATCTATAAGTTTTTGCTGATGTGGAGTTTGTTTTTATTGATGTGTGGTTTGTTACTACTGGTATGGATTCACTAGTTGCTGATGTGATTAAGGATTTTCTGATGAAGCATTATGTTCAATTTGTTCCTGGGAGTGAGCATGTTGATTGGGTGGTTGAGATTCTGGTCTTTGACAGAATGATGCAAATGTGGATGATGTATAGATTTCTTTTCTTGTCCTTGTTGGAGTGGAAGCCTTTGGTGAAGATGAAGATGGTTGTTTCTCTTTCTTTAGGAATCAAAGTGTGGAACACACTTTTCTATTTACCTAGTGAGTTTGATGCAGGAGCATCTTGGGTTTGCTTAATGACTACTTTGGAGTTCATGGGAGAAGGCTTGATAGTTGCTTTGGTGGGTGCTTGGACTTATACTTGGTCAACGAAGGACTAGTGATCAACATGCTTTGAAGCTTGGCATGGTCTTTGGAGCTCGGCATGGTCTTGGAGCTTGACATGGTCTTTGGTTACTCGACATGGTCTTTGGTTGCTTGGCATAGTCTGACAGGAGCTCGGCCTTGCTTAGGAATTTGGTGCCTGTTGCAGGCTTTGTAACTAATTTTTCACAATGAGTTAGAGGATGAAAATTTTTAAGTATTAAGGAGGGCCTAAATTACTAACTATATTTCAAAGTGAAATTTCTAATTCATTTAGAGATAGGAGATATCATGATTTTACTCATACATCAATTTTGCACATTTAATTGTTGTTGTTGGTTGACTTGTGGCATTTAATTTATGTATTTGTATTTAATTTTTGTTATGGGCTAACTTGTGGCTTAGATTGGTATAATTATGGGTTGTGGGGAAGTATATAGTCATGATTCATCCATCATGGAGAAGAGGAGGATCTTGAAGAGAAAATTTGGAGAAGAGCTAGTAGTTGTGGCTTGGAAAACACGAAGATTGCTTGGTGGGCTTGCCAGCACAAGTTGAGATCTTCCTTGAGCGATCTTGCAAAACTATGACTTGCTTTGTATTTGGCCATAACCAAGAAGGCCTTATGAGCTAGCATATTACATGTAATCAGTTATATTTTATGAATATATTATTGTAATTTGGTATCAAATCTTGCATTGTTGTTTCTTGTTGTTGTGTTTCTACTATGTGGTTGTATAGTTGGGGGCTAGGACATCTCTGTTGGGGATTCTCCTACCTTGCACTATGTCAATGATGGCTTCTTACTTTGGATTTGGAGTTTTTTCCACTAACTTCTTCATGATCTTCTGTATTAAGGTTAGGTCCCACTATCTGTGACTTGGGTCCATCGAAATTGGTTTTTTCTAGCAATAGCTCAGTAGATTTTGGAGATTTTGGGGAATTAAAAGGTGAGGCTTCCTAACTTCCCAATAGATTTGGCATTTTATGAGGTTCAAACTAAAAAAATATTTTGTAATCCTTAGGTTCTTTGTTGCTCTTTTCTTCACTCTTTTATGCAAACTCATCAATTCTCACATGTGCACGTTCAATGATTTTATGAGTAGCCAAATTCAAAAATTTATATGCTTTTCTTTTGCAAGAGTATCCTAGGAATATGTATTCATCACCTTTGACATCAAATTTACCTCTTTTGGATTCTTTCTAGATATAACATTTGCTATCAAATACTTTCAAGTAACTTGCATTAGGTTTGTAGCCATACCATAGTTTATAAGGAGTTTGATTTGAGTCTTTCTTTAGTTGTACTCTATTCAAGGTATGCATTGCGGTAGTGATTGCTTCCTTCCAATATTTGATTGCAACATTCTTTTCTATCATCAATGTTCTTGCACAATCCATGATGGATCTATTCCTTCCTTTAGCTATACCATTCTAATGAGGTGCACCAAGGGCTAATACCTATCTCTTAATTCCATTTTCAATGCAAAATTCATTGAACACATTGGATATAAATTCAGCACCTCTGTTTGATCTAAAACATTTCAGCTTCTTTCTAGTTTATTTCTCTACTCTTGTGAGATACCACTTAAATTTTTGAAAAGCTTCAGATTTTTCTTTTAGATGCATTACAATCATCATTCTAGAATTATCATCAACAAAAAGAATGAAAAACTTATCTCCACTATAACTCTCTATTCCAATAGGTCCGCATAAGTCTATGTGTACAAGCTCTAAGACTTCATCAAAATGATAGTTCTTTCTTTTAAAACTAGTTTTTCCCATCTTATCAATTTGACAATTTTTGCATAGACCCATATTAGGTTTCCTCAAGCTAGGAATACCTCTTACTCTTCTATTTTTCCTTATCTTGACAAGATTATCAAAGTTTACATGACACAATATTTTGTGCCATAACCAACTTTCTTCTACTTGAGCAATAAAATATGAACTTTCACTGAGATCTAGATAGAATAGATTACCTTTTATTTGTTTTCCAAATCCAACCAGATTTCCTTTTCCATCTAGAAGTTTGGCCTTCCCATTAATGAATTCTACCTTGAATCCATTTTTATTCGATCGTGTCACACTTAGTAGATTATGCTTTGATCTTTATACCCAATAAGCATTGTCACATCTAAGTTCATTTGTTAATGAGATACACCCTTTTCCCTTTATGCAATAAGGTTCATTAGTTCCAAATCTCACACTACCACCATCAAAATGTTCCATGTGTTCAAATTTGGTTTTATCACCAATCATATGATGTGAGCAGCCACTATCAATAATCCATGTATCATTTTTGGTAACATGAGAGATAAGTGTTATTTTATCTCCTTCATCACTAGATTCATCTTTTTATAATAATACATACCATTTCATCTTCATTGTTATTAGAATCTTTAGCCACAAAAAAAGATTTCTTAGTTTTGTCCTTGTAGTCCTTGTTGTTTTTGAATTCCTTCTTGCATTTGAACTTATTGCTTTTCTTTTCATCTTTGTCTTCTCTATTTGGGTAGCTTGCAACAATGTGACCAACTTCTTCACAAGAAAAATAGATTGGAGGAATCTTACCTTTTGTACTTTCCTCTACCTTTGGAATATTTTCTTGCAAGTAGGGCTTCAACAACTTCAAGATCACTGTCTGAACTTTCTTCCTCTTCTTCACTTTCTGATTGGTTGGCTTTTGATCTCTTACCTTTTTGCTTGAGTGAAATCTTGGCTTCAAATGCAAACTCAATACCTTTGGAACTAGGGTCATAGTTATCATATTTATCCAACTCAAAAGTTGTCAATCTTCCAACTAGAGTATCAAAATTTATATTGCTATTTGAATCACATATCATTTCTTAAATAGAAGACACTCTAATTACATAGATAGGAATAAGGGTTTTGAGTACCTTTCTTACAACTATTTTGTCATCAATGTCTCTTCTAGATGCTTTGATTATGCTCACACATGCTTTAACTCACTCAACATATTTTGCAATGTTTTCATCTTCATCTAATCAAATTATCCTTTGAGACTTTCAACTTTAGCTCTTCTTACATTATCATCTCCTCCATAGATGGATTTCAATTTGATCCAGATATCATAAGTTGTAGTGCAAGTTTTGACTTCATCAAATTCAACATAATTAAGAGTAGAAACAATGTCAATCATCATGATGTTATGATTTTTCCTTTTAGTAATTTTCTGAACTAATAATGTTCTAGTAGGAGTCTTGTATTCACTACTAAGATATTTACAACTTGAATCATTGATAGTTTCCAAATGTAACCTTATAAGTCCTTTCCATGCTACAAAGTTGTCTTGGTTCAACTTGGGAATCTCTTTTGTAAGGCATCGTGATCTTTAGCTTTGGTCCTTGAAACCTTCTGTATAAGCACCAAAAGCTCTGATACTAATTGTTGGAAATATAAGAGGAGAAAATGAGAGGGTAGGGGTGAATCAGTTACCACAAAAATAAATCCTAGATTCATTATATGTCAATTTAAATCAAACTTAGTGAAAATAGAACTCTATTATAAGTCAACAAATACACACGCACTTGGTTTACACTAACAAATGCTAAAGCTAGGTAAACACTGAAATAACTCAGAAAATTCTTATCATGAAAAACTTAATCTATTATCTATGATTGATCTTACTTTAACTTAGATAAAAACACATAAAAGAAATAGCATGAACAAAATTGGCACCAAAATTTTAATGTGGAAACCCAATTTGGGAAAAACCACCAATTACAACTAGTTACTAATTTTCACTCTTCTAAAGTGAGCCTTGTTAGGAGCCAACCCTATTAAAGGTTACAAAACACACTATTAGGGGTGACCCTACTAGAAGATTTAATCACCCTGTTAGGAATGGCCTTATTAGAGGTCTTTAGACAATTCAATAGAAATTCCACCTTGTTAGAGGATTTACAAATAGTTGTTAAGCCAACTCTATTAAGAGATTTAGATCACCACTACAATAGTTAGAGAGTAACAATGAGATGACCTAATTTCTAATGCAACTGAATTGCTGATTATAGATCTCAATTCTGGCTTGTATACTTGATCCTTCCTAATTCAATGTGTCTTTGCATCTCAAAAAGGATATTCTTCTTATCCTTCTAATTTGCTTCCTCTAAGCATCATCAAATCTTCAATTATGTTCCACACTTTCAATCCTCAACTTGACCTTATATTTATATCTTACACATTGTCAAGTTAGCTTAAATATAACTTAGAATAATTAATATTTATCTTCTCAGTTTGCTAGAACCAACAAAAAAATCAATTGAACTCAATATGCCAAAATAAGAAAATCTTTCATTAGCCAACCCTTCTCAGTAAATACTAACTCAAAGTGATTTTCTTGTGTTAACCATGTGAACTTGTTAACACTATATATTCACAAAGTTCCTTTGGTAACCAAGTGAGTTTGATTAAGACTGGTTCCATCTAACATTTCCTTCATTAATCAAGTGAGCTTAGCTAACACTCAACTTCTATAAACTTTCCTTTATTTCCCGAGTTAACTCGGTAGACACTATCTTCTAAACTAGGGAAACTCTGGAATGCTCGACAGACAAAGAAAGATATCTCCAATACTCAAGTGAGCTCGGCATACACTTTCTGGTAATGATATGAAATTTTGTTTAACATCAAAGGAAATACACAATTAATCAATTGTTTCCAATAGTTATAAGATCATTAGTCATGTTGGAAAACTTGCAATAGTTTTTGATAATCCTAATTGTGGTGGTTGTGAAGAAATTACTCATGCTTAAGAAACATGGTGCTACATTCAAATTTATTTTGTAGCTCTCATATAGAGTAAAAATGCATTATAATTTGTTTTGTAGCTTTGTTATTTTAGGTTCTGAATGTGGCTTGGGATGTCGCTAATCATGTAGCTAGCAAAAATTCTTTACCATGTTGTGATAGAGATGGATGTAATAAGATCCTAGAAAATAAAAATCCAAGGAATGATCCTAATTGATGGTGCTTGGCAGCTTTCATATATCCAAGAGTCAGTCTGGCTTTGATGGAGCCACCAATTTTAATGAGTTTGAACATTTTGTAGAATGTATGCATAGTAAGAAATATGCCATTTTTTTTCTTTCATGCAGATGATGCTTAATTTCATTGATTAATTATACTTTCAACTTGTTGCAAAAGTAGTAGATATGACATCAGACAGAAATAGGACAAAATACATGTAATGACAATTGTACACCCTTATTCCTCTTTTTCTTGTATAATAAAATCTAATGTCAAAAACTAAAGGAAAGTGATTAGATCTAACTACTTTTTGAAACAAGATAAATATAGATGTTAGGTATGAGAATTATTCAGCTATAATCAACTTTATTGTAGGACAAAATTGGATTTTTTGATAACTAGAAATCATAGTTCCTAGTCTTCGAGCTTGGTTGTAGTTACATGGCATTTTAGAATGAGGAAAATGAAAGTAATAGGGTGGAATTTCTACCATTATCCACTAAGCGTACATATAGATTAGGGGTAATACAATATACCCAACTATATTTGCATGTTACAAAGGTTAAATTGTAATTTATGTATATAATATTATGAATATTCAATGTTTAAGTAGAGTTCTTGTCTAGTACATCAATTATATTAGTATATTCCCTTTGTCTAATGATTATATACCATTGATATAGTTAGTATTTTGTGAAAAAAAAATTGCATTGGCCCCATGTAATGGTAATAAAGAATTTGAAATAAAAGTGGAAATTTAGTAAAAAAATATAGTTTTGTAATGGTACACTGTAACCATTGTTGTATGGGTGGTGAGTATGTGAATAAATTTAGAATGTGAAAAATCAATATTTTTATTATGATAATAGGCTAGAATTTACCAAAATTGTTCCTTCTTCATGGTAGTTGATATTCTCATTTGTTCTCACTTCAAAGTTTTACTGAGTATGAATAGAATGTGAATATTTTGAGTGTAGGATTTGCCTCACAAGAAGACATATAAGATAAAAGAGTACTTCCTTATATTTGTGTCTTCATTCATTCGATTTTGGATTTGGAGAAGTCATATTAGTTTAGGTTTCGATCCTAACAAGTTTAGGTAATCAAACTTCTTTATTTTTAAGTATAGATTAATAATGATTCTAAAGAAAGATAATAGCCTAATAATTTCACCTAAAAATATAAGGTTGTAATTATAATTATTATAGTAAAAAATTAACTAAAATTTAAATTCAAATTTTAGAATATATAGTCCACTTATATAACTAAGAGGGGGGGTGTGAATCAATTATCCAACTAATATCAAAAATAATAACTTAAGTAATCTTAACCATATGAGTAATATAAACTGAAACCATAATAAGATACTCATACACAATAACAATAGATATGTTAGCTAGGGAAACCGTTGGTCAAATGGAAAACCCTGGTGGGGATGGTACCCACAAGATGATGTACTAATATAAATATTCCTTGTTAGAGGATAGACCCTATTAGTAGTCTACTACAACATTCAATAAATATGAGTCCCTATTAGGAGACTTTGAACCCCTATTAGGAGATTCCAACCCTGACCTTGTTAGGATTTGTGGAAGATAGTTAGACCCATTGCCCAAACAACTTCATGAGAAAGACCAATAAACCCACTGTCCAAATGATCTTTGTATTATTCCTTACAAAATAATATAACTAAAATGTACTGTGTCCCTCTATCTCTATCCTATCAACTAGACTTCTACCTCTTCAAATCTTGTAACAAGATCTTGAATCTTGCATCCAATAATCCCTTAGATCACTTGAACGCATTTAGTAAGTAGTCTACTTCTTTTCGCACTTCACAATTCAATAATGATCTCAATACATATCATACTTTTCACAAATAAGGAAAACATCTTTCCTTTATACCATATCTTCATAATAATTCCTTGAGTTGGCCTTGAGGCTTTCCCAATTAATTAAAATAAGATAATTAATTAATTACAATTACAATAGCATTGTCGTCTCATAGTCTATACAAAACTTCATTCATGTGATACTAAGGCTTGCACATTCGATAACGTCATCTATGAACTATTCTTTATCATTGTCTAATTGTGCATCTCTTCATTTCATATTAGATGTAAGATAGCCAAAAACCATTAGGAACTACTTTCACAATACTTTTTCTCTGTACTGCTCTCCATAAATTAGGTACAACTTTCGTACATTTTCAACTCGGACACTGTGCACTTGACCACATCATCATGACATTGTGGCAAACATTTCCATAACTACGCATGACAAAAAATCAAACTATTGTCCATACCATCAAGATCTATGTCTGTTGCTAAGCTAGTCTTTATAGAAACCATGCTATGTTGACATCAATTAAAAACATAGTGATGAATGCAACATATCAATACTCTTTATTGCTCAAGATACTTCCCCAAAGTAGTATCATCAACATTCATGCTAACATCAAATGCCCTTTTTTCTAAGTGGGTAAAAAAATAGTCCAACATTATAATTTACTCTAGGAAATTTTTGTATTTTAAAATATTTTATTTTCTCTCTAGTTCATTTTTTTTAGAATCTAAGACGTTTGTGAAAGGAAAGGCATAGCTTTGTCCTTGTGACAATTGATTTATAGCCTTTTCCAGAGGTGAGAAGTGTGAGTGTAGCTTAATTTGATGACCTTTATCGAGTACATATTCAAATATTTGAGATAAGATTAAAAAAATTAAATAGGTCATTCTTTTCAAGAATGTTAGAAAGATAATAATAATAACAAAAAAATTATCACAACTATCGTCCATCACCCATTCAAAGTGTCTATCATCAATACTCTAGCTAACTTTGATCTATATTAAATTTATTACTTAACATGTATTCTTCTATAAATCTAATATCTTGGGTATGAATCCTTAGAGCCCATGTTTTGGTTTCTGATCTATTGGCTTCTCTTCTATGTTGTATTTTTAAAGTATTACTAATACCAATTACAAAATATAATATTTGGCATATAGATTTGTGTATTCAAACTTTGGCACTTGATAGTACCCTCTTGTCATTTTCTATTCTAGTAAATTACCTTACAATGTCATAATAATACTACCAACTAGTATTTTGTGGAAACCTCTAAATATTGGTTCCCATTCTTTTAGCTAAGCCTCAATTTTTAGTGTCAATTGCATTCATGTACCTAATTTCCCTTATTATATTCACTAATGTTTAACAACTTTTTGAATCTATCCATGCACACTTTTCCCTCCCCCACCATAGGTAGGGACTCAACTGCATCCAACTCTTGTTTATAATAATGAAATACCCTAATTTCAATATTGCTTCTTGTATAAGAATATATTAGAAATAATTCTACTTTTTATAATTACTATGATAATAATTATCTCATTTAAGTATTTGTGGTATCAATATTCAATAATGTATTTCTTTGATATTCACATGTCATATATATATAATGTCATATAAGAATTTTATAAAGTAAAAAATATAGCTTTTTTTATTTAATAGACAATATATAACTCTAATATAACATAGCTCATAGGCCTTGCCCTTATATTTTGAAGATTATTTTCTCCTTCTTATCATATGGTCCTATACTTGCCACTTTATGGGTTATAATGCCAACATGGTCTTCTTTGAAGGTTGTTCCCATAGATAGGAAAATTTCAACCCACCCTCCTTGCATTGAATGTTAAACGTTTTTTTTATATAATTTGGTTGCTTCTCTTGTTCGATGGTGATTTTATATGTCCACAATATGCTTTGTAATTTATATCCCATTCAATGCCCTTTTAACATAGAATTATTCATATTTATATTACACGTATCTAAGATTGGTCATGCCCCTTAATTAATCAATTTAGGTTTAGTATTAGGGATTTAATTTATAGTTATTCATATATTGATTTATTGATTCATTTATATATATATATAGTTTATTTTTTATATTTTGATTTTTTTATTCATCTATTAATAAAAAAATATTTTTTTACGAATTTCAGATGTTTATTTAATGATCAATTTCTATAGTGAAGTATTTATTATAAATGGGTAATATTATAGTTGATCTCTCATCCAGATATCTAGTAATTATTTTTTTCCTTAATTTTCAAATAGGGATGTTGAGTATTATAATTTAATATTTGATTAAAGGGATATGACAGTTCTACCCTCCCAAAAAAATAAAATTCCTCAAGCAATTACAATTTGTATTCATTGATTAGATCAAGTCTTGTTCAAGTTCCAATATATAATTGTGAGTTTCAAGATTGAATTGATTAGTGCATAGATATATTGAATTTTGTGAGTAATTCAATTTCAATTGGTTATATGTTAATCATATTAGTGAATGTAATATTGATCACACCTAAGGTTAGGTGATTGATTGAACACACTTGATTATTAATTGATTCATCTCTTAATGAAAAGACAATTAATAGATTTCATGACACCTAGAGTGGATGAGTTTCCCAAGGATAATTTGATTGATAAATTTATAAGTGAAAGATATGGTGTAATTTAACTTCATAGATTTGTTGTGTTTGATTATTCATTTAATCATCTCTTGGAGGATCATTAGTATGCATTTGAAGTCAAGTAGATTTAAGAGTCACCATATTGAGATCAAGAACTTTTTCCTTCTTACATGTACTCCTTAAGAAGATAGAAATTTCACTATCATGGGGTGTAAGATACTCATCTATGAGTAGGTTCCCTCAAGGTATTAGGAGTTCATGTTTGTACCCATCTTGGAATCTTTCCTCAAGGCTTTTTGAATCATGTTCTTTCCCATCTTGGAATCTTTTCTCAAGGCATTATGAACCATGTCCATACCTATCTTGGAATTATCTTGTGAATATTTAATCTAGCTCTCCCATATTGACAATAAATTACTTGTATTCATGAACTTATATTCATCATTTATGTAATCATGTCTCTAGGATAAATTATCACTTGTATTCAATATTTTGATCTTTTATTGATTGAAATACTTATAATCATATTCACCCTATAGGATGACAAGGTCATGTTCTGATAGTAATTATAATGTTCTCCTTTGATATTTTTAGGTTTGAAATTGAATAAGATTGGCTATCACATAAATTAATGAATAATGAATGAATCTTATCATCTTTAGGTTGAAGACAATTTTTTTTCTAACCCTTATATACTTGGGTTATGGAATTAAGGATAGAGTTTATCATGGAATAGCTGAGAGGAGTGAAGTTGAGCATAGATGATAGCTAAGTGTGGGATTGGAAAACAAGAAGGTTTCTTGGTGGCTTCTAAGTAGAAGTTTAGATTTTTCATGGAGTTCCTACAAAATTATGGGTCTAGGATAGCTAGAGATTGGATTGTGTGAGGTCTTGAGAAACTATTACTGTAATTACTAATGTATTTGGCCATAACCTAGAAGGCCTTATAGTTGGGAATGTTGGATGTAAATTTAATTATTCTATTATGATAATATATGTTTTAGTTGATCTATATCTTTGAGTTATTGGTAATCTTCCATTGTGTGGTTTTTTTGGGGGGCTAGGTCATCTCCTTTGGGGATACACCTTCCTTGCACTGCATCAAATGGTATCAAAGCTAGTTGATTTAGTGGATCTATTTCCTTGGGTTTACAAAGATCTTGGAAGAATACTTAAAGAGTATTGGACCCTAGGGTGATTGAAGACCTCTATGATGTAGTGGAGACTAATATTTCAAAGAAGCTTAGATCAAATTTTAGATCTAAGTTCAAGTTGATGAAGAATGATATGGTTACTAAGATCACAAGAGCTATAGTTGGTCTACCAAGGAATGTGGGTATTGAAGATAGTTATGATCAAGTTTCTAGAGACTTTCAAGCTATTAGATCTAGTGGTGAAAAAAGAGTTGATCAAATAGAGAGACCTTTGGAAGAAAAAGTTGGTTGGTTGGATAGATCTAGAGCTCACTTGAAATTGAAGCATAAGATGGATATTTCTAATTTCTTAGGTATTTTGATTCCTGAAGACCTAATTGATTGGATTGGGAGCTAGAAGACTACTTTGAGTAAGGATATTGGAGATCCACTAGGAGTGATGTTGGCATAGACTAGGTTGAAGGAACATGCTTCTCTTTGGTGGAAATAATTACAAAGAGATAGAGAAGAAGAAGGTGCAATAAAGATCACTAAGTGGACATTCATGGTGAAAAAATTGAAGGCTAAGTATATACCTATTGATTATGAACATAAATTGTTTAAAATATTACATTATTTGAATCAAGAGGATATGACTGTGAAGGATTACACCAAGGGGTTTTACAAAATTAACAATTTGTTTTGGACATAGAGAACTTTCTAAAGAAAATGTGGCTAGATATATTAATGATTTGAGATTCAATATTTAGGATGAGATTGGTATGTTGAAGATTGATTTGGTTGAGGATGCTTATTAGTATGCTCTTAGGGAAGAATATAAGTTGAAGAGATTACATCAAGGTAATTCTTGAGTGAAGGAGAAGCAAGATCACTCGATGAAGGATAAACAAACTACAGACGATGAACCCAAACTTGTTGAAAAATGGAAGATAATAGATAGAGGTACATTTAAGGGTACTTGCTTCAAATGTCAAGAGGAAGGTCACATATATTTTATATGTTTCTAGAAGGATGGTGATAAAATATTTGTTTTGGTAAATGAGAATGTGGATTCAGTAAATGGGCCTGAGTAGGAGGAGAAGTTGTTGGCTCGATGATTTTTTTTTGGTAAGAAGATGTTAGAACCTTGTCATAGGAAGAATTTGTTCATAACTCATTGTAAGTCTCAAGGTAATTGTTGGAATTTGGTTGTGGTCGATGGTAGTACTAATAACCTAGTTGCTAAGGAGATAGTTTAGAAACTTGGTTTGAGGAGAGTGTGACTTCCTTATCTTTATAGGATCAGTTGGTTGCAAGATGAATAAGCTTATGAGGTGAGGGAGAAATGTCTTATTAATTTCCATATTAGACAATATGTGGATAATGTGTTGTGTGATATTATGGACAGGAGAAGTTGTTACATATTACTTGGTATACCTTGGTAGTATGATTGTAGGGTAATGCATGATTGTGTCATGGATGTGTTTACTGTTGAGAATGGTGACAAGAAGTTTTCATTGATTCATTTACAAAATGTAGAACTTGGTAGGAGGAACATGATTTTTGGTAGCTGAGTTGAGTTGAAGAATTATCAAAGGGTTATAGATCAGCGTGGGAAATAGACCTATGGCACACCAAGGACAATTGTGAAGATGAAATTTATAGGAAAGGAGTTGTTGAAGTGGAGAAATGGAAAGAGTGTAAAATTTAATGACTTGGACAACATGTATGTGAAGAACCAATTTGGGGTTTATGTGTTAAACCCTACAATATTTTCTTCTTGCTATTAAGAACATCCTTTCTTCATACCTGAGGTTCTTGATGTAGAAGCCTCCTAGGGAAGTCAACAATCTTGTATGTAGGAGCATCGAGCTCATATTTGTGGACCTATGGTTCATATAGTTAGGCATGTTTTCAAGGAACATTGGGGAGCCTTGACCTAAGTGTACATAATAATTAGGGTAATCATGTTGGAGTTAGAGCCTTTTTGCTTGTTGTTGGTAATGTGTTCATGTTTCCCAAGTAGACTTTGGAGATTATTTCTATGAACTTCAATCCATGGGAGTTAGTTCATGCACTTTTAGATTTAGATTGTTGGATGTCACATAGACCTATGCCTAAGAGTACTTTGATGATGTCGTATGAGTTAGTTATGTATTTCAAACTTGGGGCATGTCTTAAGTATTCGTTAATTTAGTCTATCGAGATGAATTGTGGCTTAAGTGTGTATTTAATGAGATTTTTTATTTAATGTAACTTGCTAGGCTGACTTGTGGCTTGGTTTTGTAAGTAGGGGGCGTTGTCTTGTCTTTAGACATTGGTAGATCATGGAATTTGGGATGAAGTTCAACATGGAGTAGCTAAGAGGAGAGAAGTCGAGTAGAGATGGTAGCTAAGTGTGGACTTGGGAAACAAGAAGGTTTCTTGGTGGCTTGCAAGTACAAGTTTAGATTCTTGTTGGAGTTTCTACCAGATTGTCCTTCTAAGCTAGCTAGATTTTGGATTTTATAAGGTCTTGCAAAAATATTTTTGTAATTACTAATGTATTTGGCCATAACTTAGAAGGCCTTACAATGGGAGGAATGGAGGACTAGTTAGATTCTAGGATTCCTCTTTCAGAATTTGAATTGGCTGGGTCGCTGGTAGGCAGGAATCTGGTCGGAGAGAATCTAGCAGGAGGAACTAACCCTCTAGACGCTAGATGAGGTTTTGAGACGAATGTTGGGATTGAATCCTTGGCCGACGTGGAAAATGGAGAGATCTTGTGCGCATCTGATTCTTTTTGTGCTCAATCAAAATTTGAAATATTTGGTTCACAAGCAGGTGGGAAACTGGTCAGAGAGAATTTGCAAGGATGTTCTGTCCTTGGAGGATCTGTTGGGGGTTCTGAGAAGAATTTCGGGTTAGATTCTCTGGCCGAAGTGAATATTGGAAAGAAGTTGCACAAATCTGGTCCTTTTTGTGGGGTAGGAGGGAATCTATTTGGAGAGTATCTGGCAGGAGGAATCGACCCTCCAGGCATTGGAAGGGGTTCTAAGAAGAATGCTGGGACAAAATCCTTGGCCGTTGTGGATAATGGAAAGATCTTGTGTGATTCTGATCCTTCTTGTGCTCAATCAAAATTTAAAATTTTTGGTTCACAGGCAGGTGAGAAATTGGTCAAAGAGAATTTGGCAGGATGTTCTATCCTTGGAGGATCTGTTGGGGGTTCTGAGAAGAATTTTGGGTCAAACTCTCTGGTCGACATGGATATTGGAAAGATGCTATATGAATCTGTTCCTCTTTGTGGGGTTTGTGTCCCCCCATTGGATTTTGTTCATGGGTCGGGATAGGATCTCGGGAAGGAGAAAGATGTTGCTGACTCTAACAAGGAAATGTCTTTAGAAGGACTGAAACCCTGGTCTTCTCTTTTTATTCCAAAAGTAGAAAGCATCCAAATAGTGTTTCGGATTGTAAAAAGACCAAGATCTAGCAAAAGAAAGGATGGAAACCCAAAGAAGATTCTAAATCATCACATGCAAAGGTGGATAAAGAGCCTTCATTTGAGAAAGAAATATTTGAGGAAGAAGGACATGGTTTTCAATCTAATACCATAATGCCTAAGCAAAGAATAGATGATCTGGCTGATTTATCAAAACAAATTATTATTTATCAAATGATAGAAGATCAAAGGAGAGAGTTAGATGATAAATCCATGCTAGAGGAAGGTGAATTCTTGGCTAAAGATGGAAATCAATCAAAGATGGGTGATCTTCCTATTTCTCAGTCCAGGGAGTTCTAGATTTTATCTCAAACTGATTATGACCTTCCTTTGGATGAACCTCCCCCCTTAGATGTTGCGATTGAAAAAGGAGACAACTCAAAGCATAAACCAAACCAAAGAAAAAGAGTTGATATTAAGAACATTACTAAAGGGGTAGAGACTAGAAGTAGCAAAATGGTCCAACAAACCAAGATAAATTCTCTTGCTTCTACTCTAGATAAATCTAGAAAAAGAGTAGAACAGCAGTCCAAGCTGAAACCGGATGTTGGTCGTCCAAAAAAATCTGGAAGAAGAACCACTAAGAAAACCAAAGAGTTAGAAAGTATGCAGAATATTGCTGATGGTAGACAGGCTACTATTCTAGATTTTACCCCTAAAAAATAGATATGAAAATCATTACTTGGTATATTAGGGGGCTGAATAGTATTCATAATCTAGATATTGTTAGGATTTTGTTAGATAAAAAAAGTATGAGTTTCTCCTGCTTCAAGATAAGTGCTAGAGAAAGAACATTTCTAAGGAATTTGTAACTAGAAGAACAAATTTGATCAACAATCCTTGGTGATTTTCCTAGTTTGGGAGGCTTCTCTAGTCGCCTCACTTTCTAGTCTATTTTTCTAGGTTCCAGTGTCCTCGCTGGTTTCTCTTTCTAATCACTTCTATTCATTTTAGATCCTTGCTTGACCTGGTTTAATTGTATTGCTAGTTTCAGGTCCGCTTAAAACCTAGTTGAGCTTCATGGTATATCTTTCTTTTTGATGTAAAGGGTTTCGGGGCCCCTTCAAAACCTATTTTTACCTTAATCTAAAACTTAGAAGGCCTTACAATAAATTATCTTGTATGTAAATTTGATTATTCTATTATGAGAATCTCTATTGAAATTGATCAAAATCTATGAGTTATTAATAATCTTTCATTGTCTAGTTGTTTTTTGGGGGTTGGGTCATCTCCTTTGGGGAAACACCTTCCTTGCAATGTATTAGAAATAGAGAGAGAGAGAGAGAGAGAGAGAGAGAGAGAGAGAGAGAGAGAGAGAGAGAGAGAGAGAGAGAGAGAGAGAGAGAGAGAGAGAGAGAGAGAGAGAATGTATATATGAATAGAGAGAGTGAGAAGATGCAGAGAGAGATGGGGGGATAGGAACAGAGTGAAAGAGATATAGTAGGAGATAGGAAGAGAGAGTGGATAGAATATGGGTATAGGGAGAGAGAGAGATAGGATGGAGAGACAAAGATAGAGGGGGGATAGGATGAACTAGATATGAATAGGGAAGAGAGAGAGAGAGAGAGGTGGCATGGGTTAGTTAGAGAGGGAAAGAGAGGTTAATGGTTATGAGTTAAATAGAGAGATGTTAGGATTAAGTGAGAGAATGAGAAAGGTTTAGTAAGAGAGAGAGATTTGGATTTGGTGAGTAAATGAGTGTGTGTGTGTGTGTGTGTGTGTGTGTGTGTGTGTGTGTGTGTGTGTGAGAGAGAGAGAGAGAGAGAGAGAGAGAGAGAGAGAGAGAGTGGGGGGGGGGGGGGGGGGGGAATATGATAGTGCTCTTAACTACCTATTTGTTCATGTTTGAGAAATAATGACTATCTATTTTAGACTATATTTGATTCAAATATATAGAAAATAAAATCTCGATGTCCTACAATTATTTTAGTTCAATTATTATATATATATTCAATATCTTTCCAATGAAATATGAACAAGGTGAATTGGACTTTGGGTGTGAAAGTTATGGATTCTAGAGAACAGTATTTTTACTTCTTCAAAAATTGACTGAGCTTGAAGAAGTAAGATTATTATTAGTCTTCTCCATAATCTGATTAGGTTTTGAAGACATTTGTGGCCATGGAACCCAATTGCATTTTTTGACATTTTAAGTAACTTGATTAGGTTATTAACATTTTTTGTCTTTTATATGGTGGTGTCCACTTTTTTTTAAATCATCATGGCACACACACCCCTTTATCAACACTTACTAGAAGGTCTTCTTATACATACATCTCTTCTTCTTGTCCATCCAATACATATGATGAAGAATATCTAGACTTTTCATTTTCATCTTTATGTGGACTTTCCCTTTGTTGTTAATTATGATTTTTAGGTGCTAACGGTTTTGCTTCTGCTACAATATGATCTTGTTCTCCAAGAACCAAGAAAATGAAAGATACTAATTCTTTCTTTTCTTATTTTTACTTTTGTATCTTTGTGGAAACAAACACCTCTCATTTAAGGACCTTGAGATGATAATACCTTTCATGCACACATTTTAGCAACAAGGAAGATCTATGATCTTCTAAGAGATTTAATCTATTCATTTTAGCTTCACAAATACTTTATTTAAATGCATTCCAAAGATATTGCAATGTTTCATCATTTTTAGAATTGAACTCTTTATTTGTAGGTTTCTTTCTTTAAAAAAATTCTTGGTTGGACTTCATTCTCACTCAAAACTGAAAGTTTTTTAGAGATGAAAGACTTTTAGATAGCCACAACTCCATCATCGTCAGTATGCAATTCTTTCCTAAGTTGTAATATTTTCTTTCCATGAGTTTGTGGAAAATTTTATTCTTCTTCTAAATCTTTCAACTTGTAAAATTTTTTATAAAGGTTCCTCCACAATAGAGAAGATACGTGATCATCTCCAATACTTTGATTGGTTTTAATATCATCAAAAATACTTTCCTTGCATTCATCTTAGATTTCATGCAATAATTTGTCATCCATTTGGAGAATCTCCAAGATGGTGGGATTTAGTCTTTTCCTAATTCAAAGGTTTTAAACCTTTTTCTTTTAGTGCCCCTTTTTCAAATCAGCAATTTGTTGATGATACCATGATGGGAGGGGAGGCTTCTGTTAAGGAGGCTAAGGCTATGAAGGACATCTTGGATATCTACTCCAAAGGGTCAGGGCAGATCATCAACTGGGATAAGAGCTCTATTTTCTTTATCAACACCCTTGAGGATAGATAGAAAAAAATCTCCAAAATCCTAGGATCTAGTCTAGGGACACTTCCCTCTACCTATCTTGGGCTTCCTTTGGGCACGAATCCTCTTGATTCTTTCTAGAATGGCATTATGGATAGATTTAGTAAGAAGTTGGTTGGTTGGAAAGGGGCCTCTCTTAGCCAAGCTGGAAAATGCCAATTGGTTAAATCCACCCTTCAAAACTTGCCTGTCTATGCTTTGAGCCTTTTTGTAATCCCTGTGAAATTTTTTGAGAGAATGGAAAAAATTCAGAGAGACTTCTTATAGATGGGGGCTGAAAAGAATAAAAGGTATCCTCTTGTTGCTTGGGAAAAAATTTTCCTCCTAAAGAAATATGGGGTTCTAGGCATCAGGAAGCTAACTCACCTCAACAAGGCTCTTTTGGCCAAGCAAATATGGTGTATCTTCATTAGCATAGGGGAATGGAGAGACATCATGGAAAAAAAGTATATTAAGAGACCCTCTAAATAGTTTATCCTCTTCAGCAAAGATATCCCAAGAGGATCTGCTGTTTGGAATGGTTTTTTAAAAGGTAGGGACCTCGCTAATTCTAGAGTATCTTGGAAGCTAGGAAATGGGGAGGATATCTAGTTCTGGTCTGATAGTTGGCTCATTCAAGGCCCCCTAATGAACAACACCATCTATGAGGTCTAGATGAATGACTACATTAACCACTTTGGGCAAAAATTTAGTAACTATAGGAAGGACCAGGGATTGATAGACCTTTCTACCATTTCTAAAGATCTTAATCCTATTATGATTATGCTTAACTCTATGGCCCTAAATAACAACATGGACGAGTTGGTTTGGGGAGATAATGCCAATGGGCATTATACTGCCGCCTCTAGGTACTCGACCCTTTGGAGATTAAAAGAGATTCCTCCTTGGTTGAGGGCTTGGATTCCTAGCCTCATTCCAAAAATTAATATGTTCTATTGGATGGCTCTACAAGACAAAATTCTAACCCAATATAACCTCATAAAAAGAGGTCATGTTATGCCTATTAGATGTGAGTTATGTAAAGATCAGACCAAGACTGACAATCATTTGTTCATTCATTGCTCTTTCTCCAGGGAGGTTTGGGTTTCTGTCATCTAGGACTTGGGCTTCAGCTTGTGTGTTCCTTTTAACCTCCTGGATCTCTTCTATTAATGGAAATGTATGTTTAATGGGTCTCAACTTCAAGAATTAAGTTCCTGGATCCTGCCTCATTTCTGTTGGAGCATCTAGAAGGAGAGAAATAATAGAACCTTCAAAGATAAAGAGGAGCCAGCTACAGTGATAGGAAATAATTTTTTTGCAAACATAAAGGAAAACTATTCAGTAAGGAAAAGGGGAGATATTGAATTAGGTGGCTGAGAAAAAGAGAAGGAAAAAGAGTAAAAGATGAAAAGATAGGAAGCCAAATGGTTTCTCCCCCTGGAAAGATGGCATAAAGCCAACTTTGATGGAGCGTCCAAGAAAAATCCTGGCTCCTTAGGAAGTAGAGGCATAATTAGGAATGATAATGGAGATGGGATTGTGGCTTTTTCCCTCCCGATGGGTTACCAAACCAACCACTTTGCAGAAGAAAATATCGCGTGTAATGTTGTCAAACTGGCTTTTGAAATTGGAGTTGCTAATCTTTGGCTTGAAGGGGATTCAAACAACATAATAAAATGTATTAATGGCAACTCTTAGCCATCATGGTCGATTGTGAATCTCATTGATGAGACCTATGAGACTCTTGCCAAATTTAGTAGAGTCCATGTCGCTCATATTTTTCAGGAAGCTAACCCGGTCGCTGACAAGTTTGCAAATATTAGGGTCGGTGCAAGCCAAATTATGACATGGCATCTTAGAAATACTTTGCCAGTGGATGTTAAAAGCTTGATCAATCTAGACAAGATCCAAGGAAGTACAGAGAAGATCAAATTGCAATTATGAGTATGAAAGGATTAAGGGGAAAGGGTACTTCCCAAAAAGTTAGCATGGTAAATTGTAATTGCTGCAATTTATTACAAACTAGTCGACATGCTTTGTGGGTCATTTATTACATTCATAATAGGAGCAACAGAAGGGGTAATTCTTTCTACATTTTTCTCAATCACAGAGGTTCCAATTTGTTGTAGTGTGAGGTGCATATGAGAATTGAGGGTGCACAGAGTGCAGATATGGTTGGCGAAAGGTGTAGAAAGGAGCCAGTGGGCAAAATTGAGAAATGGAAGAGCAGGGACAAAGTTTGGGAGCAGCTGGATCTAGGCGAGATTACTAGATACATAATGAAATTACATGGCTTTGATCAGGAGGTGACCAATAGTATGATTGGTTCTTGGAAGGATGGCAGAGTGAAGGTGAATGGGGTTTCTTTTATGATCATTGAGAAGGTGATTTTGACCATTGCTGAAATCTCGATTGAGGGTTTTAAGTTTTTTAGGGACAAGAAGCTCTCGGCTAATGCTGTGCAAGATTTTGTTAAGGATGAGAAGGAACTGAAAGCCCTAAAGAAGATTGACACATACTATGTTCCTGATATCATGAAGAAACTATGGAGGTATGTTCTGAGACCTGTGATAGATTATATTACATTGGACCCTAGGTTTGATAGGGCTTGTACCCACCACTTTGTTCTTTTGAATCATTTTTGGCATAGCCATAAAATTTCTTTTCCTTTTTACTTGTTAACTTCTTTGAGCAAGGCAGTGGTTAGCTTCAAAAAGAAGCCCTTTAATAACCCCGCGTTGCATGAGGGGCTCCTGCTACTTATTTGTAAGCATTTTAAGGCTCAGACTATAAGCAAGGATCCCCCTTAAACTGAGAATGTGACCTCTAGTAGCTCTAGCTACTCTTTAGACTTGGATGACATTCAGAGCTTTAGCTCTGAGGATAACGTGATTTCATCTGCTGATAAAAAAGCCACCCATCAGGTCAAGAACTCGCCTTCCTCCATTCCCCCTAGTAGAGAAATTCCTAGGGATCATGGGTAGAAGCATCCTGTGAAAGATGTGAAGGATGACAGTGAAGATGAGGAAATGGAGATGTAGGAGGAAATTAAGGAGAATTGGGGAGGGAAGAAATGCAAGAGGGAGGGCCTAGAGGAAGAGATTATGTAGCAAGAACAAGACATGTCTTTGTTGCCTCTTTCACCTATCCATATTCATGCACAACTAGAAGAAAAAAATATGGATTCTGAGACTAAGGGTGGGGAGGTATAGGTAAATAATAGGAGGAAAGCTTGCAAAAACATTAAAGTAAAGACCTCGAAAAGGGCATTTTTAGAGAGGCCATGATCTCGCAGCTCCTTGTGGATAACCAAGAAGAGATGAGGCTTGAAGAACTCATTGACCTGACTATTGTGGCTATTTCAAAAAAAGCTAGGGAAACCAGGCTAAATCTCTTGAACAATGCTCGCAATAGCATGATTGATAACTTTAGATCAATCAAGTGGCTTTACTATGAGCTGGAGGAGGTCAAAGAGAAGGTGGGTCATATGGAGAATAATAGGGATGGAACAGACTCTGATAAAAGAGATGAAAATGGTGAGAGGCTTAGTTTGGTAGAGAGAAGGATCAACACCCTCAAAATATACAATCATAATCTCTCAAATCAGATTATTTTGATGCTTAGCTCCATTAATAGCAACATCATATCCTTAATGGACTGGATCAAAGATAGAGTTATGAAGGATGATGAGGATGGAAAAGCCAAGGAAGAAACCAAGATGGTGGTTGACACCACAAAGAACAACATCAACAATGGTTAGGACCAAGAGGATCAAAGGGCACACCAACAAGAGGCTGAGGAGAACAAGATGGCCTATAAGGCAGCTCAGGTCATGCAAGACCTGGAGAGAAATAACGAGGACTAATCCTCTATCTGTTCTTTTGTTTCTTTTTGTGCCTTTTTTTAGCTTTTTGTAAGGGCTTTTTCCCTGGTCATTTCATGTTGTTTTTGTTCCTGGACTTTTCTTTGGCTTTTTTCTGTTGGCTGGGCCTTGTGCTTATTTTCAGCCTTTGAACTAAAACTTTTTTGGCTGGGCTTTTCATGCTTATTATCAGCCTTGTTAATGTTTTAACTCTTGGGTTTTAGGGTCCCTATAAAACCTATTTATCTAATCAAAAGCATTTGTGACTTGTGTAATGGTTTAATAGAGTCACCAATCTCTTGCTCACATAGATAAATACAAATTTGGAGAATAAAAAGAGTGCTAATCTTTGTTTCCAGTTCCCTAGTGGAGTTGCCAAAAATATGTTAGTAAACAAATTTTTCCTTTGATAAGAGATACAAAGAAAGACTCAAAAATTCCTAAATAGAAAAACAAAAGCTACTAATTGTTCGACAGATTACCATTAGATTGATAACCCTCATCCAAATTTATAGGTACAACTCCCTTTTAAGATTTACAATGAATTGAACATCAATTATGTTTTTAACTCGAAGACACAAAGGCATGGACATTCACCCATCAACATGGAATGAATGCAATTATAGATTCAAATAACTAAGAAAAGAATAACTAGACAACCTACAAAATACCTATTATCTCTTTTTATTGTAGAGAATCAAAAGGGAAACCTTAACAATTTTCTTGCATATATATGAATACATACAAAACCACAATATTTTTCAATATTTCATATACTTGACAAGAAAAGCTAGGACAAAAAAAGGAACGTGATTGGCATGACCACAAGATCATTTTCAATTAGAAAAATAAATCTCACACCACAAGATCTAAAGATATATTAATCTTTATTCCATATGCATAATAAGAATAACCATAAGGCCATGTTATCCTTGCTCTCAAAACAAGTTATATAGAAATCAAAATATATTATTTCCCCTCATCCCTATTACAATTTAAAATAAGAAAAATATATTCTTCCTAATGTAGCCACATGACTACTAGGAAAGGATGACCCTTGATCCAAAGATATGTTGTATATTTATTCTTGGTCATCCCCATAGCATATCGGTTGCATAAATAATTCTTGGAAAGATCATTAATTGATCTTTTTTTCCTTTCCTTTCATCTTCCCTTTGGTGACTTGTCCATTTTATATGTCTCTTTCTATTACAATATTTTTTAACATTTAATACAAAACCATTGAAAATAAAAAATTAAAATAAAGTATCAATGAGTAGAGATAAAAAAAAATTTAAGATATGACTTTTCTAGTTGCAAATCGTAGTCATTTTTTCTATACTTGTACTCTGGTGGTCATAAATTTTTACTAGAATCATACTTAACAAGTCAAATCATTGATAATTTATAAAATTTGATTTTGGACAATATATCCAAAAATTAAAAAGATCCAATAGTTGAGAATAATGTTATGCCCCTTGCATTGAGATCCATTTTCCAACTTTTAGAAAATTTGTTGTCATAGGTTGTTGTTAAAATTGGACAATTTGAACCTGAAAAATTGAACCTATACATTCTAAACCTTCAAAATTAAACCTAAGAACCTAAAATTTTGAACCATAATGATTCTAAACTACATTCATGGTTTTGGGATCTTGAGTCACATTTGGATTTTGAATTTGAACTTGGATCTACACTTTCAAACCTCGAAACTTGAACCTTGAACTTTGAATTATAACTTGTTGACCTAAAAGTTTGAAGAACAATTTTGAATTATTGGACCAATTGAGTTTTTAAATTGTTTAACTCTTGAACCTCAAACTAAAACCTACACTTCTAAACCAATGGACCTAAACTTTGAACCTTGAACTTTTAGGTTTGGGGGTCAAGTTCAGCATCTCTCCCCAATGCTTCTTTTATAAAAATATGAACATATAAAGTGATTATTAGAAAAAACTAATATAAATATGGGGAGAATCGGGTAGATCCTTTCTTGGGCTTAATTTTTAAAATCTTAAAACTGGGGTATCAAAGGCAATCCAACACAATTAATACCTTTGTGTAGGAGGGTTTTGAACTTGTTGAGATTGTTCCATATTTTGGACTACTGGAGTAGGTTCGCTTTCATGAATAGCTCATTAAATGAGCACCAATTTAGATACTTGGCATGCATTAAGTTATGCCAATCCTCTTTCCCCATGATTAGTTTCCAAGACACTTTGAATTTTAGTGTCTTATTGAAATTATTCATTTTCCTTAATTCAAGACCAAAAAGCTTTTTAGGGGAGCATATAGTATCCCAATTAACTAAGGAAATCTTTTTTTTTCCTTTGTCCCCATCTAGAGTAAATTGAATTGAATATTTTCAAGTTTATCCTCCCTAACTCTCAAAATTTTGACAAGTGATACAAATATATTGGTATGCCTTGAAGTGAGGATTTCAGAAATTGAAGTTTTCCCACATGGCTTAGGAGTTTTTCTTTCCACCCTGTGAGCTTCATTTTAGTATCTTCCAAAATATTGAACTAGAAATCATCTTTCACCTCTTTGACACTAAGGGGGAGCCCCAAATAGATGGAGGAGAGGTTAGATGATTGATGACCCACGATATAATGACCTTCATTTCTATATCATTGTTAGCATTCAAGAATAATATCCTACTCTTTTGGAAATTAATTCGTTGTCCAAATGAAGAAGCATATATACCAATCTGATAGGAGCTTCCACCACCAAGGAGTCACCAAAGAAGAAGTATCATCCACAAGTTTTTGCATAATAGGTGGGGAGGGTTGAGGCCATTTTGATACCTTTGATTCTTCTTTGGTTCACCAAATTTATACTACTACCATTTAGGTCATTTTTCCATTGAAACCCATCACAATGGAGATAAAAAAACTATCATAGGATCAAAAAATGGAAGTTCTAAATCCGCTCTATCCCATGTGTAACAACAACTCAAGGTGTCCCAATGATGTCACAATTGTGATATAAAATTCATCACAAATCTCATGTTTGATAGCCATATGGCATGACGCAGAGTTTGTCACAATTTAAGAATTGCAAGGACTTGGTGTCCCACACTTGCAACACTATAGTGTCACAAACATTCTTGTTTAATATTAATCTACAACACTAAAATGATGGATATGTTGTGTGTGTGATAAATATGTGACACTATCTTTTTGCAAGTTCCAGTGAGCGATAGCCTATCAAAAAAGATGTTATATATGACACAGATAGGTGTCACAATTTAGTAGCACTAGGTTTTGGATAGACAGATGTTTCAATGTTACTTTTTCCCAATTTTGATGTTTGGTCATCATAATTGTGATAGTGTATGCATAGTCTTTGATAGGGATTCCTCCTTCTCAAAGATTACCTTCAAGATGCCAAGCTTGCTTGTAACACAGATAGCTCTCTATCATTAGTCTTTGATCCTCCTCGTAATGGCCAAAATTTGATAGCCACAAGACTTATCCTCTCTATTCTTTAAGTTAAAAATTAAAGAAAAAAAATGAACATGTGTTCATATTTGGTGCTATAATTTTTAACTTACAGAATAGAGAGGAGATGACTCTTGTGCCTATCATATTTTGACTATTATGGGAGGATCAAAGAGTAACAATTGAAACCTATTTGTGTCATAGTCAAGCTTGGTGTCTCAAACATAGCCTTCAAGAAGGTGACAACCCTATCAAAGACCATAATGCATCACCCAAATTATGTCATGGAAATGTACCAGCACTCAATGAAATGAGAGAGATAGATAGCAATGAGAGATCAATCTTACAAATGATAAAAGACATTATTCTGATCTATACAACATTATGAGTTATACATGATTATCCATGGATGAGACTGTGTGGGATTCTCATGAAAGTGGTTCAAGTTCCTACACATGTAATTCAATTATATTATGTTAGTTAGTTTAAAAAATCATAATACGTATACTAAATATTACATAGTAAACAACCACTGGCCTTAAATTTCACATTCTACTAGCTCTTGGTTTATGCAAGCACCTCATGATCACAATAGAAGACAACGAAGTAGATTTTCACTAATCTACTTCAATATACCATATATCACTTGGTCCAAGTCCTATTCTTTCTCTTTGAATGTGTCTTAGGAAATGAGTGCCACCACTAGGACCAAGCACTAGGGGCTTTTAAATGCCATTACTAGGGCTATTTGGTTTCAACATCTTGTCACCAAGTTTTAGTATTCAATTTCAAACACCCATCTATCATATAAATGACAATCAAATTTCTATTCAAATTTTGCAAAACCTTGACCACCATTAATAGATTAGGTTATGTACCATATTTGAAAGCTTTTATTCATTAATGAGCTATTGATCTCCAAATTATAATTTTGTATACCTTATTTATACATCTTATTATCATATGCATATGAATATGAGAAGATCAACAATTCTACTATGGAAACATAGTTAAGTACATATAATGTAAATGTGTCAAGACACTCTTTGACTAAGAAATTACTATACAATAAGATATGAATTACAACCCTATGAGTGTTATTGATCTAAACCTTCCTTTTATATCACTTTCAGAATGACATCCTTTTAGCATTGTTTCTATTTCAAGCATTAACTCTAATCAATTCTCTATACTAATCAAGTTCCAACAAGGATAGACAAAAAGCTTGACAACTTCATGGAATGTATAATCTCTATGGAGATACCTTAACATGTTTAAGCTTCTATTGAAGATCCTAATAGTCCATCTTCTAGTGACTTCTTATAGTATCAAATTATCTATTTAGTTTTATATGGTAAAGACAACTACAATATCATGGTGAGAAAATGTAAGTTGCAACATATTATATATGGTACATATATTTGAGAATTTATCAACCTAAATAAAGACACATTGCATCATCATAACATTAACAATGGAAACCATGTTCCTAGAGAAGTCCTACTCATATGTTTAATCAAAAAAGTTGAAGTCCTATGTATCTTAAATCTTAAATCCTGCTCAAAAATATGTCAAAATTATTCTAGGATAATGAAAGTAGAAGTACAAGAATATGTAACTAAGAAAAAAACCCCAAATATTGAAATGGGAAACATACTATGACAATCAAAAGAAAATAATATATTTTTTGAATCAAACACAATTTTATCAAAGTAGTATAATTTGAAATAGGATTCTAGATGGTACATTGTTAATTAGGGAAAAGAGAGTTAATTAGATTTCTAAAAATCTACAACAACTATATAGTAGCTATGGTAGTCATTTACCAGCCATTCTAATTAAATATATGATCCACCTAGAGCCTAGAGAGATTGATCAAATGATGATAAATTGGTCCAAAAACCCTCTTGACTGAAGTCCTTTCAACCAAGTGTCTTGGAATGGTGATCAAATGTGCAAGCACCAATCACAAATTATTAAAGGATGATATGAGGTTATCACAACCACTCATCCAAACAAGGAAAACCCTAATCACAAGGGAACCCTTACAAACAAGACAACTTATCACAAGTTGCTCATAATGCACAATTTGACCAAATTTGGTAAAACAACTCTAAACTTCATGAAATGACCAAGAGAGAATCATACTCATGGAAATGGTCTATTTAGGTTATAAATGAAATAAAATAATGGTTAAGACCCAACTATGCAACTTCTAGTATATAGTTTCTTTGTTAAGTCACTCAAAAAGGCTAGTAGCCCTTTTTGATGAAAACCTTATTTAAACGATAATATCTCCACACATCCTAGGGAAATAGTTTATAGTTTTGGATGCCCTTTTGGGACTTACAAAACATACTAAGGGACCAAGGTTTTATGGCATAAAAAATAGGGCTTTGCTCCAATTCCCACCTAGGCAATTAGGCCTATTAGGTCTCCAGTTACAAAGGAAGTCCATGTTCTAAGACTTAATCTTGAAAAATAATGATGGGAACATGTGAGGGAAACCCTAGAAAAGTCAAAACCTAATTTCAAGCCTTGATGCCAAGTCTAGTGCAAGTGGTGGGAGATGTTGCATTCTTTTCCTAGCATGCACATGTGTCTTACTTGCCTAGGGCATCAAATAAATCATGGGTTCTTGAAAGTACATTCCTAAAACTACTTGCATATATTATACATTTTAAACACTAGGATTTCACCAAAGACCATTAGATTCCCATGGGCAAATTCTTGGTTATACCTAAAAATGCTTGAAAACCTTAGGTTAGCAACTTTCCAAACCAACTTGTGCACAAATAAGGATAACTTGAGTTAGGAGATAGATGAAGACTTCAAACTAGATGCATTATAGAGATACTTCATCCAACTATCTAGAAATTTGAGTCTCAACCTCAAATGTGTCTGTACAATATGAAATAGTAGGCAAATTGCAATAAAAATAGGGTATTTTATTGATTTGAAAAGTGAAAGTACATCATTATTGCCTATCACCCTCTTGAAAGGGATTATTAGAGGCCTTTGAATGATCATAACAATATTATGAAATTTTTTGAGTAGTTGGAGAAGTTTTTGCACTATTTTGATAAAAGTTGCTAAAGTTGCTTGACAAATTTTTAAGCAATTTTGCATATTTTGCAATTTTTGCAAATTTACAAGTAAAACTAATGAGACTTAGTATAAATGACCCAAATAGGTCCTAAAAATGTAAAAAAATTAAATAAAGAAAAATCCTAATATTATAGGCCCTTTGACCATCTTTGATCATAGTTGACCAAGGGCTTATAACTATGCCAATCTTGGAACTAGGTCTTACAATTTGGTCTAGATACCTAATTGATTGAACTAGTATATTATAGGTGTTCTTAGGACCTTCATGATTCACCATTTATTTTGGGTTCTCCTACACCAATATAGAACCAAATGATTTGGATTTCTACAAATAAATTCAGATCTACATGTTAGTGAATAATATATTCAATTACACTCAATTTATGTTGAAATTTAACATCAAATACAATAATTGTTAAAGTATTCATTTTCAAATAGCATGACGAATCCATTAGTAGAATATTGCAAACAAATTTCAGCTCATAACCCATGATCCATGACTCCATAGTCATGTTTGCAGGCTAATTTCTTGTCCTCTTCTTGTAGACACCTAAATTTGATTACACTGCTTTGGTAATCCTATTTAGTTATCTCTAAAGGCATCATTAATTAAATTCCTATTTAATTAATCCTTTGCCATCCCCTAGATGATTAATTTAATTAATCATCTATAGTCATAATTGATAAATCAAATAAACTATTATTTATCAATTAATCCTTTTCTTCTATCTAATTCCAAAAATCCCCATTTATTAAATAAATCCATTTGATAAATAAAATCCTCAAATCCAAAAACCCCTAACTTATCCCTAATCCTCCATTTAGCCTAATCCACCCCATCCACCCATACTAACCAAGCTTAGTCACTAACTCACCCACCCTCATTAATGCCATCCACTTGCACATCTCTAACATCCCTAATCTAATCCTAAACCCAAGCCTAATCCACCCCTAATGTTGTCACATTCCCTAAACAAGTTTAAGACTTTCCTAAACCAAATCAAAGTCTCCCCTCAAAAATCCCAACCACCAAGTCATTAGTGCTCTTACAAACCATAAAAGACTCTTACAAGCCCACTCATGACTCTTACATCCATCTTCCACACTCTTCCCTCTTCCACACTCATTCCTCTTACATCTATCTTACATACTCAACCCCACTCATCATGCCTTTAACCAACCCTTTACCCTACCCTCTCACACTCATCCTCCTTGTGACAAGTGTCACCTTCCCATTGGTGCTAAACAAGCACAATCCATGTTCTCTCCTTTGAGTGCATCCTATCCCTCCTTAAACCTTCATCTCTTCTTGCATCTTAGCCCTCCATCCCTCAAGCCCTTAGCCTATAAATTGAATCCCATCCCAAGGCATTCAACAACAATCCTTGAGCTAAAGTTATCATGCCCTTTTGAGAGCCAAAATCCATACCCATACCTTTATAATGCCAAATTGAGAACTCAGAAAGCTACCAATTTGCTATTACCCATCTCCATTGAAGCCATTTTGAGCACTTGAGCATACATCCCCAATCTATAAATAGACACATCTCAAAAACAAGAGAACAATCTCATTGAGAGAGCCTATCCATGGCTTACATTCTCATTTTAGTTTGCCTTCTCTTTGTCTCTCTTATATGTTATGTTAGTTTAATGTGTAAATGCTTTCATTGAATTAGTATTTCCAGCACATTAGATTAGTGTATACACTTCTGAGAGTAACCCATGATCCTTGACTCCATTGTCATGTTTGCAGGCTAATTTCTTGTCCTCTTCTGAGAGTTTTCTTTTGAAGTCCATGCCCTGTATTTTTTTTGGTATGATGTAATTTTGTTACATTGTTTTATCAAAATTTAATTGATTATAATTTATAAATATTTTCATATTTTTTTATTTAATAATACTTACTATTCGTGCAGTAATTTTTGAATAACCACTAAAGCCAAACTTGTTTGACCTATACTTTTGTTTTCTTGCATCTATTGCCTTTGATGTGTGGGGAAATCTATGAAATGTTTGAAGTACGTTAGGTCATATAAATAAAAAGACTAATTAGTGTGTATATATATATAATTACATTCTTAACAGTAGCACATACCTTCTTTCATTGTCTAGTAGGCCATGTTTATGTTGGTGTCTTTCATATCTCTCTGCCCCATCTAGCTTAATATTCTCCCACTCTAAAATAGGAATGTAGGGTGGTGCTCATAGTTAGGGTTATTTTCTATTGTACACATGTAGTGGTCTCTAATATACCTCAAGCTATGCCTTTCTTTATTAAGTAGGCTAATTTTCTAAAATGCACAAGGCCCAAAATAGTTTATCATACTCTTAATGAGAGCCTCCTTCAACTATGGAGTTTGGGCTTTCCACCTTTTAAAAATAAAAAAAATTGTTTGATTCGTATATAAATGGATCAAAAGAAAGCTATTATAGTAATGATATGAAATAATAATAAAATGGATAAGGGAATTTTAGATCAGATAGAATGTTGTTGGAAATAACAATGGGAAAGTAAAATTTGAGAGAGGGGGTGAATCAATAGTACAAAACTTTAACCACAAAATATTCACCACACATCCATCTCACAATTTTCATGTAAACTAAAATAGCTAGCTACACATGTTCATCCATAGCATGAAACAAATAACACATAACACAATAATTTTTTTACCCATAAACCCTCCAATGAGAAGGTAAAATAGAGGTGGGGATGACACTGACAAATATTTATTGTTGCAACTGTAAAGTTTATCCAATTAAAGCTACAAGAAGTTTGGCCATAAACTATGATCTACCCTCTTAAAGGCTTACAAAGACTATTAGGTCTCACCTTATTAAATAATTTAAACACCCTACTAAAAGTGTGCCTTGTTAGAGGATTGAAACTTGAAATAAAACAAGCACTAGGTTAAAAGATTTACAAAAGCCTGTTAGGACTACTCTATTAGAATATTTTCTCTGCATCACTTTTTAGAATGATTTAGCACCATGATCCTTTAGTTATCACTCTGTTGCTAGATGTTTGATCTTTTCTTTCCTAGTGTGTACTTGATCCTTCTAATAAGATATGTCTCCTCTATCCTCTCTCTTCTTTTCTTTGTTCTCCTCTAACTAATTCCACAATTCATAACATTATCACAACCTCCATAGCCACCATGAATGCTCTCTACACTTAGCATTCATCTCTCTTATGCCTCCTTCTCTTCCTTCATGCAATACAAATTGTTTATGGTTTTCCTTCTTAAGTAACATAATTTGGCTAGGGTTAGGTTAGAATCAATGGCTATGATTGATCCATTTTTTTCTCTTAGAACATCCCTCAATTTGATATTTTTGCATTTACTACACAGTGATTCATAATTTATATCTACATACACCTTCTAGAATCCTAAAACAATCATTCTATCAACCCAAAAATGGTTTGCATAGAAGTTTGTGCCATTACAAACAACTATGTCTAAAATTGTTCAATCAACATTTAAAGTCTCTGATACTCAAGATCTGCTATATTTTCAATAATGTAACTCATCCTCTAAATGACTTAGCATACTATGTTCACTTGGCTTATGAGTGACTCGGCACTGACTATCTACTTAGCACATACTAGTACTTGGTACTATGTATATTGCTCAACATGTATTATTTGGTAACTTATGCTTGACATTCTTTGATCACTCAACTTGTATTAATTGCTTGGCTTGCTCTGGTCACTCGACTTTCACTATAATTTTGCCAAATAATGACAAAGTCTTTTGTCATTGCCTTATCAAAACCAATCTGAGATTATAAATCTCCCCCTTTTACATGAGTGGAAAAAATACATTTTCATGCATATACAATCTATATTATGAGCATAACTTAGACTATATATATATAATCTGTGTGTGACTCAGTTCTCATACAAAATTTCAAAACTTCAAAAAATTTCAAAATGGATGACTAACAGTCATACCTCATTCCTCCATTACACCCCCTGAGTAAATGTTTCCTTTCTATATCTGAATCTGATACTCTTGATGAGTAGATTTGTTGTACCTTGTTTCTACATACTTACTCCCCTATAATCATTATCCCCCTTTTTCGACACTTATGTCATGGGTGGTATACTAATAGTGTGTTTATCAAAAAATGATTTATGGATCTCCACTATGATTTTCAATGTTGAATCCCAATTTTTGCATGCTACCTCTAGAGAGTGGTATTGAATGTCTAACTCGGTAACAAGGTCAACTAGGCCATCATGTTTTGAAAGTTGATTATCTTTCTCCATCAATTTTTTAGTGAAGGCTAGTTCCTTATACAATACTTCCATGTTTTGGTTCAATATGGATTGGATGATGATCAAGGTAGCCCTTATGTTTGCATCTTGTGTATGTAGTGTGGCTAGCTTACCCTGACTAGATAGTAATGTTCAAAAATGAGTTTGGCTTTGACCAAGAGATAGTTACAATGTTGTACCTATGGACTATAGATCTCCTTACAATCGTTCAATGGCCCTTTTTACTTCTTGTGTGAATAAATTCATACCATAAAGCTTTGTCTATAGAGAAAAGATATTCTCTAACACCTTTTTCACATCCTCTATTTTGGTTACTAGGTCAACCTGTCTTAGTGCAATAGAACTAGAAATATTTTCAAGAAATTTAGATTGACACTTCTCTTTAGACCATTCTAGAATTTTAACATTGTAATCTAGGTCTTCATCACTAATCTTATCCACAATATATAACGGTTGCTCAATAATTGGTTTATCTTCATTTGTAATTGGAAGAATGAATGCATCAAGAAATATATCTTTGATATGATGAAGCGCTTGCTTCTATGTATGTCCCCTTCTTAGTAAGTCTTGTTGTTTCTTCCTATATAGAACATCCTATAGAATGCTTATCTACTCACTGGTGATTGTGTTAAGATAAAACTTGGGTAGTTCAATCACCCCATCTAGGCTAACATGTCCATAAGATATTTCTTCTAAGCTCCTTGATGTTTTTGCACAAAGCCTTGATATCTGCAATGGTATGGCATGAATGCTTAGCCTCTAAAGAACTTGACTAATAGTAGGAACCATTGAAATTGGTAAGGTAACTAAAGTTTAGATAATAATTGTTCCTCTGAAGTAGTAGTCACCTTCAATACTTTAGACCTATCAACTTGTCTCACTTCTTGTTGATCTTCACCTTAAATTTGTGGAGTAGGTACAAAACTAGATTCCTGACCTAATTTGACTTTTGTTCCATCTTTCTAACTATAACGAAGGCTTTCTTAGTTGAAATGAGTGGTACTAGAGACAATGCTACAAGTGCTCTAGTAATAACACATCTTTTATAGTGTTTGCAATTTGATCTTCTGGCTCTGTAGATGTAGGGGGCACACTAGATGTGTCAATTTATTTCTCCTGTATTTTTGTCATTATTGCCTTTTCAATTTCATCTGCTCTCACCAATACATGATTTGTACGTAACTATGCTACCATGGTGAAATCATTTAAAATCTTCTTCAAATTATCATCAGTCAAAGGATCGATTTTCTAAGTAGAATTTTCAAGAACATAATTTATTTGTATTGAATCTTTTTGACTCACTTGGTCTATATGTGGAGGACTAACATTCAACACTTGTACATCATGTACATTCTATTCATCTTGTTTCTCTTCTACAGATATAGCATCTTTTGTTGCTACTTCCTTCGTGCCTCCTATACTATCATCCTTTATTGATACCTCTTGTGCTTGTGTAGTTATCTCTTTTTCACCTTGATTAGGTCTTGCAATTCTTTCTCACCTTTCTCTTTTATTGTAGGAGTAGGTAACCCATAAATAGATCTTCAAATAGATGTGCTTTTGGTTACCACATCCTCAATCTTCTTATTTAGTATATGAAAAGCTCTATATTTGGGGGAAAATTTTGTTTTGTACATTTCCATAGCTTTTGTAATTGTCCTAGAGTGGATTCCCTAATTTCTCTCTCTATTCATAAACTATAATGCCATTTCTACTCAACTTGGTCATATCGACTCTTAGCTAGCAAGTTGTCAATCTCAATAGGAGTTGATTTGAATTTATCTATCATCACATATATGGCTTCCTCAACAATATTTTGTTCAACCTTTCCTAACTTATCAAAATCTATGTGTGCAAAACTAGACAAATCTGCATTTGATTTTATATTGTCACACAAATTATCTAAGTCAAAAGAGGAACTATGGCTTACCATCTTGAATTGACTTATCTCATCATATTTTGTCTTCTCCTCATCTGACTTAGCCACTAGAGTGTATTTCCTCCTTTCATATGTCTTCTTGGTTGGTTGGCTCATCTCTGCTAAAGCAATAGTCTTCTTTCCTTTAGATTTCATAGCAACCTTGACATGCTTAGTGGCCACCCTTATTCTAGACTTGGTAGTAGGTACTATTGGCTTCTATTGTGACAGTTTCATAAGCTTCTTCTTGGGTTTCTCCACTCCAGGCTCTTTAGCCTTTCTTTTCTTCTTAGCAGACTTGGGTGCTTCCTTGACTTCTTCTTCCTTAGAACCTTCTTTATGAACTTCCTCATCTTATCCATGCCCTTGAGTGAGTGCCAAAGGTTCTTGGACTTGTCTATCCTCTTCTTCTTCTTCATCTTCATCTTCTTCTCTCATTTCACTAAATCTCTCCTTTAGCTTTTTCACAAGTTTATTCTTCTTCCTTACTATAGAAGTTGTCTTCAAGTCAATTGTAATTTTGGATTTGGCTTCCTCATAATTCCTAAATGAGGTGGCAATTTTATCTATTTCATCTTCCAATAGAGTTACAATAGTTGCAGATGACTCATCAACATTGATCTCATATGTCAAGGGCTTAAATCATCTTACCCTAGGAATAGCTAGATGCATACATATAATCAACATCAACTAAGAAGAAAAAATCATTGTAATGTTTCTCCACTAGTGGCACTAGAATCCTTAGTCTTTGTTTCATGGATTTCTTAAAATCCTCAGAATAACAAGTCATCACTAACTCAAAGTTTTCTCCAAGTTAATCTATGAATTCTACAATTTGAACTGTAATAGACCTATTTGTCTTCCAAGCAACTTTTCCAAATGTAGAAAATGTGTTATGCACATAAAATAATATAAAAACCAATAAAGAGCCAAAATTTCAATACATACTCTTGGTTTTCCTTATCATCTCCAAGTTTTTAGATAGTTTCTGAAGTTGTAACTTGGCAAGATCATAGGTGTGGTCTTTCTTCACTATTTTTTATCCCAAATCTACTACCATGCAAGACACAATGTTTGGTCTACTAGATTGAAAGAACTTGTGAGCTATCACTCTCATAGCAAAGGCAATTAGGGGGTTTGACATAGAATCTATAGCCATTCCCCTCTTATTCCATATTGTACCTATGTTCTTCTCAATTATCTCTCTTGATTCACTTTGCATGCTCTTTGGTCTATCTAGGGTAGGATACCCTATCACTCAGTTAATAATAATTTTTGTTGGATACAATTGTTCAATTGTGTGTTGTTTTTGATGTTACACAAATGTTATATTAGTTATCAAACAGAGTCTACTGAGCTTAGTTGGTCAGCAAAGTGAATTACAGAGTCTAACGAGCATTCTTTAAAATTACACTGTGAAGACATTTTCTACCAATCTCACTTGGGCATCAAAGGATTTTTTGACAGAGGTTAGTGTTAACTGAGCTCCCAAGGTTAGAAAAGCTAAGTTAGTTTCTATTGAGCTCACAAGGCTAGTAAAGGAGAGTTAGTGTTTACTGAGTTCACTTGGTCTCTAAAGGATTTTGCAGAGTTCACAGTATTTACCGAGCTTTACTTGGTTAACACTGGAAATCATTTCTAGAGCAGTGTTTACCAAGCAAGGTTGGGCAATGAAGGATTTCATTGTTTTGGGAAATAAAGTTTAATTGTTTCATGTAATGTTTGTAGCTGACCAATGTATTTTTTATTGGTAAATGTAATTGTAAATAAGCTGACTTCATAATTTGTAATGTATAAATAAAAGGTCAAGTTGTGAATCCAAAAGTATGAATAAATGTATGAATGAGTGAGTATGCAAGTGATTTGATTGTGTGAAGAAGAAGGTGTGCATGAATTTTGAAGAAGGATCAGATATCCTTGAGGAGTAGCAAAGGTGTATTTGATCAGTGAGGATCTAGTGAAGCAAAATAGAGATCTGTATTAGCAAATTTTAGTTGCATCTCATTCAGGTCACTCATTCTTACTTTCTCACAATTGTAGCAGTGAATTCTAAATCTCTTAATAGAGTTGGTTTAGCAGCCATTTTTGTAAATCCTCTAACAAGGTGGATAGTTCTACTGAATTGTTCTAAAGTCCTCTAGTAAGGCCACTCCTAGAAGGGTGTCTAAATCCTCTAATAGGGTCACACCTAACAGTGTATTTTGTAACCTTTAAAATGGTTGGCTCCTAACAGGGCTCACTTTAGAAGAGTGAAAATTGGTAGCTAGTTGCTTGGTGGTTTTTCCCATATTGGATTTCCATGTTAAATCTAGTGTCTCTTGTGTTGATGTTATTTCTTTTATTCATGCATGTTAAATTTTTTTGAATGCTTAAAGATAAGTAATAAGTTAACTTCTATCAAGTTATAGCATTTTTTATATGAGGCTACCGAGTGACAACAGTGACTAAGTTTTAAGACATCTAAAGGATCTGTGGATTTTTTTTAGTGGTAACTAATTCACCTCCCCTCTTAGTTACTCCATCTATATTTCCAACAATTGGTATCAGAGGTTTTGGTGCTTTTAGGAAGGATTTCAAGGATCTAAGCTAAAGATCAGGATGTCTTACAAGAGGGAAATTCCATGGCTTAATAGGGATAACTTTTCAGCATGGAAAGGTCTCATGAGACTCCATCTAGCTTCCATTGGAGATACATGATTGAAATATCTAGATCAAGCATATGTAACTCCTTTTGGCACATTATCTACTAATGACATTACTGAGAAGAAGAATCATAACACCATGATGATAGACATTGCATCTGCCCTAAGCTATGAAGAATTTGATGATGTCAAGGACTACACAACTGGCTTTGAAATGTGGCACAAGTTGAAAGATATCTATGGAGGTGATGATACTATGAGGAGAGCTAAAGTAGAAAGTTTAAGAGGACAATTTGATTAGATGAGGATGAGATAGGATGAAAACATTGCTAAATATGTTGAAAGAGTCAAAGTAGTTGTCAGTGCAATCAAGGCTTCTAGATGAGACATTGAGGATGAAACAATTGTAAGTAAAGTTCTTAGAACATTACTTCCAGCTTCCAAGAACATTGACTCAACATTTGAAGCCAAGATTTCACTCAAAGATAAAGGTAGGAAAATAGAGGATTCTTAGTTAGAAAGTGAAAAAGAATCAAAATAGAGTTCAGACAATGATCTTGAGGTAGTTGAAGCTCTGCTTGCAAGGAAATATTCTAGATGTAGAGGGAAATACAAAGGTAAGGTTCCTCTAATCTATTTTTCATGTGAGGAAATTGGACATATTGTTGCTTGGTTTCCCAAAAAAGAAAAATAAGGATGAGAAAAAAGGTCACAAGTTCATTGGCAAGAAAGACTTCAAATCACTCAAGGACAAAGGTCAGAAAACATGTTTCATGGCTAAGGATTCTAATGATTCTGATGAAGAAGAAGATGAAATTGTTTAAATTGTTGTGAAAGATAAATCTGATAATGATGAGGAAGATAAAATGGCACTTATCTCTCATGTGATAAAAAATGATACATGGATTATAGATAGTGGTTACTCTCATCATATGACTAGTGATGAAACTAAGTTTGAACAATTTGAAGACTATGATGGTGGTAGTGTGAGGTTTGGTAATAATGAACCTTGTTGCATAAAAGGAAGAGGAAGAATCTCACCAACCAAAGAGCTTGTATGTGATAATGCCTATTGGGTTGAAGGTCTAAAACACAATCTATTGAGTGTGGCATAGTTACTCAATAATGGATTCAAAGTGGAATTCATGCATGGAAAAGCAAGACTATTGGATGACAAAGGAAAGCTAATTGGATCAGGCAAACAAACAAAAGGTAACTTTTTCTATCTTGAACTTGGTGAATGTTCATGCTTTATTGCTCAAGTTGAAGAAAGTTGGTTATGGCATAGAAAGTTGTGTCATGTGAACTTTGATAACCTGGTGAAAATAAGAAAATTTAGAAAAGTAAGAGGCATTCCTAGTATAAAGAAACCTAAGGTTGGTCTATGCAAGAATTGTCAGATTGTTAAGATGGGAAAAAATAGCTTTAAAAGTAAGAACTATCAGTCTGAAGAAGTTTTATAAATTGTGGATACTGATTTGTGTGGACCCATTAGAATCGAAAGCTATACTAGAGAAAAGTTCTTCATTCTTTTTGTTGATGATTACTCTAGAATGATGATTGTCATGTATTTGAGAGAGAAATTAGAAGCTTTTGAGAAGTTCAAATGGTATTTGGCTAGAGTAGAAAAGGAAATAGGAAAAAGACTAAAATTCTTGAGGTGAGACAGAGGTGGTGAATTCATCTCCCATGAGTTCAATAACTTTTGCATTGAAAGGGGAATCAAAAGACAGGTATCAACCCTTGGAACTCCCAAGTAAAATGGAATAGTTGAAATGAGGAATAGATCTATCACGGACTATGCAAGAACTTTAATGATTGAAAAGAACATTGCTATCAAATACTGGAAGGAAGCTATCAGCACTACAATTCATACCTTGAACCAAGTACAGCTGAAGAAGGACTCATTCAAAACCCCCTATGAGTTATGGTATGGCTATAAACCCAATGTAAGTTACCTAAAAGTATTTGGAAGAAAATGTTAAATTTTGTAAGAATCTAGAAAAGGTAAATTTGATGTGAAAGGTGATGAAGGAATATTTTTGGGATATTCTTGCAAGAGTAAAGCATATAGATGTTTGAATTTTTTTACTCACAAAGTCATAGAAAATGCACATGTGAAATTTGATGAGTTTGTAGAAAGGACTAAAGAAGAAAGCAAAAAGGAATTAGAAGATTATAGGAGATTTTTTTTCATTGAACCTGATACAATTCCAAATACATCCATCAATCATGAATCTTCTACTCCTAAGACTTCAGTAACTAAGTTGTAGGAACTTCAAACCAAGCTACAAGAACTTGAGTAGCATTTAGGTACTACCAAGCCAATGCCTATCAAGTCTGAAGGACCTGAGTAGTAGACAGAATAGCCAGAACCTAAATTTGAAGTACAAGAGGATGACAATGCAATTCATTCAAAAGGAAAGGAACTTGTACTAGCCAAATATGTCAAGAGACATCATGCACTAGATCAAATCATTGGAGATAAATCTAAAGGCACTATGACAAGAAGTAAGCTAAAAGGTACTTTTTTACTTGCTGATTTTGAACCTAGAAGTGTCAAAGATGCATTAGGAAATGAAAGTTGGATTGAGGCTATGAATGAAGAGATAGAGCAAATAGAAAATAAAAAAACATGGACTCTTGTACCCAGGCCTAAAGATAAAAATGTTATTGGAACTAAGTGGGTATTCAGAAATAAGTTAAATGAAGATGGTAAGGTATCAAGAGACAAAGCTAGATTGGTATGTAAGGGCTACTCTTAAGAAGAAGGAATAGACTATGGAGAGACTTTTGCTCCTATTGCAAGATTAGAAGGTGACAGAACCCTACTTGCATATGCTACATACAAAGAATTTAAGGTTTATTAGATGGATGTCAAATCTGCATTACTCAATGGTATACTAGAAGAAGAAATCTACATTGAGAAGCTTGAAGGTTTTTTTGGTCCAAACAAGAAGGACATGGTCTATAAATTACATAAAGCATTGTATGATCTAAAACAAGCCCCTAGGGCATGATATGAAAGATTGCATAACTATCTTACTTAGATTGGTTTTCAGAGAACTAATGATAACAATAGTTTGTATATCAAGGAAGGACCAAATAACAATATTGTTTTGGCAGAAATATTTGTGGATGATACTTTGTTTATAGGAAATGATGATCTTTGCAAAGAATTTTTAGAGAAAATGAACAAGGAATTTGAGATGTCAATTTTTGGTGAGATCAAATTCTTTGTTGGTCTTAAAATTCAGTAGAGTAAGAATGGTATCTACATCACTCAATCTAAATACATCAAGGAGATAATGAAAAAATTTGGTATGGAGGATTGAAAACTAGTTGGGACTCCTATGTGCATTGGTCTAAAGCTTACAAAGGATGATGAATCAAAAGAGGTAGATCACACATTATATAGATCAATGATTGAAAAGTTACAATATGTAGTTCATACAAGACCAGATATTGCCCTTGCAATTGGTATTGTAGCTAGATTTTCAAAAAAACCAAGAGAAAATCACATGATGGCAATCAAAAGAATCATGAGATACTTGAAAGGCACTGAAGATTATGGACTATGGTACAAATTTGGAGGTAATCTAGATTTGAAATTTTTTACTAATGCATATTGGGTAGGAAACATTGATGAAAGAAAGAGTACAAGTGGAGGAGCTTTCTTTCTTAGAAAGAGGTTGGTCTCTTGGACAAGTAAAAAGCAGAATTGTACATCCCAATCTACAACAGAAGTAGAGTATGTTGTAGTAGTAGTAAACTATTTTAATATTGTTTGGTTCAAGTAATTATTGGAAGGCATGAAGGTGGGAATCAAAGAACCTATTGTTATGTTCTATGACAATACAAGTGCAATTAACATATCTAAAAATCCAGTGATGCATTAAAAAACCAAGCACATTGCAATAAATTTTCACTTTATCAAAGAATTGGTCTAGGATAAGGAGATTATATTGGAATATATCCATCCAAAGAAAAAAATTGCTAACATATTCACCAAGCCTTTACCTAAGGATGAATTCCTATATCTAAGAGGTAAGTTAGGGGCATTCCCCTATCTGAAGCTCATTAAAGTGAAGTTTTAGTGATGCATCAATAGGTACCATGTTAAAGATCTATTAGTTGATGTAGGATAGTCATGGGAACATTGCATATGAATCATTACTTAAAGTACATTGCTACTCATTTGGTTTGTGTTGTCTTTGGCATGTCTTGTCAAAGAGGGAGAGTACACTGTCATATCTTTTTGAAATTTGAATTTGTTTGTGGAGAGTTTTTTGTTTATGTAATTCCTTCACAAAGGGAGATTACAGTATTTTAGAAGTTTGTGGAATGTAATCTAAGAGGGAGATATGTTTTAAAAAAAAGGACTTTTTTTCAAATTTCATTCTACTATGACATGTGTTGCCATCAATGCCAAAGAGGGAGATTGTTGGATATAATTGTTCAATTGTGTGTTGTCTTTGATGTTACACAAATGTCATATTAGTTATCAGATAGAGGCTACCGAGCTCAGTTGGTCAGAAAAGTGAATTATAGAGTCTATCAAGCATTCTTGAATATTATACTATGAAGACAATTTCTACCAAGCTCACTCAAGCATTGAAGGATTCTATGATAGAGGTTAGTGTTAATTGAGCTCCCAAGGTTACCAAAGGAAAGTTAGTTATTGAGCTCACAAGGTCAGCAAAGGAGAGTTAGTTTTTACCAAGTTCACTCGGTCTCCAAAAGAAATTGCAGAGTTCACAGTGTTTATCGAGCTTCACTTGATTAACACTAGAAATTATTTTTGGAGTAGTGTTTACCGAGCAAGGTTAGCCAATGAAGGATTTCATTTTTTTGGGAAATAAAGTTTAATTGTTTCATATAATATTTATGGCTGACTAATGTATTATTTATTGCTAAATGCAACTTGTAAATGAGCTGACTTGACAATTTGTAATGTATAAATAAAAGGTCAAGTTGTGAATTGAAAAGTATGAATGGATGTATCAATGAGAGAGTATGCAAGTGATTTGATTGTGTGAAGAAGATGGTGTGAGAAAATTTTGAAGAAGGATCAGATATCCTTGAGGAGTAGCAAAGGTGTATTCCATCAGTGAGGATCTAGTGAACCAAAACATAGATCTGTATCAAAAAAGTTTAGTTGCATCTCATTCAGGTCACTTATTGTTACTTTTTCACAATTGTAGCAATGAATTCTAAATCTCTTAATAAAGTTAGTTTAGTAGCCATTTTTGTAAATCCTCTAATAAGGTGGACAGTTCTACTAAATTTTTCTAAAGTCCTCCAGCAAGGCCACTCCTAGCAGGGTGTTTAAATCCTCTAATAGGGTCACACCTAGTAGTGTTTTTTGTAACCTTTAACAGGGTTGGCTCCTTATAAGGCTCACTTCAGAAGAGTGAAAATTGGTAGCTAGTTGCTTGGTGACTTTTCCCATATTGGGTTTCTATGCTAAATCTAGTGTCTCTTGTGTTGATGTTATCTTTTTTATGCATGCATCTTAAATTTCTGTGAATGCTTAAAGATAAGTAATAAGTTAACCTCTACCAAGTTACACTTTTTCTATTTGGCTACCAAGTGACAACAGTAACTAAGTTTTAAGACATCTAAGGGATTTGTGGATTTTTTTTTTTTGTGGTAACTGATTCAGCCCCTCTCTTAGTTACTCCATCTATATTTCCAACAAATTTTATTGATCTTAATTGTTCTATTTTCCATCCATGTGAAGTCATCATGTATTCTACTTAGGATAATCTTTGTCCATTCAGTCTTGAATACATTAGGAAAATCTAAGGCACGGGTCAACCCTTTCCTTTCTACAATTTCATTCTCTTCCCTTGAGACTCCATCATCACAAAGTTGACTGAAAAAATCCCTTATCACCATGCCTCCTATACTTCCAAGTTCTCATGTATAGCAACACCTAACATCCTAAATCATCAAGACTTTCAATAGTATCATTGATAGTGCACCAAAAAGGTCTCCTTTATATGCAATTTATGGTATTTGTTGAAAAGGTGGTTGCCTTCCATCATTACTAATTAATTTCACATTAAACACTTCCTTTCCTTCCCTCCTAACACTTGTAGAAGAACTAGCTACCATAAGTGATACTTAGGGTTCACAAAAATTTAAACAACAAATCTCGATACTAGTAAAATACCTTTTCAATCTGAAGAATATTTTGAGTTCTAGTTGAATTTAGTTCACAAACTCAAGAATCTCCTATTGTAATTCACATTTCTAGTCTTTGTGCTCTCTCTGATCATTGGTGAATGCAAATTAGTCAAAAAATGACTATATAACCCTTAAAATTCTACAATAAATGCTTAATGCTTACATAGCTATAAGTTTGGTCAATATAGGATTTTCAACTCACTTAACTTAAACATAATTTCCACTACACTTGGTTCCCATTGAAAACTTGGCCAATACTACCATACCTTAATTACTCAATAACAATTGAAATTCCATTAACGGTTTGTGGTAACTATGAAACCTTTCATGCTTAGAAACAGCATGAAAACTAACAAAACTATAGATATTTTCTTAGTTCTAACCAATATATTGCATCTCAATTCATACATATATTATCTTTTTAGAACTTAGATTCTTGGAGCTAATGTATAGTCTAACTTTGAAATATCAGTCCCACACATACCTTTTGATTGCCTAGTTGGAGGTGATGTGATCACCTGATCCATTGGATGAAGGGACCTCATCAAAACTTGATGTGTTGCAATCTTACCTCTTCTTCTATGTCTTGTTCATATGCACTTTGACCTTCCCAACATTGACCTTTTCTTTGCCATAATTGTTTCCATTACTTGATGCTGGTGATCTCATTGGATAGTTTTTGTTAATATGACTAGTCTTCAAATAGCTAAAACATATAGTCTCACTCAACAATCTATTGTAGTTGTCTCTAAAAATTTTTCTAATGTAATTCTCAATAACATGTCCATATTCTTGAAAATAGTGACAATTGTACCTTGTGTTGTAATCCCAATTGTAGGATTTTTTATTCTATTGTACCTTTGTCAACTTGTTTGATGTCAAATTAGCATTAGACCTATATTCATATGCTTTATGTCCATACTTCTAAAAATTATGGAAATATCCTTCAAATATCTATGTGCTTAAGGTCTTGGTCCTACATTCATGTGTTTGATGTCCTTGCTTGTTGAATTTATGACATTAACTCTTGAATTTATTCTTAGGATTCTGATTTGCATTTTTGCTCTTGCAAACATTTGTTGTATGGCCTAACTTTACACATTTATGACAAGTGGGCTTGTAATTCTTACCTTTTTTGTCTCTTTGTTCACCACTTTTAGATTATTCTCCTTCCTTTGTACTAGTGTATCCTAATCTAGTAGTACCATTGTTAGATCTAGGAGATCTCATCAGTCTCTTGAAGTATTTGATGGCTTCACTAGGTTTGTCAAAACTTTTAGAAAATTCCTTTTCTTTTCTCAATTCATTCCTCAATTGTTCATTCTACAGTTTTAGGTTTGTTATCTTAATGTCCTTTCCATTCAATTCATGATTGGCAATCATTAATTGATTCATTGTATCTAGTTGCATGTTAGCAATCCATGAGTTGGTGTAGGGAAAGATGGATTTTAATCTTCAAGTTCTCAATAGTCTTTTCCAACTTGTAGACTTCCATCTTTAAGATCTTTCCTCAAAGATACAAAGCTTTTCCTTTCTACAGAAAAAGGCTAGGATACCAATTGTTGGAAATAAAAATGGGAAAGTAAACTTTGAGAGGGAGATGAATCAATACTACAAAACTTTAACAATAAAACATTCACCACACATCCATCTCACAATTTGCATGTAAATTGAAATAGCTAGCTACACATGTTCATCCATAGCATGAAACAAATAACATATAAAACAATATTTTTGTTACCTAGAAACCGTCCAATGAGAAGGTAAAACTAGGGTCAGGATGACAACCAAAAATATTTACTATTGCAACTATAAAGTGTGCCCAATTAAGGTTATAAGAAGTTTGACTGTAAACTATGATCTACCCTGTGAAAGGTTAGTCTTGTTAAAGGCCTAAAAAGGTTGTTAGGTCTCACCCTATTAAAGGATTTAAACACCCTGCTAAAAGTGTGTCTTGTTAGAGGATTTAAACTTACAATAAAAACAAGCACTTAGTTAAGAGATTTACACAAGCCTATTAGGACTAATCTATTAGGATATTTTCTCTACATTACTTGTTAGAATGACTTAGCACCATGATCATTTGGTTAGCACTCTATTTCTAGATGTTTTATCTTCTCTTTCTTGGTGTGTAGTTGATCCTTCTGATTAGATATGTCTCCTTTTTCTTCTCTCTTCTTTTCTCTATTCTTATCTAACTTATTCTTTAATTCATAACATTATCACAACCTCCATAGCCACCATGAGTTCTCTCTATACTTAGCATTTTTCTCTCTTGCTTCTCCTTCTCTTCCTTCATGCAATACAAACTATTTAGGGTTTTTCTCCTTAAGTAAACACAAGTTGGCTAGGGTTAGATTCGAATCAATAGTTGTGATTGATCCATTTTTCTTCTTAGAACATCCCTCAATTTGATTAGCTTCATGTACTATATAGGGATTCATAATATAAAATTTTATACACCTTCTAGAATTGTAAAACAATCATTCATTTGGGAAAAAAATGGTTTACATAGAATTTTGTGCTATTACAAAAACTATGTCCAAAACTATTAACTCAGCACTTGAAGTCTTTGATGCTCTACATCCACTATATCTTCAATGCTATAACTCATCTTTTGAATGACTTGGCATGCTCTATTTACATGGCTTATGAGTGACTTGGCACTAACTATCTGCTTGGCACTAAATATGTATATTACTTGACTTGTATTGTGTTGGAAATATAATAAGAATGGTAAATTCTGAGAGGCGGTGGTGAATCAGTACTTCAAACTTTTACCCACAAAAACATTTTCCATACATCCATCTCACAATTTAACAATTAAACTGAAATACCATATAAAACATATACATCTAAAGTATGTAAACAAGTAAGCATTCACACATGTATGGCACAAGATATGATTACCCAGAAACCCTCCAATGAGGAGGTAAAACTAGGGTGGGGGTGACACCCATGAATCTTCACTATTATAGTAATAAAGTGTATCCAATGAAGGTTACAATTTGTGATCATGAAACATGATCTACCCTATGAAAGGTATGCCCTGTTAAAAGCTTACAAAGACTATTAGGTCTTACCCTATTAAAGGAATTCAACACCCTATTAGAAGAGTGCATGATTAAAGGACTTTAACTCACAATTAAGTAAGCACCTTGTTAGAGGATTTCAAGACAACGTGTTAGGACTAATCTATTAATAGATTTAATTGATTCACCTATTAAAAAGTATCAACAATGATCCTATGATTAGCACTCTATTGCTTGATGTCACATCATCTCTATAGATACTAATGTGTACTTGATCCTTTCTAATCAGATGTCTCACTATTGTCTACTGTTTCCTTTCATCTATTCTCCTTTAACTAATTTTGCAATTTAACTCAAATCATAATACCTTGGTCACCATGAATTTCCTATTTGCACATGCAAACTCTCCTTCTCTACTCTTCTCTCTCACTAGAACATTTATAGTTTGTCCTCCTTAAGAAGACCTAGGTGACTTAGGATTAGGTATGAATCAATGGCTATGATTCATCCACATTGCTACTTAAACCTTCCCTTTTCTAATTTGATGCATGTAATACATAGAGATTCATAATTAAGATTCATCCTTATCAATAAAAGATCATGAATAAATCCTTGAGTCAGCTTTAAAATGGTTTACATAGTAGTTTGTGCCAATACAAGCAACTATGTCAAAACTATGTTACTTGGCATCTAAAGTCCCTAGTGCTCAGCATTAACTGTGACTTCAATGATATCACTCAACATCTAAATGACTCGGAATGCATTGCTTTCTCAACACCTAAATCACTTGGCACATACTATCTTCTCGACACTTGAATGACTCAGCACATGAGTGACTTGATACTCACTGTTTACTTGGCATGCTCTAACTAAGATGTTGTGCTTGACATATGTTACTTGTCTAGCATCAACTAAGTAAATGACTTAAGTGTATAGACACTCAAATGTTAAAACCAATCTAAGATTAACAATCTCCCCCTTTGACATGAGTAAAAAAAATACTTGGTCATGCATTAATTGATCTTATCCTTACGAGCATAACATAGATGTCTATCTAGCTTCTATACAAAATTTTGAAACACATGCCTTATACTTCAAAATTTCCACAACTCCCTCTGAGTTGATTATTCTATTCTATACTTTGTATTTGACTCAAAATTTACTCCTGCTAAGTAGATTTGCATAAACTGATACTCTTTCTCTATTCCTATCTGAACTAATTTTTCCCATTATGTGTATTATGTTCTTCTATTCTTTTACTCCCCCTTTGTTCTTTGTCTCTTACTCCCATTTTGATTTAGATATCTCTTTGCTTTGCTTGCTTGCTCTACTTTCTCCCTCATTACTCTTACTCCCACTTTTTGACACTTATGTCAATGGGTTATACACTAATAGTGTATTTGTCCAAAAAGGATTTACGGACCTCAAGTATAATCTTTAGAGCTGTATTCCAATTATCACAACCTTCCTCCAAAGACTTGATTTGGATGGCTAACTCAATAGCAAGGTGGACTAGGCCATCTAATGTAGAAATATTAGGGTCTTTCTTCATAAGAGTTTCTGCATAGCCTCTAGTTCCTTATGTAATATTGACAAAGGGTTGCCCCTTTAATACCATAAATAAAAACAAAAACAAAGAAACAATAGAAAATGTGAGAATAGAATATGGACTTCTTATTAGTGTCACAAACACAAAATTATAGAACTCACAAGTACAATATGCTAACCCACATGGGTGCCTTCATTACAAAAATTTGCAAGACTAAGCTACATACTACTAGCCAGAGCTATCCTAGATAATGTTTAGGTCTTTCTTAAATAGGCAATTTTATGCTACTAGGGAAGATTCTAGATATTAAAACTTAATACCTAGGGCTAATAGACACTAACAATACATATAGAGTTGACCAAATACATCTTTGACAATTAGTTTAGATATTTTGGATAGCACAACTTTGAAAGGCCATAACTCACAATCCATTGCTCTGGTTAGCTACTATAACCACTTTTTGAAAATGCCAGCTCCTAATCTATAGGATTCGAATGGTGCAAGTGCCCTTCTGTCAAGTTTTTGGACCTCATTTGGGCACTCTAAGGCATCCAATAGTGAGCCTAAAGATATTTCTAAAAAAATTCCATTGAAAATCCATAGTAACTTCTCTAATACTTAAACTGGAGCAATGAGATTTTTATGGTAGGCTTACAATTCTAAAATGAACCTTCATGTAGAAAATGAGAACATTTTGAGCTTGTATACCTCCTCAATACTATTCATTCAAACCAGTCTCAACTTGTCCTAAATACTTGGCTTTAACCCATTAAGATAATGGGCCACTTTCTCCTTATTAGCTTTTGCATGGCCGGTTCTAATGAGAACTTAGTAGAACTCCTCGGTATACTCTTGAATAGATTTTCTTGCTTGTTTCAACCCTTTCATTTTCTTCAACATATCAAGCTCATAATCTACGAGAATGAATTTTTTCTTTAGTTTAGCTATCATGCGATCCCCATTGGGTAATTTTGTCCTTTCCCTTTCTATTTCACTCCAATTGAACCTCCTACCACTAGATCTTTGTATGTCCCTTTATTTTTGCCTTTGCAAACTTGACCCTAATAGGATCTTCAATATCTTCAAACTCAAAGTACTCCTCTAGTTCATTGATCAAATTGATTAGCTCCTCTGGGTTAAGATTTCCAAAAAAAGTGGGAACTTCAAACTTATGTCTTTTTCCAATTTTGGAAATGGCCCTAAAAAGCCTCTCTGGGTAAAAGCACAAACTTGTGTCACCTTTTATAAAGGAGAAGTGATATCAAAATTTAAAGTCTTCAACTTTAACGAAATAAAAGTGGCATTTGTGCTTAGAATTTGAAGATGATGTAAACTAATGAAATGTGTAAAATTGGATGAAGTTTATGTCTATAATTTTTTTTAAAAAAATTGATTGAAAATTTTATTTATTTTTGAATTTTTAAAGTGTATTTTTTAATTTTTTAAAAATACTAAAAATATAGAGTTTTTTCCCTGTCAAACAAATATATGCAAATGCTCATATTTTGGTTTGATTTTGGAATATGTTAGAGTTAATAGGTATACCTAGTGCACCGAAAAAGAAAAATTGAAATTCGGCTAATATTTTTGAAGTTATAACTAGTCAAAGTCAAAGTTATTAGAAATAGATAGTTTTTTTCAAGCGTCAAACTTTTTCCATCAAATCTACATATTTTTTAAAACAAATTACATATTCTTGAAGAAGACTCTCCTCTAGTGCACCATTAAAAAAAAAAATTTTACCATGATTTACTATTTTTTTCTTATTTTTGAATAGACATCTTCCTGAATCTTAAGATACCTACTTGTAATATTTTCAAATTATAACATATTATTCATAATCAAAACTTTTAAAAAATTATACAATCATAATCGTGACTTCGAGAACTACAAAAGTATATTTTTAATTTAAAAAAATACTTCAATTTAGTAGGTCAAATTGGCCTTCAAAGTGAGATGTTTACAAAAGTTTTGATTTTTGCTTGTTTGGCTACCACATAGACTATTTTGGTCGAAACTGTTTCGGCCGTAACAGTTTTGGTCGAAACAGTTTCAGCCAAAATGCCTGTCAGCAGGAGAAATCGCTAGTGGTTAATGTGACTATTTGATATAAAAAAATATTTTTTTCCCTTTTTTAAAAAATTAAATATACAGGGACAGTGAAAATTGGAAGAAGATTTGCAAAAAACAATTAATTTTGAAGCAATTTTCAACAACTATTTTGCGGATTTAATTAATATTGCAAAGGATCGAATATTTTGAAGGTGCTTTTTTCCTCTTCTAATTATTTTTATTTTTATGTATTATATATTGAACCATTAGCTGATATTTAGTGAAATCTAAATTTATTTATTTATTTTCTATAGATTGAAATATTCAATGGGTAGTAAAAGGAAAAGATCAAGGAAATATGATAGAAAAAGAGATGACAAAATGAAAGGCCATACAAAACATGCTCAAAACCAACCTATTGAAATTCCTGAACATGATGAGATTCATGAAGAAAATGAAAGTAATGAAGAGGAAGAAATTGGCAATTATATTGATAGAGACAAATTAGAAAGCATAAAAAATTTGATGGATTTGGACGAAGAACTACTTTTTAACCAAATTCCATTTAAAGATATGATAAATGATAACACTATCAGAAAGCATTGTCAGAACATGTGGGATGAATATTTCAAGGATAAAAGTATATTTGGATAGGCACAATTATTTGTCAAGTTATTTAGGAGAAAAGATATGAGACCTGTTTTAGAGTTGTTGGGTATTGATAATAGGAAAAGCCATGCCCGTAATATTAATAAAACAATAGTTGAAAATTTGCAAAATGCTTATAACAAAATTGACAACACAACTTGAGGAGGTGATTTGAGTAATGCACATAGAGCATTGATGACTACTATATATAGTAGAAAATTGACACATAGAAAATAGGTACATGCAATTTCTGATGTACTACATATATCTAAAAGAACTGTCCAGAGATACATCAAGAGGAGAAATATGCTCGATGATAACATTGAGAATAACTAGGTGAATATTTGTAAAGTTCCTCGAAAAGAAAAGATTTCTGAAGAAGTAAAAAAGACAAGTTATTGAATTTTGGACCACACATTCTAGTGTTTCTTCCAACAAGCGTGATACTATACAAATTAAAGATCAAGAAACAGGGGCCAAAATTGAACATCCAAAACATTTCATAGATATAACTCAAAGTGAACTTTTTGAAGCATTCAAACAAGAATTTTCAAATGTCAAAATATGTCAGAGAATGTTTGAGAGTTTACATCCTTCCTTTGTACGCATAAATAAGATGCGAGAAACTTCTTGTTGTTGAAATCATGTTGAATTTGGTCTACACTTGCAATCATTTAAAAAAGTTATGGCAATACTTGATCCTAATTTGGTCATCCCTAGTAGTACAACACAATTTGTGAGGTCCATATTATGTGATAAATTAGAAGATTTAGATGAATTCAAAGTGCAATGCATCAAAAATTAGTGTGAAGATTGTGCAGATTTACACAAATTTTCTGAAATTATGCAAGTTGAGAATATTAATGAATCCACACCAGTTTCATGAATGAGATATGAATATGAGACATACCAAAATAATAGAGGGGATGAATCCAGAAAAATTATATTGAAGGAGAGTGAATTGCATTATGATGAGTTCATGGCCAAGTTCTGTCCATTGATATATCCACATATCCAACATTGTCATGGTGCACGATGGCAAGCTAAACATTTTTGTGATTCCAAAAATTGTTTTCCACCTGGTTGTATACTTTCAGTTGTAGATTTTTCTGAGAATTATACATTTGCACCTCATACAGAGCTCCAAAGCCAATATTATCATTCTAAACAAGTTGCAATATTTGTGCAAGTGACCTATAGACATGCACAATTTGAAGTGGATCAAATAGAAAGATTGGATGAAAATGAACGCATCATCATCAAAGAGGTTCATTTCTATATTAGTGATGATAAAGTTCATGACAGGAGTTATGTGGCTCATTATTTTGTAATGTTCTCTGAAGATCTCAAAAATCATGGAATAAATGTTTCAGAGCACTGGATTTGGTTTGATGGATGTGCAGGTTAGTATACACGAAATAGTTACACATTTATTTAACTTTATTTTAACTTGTATTTATTTGGACATGTCTATTTCTATTTGATATATGTACTTGGATAATTGTAGATACTTATCATGTTTCACGTTCACAGGACAATTCAAATCTGCAAAAAAATTTAATTGGTTAGCAATGCAACATGCTAGAACCAATGTTAAGTTTTTATGGAATTTCTTTGAAAGTGGACACGGAAAATGGGAGCATGATGGAGCAGGAGCATGTATAAAATGTGCAGTTCAACAACATGAACTTGCAGGTAAATATATGCATTTTTTAAATGTACATGTTTAATACTCTAATAACATATATTTTAAATTTTATATATACATGCATATTGTATGTACATATAGGGAATAGGATAGAGAGAGCAAATCAAATTGTTGAATGGTGCAAAGTTCATTTTGCTACTAGAGATACTGAATACAATAAGCATTATTTTTGTGAGGTGAAAGGTGAACTAAGTTATATTTATTTTTAATGTCTTTTTCAAATCAAGTTGAGTTTTTAATTAAATATTTATTTTGAAATATGAAAATTAGTTTTTGTATTTGTAACAGATATAGATCGATCTAATCCTTACAATTGTCAAATAATTCCTGGAATTAGAAGTTTACATCAAGTGATGACTACAGGAAACCATAAACCTCTAGTACTTAAAGTAAGAGAGAAAACATGTTTTTGTGATGAATGCATTAAGGACAATGTAATGAGTGCATGTGAAAATATTGGGAATGGATATGTTTCACATTGGGATTTGAAGCAGATAGTTAGAAAGACTCCTTTTGAAGATGTTGACATTGACATTGACATTCATGATCCTGTATATTTAGCTGATTATGAGCACATTTTTTATTTAGTTGTGGCATGTTTGTGTGCATATATACATATATATAAATTAATATACATGTATATTTGTTTTAAAATTAATTTATATTTATCTTTTAAGATGCACAAAAGCAAAACACAAGTTGCTAGAAGGAACTATAGATGTTGATGAACAGTCATATCCAATTGGATCAGTTGTTATTGAAGGAACATATTATCAACAAACAAGGGTAATTGATAGTGGTATTGAATTTATTGAATATAAGCCTGGAGAAAAGGTTTTACACTACAGTAACCATGTTATAGCAACCAAATTACAATTTGAAGCAGTACAAAGAAAAGGACGTTGTGGAAATCAAAAGTGGAAATTGCCTATTGAAGAATGTTAGGAAAAAATCATGGATAGAAATAAAAACTACATGCAAATATAACCAATAACAGAAAATAATAGAACACACAGAAATAAACACAAGGCACCAAGATTTAACGTGGTTCACCCAATCCCTGGGCTACGTCCACCAAACAGCAAGTCCGATCTTATTACAATCCAGTGATTACAACCTGATTACAATCCGTAATCCCTTACAGCTCAATACCGCCGCAAGAATCAATTTCGTATCACCACATATAAAAAAATACCCAACCCTAAGCCCTTTTTATACGAGGATTAAACCGGGTTATAACATGTCGGCCATATGTCGGCCATAATATGCCGGCTACCATGTCGGCTACCATGTACTTTCCTGATCAGTCACCACAATCTAACAATCTCCCACTTGGGGACTGATCAGGCTCCACACTAAACAACAATCTCCCACTTGGAGACTGATCTTGTAGCAATACAACTACCGCATGGGGCTCCCACTGGATCAAACCACCCTGGACTCTGCTGTTCTTTTATTCACATTTAGTCTAAAAGACCAACTGAAGCTGAAGAGGAGTTTAGCTTCTCCCTTGTTACAACCTTTGTCAACATATCTGCTAGATTTTCATTCGTATGTATCTTCTCCAACTTTAACTGTCCATCCTCCAAAATTGACCGAATGAAATGGTACCGCAACTGTATGTGTTTGGTCTTAGAATGCAGAGCTAAATTCTTAGCAAGATGAATGGCACTCTGACTATCTGTGAACAAATAATTATCCTTTTAAGGATGTCCCAATTCTTCCCAGAAGAACTGAAGCCATATCATCTCTTTGGATGCCTCTGTAGCAACAACATACTCTGCCTCTGTAGTGGAGAGAGCATTAATCTTCTGTAGTCGAGAAACCCAGCTCACGGCTGCCCCACCAACAGTAAAGACATAACCTGTAGTACTCCGCCTGGTATCAATATCCCCAGCCAAATCTGAGTCAACATAGCCCTGTAAATTAGTAGTAGAGCCCCCAAAGTGTAAACACTTATTGGATGTTCCTCTCAAATATCTGAGAATCCACTTGACAACATTCCAATGCTCAAAACTTGGATGACTCATATACCTGCTAACGACTCCCACTGCATGTGCAATATCTGGCCTAGTGCATACCATAGCATACATCAAACTTCCTACAGCTGAAGCATAGGGTACCTTGGACATCTTATCCTCCTCTTCCTGTGTCTTGGGACAGATCTCCTTAGTCAATTTCAAATGACCAGGTAAAGGTGTGCTGACAGCTTTAGCATTCTCCATAGAGAAACGTTGCAGCACCTTCTCAACATAATCAGCTTGAGATAGTGTCAATGTTCTGTTCTTCCTATCTCTGCAAATCTTCATACCAAGGATTTGTTTTGCTGCTCCCAAATCCTTCATAGCAAATGCATGTGCTAATTGGCATTTCAGCCCCTTAATATGATCCATGTTAGACCCAGCTACAAGCATATCATCAACATATAAACATAAAATAATGTAGCTATCATCATCCAACCTCCTAAAATAAACACAGTAATCTGAATGACACCTATTATATCCATGCTCATGCATAAAACTATCAAATTTTAGATACCATTGCCGAGGTGCTTGCTTCAAGCCATATAAACTTTTCTTCAATTTGCACACTAAGTTCTCCTTACCTTTGACCTCAAAACCTTGTGGCTGAGCCATATATATTTCTTCATCCAAATCACCATGAAGAAAGGCTATTTTAACATCCATCTGCTCTAAATGCAAATCTTCAGTAGCCACAAGACTTAAAACAGTACGAATAGAAGTCATTTTAACAACAAGAGAAAATATCTCATCAAAATCAATTCCCTTTTTCTGTGCAAATCCTTTTACAACTAACCTGGCCTTAAATCTTTTCTTACCTCCTTCCTCTTCTTTCAACCTGTAAACCCATTTATTCTGTAAAGCCTTTTTACCTGCAGGCAACTTGCACAAATCCCATGTCTTATTTTTTAGCAAAGAGTCCATTTCATCTTTCATTGCAGACTCCCATTGAATCTTAGTATCCACCTGCACAGCTTCATCATAACTTTCAGGTTCACCAGCATCAGTAAGTAAAATAGAATACAAAGAGGGAGAAAACCTTTGTGGAGGTCTAATTGGCCTTGTTGACCATCTAACATTCACTGGTGTGTGTGGTATTTGTTGTTGCAGTTGTTGCACATCATGAGGAATGGCTGGAACATCAGCTTTTGGAATATCATCTAGCACTACATAATCATCTTCTTTCTTCTCATGTTGCTGCAACAGATCTTTGTACAACACTTTTTCATTGAATATGACATCCCAGCTTCTTATAATTTTATGATTTTCAAAATCCCAAAGCCTATAGCCAAATTCATTAATGCCATATCCAACAAAGACACATTTCTTTGATTTAGCTTCTAGCTTGGTTCTATTTTTAGAGTCTATATGAGCAAAAGCTTCACAACCGAAGGTCTTGAGAAAAGAATAACTCACCTTCTTACCAGTCCATGCTTCCTCTGGAATACCACAGCCCAAAGGAGTAGAGGGACCTCTATTAATCAAATATACTGTAGTATTGATAGCCTCCGCCCACATGTGTAAGGGCAACCCAGCATGCAACCTCATGCTCCTTGTGCGCTCCATTATAGTCCTGTTCATGCGTTCAGCCACTCCATTTTCCTGTGGAGTCCTTGGAACAGTTTTTTGTCTACGAATACCATTAGTGGAGCAATAATCTTCAAATTCATGACTGCAATACTCACCACCATTATCAAATCTGAGACATTTTAATTTCTTACCATTCTCATTTTCAACCAAGCATTTCCATTTCTTAAAAGTTTGAAATACATCAGATTTCTGTCTAAGGAAATAAACCCATACTTTTCTAGTTGCATCATCAATAAATGTAACATAATAATGAGAGCCACCAAGGGAAGATACCTGAGCCGGTCCCCATACATCTGTATGCACAAGCTCTAATTTCTCCTTTTTGTTTTCCTTCCCTGTCTTTACAAAACTCACTCTCTTTTGTTTTCCATACACAGAACTTTCATAGAAATCCATATTCACACATTTTAGACCTGGTAAAGCTTTCCTTGAATGAAGTACTTTCATACCTTTCTTACTCATGTGCCCAATTCTATTGTGCCACAGCGTTGTATCAGAATCTACAGCAGCTATTTGTTCTCCCTGCTCAACTGCAGTAATTGTTCCTGAATATTCATTTTTCTCTGAAACAATCAAAGTAGAAGGAACAATATGACCTGTACAAAGATATAAGGTGCCTACTTTCACACCTCTTGCTACTACAAGGGAACCTTTTGAAACCTTCCAATTTTTATCATTAAAAGTAACTACACAACCCTCATCACCAAGTTGCCCTGCTGAAATTAAATTTCTACTTAGTTTTGGAACATGTCTTACCTCATGTAGTAGCCAATGATTCCCATTCTGCAACTTAATCTTAATTTTTCCCTTTCCAACAATCTGACAGGGTTCATTATCCCCCAAATAAACAAGCCCAAAATCCCCTTGGACATAATCAATGAAATAACCTCTATGAGGTGTAGCATGAAAAGAAGCACCAGAATCTAAAATCCATGAATCATCAACATTCTCTAAAGATAGAAGCAAAGCATCCTCTTCGGATTTATTACTTACCACATTTGCCTCTTTGTTTCCATCTGATTTATCTCCTTCATTTTTCTTTCGAGTCCAGCAATCTTTCTTTTTGTGCCCTGGTTTCCCACAGTACCAGCAATCATTTGGTCCTCTCGATTGAGACCTCCTCCCCTTTGACTTTCCTCTTGATTTCCCACGATTTCCAGAGTTACTTCCTCTTTCAGTCATTTTGCCCCTGCTTTGTGCATTTAAAGCACTTCCTGATGTAGATCCACCTGAGGATTTTCTACAAGTTTCCTCACTTAAAATAACACCGATCACATCATCATATTTTAGGGTACTAGATCCAGGAACAGAATTACTCACCGCCATTACCAAGCCATTCCAGCTTTTAGGAAAAGAACACAAAATCAAGAGAGCCCTAATTTCTTCATCAAAATTGATACCCATAGAAGATAATTGACTAGTAATAGTATTAAACTCATTTAAATGATCTGCAACAGATCCACCTTCTGTCATTTTCATATTAAATAAACGCTTCATGAGAAATACCTTATTTGAAGCGGAGGGCTTTTCATACAATGTCTCTAGGGTTTTCATCAAATCTTTTGTCGTCTTTTCTTTTGTAATATTAAATGCCACCGATGGTGCCAAGCATAACCGAATGCTTCCGAGTGCCTTTCTATCCAAAAGATCCCATTCAGCCTCTGACATAGTTCCCTGATTCTTGGCTTTTCCTTCCAACGGCTTCCATAAATCCTTCTGATATAAATAGTCTTCCATTTGCATCTTCCATAACTGGAAGTTCTGCCCATTAAACCTGTCAACCCTCAACTTACCCTCATCTTCCATCGCTCCCACTTAACTGTGAGACTCCCACTTAACCGCGAGACTTTCCTGCAGAGGATAACTGAAAGACAACCTTGCTCTGATACCACTTGTTAGGAAAAAACCATGGACAAAAATAAAAACTACATGCAAATATAACCAATAATAGAAAATAATAGAACACACAGAAATAAACACAAGGCACCAAGATTTAACGTGGTTCACCCAATCCCTAGGCTATGTCCACCAAACAGCAAGTCCGATCTTATTACAATCCAGTGATTACAACCTGATTACAATCCGTAATCCCTTACAGCTCAATACTACCGCAAGAATCAATTTCGTATCACCGCATATAAAAAAATACCCAACCCTAAGCTCTTTTTATACAAGTATTAAACTGCTTTAGGGCTATAACATGTCGGCCATATGTCGGCCATAATATGTCGGCTACCATGTCGGCTACTTTCCTTTCCTAATCAATCACCACAATCTAACAAAGAACATGAAAAACTTCTAGAGATAATAAAAAGTAGAGAGGATCCTAACAATACATTGTTTGTGGAGCTCTAGTTTACCTATGTACTTATTGTGGAGCTCTAGTTGAGTTATGCCTGTATAGCTCTTATACTTTCATATTTAATATTGATAGGATATTTTTTTTATAAATTTTTGTACATTGGATCATTTATCTTGCATATGCAAAATTAGACATGTATTGTTATTTTTATTTAAATTCGACATGGATATCTCATTTAAGACCAAGTCTCTTAGGACCTCCCCTTAAGACAACCCTTATAGTATTTGTATGTATTTGTATGTACATATAATCTTTATATGTTCTTATATGATACATTCTTTATGTTTGTATATAATCGTTATGTTCTTACATGTATATGTTATATGAACTATGTTACATATTACATGTACATTATATTTTATTAATTAAATGCTGTTAATTATAGTTAATTAAGAATGTATGTCATTAAATACAGTTAATTAAGTCATTAAATAGAGTTAATTATTAAGACATTAAATATAATTAGATTAAATATAGTTAATTTAAAGGTTAAATATAGTTAATTATAGTTAATTAAGGCATGTCATTAAATAGAGTTAATTAAGTCATTAAATAGAGTTAATTATTAAGACATTAAATATAATTAGATTAAATATAGTTAGTTATAGTTAATTAGGTTAAATATATTTAATTATAGTTAATTAAGACATGTCATTAAATAGAGTTAATTAAGTCATTAAATAGAGTTAATTAGTAAGACATTAAATATAATTAGATTAAATATAGTTAATAGGATTAAATATAGTTAGTTATAGTTAATTAGGTTAAATATAGTTAATTATAGTTAATTAAGGCATGTCACTAAATATAGTTAATACATGATCTACATTAAATATAATTAGACTAAATATAGTTAATTACACTTAGATTAAGGCATTAAGATGAATAACTATACATATACATGTAAACTTGAATATTGAAAATATGAATAACATATAGAAACATGTGCATAACACATACATAAGTTACATAAAAGATGAAGACATCAAAAGATCAATAAAATAGACATCTACATTAAAAGATCAATAACATACATGTGCATATATCTGGAGAATATAATGTACCCATATCAAATGTATAAAAATAGATCATGTAGATCAAATGTCTGGAAATAACATATATAAAACATCAAAATCTCCATATAAACATGTATCTGGAAATAACATATAAAACATCATTTAGTGTCCATGATATAAACACGTATCTAGAAATAACATATAAAACATCAAAGTGTCCATATAAACCATGTATCTGAAAATAACATATAAGACATCAAAGTTTCTAGATATAAAATGTATGCATATGGAAATAACATATAAAACATCAAACTGTCCATATAAATATGTATCTAGACATAACATGTGTGTAATAAAATAAAAGGCCACATATGATCTAATTAGCTACATCCCCCCTCTTGATCCTGGGCCTTGTCCCCAAAAGGGTCTATCAACTGCATCTGAACCCTATGTCAAATGATAACAAGTGAACCATTTAATTAAGTGTACAGACAAATTATATCAAGATCTACATGTATATAAATCAAATATATATATATATATAAATTGTAACATACCTGGGACTCACGAGGTGTAGGATCTGTCGGCGTCTGTAGATCAGCAAAACGTAACATACTATCACTCAAACCCTATAACACATACACAAACACACACATATACATTAATTTAAACATATAGACATATTATTTACCATAATAAAAATAAATCTAAACATATAGAGATATTTACCGTAGCATTATGTAATGCTCTACCGATTTGACTGATATTTGAATCATGTAATGAAAAAATAGTATCAGCATCCAAGTCAATAGTGTGGCCCTGATCTGAAAGCATGGAAGTAAATAGACTAGTCTGTATGGTGCCACTAAGATCCTGAGTAGGGGGGGGGTGTTGTAGGGTCCTGAGTAGCTAGGGCTGGTGCTGCAGCCTAGGCCTATGTAGCAGTAGGGGTAGTAGAAGGTGCAGGAATGTCCTCCTGCCTCTGTGAATCCTCTAGGACTATTGTACATGACAAAATATGTCTAATTTGAGAGCTCATGTCATGAAGTGGAATCCCTGAGAGTGTAGATAATGCTCGATATGCATCTAAAAGATCAGATGCTAAATATGATGCTAAACGATGCAATGCATCCACCTCTAAGACTGTAGAAATGTCTACAGGAGAAGGTATGTCTGCAACTCCATAATCATCATCAACAAGTGTGCTAGATGATGCAGCTGTGGGAGTGGTACCTCGAGACCATAGCATATATTGACTACATCAATCAGAAGAAATCTTGTGTAACTGTGTGTCGATGGTGGTGATGCTCGAAAAAATTTGTGTCCTAATTGTGTCATCAGGAACACTCTCACCTGCAGTAGCCATCTGTGGACCTCTCGGCATAACCAAAAGGTTTGGACCCACCATTGCCCATTTGTTAACAGGCGCAGGAGTGTCCGCGGGTCTAAATCTATCAGAAAGTCTCCCCTGACCCTACCCAATATGCCCTGGATAATCTATATAGTCAACATCATAGTGTAAATGAAATTTTGCAAACAATTGTTTGCAGAAATATAGGGGGAACTCATCCTTCTATGGCCATCTATGATGAGTGGCCAACCAACGAGGATACATCAATGGTACAACGAGTGGATCAGTACACTTCATCACAGAGTAGCCTCTGACTTTGCAACGATCTGCATAAGATGGAAATATGGTTTTCACCATGCTAGTGGAAACCTCAGTGTCAATCTGTGTGTACTTCACAGTGTCAGTGACACTATGAGATAAAGAAGAATAAAATGTCTCAATTCTCATATCATCAAAAGGGTTGTATGATTCAACTGTCTGAATCATATGAAATAACTCCTCTCACATCGCTATGACCGTCTCCCTATTAGGGAGGGTGGTAGAAGAGGAAAGTGAGGTATCCAAAACCTGCATAGCACGAGATAATCTCACAACTATATCTCTAAATAACTATTTTCTATCATGGGTGGAGGAGGTCGATCTACATGCTATACCAGACTTAGCACTCTGACCCCCACCACGAACACTGGCATCCCCTAATGATGCAGGAGCACGATCCCCAGAATCGAATGCCATAATGTATATATGAAAATAAATATGAGGATATGAATGTGAAGCTACAATCTGAGTGATAAATATCTAGAGATCTGCACATGCATATATATACAAATATAAACATACAAGTCTATTTAAATTAAAATAATTAAAAGTTAAATTTAATTTGAAACACATGTACATATAAATACACAACATTAAATGTATGGTGCTAAATTCAATCATGTAACATACATATGTATTTTAAAACAAATTATCTTAGAGACCATATCTAATGTACATTGTAATGTGCTCATGCAAATGTGAAAAATAAATATTCGTACATGTATATGTATATGCAATAAAAATAAAATAAAATTTCTTGATTAAATGATAACTAAGTGTACACATGTACATACATGCAATAAAAAAATATAATTCTTGACTAAAATCTAAATTTTGATGTAAATACTTTGATGATTATGGGGAGTGTAGATGAGTGTTAGGACATAGGGATATAAAAATTTGTTACTAGATAAGTAAATGAGTTTAGTTAGCAAATGTTAGTTTACAATTTAGAACTCATGACTTAATTTAGTAGTTTGAATTAGAGTTAAGAATGTTAATAAAGTAAATGGGATATAATTTTATTAAGGTTGATAGTAAGGTCAGTCTATTATGTGCTAGTAAACATATGAATACATATTACAACCTATAACAGACGTAATGACCTAGTAGGAGTCCCTAGGTCCCCTTAACATATATATGGATAAAAATACCTAGAAATGTATCATCAGGTCGTTATGTGTCATTTGGTAATGTAAGAATCATCATTACCTAATAAGACCTATTATATCCTAATAATACATATTAAGACTTATTAGAACCTATTAAAAATAGTATGACCTATTACGACTCCTATGTCCCCTTAAGGCACACATGTATCGATAACGTATTGAAAAACATAGTTGACATAAGTGATCTTAATGTGTTTTTTGGTAATGTAAGACTCATTATTACCTAGCAATACCTATTATGTGCTAGTAAACATATGAATACCTATTACAACCTATAACAGACGTAATGACCTAATAGAAGTCCCTAGGTCCCCTTAACATATATATGGATAAAAATACCTAGAAATGTATCATGAGGTCGTTATGTGTCATTTGGTAATGTAAGAATCATCATTACCTAATAAGACCTATTATATCCTAATAATACATATTAAGACTTATTAGAACCTATAAAAAATAGTATGACCTATTACGACTCCTATGTCCCCTTAAGACACACATGTATGGATAACGTATTGAAAAAAATAGTTGACATAAGTGATCTTAATGTGTTGTTTGGTAATGTAAGACTCGTTATTACCTAACAATAACTAGTTGTTAAAATGAACATCATCAATATCTAAGTGTGGTTCATTTGGTTAGTAGAGGGCCTATGTTATGGTTAGAATGTGGTATGGGTTATGATTCTAGTTAATATAGGGTTATGTTAGAAGGTGTATTTAATGTCAAAATTAATTTCACCATAAGATATTATTGTTTCACCTCTAGATCCATCAAGTTATGTTAGAAACTGAATAATGTCCACTAAAGGTTTGCTACATTTTTTACTAATATTTTCCTACATGTTTACCTCATAACCTAATATTTTTCTATATTTTAACCTAATGTTTTTCCTAATGTTTTTCTAAATTTTAACCTAATGTTTTTCTATATTTTAACCTAATGTTTTTCCTAATTTTTTTCTATATTTTAACCTAATGTTTTTCCTAATATTTTTCTATATTTTAACTTAATGTTTTTCTACACTTTTAATTAATGTTTTTCTACGTTTTTATCTCATGTTTAACTACATTTTTGCTAACAAATTAATTTAAATACCATTCTAAAATAATCTAAAATAATTTAAATAATTTAAACATATTAAAAAATAAACAATTTTAAGCATTTCACTCACAAAATACGTCAAAAACAACTATTTTAAGTGTGATTAACATCTATTAATAAAAAAATACGTTTAAAAACTATTAAAAAATGGAGAGGAAAAAAACACTAACCAGTTACGGCTGAAACCCTTAACCTACTCTCCAAACATCCAAGAACCGCAACAGTAACAATGATAGCTGCTAGAGGTTTGCGGCGGGTTTTATACCAGCTCGATGTTTTGGTCGGAACCCTTTCAGCCGAACGAGTTTTGGTAGAAATGGTATGTGCCACGTAGGCATGCAAAACTGCCACATGTGTATGGATGGACCCGTTACGGCCGAAACTATTATGGCCGAAAGCGTTTCAGCCGAAACAATACAAGATATCACAAATGGTGACAGAGCTTTGTGTTTTTACCCCTCTTCCTTTGGGTTCAGAATCGCCTCTACTTTGGCATTTTCTTCTACTTCGTCCTTATCCTCTCTTTCATCTCTTATAGGAAGATTTATTCCTCTATGCATTTGTTCTTCCAATACTTGTATTTGTCTTTAGAGGGCTCCAAAACCCTCAGGTGTAACATCTAGAGCTCTTCCACCATGCTCTCCTCATGGAGGCATTTTATGTGCTTTCATTGAAGCCCTAGTAAAAAGTGCCTCACAATCAGCAATTTGTCTACATGCTTAGTCCAAACCATGGTCCTAGTGCAAACCACCTCACAGTCAGTGATCTTTCCACACACTCAAGAACTCTAGCTCTAATACCACTTGATGATGGGTGCCTCCCCTTAATACCATAAAGCAAAAAAAAAAAGGAAACAACAACAAATGTGAGAACAAAATATAGACTTCTTATTTGCACTACAAATGCAAAATTACAAAATTCACAAGTACAATATGGTAACCCACATGGGCACCTTCATTACATAAATCTACAAGACTACAATGTGTACTACCACCCAGAGCTGTCCTAGACAATGTTCGAGCCTTTCTTAAATAAGCAATTTTATGTCACTTAGGAAGATTCTAGACAGTGAAACTTAATACCTAGGGCTGACAGACCCTAACATTACATATAGAGTCAACCAAATACATCTTTCACAATTATTTTAGATATTTTGTATAGCCTAACTTTGAAAGGCCATAACTCACAAATTGTTGCTCTGATTGGCTATTATAACCACTTTTCAAAAATGCTAGCTCCTAATCTATAGGCTTTGAATGGTGCAAACACCCTTCAAACAAGTTTTGGGACCTCATCTGGGCACTCTAAGGCCTCCAACAGTGAGCCTGAAGATTTTTCAGCAAATTGTTTCCACCAAAAATTTGCAATAACTTCTTTGATACTAAAGCTAGAGTAATGAGATTTTTATGGTAGGCTTACAACTCTAAAATGAACCTTCATGTAGAAAATGAGAATGTTCTAAGTTCGTATGAAAAACTTACAAAAAATAGAAAGTTCCCATAAATAGTAACCACCCTATCTACTAGTTCTTGTTAAAATAGAAAAGAGTGAAAAGAAAATATTTTTGGGTGATGCAAGATTGCTCTTACACCCAGGATGCTCCTACATCAAATATCTCCATGTGAGGAGTCAATGCTGACTAGAAGTTGATTAGTTTAGCCCTAATGTTGGCTTCATCTGCTTGTAATAATGCTAACTAACTATGGGATTGTAAGAGGTTCTTGAAATGTTTCTCACTTTGAGCTAGAGACTTGAGCAAAGTAGCACCAGATGACTACACATGGTTTTCCAAACTTAGGATGTGATTCCTTACTCCTTGTGTGAAGAGTGTAGGATTGCACAGTTTGGTGTATAAAGAGAAAATGTTCTCTAGTATCTTCTTCACACTCTCTATCTTGGTTGCTAGCTCAACCTGTGTTAGTATAATAGCACTTGATATCTTCTCATTCACCTTGTTTAGAAACATTTTTTCAAACCATTCCAGTAGTTTTATATTTGTGTCCAAATTTGTGCTAGTAAGCCTATCCACTATATTGGTTATTTGTTCAATGATGGGCTTGTTTTCATTTAGAGTTGGCAGACTAAATACATCTAAGAAAATCTCTTTGATGTCAATCAAAGCTTGCTTCTACTTATGCTCCCTTCTAGGTAGTTCTTGATTTTTCTTCCTTTCTAGGGCCTCTTGTAATATACCCATCTTCTTAATTGTGATTGTTGTCAAATCAAATTTAGGCAATTTAATCTCTTCATCTAAGCTAACATCACCATAAGTAGTTACCTCTTCTATCTTAGATGAGCTAGGACTCAGCCTTGAGAATTGCAATGGTGTAGCATTTGTGCTTAGCCTCTTAAGAGCTTGACTAGAAGGAGTACTAGATTCTAGTAATGTCACCAGTGCTTGAATAGCTAGTAGCTCCTTTGGCTTGGGTGTAAAACTTGACTCTTCAATCTTGTCCTTTTCTCCCTATGTAGTTCCAATTGCACCTTGATCTTTTGCTAGAGGTGCAGGTGTATCTACCTGACCTATTTGGCCTTGAGTTCCTTCATTCTCTAGTGTCTCTACCTTGTCTTCTCCAATTGTCTCAACCTTATCTTTCTTAGTTGCTTGCACATTCACTGAGATTGGAGTGTCTTGCATAAGTGTACCAATAGTGAAACTTCTTGTCTCCTTCCTTTGATATACCACTATAGGTTTTGAAGGTTGTACACTTGTGACTTGAGGAGTGATTATAGATGTGTCTAGTGTTTTCACTTCCTCCCCTATAGTTATTGTTTCTATCTTTTGAATTTCATGTACACTCACTAGTACAAGGTTGTCACATAGTTTGGCTTAGAGAGTGGTCTTGACAAGTATCCTTTTTAAATCACCCTCTATAAGGGGGTTGATATTTTGAGTAATAGTCTTAGAAACATCCTTAACTTTGACAATTTCAATATTTTCACTTGTCTCCTATGGAGGGATGGTACTTGACATTTGTGTATGTTGTACACTATGTTTTATTTGTTGCTTTTCCTCGATTGATGCCTAGGTGCCAATGTTGATTTTTGTGCCTCCCTCAATGGTTCCTTGTTCAATGTCATCTTCTTCATCCTCACCTACCTTAATAGGTGTTTTCTTCGCTTCCCTAGATGTTGATAGTACATATGTTATCTTCCACATTTGCTTGGACTTTTGTACAACATCCTCTATCTTATTTTGCAATATGTTGAATGCCATGTATTTTGGCACAAATCTTACAACATACTTCTTAATGGATTTAGACATGTTAGCCTTACTAAGTTCTGGAATAACTCAAGCAAGGGTTGTCTCCTTATTTTTTTTCAGTGTCTAAACAATAATGTCATTTTTGCTCAACTCTATCATATAAACATTTAGGTATGGAGTTGTCAAGTTCTAGAGGAGTCTTTTTGAATATAGCCATCATGGTGTATAATGCCTCTTCCCCTTGGTTCTTTTTAGTCTTCCCAAGATTGTCAAACTCAATGTGAGAAAATCCTGATAAATCAACATTGTTCCTAATATTATCACATAAATTGTCTAAATCTGAAGAGGGACTATGACTTACCACTTGAAGTTGGTTGTTGTCATCTAATTCAGTCTTCTCTTCATTAGATTCAACTTGAACAACATAGTTCCTCCTTGGTCTATTCTATATTTCAGCTTTCTTATCCTTAGGATTTGCAACTTCTTTAGCCTTTTGTGTAGTGACTCTAGTGCTAGCCCTTGTGGTCGGTGATGTAGGCTTGGGCTGATTAGGTTTAGCAACCTTCCTTGGTTTGTTCACTTCTTGTGTCTTTGCTTTTCTATTTTTCTTCTTAGTAGTTTTAGGTGCTTCATTGGCTTTTTATTCCTCAGCACCTTCTATAGTTTCTACTTCATCTTCTTGTTGGTCTTCTCCTTGACCTTGTGTCAATGCCAATGGTGCTTGAGCTTGTGTTTCCTCTTCTTCCTCATCATCTTTCTCTTCTTCTTCCTCAACTCCTTCATCAAATCTTTGTTTCAATTTCTTTACCAGATTGTTTTTTTTCCTAATTACTAAAGCTTCTTTATCATAATTTCCAAATGTTGTAGCTTCTTTATCCACTTCTTTTGCAAGTAATATAATGATTGCTGCAAAGGCCTCATCAACATTTATTTCATATCCTAATGGCCTTAGCCATCTAACCCCAAGAATTTTTGTCTGTACATATGTGAAATTGACATCAACTAGGAAGAAAACATCATTAAAATGTCTCTCCACTAGTAAGACTGGTATCCTCAGCCTTTTCATCATAGATTGTTTGAAACCTTTAAAATCACTTGACATGATAGATTCAAAGTTATCACCTAGTTGCTTAATAAATTCACCTATTTGAACTGCAATAGGTCTATTCACCTTCCATACAACCTTACCAAATGTAGGAAATGTATTTTTCACATAAAAGAAAATACATACAAGAATAGATCTAAATTTACATTATGCACTTACGGTCTACCTTATAGCTCCCAAATTCTAGAAAAACTTTGCATCCTTATCCATGCAAATGTAATCATTTAAAAACCAAATCCTTGGAACAAATATATACTATATCCTTTTAAATATTAGTCACACATATCTCTTGATTTCTTAATTTGAATGAGGTGTGATCACCTAACCCATTGGGTGAAGTGATCCCATCTACACTTGATGTGTTTCAATCTTCCTTTCTCCTCCATGTCTTATTCATCTCATCTTTTAACTTCTCAACATCTAGCTTTCCTTTTCCTTTGTTGAACTTACAACTTGGTGCCTTTGACCTTGTTGGAAAATATATACTTATGTGACTAATCTTCAAACAACTAAAACATGTGGTTTGACTCAACCGCCTTTTGTAATCACTTCTGAAATGTGTTCTAATAAATTTTTTAAGAATATCTCCATACTCTTGATAGTAGTGACAACTATACCATGTATTATAATCCCAATTATAAGATTTACCATTATTTTTTACCTTTTTTTTTTTGTTTGATGACCACTTGGGTTTGGATCTACACTCAAAAGCTCTATGTCCATACTTCTAATAGTTATAGTAGTATCCTTCAAATCTTTGAGTGTGCATGGTCTTGGTTTTGAATTCATGCTCATGATGACTTTGTTTGTTACACTTGTGGTAGTGAGCCATGTTCTTCTACTTAACATTCTAATTGTTAGACTTGCTTCTACAAACATTAGCAGTATGACCTATCTTACTACAATTATGACAAGTAGGTTTGGAATTCTTACCTTTGTTACTTCTTTCTCTACCACTTTTGGATGATTCTCCTTTACTACTAGTGTATCCCAATCCAAAAGTATCATTGTTAGATCTAGGGGATCTCATCAATTGCTCAAAGTACTTGATGGCTTCACTAGGTTCATTGAAACTTGTAGTAAACTCCTTTTCCCTTTTTAGATTAGCTCTCAACTATTCATTATGCAACTTCAATGTTGTGATCTCAATGTCTTTACTATTTATTTCATGATTAGCAATCATGACTTGATTCATTGTTTCTAGCTGTATGTGAGAAATCCTATTTATCTTTGATGATTTTTCTTCCACTCTATTGGTTAAAACTCTTTTTTCATCTTCAATCATGACTTTATCTTCCATGGCTTTCTTTTTTTGTTCAATCACCTCACGTAGAAATATTGCTTGTGATTCTTGCTCTATCTTTAGATTTTTGATCTCTTTAGCTAGGGTTCTATTATTTTCTATTAGATCTACAACTGTTGCATCAAATTCATTGAAATTTAAGTTTTCAAATAGTTCAATTATATCCATCTCTTGGTATTGTGTGTCATTCTCCTCAATATAAATTTCATTCCTTCTTCTCAATGATTTCTTTAGATCTTCTCTTGCTTCATTCAACTAATGTAGAATGAATTGTATTTCAATCTCCTAGTTCTCAATAATCTTTCCCAACTCCCAGACTTCCATTTCCAAGATCTTTCCTCAAAGCTGCAAAGCTTTACTTTCAAAGGATTTTTTTTCTAATATCAATTTTTGGAAATACAAAAGGAAAGGTAAATTCTAAGAGGCGGGTGAATTAGTACTTCAAACTTTTTCCCACAAAAACATTCACCATATATCGATCTCACAATTTAACAAGTAAACTAAAATACCATATAAAGCATATACATCTAAAGTATGCAAATAATTAAGCATTCACACATGTATGAAACAAGATATGATTACTCAAAAACTCTCCAATGAGAAGGTAAAACTGGGGTGGGGATGGCACCCACAAATTTTCACTAGTACAATAATAAAGTGTATCCAATGAAGGTTACAATGTTTGATCATGAAACATGATCTACCTTATGAAAGGTCTTCCCTATTAAAAGCTTACAAAGACTATTAGGTCTTACCCTATTAAAGGATTTCAACACCCTGTTAGAATATGCTTCATTAAAGGACTTTAACTCACAATTAAATAAGCACCTTGTTAGAGGATTTCAATACAATCTATTAGGACTACTCTAATAAGAGATTTAACGAATTCACCTATTAGAATGTCTCAGCAATGGTCCTGATATTAGCACTCTATTGCTTGATGTTAGATCACCTCTATATTGATGTGTACTTAATCCTTTTTTATCAAATATCTCTGTATTGTCCAATCTTTATAGGGCCTAGAACTTGGGAAACTCTCAAGGGAAGTTTTTCATTATCACTCATGAGAAAGACACAATTCCATTGCTCCCATACATTTAATATGGGTAGCTCTAGGAAATTGATGCTTATTTTGTGTGGCATCTCTTGCTTCATACAATGAATCCAATATTACAAAATGCCCCCAAGAAATAATAGTTTAGTGAAATATACACATGAAAATTTAGAGAGAAAAAGAGGGATCTGTGTACCCATAGGAAGTATAGTAATGTCCATGTCCATGATGTGTGTTGTTGACATTGGTTTCATCAATATATGTAGCAATCTATTCCTCATTGCAAGCAACATCGGCATAGGATCATTAACAAGTACTAAAAAATAAGATTGTTGTTGCATAAAAAAATGGACAATATTGTTAAAGCATAAAAAATGTAAATTTTGAGAAAAACAAAAGTGGAGGATAGAACATATCATTTACTTGAACCACTTGAAGCACTCTCATCAAGGCCTTAAAGTGCATCATTAGTCAAAAAAAACCAATAAAACAACACAATAGTATTTTAGTTAATGACATAAATAAAGGAGTATAATATATAAATCATTATTGATCTCTTGTTATAATTAAAAACTACATTAATACTTGATGACTTTTAGCTAGTTGCATCAATTTGATATCTCTCCTCATTGATTGAGGAGACTGAGGTTGTTGAGATCCCAATCACTACAATTCTGATCAAATTTTATGAAAGGCCTTTCAAACTACAATGATAGGATTAGGGGCTAACACAAATCAATGTGAATGGGTCCTCCTCTATTGAATCATCTTAAGGGACTTCATGCTCCTTTCCTTTATTCTGATCAGTACTCATTTGTAAGATCAAGATTATTATAACTATATTTAAAATTACTCTAAAATAGTAGTGAAGAAAGAAAAAACATAATAAAGAATAACAATGAGTTTTACCTTTTAAGAAGAAGAAGTGCCATGAGGATCATCATCATCATATCTATATGGAGGTTGATCCATATTGTAGCTAGTTTGTATTTTAACAAAGATTCATTAGGACATGTTAAAATAAATCAAATTCGAAGACACATATATTAGTAGAAACGTTAGCACAAAAACATATTAATGTAATGGTGTATTGGAGTTGATGATGAATGATTTAAATGGTGCATAGTATGTACCACTCTAACCATGATAGTTGCTTTGTTTGTATATGTGCGATTAAAATTGTAATCGATAAGAATCTATTCCCTTGCACATATTGATCTTATCATAGACATAAAAATGTGATTTCCCTTGTGCACCTCAAATATGCAATTGGGTTGCTTAATAGTTGATGTAGGTCATGTACTATTTATAAAACCTACAATATTTCTTGATGTTTTTGGCCTTTTGTTAATGTATATAACTATTCTTTTACTTTGTGTATTATCTTTCTATTGTATTAAATTTGTTGAGAGTGCATACCTACACATAATATTTTTTAATATCTAACAATATGCATCCAACTACTATAATTGTAACAAGGCCCAATATGCTCCATCAGTTTGACAACTTTATTATAAGAGACTTGATGTCATCCATTGAAAATAGACCCAAACCATGTAATGACGATGGTGCTATGTGATATATCCTCTCTCCAACACAAAAGAAGTAGAAGACTTACAAATATATTGTAAGTAGAGCAGAACATGGCTTACCTTGATGAAGGTATGCCAATTATGCATTTTTAACCTTGACCCAAAATCACCTTTCATTGATATGAGATTACTTATGTTTGCAAAAAGTCTTATGGGAAATCTAGTTTTTTGTATGACTTCTTTTATGGCATTGCTTTTCTGATCCATTAATAACCAAGGAAGGGAACTCATATTAATCCGATCTCCATTGCTATTTGATTGAATGAAATTTTTCAGTTCATGATTAGGTTCATGTCACTACAAATTTTGATAAATTATTCATTATCACACCTTCCATCCAATATTTTCCACAATGTCTTCGTTATATTCTTTCCAATATAATTGTATCAAACAAATACATGATCTATGGGCCCTTGTAATAAGGTATCCTACTAAATTATTTTGGATAAAAATTTAGTCCCTTTGGAAGGTGCTTAGTAATGCCTTAAAAATCTTCATGGGCATTGATTACATTGTTAGTAAACAAAATACAATATCAAAATATAAATTTAAAACAAAGACCATTAGATGGAATGACATTACCTCAATGATTTATTCTATTGTATTCCAACTTCCATAGGTAAGGTGTCATTCTTTGTGGCTTTGATGTTGTCTCCTTTTTACCATTGAAAATTTATTTTATGGTAGTTTGATACTTATGAATTCTATGGAGGAAGTTCCTATACTCATCAAACACTTATTTTCCTAATCTTTTTGAGTAACAGGATTTCATCTTTGGACCACAAATTGGACATGGAAATTTTCCCTTTTTTTGAAGACCTACAAGGTTATGATACAACTAGATTAAATATGTTGACTTTAATATTTAGAATTATCATGTACAACTTTAATTCATCATAACATACCACACAAAATTTGTCAACCCTGTAGCATCATGTATTGTCCATACACACATTGCATGGAGTTGAAATTGTCTACATCCAATTGGTCTAGAGATGGCATACATAGTGACACCATTCCATAACTCCACCAACTCATGGATAAGAGGCTCAATATATACATTCATATCTTTGACTTGGTGCTTACCTAGTTCAATGAAAAACAAAAACATTATATTATTAGTGACCATTTTGCTGCAAGACTTATAATTACATGTAGATAACTATAAAATGATAAAATACCTAGAACAATCATTGCCAACATAGTGTGCTCCATCTTTATTCCCATCCATGGAGGAAGGTTGTTGTTAATAACAAAAATAGGCAACACCAAGTAAAAAGATCTCATCTCTCTAAATGGATTGACATCATTCAGTGCCAATGAAAGCCTAAGATTTCAATTTTCTTCTTTAAATTGTGGCCACGTTTTCTTTATGTCCATTAATGTCAAACAATCCATAGGCATTTGAATAATATCATCTCAACTTCTATTACGTGCATGATAATCCATAAATTGTGCCAATCTATTACACCCGAATAATCATTGCAAACATGGAATAATTGGGATGTAAAGAAGAACCTTGCAAGGCACACTTGTTGTTACTTGATATGGTGAATATCCAATAATATGATATTTATGGAATTCTATTGCAAATCATGTTATTTATGGTAAATAGTATGGTCATTGGGAAAAGCATCTATTACTTGATACTCCATTCCAATATCTTTCAGAGTGGCACATAATTCTTGGTATGAGCAAGGAAGAATATTTGACGTCGGTAATACAAACTAGCCAATCAATCTACAACAAAAAGTATAAATTGTAATATAAACAATTTTAATGGTACATATTTCACCATTTATTGAAAATATTGGCATCTATATATATATATATATATATATATATATATATATATATATATATATATATATATATATATATATATATATATATATATATATATATATATATATATATATATATATATATATATATATAAAACCTTAGCATATGTGACATTATTATGTTCGATAAATCATTCATAACCTTAAAATTTACCAACAAAAATACAAAAGAGAGAAGATTTGTTTGGGATCCTTCACAAAGGGTCTTGTTTGCCATCTCAAGTAGAGGTATATCATGCACATTATCAACATCATTGTAATCAGCATAATTGTAATCATCACCATCATTGTGATCATCATCATCATCATCAGTTGCGTTAGTACCCAATGTGTCATGGATCAATGTATTTGTATCATCATCTTCAAATGTGTTTTTTGGAAATTGATCATCAACTTCCATGGAATCATGACCTTTAGCTTCAATATATGCACCTCCATGTTCCTCTACTTCCTAAACCACATTCCCCAAGATGTGGTCGCCCATATCACACATTTTCCTAGGGAGATTGACCTATATAAAAATTATGAACATAAGGAAACCATGATCATGATCTCATCATCAAGTGATTTCATATGTATATTAATTTTTTAAACAATATAAAAAACAACTTACTAATGGATGATATTAAAAGCCCCTTCAATGTGAACATTGTCCCTACAATGTATCTTACTTGTATTGATTAGGAGTCTTCTAGTCTTTAATCCCTAGTTTGATCTAACTCACTTCTATTATCTACCATGTTCCTTCTTTACAACAATATCATATGCTTGTACCCATATTCAATAGGTTGTACTTGCTAGATCAATCATTGATAACCATTTCACCATACACATTAACATTAGAGAGAAAACCTTGAAAATGAACAATGAATTTTATAATGACAAATTATGAGTTGTGCTTGGTGAATCTAACCATTGAAACCATCTATATATGAGTGTAGATATGAAAATAGTATAACATGGTTTAAGTTGTACTTGTTGAATTTGACTATTAGGTCCCTTGTTTGGTGGCTTTCATTATGTGTTTTGGTCAATAAAGGTGCAAACCTTTCTATTATCTCTAGGTGTAGATGTAAGGTTTTGTTGATTATGTGACTTTGAGATTTGTAATGTACAAGATATATATATTAAGAATTTTTGAACCAAGTTAATGTTCTTTTCTCTCAATAATTGTAGTGAACCAATGAGATAGCATACCTTAAGAAAACAATGTTAACTATAGAGTTTTCATACAAAAAAAATTAACATAGAAACATTCAAAAAATATAAGATTTGTCATAGAAACAATAGAAAAAATAAACATAGAAGGAAATGAAGGAAATAGAAGAGTTTTCATACAAACCTTAGAAGGTCTCAATGAAAACAACATCTATGATAGGTAGTGATATGCTTCCTTCTCCACTAAGAAAGATCACTACAGAGACATAGATTGCAAGGACATGTTAAGAGATAGAAAAATACATTCACTCTTGAATCTAAAAATTATGTATGAATTTGTGTATTGGTAGCTTAGATTGACATGAAGATAGCCTTGAAGGAAAGGAACTAGAATTACCTTATTTATATGAAGATAACCTTGTAGGCAAGGTCTCAATGAAAGCAATAGGTGTGTTATACCAAGTGATGATTAACCAAGGTAAAATACCTATATTACACCAACATTGTAGAAATCCCACAACATAAGAAATTAGAAGTTGCATACACACCTAGTACTTGATATGTTACATATGTTTACAATCATCAACAAAAGGTCTATATCAAATTAGACAACTCTTAAAAAGAATTATATTTCCAAGATTTATATATGCTAGCAGCTTATAAAATGTAGGTGTCAAGTGATAAGAATTTATTTATGTATAACTATAAACTATGTAATAAGGTCCTCTAAAGGTAACATCTCTACATTAAGTGCTTGTGTTGGTTCTCTTTCTTAATATCCCCAATTCTAAGAGATAACATAATACCCATACCTTGGAGTCAATTAACTTGATCAAGGTAACATGAAAAACCTATGATTGGACCTAGAAAAATGAATGAGACAAGACTATAATCTATCTTCTATAGTTTGATAAATTCATAAGACTCAAGAGGGTAGTCCTGACAAGATTTTTATAAAATAAGAAAGATATATAACATTAACTATATTCTAAAGATGAAACTAATTCCAAATTACATAGTGCATGTAAGCCTAGTTTTATTTTACAACCATTTTTTTTAGTTTATATTATCATAGCCATACTTTTCTAAATATATTCTATCATCAATGGCAAGGCCATGGTAACGGTTCCCATTTTTTGGCCAAGTTTGACACTAAAATTGATACTTTTTTAAAATACTTCATTTTCAAATGCATATTTCTAAAAAAAATAAAGAATTTGAATATGATGTAAACTAGTAATTTTTATCATTTTCTATCTAGATTCCAATTATATTTTGAAAAAAATTTAAAACTTTTGTTTGAAGTCCATTTTTCCTTCTCCTTTGAGAAGTGGTTTATATAAAAATCAACATTTTCAAAGAGTGATGGGTGTTTTGATCAACATAACATTTTTCTAAAATATGATAATTACAAAATTATTTCATGGCTAGAGTAGTAACATCGATATCTAGCATTTTTGGTTTCATTCAATTTTGTCAAAAATTGTAGATTTTATTTAGTGGAAAAGTGACACTAAAGATAATTTAGACATAGGTTGCTTTTGATCAACATAATTTGATTTGTATTTATCGAAATGAACTTTTTCTTGATTTGGTAGAAAACTAACACACATAGCTTAGATGATTTTTTTAAAAAAAAAATTCTCTCATTTTCTATTTTTCTTGAAGCTTGAAACAAAGATTTCTAAAATGGGAAAAACCTATACATAATAAAACTGAAAATAAAGCATCATGATAAACATAATATATGCTAAAAATATATTCGCTGTAAAGATTATTGGGAGGACAAAAAATTTCTATATTTAGTTTCATAATTTGAACCTATTTGGCCCTTGTTTGAGCCCTCTAAAAGACAAAATTTGATAGAAATTATGAACAATTTTTGAAATTTCCATTTTTAGAGGCTTCGCTCGAAGATGGCTTCGAGTGAAGCCCAAATTGGGGTCTTTGCCAAAAGGGGCTTCGTATGAAGTCCCTAGGGTGATTTCCTACCATTTGATGTGAGCTTCATGTGAACCCCCAAGGGTTGTTTCCTAACAACATCAATAGCCATTGGAGGTTGCACATGGAGCTTCATTCAAAGCCCCTGGGCCTCATTTGAAGCCCCCTGAATTCCCAAGGGGATTCCAAGAGGGTTTATTCAAAGCCCCCTATCTACCCAAGGGGCTTCAAGGAGATTCTGACAAATCCCCTTGTTTTCCTGTGCCCAAATAATTTTTTTTTTACATGTCGACCAAGGGACATTTGAATGAAGTATGTCAGAACATATTTATTTTTTTGAAAAAATAAAATTTGTTGATATAAAAAGTAGCTTTCATTCATTATTAAAATGAATCCAAAACAACCTTACAAGGAATTCACTATTTTTGAAGAAAACAAAAGAAGACCGAAGATGATTTGAAATATTTTGGTACTTTTTTTAAGGTCCTAAAGACAATTCAAAATAATTTGATAGCTTTTTGAAGACCGAAGTTGGGATGATAGTAAGGAAGACAAACCAAGTCTACAAGAAATAGATCACCTAGGTGCAGAACAAAGAAATCATGAATTTTTTTTAGCAAATTATCATTAAAAAATAGAAGGTATGTACATGTGTAAATTCATATGCATATATATTTGTAATTTTATAAATAATGTTATTCATTTATATGCATGTAGCTCTTAATAAACAACCAAAAGATGAGAAAATACATGTTGGAGAAGATTTGAATCATGACAATTTAGGACATAACAATTCATGACATGATAATTCAAGACATAAAGCAATGGAAGTTGGAGAAGGTTTAGGATTATTTGCTCAAATTGGTATGGATGAATGCATAAGACTAGCCACAACTGTAAAGAAAAATATCACTCAGAGAAATTTAGATCATTTACTCGCAATGGATGTAGAAATTGAAATTACTTTCTGATATTAAATCGTTAAGTCTTTCCAAAAGAAAAGCTTAGAATAAGATAGTAAAAGAAATAACAAGTAAATTTTATGTTTTGGAAACATTTTTAAAAGCCCAAGTACTTGCTCATGTTCTTTTAGAAAAATAAAACTTTCAGGAGTCATTAAAATTTCTATGTGTAGACACAACATTAAAAAAGAGAAAATTTTCTAACATGCAAAGTGATATTATTGAAAATGTTAAGAAAGGTTTGAGCTCTATTGGGAAGAGAAGTTGAAGTTAAGAGCACTACAAGAAGATTTATGTTAACATCTATTCTTGGTAGTACAGTACCCAAAGATAGAAAAATATCTTGAATTTCATCACATATTAGTTTTAGTAGAAAAACCATATCAAAATATGTTAAGAGGAGAATGGTTTTGGATGATATCACTTTGGAAGGAAATTGGGCAATTATGTGTAGAACACCTCGTTATGATAGGATTGATGATAGAATAAAAAATTTGGTAATATCATTTTGGAATGATAATACTCACCCTTCATCAAATATTAGAGATGTTCTCAAACATAGGGTTATAGATAATCTTTAAAAAAATAATACAAAATATTGGTTGTACATAACACAACATGAATGTATGTTTCATTTTGTAGTTCAAATCTTGATATAAATATTAGGTAGACAATATTTGAAATATTTAAGTCATAATATGTTAGGAGAAACAAAGTGGTTGAAACTTGTTGTTGTCATTATCATATTGAATTTGGTCCCTAGCATCAAGTTTATCAAAAAATTATAGAAGAAACTTTTGGTTATAAAAATGCCCCTCTTAGTAAACAAAGTGAATTCATCTCATTTGTAAAATTAATTGCATTAGAGGAACATGCGAAACATGTTCTAATTTGGTTCTTTTTCCTTTGGAAAATAAAGATATTGATGTCACAAAAATGATAACTTGCAAGGGTTACAAGTATGTAAGGAATGCAACTAAATTTGGGAAATGATCAAAAAGATTAAAATATATTGAAGAGGAGATGAGTGTTGAAATATTTATGGACAAATTTTAAATTTTGATAGAACCATATATTCATCGTGCATTTATTGCAAAGTGAAAAGCACAAAAATTTCAAACAGTTAGAGATAACATTCCACTTGGAGCCATTTTATCAGTTGTTGACTTTGCAAAAAACTATTCTTTCATTCATCAAAATGTTGTTCAATCATACTACTATTTTTCATATTATGTAAGTATTGGGTAAGTGCAAGAAGTTGGGTCTCACTTTTGGACAAAAAGTGGAAGTGTTTTTCCTATTTTTGAATTTTCTTGTCAATTGATGTCAAAATTTGAGGCATTTAGAGATTGAATATAAAAAAACTTCAGAAACAAAATTTTTTGTGTCTAAAATCTAGTTTTTGAATATGTAATTTATTTGTATACCCATATGATAGATTTTGTTTTTGATATGTATCTTTAAAAACCACTTTTTCAAAATGCTTGTTTTAGGACCATACCACACTCATGTACGAACACCATAATTTGACACAAATAAATGAATTTTCATAAATTCTTTTAAAGAAAGTTACCTAATACACCTAAGATTGATGACAATATTTTTCCTTAATTTTTTATTGAATAAATTTTGTATTATTAATTATTAATTGGCTATAAAGGTAAATTTTAAAACCTCTCGTGTATGGACACCATAATTTGATCAAAATTTCACTTTTTTCAAAAATTCTTTTTTTAAGCCTCAAAATAATTGTATGTAGATTGATGACATATAAATTAATTTTTAAAAAATTATAAAATAAAAAAGTTATTAAAGTTTTAGTGAACTTCACTGTTTCACATTTAGGTACCACCTTTCATTAAAAAATAATGCAAAAATAGTAAATAAAATCATAAAACTATAAAATTTATATTTCTGAAATTAGGACAGTGAGACCTCTAATGGGTTTTTGTTTCATAAAAAAATTTGATCGGGAAGACCCTCTAAAAATTATGGCAAGGCATAAATTTGTTAGTTCAATGCCTTAGCCAAATCTTGAGAGGTCAAGGCATAGGCTTGGTCTCACCAAGCCTATCCCAAACCAAAATTCAAGGTAGGAGAAAAAAATCCCACCCAATGTTGTAAGAAATAGGTATCCATTATTTAAATTCAAAAAATGGGTACCCATTTTGAAAATGTCAAATCAACATACAAAATCCCCTCCAAAAAGCAAAATTTTAAATTTTTAGAAACAGATACCAGGTTTTTAAAAGTAAAAAATGGTACCCGTTTCTAAACAATGCAAATTTTTTTATGTTTTCAAAAATGGGTACCCATTTTTTGAAAACTAAAAACGGGTATCTGATTTATTTTTCTTTAAATGGGTGCCCAATTTTTTAAAAAACGGGTGCTCGTTTTTTAAATTTTGGATTGGGCACCCGAGCCTAAAACAAGTACCCATTTTTTAAAAATGGGTACCTGTTTCTAAAAGAGTATGATCTCAATCCATGGACTTTTGTAGAATTGAGACCCAACTCCTTGCTTCTACCCTATTATGGTACAAGTGTTCTATCATCACGCACAATTGGATTTGGATGGTATTCAAAGAATAGATGAAGCACGATTCATCAAGAAAGAATATCACTTCTACATAAGTGATGATAAAGAGCATGATATTCATTATGTAGAATATTGTTTCAAGAATTTGTTTGCATATATCAAAGAAGGAGGCATAACTATCGATAAATGTTATGTTTGGTTAGATGGTTGTACGGTAAAATTCAAATCATCTAGACCATTTTATGTAATTTTTTGATTGTATTGAAAACATACCACATATATGGAGTTTATTTGAAAGTGGACATGGAAAAGGTGAACATGATGGTGTTGAAACTTGCATAAAATGTGCTCTACAAAAGTATCAAATGAATTATAAGAAAGTTCACATAAATAATGCACATGATATTGATGAATGGTGCAAGACACATTTTCGATCAAACAAGGTTAGTGCATCATCAAGAATGAGTCAAGAAGTACCATGTAGAGTCTTTTGGGAGAAATTTGGTAAATGTGTGCATGTGTATACATTTTCTCTTATCTAATTTAAGTTATACAAGTTGTATATAAATATATATTTGTCTTTAATTTTTTGTATATAGTAAATATGTGTCTTTAGGTGTGGATAGAAAAACTATGCATAGTTGCAAGAGGATAGAGAAAACATGATCCTTACATTCTATTATGAGTACCAATCATCACAATTAGACATTATACATGAGAGCCTATTCATGTTTTTTTGTTCTTGCATTGTTGAGAATTACAATGAATGCATCAATTAGAATCATGGATATGCAGGTCTATGGACTTTGGTAACATTTATTGTTACTAATACAGTCAATGGAGACAAAGATGAAAATTTTGATGGCATTCCTTTGATTTCTACTAATTATAACCATATATATGGACTAGTTTGAATTGGTAAGTTAGTTATATATATATATATATATATATATATATATATATATATATATATATATATATATATATATATATATAAGTCACGAAGATAATTTAGAGTTCACATATACATGTATGATATTTATTGTTTACAAGAGAAGTCTTTGCAATTATTGTTGAGCCTAGAAATGTAGAAGGAGTGAGTTACTATTTATTGTCTTGCATTGCAGAAAGGATCAAGTTAACTAAATGTGAAGACAGTGATGGAATGTTATTCACTATAGTATATTTTTCAAATATATATAAATTATGTGTGTTTATTACTAAATGATGAATTTATTTATTACATGTAAACATTAAATTAATTTTTAAATGCATGGTGTGTAGGTTTAGTTGTTTTGGAGGGAACATATTTCAACCAAAACAAATTAGTGAAACATGGAATTCACTTCATTGATTTCCAACTTGAGAATAAAGTGCTTCAATAAAGTCACCATTTTATTGCTACCTCCATTTCTCGACATCCAGTTAAACATAAATGTGGACATCACAAGTGGAGATTAGATATTTAGGATAGTGAGAGAATATTAAATGTTCTCCTTGAGCATGTAGAACCACTTGGAACCACTTGAGATATTTCATAAATTTACCAAGTCACTTCTTGATCTAGTTAAAATGTATTTATATGTATGTATGTATGTATCTTTATTTAATACATCTCATGTGTGTATGTTCATTTCATGTAACTTAGGACAATTATATGCGTAGACATGTGTACATGTTCATTTCATACATAACTTGTAGGACTTATATCATGTGCATGTGTTCATTTCATGTAACATAGGACTTTTATGTGTAAACATTGTACATGAACACATTTTATGTAATGTGTGTAGGACTTATATTGAATACATACATTTTCATTTTATATTAAGTTTAAGATTTTATATGTGTACATATGCATTTTGATCAATCGTGTCTCTTTAATTCATTTTCGTCATGTTTTTAACGTTAAATCATGTACATCTAACCATAAACTAGAAACATACATATATCACATGTCTAATCATAAATTGAACCAATCATGTACATTTAACCATAAACTAAATACATATATCATGTAGACCATAAACTAGAAACACATATCACATGTCTAATCATAAATTGAACCAATCATGTACATATAATCATAAACTAGAAATGTATATCACATGTCTAATCATAAATTGAACCAATCATGTACATCTAACCATAAACTAAATAAATATATCACATGGGCCATAAAATAAAAACATATATCACATGTCTAATCATTAATTAAACTAATCATGTACATCTAAACATAAACCAAATGCATATATCACATGGACCATAAACTAGAAACATATATAACATGTCTAAACATTAATTGAATCAATCATGTGTCTAATCATAGATGAATCATAAAAACACATGTGCAAAGATCAATATGTATATATAAATTTCAAATCATAAATGTATATGTCTCGACAAGATCAATGATAAAGTAAACATGTGCATGTGTCCTAAACTAGAGAGTCATCCAGACGCATATGAATAGAGTGACCCTCTGATCAAGACTCATGAGGATCATGTATCTTTGGAGTATCAACTAAGCCCTACAAATTAAAATACAATAATTCATTAGACATGTACATGTATATATACATGGGAACTAGTTTCAAACAAATTTAAATGCATTGATGCAATTGCATGTATCTAGTATTGAATTAATTTAAATTTCTATTTTAAAATCACCTGAGCACTAGTGGGTGTCACATCCATCATATTTGTACCCCCATGAGTACTAGGTGTCACATAAATAACATCTCTCCTCCTACTACAATCGAAGCCCACATTGAAAGAAGCATGCTCTACTACTTGTGCCTACAAAAATATAATTCATTTGGAAATATGAGTACATAAATATATACTTTTAAATAGAAATTTGTTATTTCAAAAATGAAATTTAAAAGAGGTACCTAGGTCTGAGGAGCAAGAGGATCATCAATGACCCATACTAAGGTGTCATCAATACAAACTCCATTTCCAATAGTCTCAATCCTCTATAATATGAGGTGTGCAAAGGAGTAAAAAGTTGAGATGGAAGTGGTGTAGAGTCAATAGAGTGAAATAACATGTCCATGTATGATACTATCTTAGTGGAAACATGAATTTGACTCAAATATTGCAACTACTGATCAAGCAGATTAAGTCCATTAGTAGAAATAGAAACACATCGATCAACTCCTAAGGTTCCCTTAGGTAGAGTTGCAATAGACTATTGTACATCTAAGTGTTGAGCACCAAAGTGCTGTGTAGAGTGCTCAACACCAAATTATTGTGTAGGGTGTTGTGTACTCTAGTATGCATGACTTGATGTCATGCCATGAGTCACTTGAAATATAGGCCTCTATGAAACTGTCTCTATGAAACTATGTAAAGGCATCCCCTGTGTATCTGTGATGTACTAATACCTTTGTAAAAGATCATCTAGAAGATAAAAGGACATCTCCATATGTCTATTCTCTCTAATGAGGCCACATATATCTCCTCAAGTAGGAGTATGCATGACTCTATATATCTCATCAGTGGGAAATGTAGTACTCAATGATGCCTCTAAAGATGATCTCTTGACTGGGTCTACTCAAAAGATATCTACCTAGAGTGTCAGATGTAATGCTCCTAGTTACATATGCAATGTATCTTATCTAGTCAACTACTTCCCTTTAAGAAACAATAACAACTCTATCTACATTATAAGCCATCACTAGAGTTACTATTGGGGTTCTAGATCGCACCAATGCATGATCAGGAAGAATAGGACAAGTTGTCTCACAGTACACATCATGATCATAAACTCTACCACGTCCCTGACCATAATATCTTGGAATATCTAAATAGTTGACATGGTGCCCCAAATAGACCTCCACATAAAACTGTTGGGAAAAATATAATGGAATTTGGTCATTATTATGATAACAACCATGTGTTGCTAGGAATCAAGGGCATATCATACAAGCAATCTATGGCACAACACATCTAGTAACCTAATATGTCCTGACCTTGCTCTTCCCATCATAAAATGGGAGGACCTCTTGTTTAATAATCTCCTTAGAAACTAGGTTTTGAACCTACTCTAAGTATATACCAACCAAGATCTTTTCTCTAAGCTCAGCAAAAACCCTATCTACAAACTGTGGTGCAAATGAAATCTATGATTTAAGCCTATGAGTAAGCTCCTCAAGACTAGTCAAAATATGCTGACATATAGTTCTATATAGATGATCCTAAGATCTCTCAATAGTTGATCTTAGTCTAGTAGCCTCTCTGGTTAGAAACTAGAATATAATTGTCATATCAGGACCGTGAGGATGGACAGATGGTACATTAGCATGTGGTCCATGTCCCTATCTCTAAGCTTGTCCCTATTCATGTCCCTATCTATGTCCCTCTCCCTATTCCTATCCATGTCCATGTCCTTGTTCCTACCCTTGATCATATCCCTATCCCTGACCCTATCCCTAGCCCTTGCCCTATCCCTAATCCTGAGGTTGAGGCTGAGGTTGAAGCTAAGTTAGTCCATGATCATGGGATTTTATCTATGGTTAACATGTGCAAACTAATTATTAACTTAAAATTACAAGAACATAAGGGGTCATTAAAGAGATGCCATATAATTACAAGAACATGTATTTGATAAGGGGTAGGTTCTATTAGTAATCTAGGGTCATAAGGGGTCCTATTAAGTCTTATAATTATTTCTAAAGTCTTAAGAGGTCATGTATAAGGTCCTATTAGGTCTTATTAGTATTCTAAGGTGTTCATGGGTCATATTAGGTGTTAATGAAAATAAAATAAATTTAGGAGAGATTAATTTAAGAGAGTAAAAGTGAGAAAGAGGAGAGAGAAAGTGGGGAGAGAAAGTGGGGAGAGAGAGGTGAGAGAAAGTGAGGAGAGAGAAAGATAAGAGAGAGGAGAGAGGGACATGTTGTTTTTATGGCTTCAAATAAAGCCTTATCAGCTTTGCACCAAGCCCTATGGGACCAATGGCCCCATTGGGCTCACTTGAAGCCCAAGGTTTTGTGTGAAGCCCTGGCCACATGTTGATGTAATCCAATCTTATCAAAGAATAATTCAAAAATTAACACAAGATAGATGTTTCAAAATACCATAACTCTTCATTAAAATTTTTGCAACTCTACTCTGATTCTACAATGAAAACCAACACCTACATATTACAATTCTGAAAATTACCATTGTTGGGAAATTTTTGAGAAAAAACAAAATTTCCATTTTTGGTAATTTTTAAAACTCATCCTATGAATCCTAATTTTTCCTAGGAAAAGCCCCCAAATAAGGCAAGATGAATTGCCAACTAATCAACAAAACCAAAGATATGATTTTAGATTTATTAGAAAAACAAATTTCTGAAAAAACTAAAAAAAAATACAAAAAGCCAATTTCAGAGGTCAAGATGAGATTTCAGGCTCTCAGAAAAATGTCAAAATGCCACCTATCAAGCTAAGCTCATTGGCAATCCAAATAACTCCTTCTAGTGCAACTACTTGTAAAATTTCAGCCAAAACCCATGTTAGAGTCAAAAGTTATGACCCCGAAAGTAAATCTCAACCAAAACCCACATCTAAGTCAATAGTCTTAACCCTTGGATGCCCTTGCATCACATGGCTTTGAAGCATCTAAAAATTAATATTCCTACTTTTCATCTAATTTGTTCATGATGAAAAGTGGCAACCATTACTATGGCCCGGCCCAACATAATTTTAGATAATGCAATAATTTTTTGTAGTATTTGAATCAATATGGCATCTACTTGAAGCCATTATTGAAGAATTACACTAAATATAATGACTTCGTTGAGTCAACTATGAACAATTTGATTAAAATAATCAAGACAATGGAGGAAAATTAGAGATCGCAACACACAAAATATAGCCTTTTGGTTGTTAAAACTACACCAAAAGGAATCATTTGATGCAAAGGTAAGTATGGTGGAATTTAGTTTCAAAGTTATTTCTATCAAAATTAGTTAAAGTATAACAAATAGAGCCTATTCCCAAAGGCTTCCTTAAGGAACTCACTAGATCCCAATAGCCCAAATATGCAATTGGCTTTCACTATGGTCTCTAAGGGATCTTAGAGCCTTAATACAACTTAATCAACTCAAATAATCACTTATTAAAGTTCCAAATGATCAGTTATCAAGCCAAACCTATTCACCTTTCCAAGTCAAGCCAATTCAAATAAGTCACCTTTCCAAAGAAAGTGCTATAAATATTCACTCTCTGACACTGTAACCTTCAAATGGTCTCTTAAGAAACCTCCAATTAACTAAATCCACAATCAATTTTGACCTAGACACCCATTTACTATAAAATCCCCAAATTTGGCTTCAAACCCTCACCAAACCCTCATGAAACTAGGGCCTCTTCAATGTCTATCTTCAATCACTTACCAACCAAAAAATTGATGGATTCACCTTTAAAATGACATGCCTAAGAAATTCAAAACATAAAACATACCTCTTATTAAGCCAAAATCCTTACTATTGTACCTTAGCACTCAATTTCATTAGTTTTTCCAAAAACTATCACGATCATCACCAAATCTCTATACTATATCTTCACATATTATGTTAGAGATATGTTGTACATATTACCATGATTACTTCAAAGGACCAAATTATTATGAGAGAAACACTAAAATAAGATGGCAACTAGCATAAATTGTTTAAGCCTAAAGAAAACCTTGATATCAAAGCATTCAAAAGTGTTTGAAAATGATAAGTATTCCTATAACATTTGAAGTAACCACATACCAATATGAAACTTAAACCATGCAAGGAAACATCAAAAAATTCAATATTGCTATGTTTTTATTGAAATTTTAAGTCTCAATCCATACACCAATCTTCTATATCATACAATGATCATTCCCAACATTTTTTAAGGCTTTTCATGTAGTTTTTCAATTATTTTTTTCTCTTTAATTTAGTGAAATACTTAAGATTCCATGTCCATCTAACTAATAAGGTTATTGGATTAATGATTAGTAGGCAATCATCCTATAGAGGTAACCAAAATGTTATCATTTTATGCCTTGTTTCTATTGATCTCAGATTAGTTTTGACAAGTGAGTGTCAACATACTTTATTTATTTACTTAGTTCATGTTGAACAAGTAGTAAATGTCAAGAACAACATGTACATTATAGAACATGCCAAGTCCACAGTAAGTGTCAAGTAGATAGTATGTGCCAAATAATTCAGGAGCCAAGTAAATAGTTGATGTTGAGTGATACAAATTTTGAGTCATAGCAGAAAGATTAGTGTATGCCAAGCATCAGAGACTTCAGATGCTGAGTAAGATAGTTTTGACATATTTGTTTGTAATGGCACAAACAACTATGTAAACTATTTTTGAGCTGACTTAAGGATGAAATATGATATTTTGGAGATAAGGACAAATCTTAAGTTGGTTTCCCAATGCAATTACATGCAGCAAATTAGTAAATGGAAAGGATTAGGAGGTAAAATCGATGAATCTCAGTTGTGGATTCATACCTAACCCTAAGTCACTAAAGTCTTCTTAAGGAAGAAAAACCCTAAACTTTCTATGGATGTTGAAGGAGAAACGAGAGTAGTTTGTATGAGTAAATAGAGTATTCATGGTGGCTAAGGATTTATGAAGTGAGACAACATTGCAGAATCAGTTAGAGTAGAATAGAGGAAAGAAGATAGTATACAACAAAGAGATCTGATCAAGAAGGATCAAGAAGACAATTGTTTAGAGGTGATATGTTATCAATTAATCAACTGCTAACCACAAGATCAAAGCTGAGACATTTTAACAGGTGATTTTAGTCAAAATATCTTAATAGAGTAGTCCTAACAGGCTGTATTGAAATCCTTTAATAGGGTGCTTACTTAGTTGTAAGTTAAAGTCCTTTAGCAAGGCACACTTCTAATAGGGTATTGAAATTCTTTAACAGGGTGAGACCTAACAGTATTTATAAGCCTTTAATAGGGTAGACCTTTCACAAGGTAGATCATGTTTCATGATCAAAACATTGTAACCTTCATTGGATACACTTTATTATTACAGTAGTGAAGATTTTTGGGTCTCATCCCCACCCCAGATTTACCTTCTCACTTGGAGGGTCTTTGGGTAATCATATATGGTGTTATATGTGTGTGAATGCTTGCTTACATACTTTACATGTTATTTTAGTTTACACATTGAATGTATGAAATGGGTGTGTGATGAAATTTTTATGGGTCGTACATTCTTCAACTAATATAAAGGAGTGGGAGATCTTGGATGTGAATATCTAACAAGTGGTTATGGTGTCATAATTTAGTCTATATATGTAATAAAATTATTATTTTTCATTTATTGAGGATAAATAAGTGGTGTGACTTTTTATTGGTTATCTTGATTATATTGATATGATCATTTGAGTGTGAAAGTAGGTGATCACCATTAAAGCTTGTGTGTTGGAGAGACACTATTTTGAGGGAAGAGTAGTGGAGTAGCCAATCTAGCTATTGGAGGAAAAGATATTATGATTGCAAGTAGTTTGTTATGTTCAGGAGAAGGTATAACAACTCTTAGTTGATTGGGATTTGGCTAGGAGAGGTGATAATGAAGAAGCCCTTGTTTAGGCAAGGGTTTGGAGGCTAATTTAAGTCTTTTCAGTATAGGCTACTTAAAGATCCAAATTGAATCAAGAAATATCATTTAATTAGGATCAACATAAGATACTATCAAGAGTTACAAGGTTTTTTATTGAGTGTGGAATGTAGTTCCTTTGTAAAAATTCCCTCTTTTAGGAGGTTCTTTGGGAAAAGTTTGAATAGAATTGTTTTTAGTCACTCGAGCCTCGATTGCCAATTAGGCCTAGTAAAAAAACAAATTTGTGGTTTACCATTAAATTGGGCAAGTGAGTCTTGGTGATTGCATAGATTAGTGTTGTTTGAGTTAGAAGAAGACTCCTAACCCCTTGGAAACCATTTTGTAAGTTGGTTGGGTAGTTCAAACCATTTGGGCCTTAGTAGCCTTTGGAAACATTAGGGGTATTAACAAGGTAATAAATCACCACAACAAGAGTTATTCTTTCTAACTTTGGCTTTACATCATTAATATATCACTATTAAAACTCTCTAAGTAATAAATCAAGACACAATCTATAGAAGGTCTTATAATGACATGAATTATAATCCATAACTTTTTTTAAATGGCTTTGTAAGATGCATTATGTATCGACAAATACCTAGTCATTATAGAGATGTAGATCACAAGGCCATGAAAGAAATGAAGGTGTAAAATGGATAATTTTTTAGTACTCTATATATACACTTAGAATTCAATATGCATGTATCATCATTCAAGATCAAATGGGTGTGTGTTGGAGCCCTTCCTTTTCCTTTCCCTTTCTTGCTTCTCCACTTAAAAAGATCACTACAAAGATACAAATCACAAGAGCACAACAACAACAAAAATGTCAATCAGAAGGGCATCATAGGAAAAAAAATACTAATCACATATCATTAAATTTATAGACCTATACCATCATAGAAATGAAAAAAAATCATCACATTTACATGTCTTTGAGGTTTTTACTGAACTGAAGGGGCATTGCTTATCTAGTTTTTGCATGAGATCAACTTCTATTGGTTTTAATGTGGGTGACTCAGTAGTGATTTAAACACATTCAAATGAGGATTTTTTTTTTGTTTTTTAACTAATATCCCTGATATTGTCACAATATCAATGGATTTTTCAATATTATAATGGTGTCATGGATAATTATTAAAAAAACAAGCAAGTTCACATTGAAATGGCTTTGTCATCGCAAGCCGTTGCAAATTGACCTAAAATGTTGTAGCATTTGCATATTCCTTGCTAGGACCTCTACATTCAAGATGAATAGGTAGGGGTAGAGGGGGTTAACTTATCAAAGACCTTTGTTTTGGGAGAAATATTTACTTGAGGTTCCATTGAAAATAACAAAGTAGTTATTAGTTTCCACACAGTTTATTTATAGTGATTTTTTTCATTGAAGCCCAATAGAGTAAGAACTTTGTAAAGAAAGGACCAATTAACATTATCATAGGCTTTGGAAATATCAAGTTTGAGAGCCATACAAGTATTTTCTCTTCTGTCCATAAAGTGGATAATTTCATGTGTGGAAATGGCAATATCCAAAATTTATCATCATAGGAAAATCCCTTTATGACTTTGGCTAATAATTTTATCCAACAGTGGCATATTCTTGTTCACCATGATTTTGGAGATTATTTTGTAGAACTTTTTGCATAGGTTGATGGACCTGAACTTAGTTATGGACTTGGCCAATTTGTTGTGTTTAGGGACCAACACAATACAAGTTTTTCTATGTTGTCAAAGAATTTTACATATCCTAAAGAATTCTCTTATAGCCTTGGAGACATCTACCCCAATAATATCCTAGAATTCCTAAAACAATGTCAGAGGGAAGCCATCCAGACTTGGGGATTTTTAGGCACCTATAGAAAACACTGCCCTTTTAACCTCTTCATTAAAAATATGACCAAGAATAAAGTCACTATCCCCTGTCAAGACCACATTTGAGAGGTGGCACAAGAGGGGGTCTTAGAATCTAGTGTTATCCCTCCCCTTGGAAGAGTAAAAATTCTTCAATGAGTTAGTAATAAGAATACCAAGTAACATCTTGTCATTAATGTTTTTCACCATTTCATTTTAAAGAGAGTCAATAGTATTTAATCTTCTATTTACTTAGCCTTTGCACCTAGGATCACTACTTCCAATAAGTTTCCTCTTAGCCATGAGTTTATTCTATTCTTGTCAACACTTTTCTTTCTTTTTTGGCACATCTAGAGGTGTGTTCCTCACTACTAGTTCGATTTGTAGGTATTTCAAGGTATTGGAGAGGTTTTTTTTCTTAATAAAGATGTCCCCAAAATTTTTTTTAATCCATCCTTTAATTTTAGTCCTAATAATCTCTAGTTTGGCAAGAACCCTATCCATAGTAGAACTTATGATTAGAATATCCCACCATGTTTTGACCATATCCTTGAAGGCAAGGTGAGATGTCCATATTATTTCTGTTGTTCTCAAATTGGTTTTGACAATTGAGTGTCAACACACTTAAGATATTTACTAAATTCATGCTAAGCTAGTAATACATGCCAAGTATAATATGTATAGATGTTGAGTTGAAATGAGTGCCGAGTCACTTATGTGTCGATTCACTCAAGTGCCAAGCATATAGACCATGCCGAATGATTCAAGTGCCAAGTAAGTAGTTGATGTTTGGAAATTCAGGTGTTGAGCCAGAAAAAAAGCTACAGTATGTGTAGAGCATTAGTATTATCAAGTACCGAGTAACACATATTAGATCTAGTTGTTTGTGATAGCACAAACAACTATGTAAACCATTTTTATGCCGACTTATGGATACAACTTGAAGCTTTGAAGATAAGGATGAATCTATTTGGATTCCCTATGTAATAAAAATGCAACCAATCAGAAAATTAGAAGGGATTGAGTGAAAAAATGAATGAATCTCAGTCGTAGATTCATACCTAATCCTAAGCCACCAAAAAGTCTTTATAAGGAAGAAAAAGCTCCATTATTCAGTATGAATGTATGAAGGTATGCACATAAGTGAAGAGTATAAGGAAGAAAAGGGGTGAATTGATCATAAAGCATTCAAGGTGACTTAGTAGAATGAAAGAATTGTAGAATCAGTTTACAAAACAGAGAATCCAAGACTTAGTATTGGCAAATCAAATTAGAAAGGATTGAGAAGGACATAATGGTAATATGAAACTAGCAAGTTAAAGTTGTAAGTCATTAGATCAAACATTCTACTATTAATTTCTAACAACTATATCAATAGAGAGAAATTATTTGAACTTAAGGTTGACTTAACAGTCATTGTAAAATCCTTTAATAGGGTGAGATTTATTAATAGTCTCTTATAAGCCTTTAATAGGGCGGGCCTTTCACAGGGTAGATAATGTTTCATGGTCAACTTATTGTAACCTTAATAGGTGACACTTTATTGTTGTAGTAGTGAAGAATTGTGGGTGTCATCCCCACCCTAGTTTTACCTTCTCATTTGGAGGGTTTCTAAGTAATCATATCAGGTGTAAAGTTTGTGTATGCTTATATGTGTTGATGCATTTACTTTACATTTCATTTCAGTTTATTATATGCATCTAATGAATGGTATAATAATTTTATGTGCTAAAGTTTGAACTTCTAATTCAACCCCCACCCCCCTCTTAGAAGTGCATGTTCTCCATTTGAAATTCCAACAATTGGTATTAGAGATGAGTTTTTGGGAGAAGCTTTACAACTTGGAGAAAATATCTTGAAATAGAAGTCTAGAAGTTGGGAAAGACCATTGAAACCCAAGAGATTGAGATACATCTCATACTACATCAACTAAATGAAGCCAGAGATGCTTTGAAGAGTTCCCCGAAGAGAAGAAAAGATATTGCTATAGTATAAAATGATAGACAATACAAAGAGATTGACACCACAAAGTTATTTATAGATGGTAAATCTAGTGAATTTGATGCCACAATTGTAGATCTAATGGAAAAGAACAAAGCACAAGTTGAAGAGATTAGAAATCTCAAGTTGGAACAAGAATCACAAGCTATACTACTATGTGAGGTGACTGAACAAAAGAAGAAAAATATAGAAGACAAGGCCATGATTGAAGAAGATAAAAGAATTTTGGCAAATAGATTGGAGGAAAAGTTAGTAGAGCTATCTAGGATCTCAAACATGCAATTGGACACCTTAAGCGAAATGATGAATTCTCATCATGAGTTGAATGTCAAGGACATTGAAATAACCACTTTGAAGTTGTAGAATGACTTTAAAAGAGAAAAGGAATTTGTTGAAAGTTTCAACAAGCCAAATGAAGCCATCAAGTACTTTGAGCAACTACTAAAATCCTCTAGATCCAGTAGAGATACATCAAGATTGGGCTACATAAGCACTGAAGAACGAGAATCATCTAAAGTTGCTGAGGAAAGGAACAATAAAGGTAAGACCTCTAAACCTAATTGTCATCATTGTGGTAAGAAAGGACATATAGCTAATGTTTGCAAGAGTAAGAATGCAAGTCAAAATGCTAAGCCAAAGAGCATGACTTATTATCACAAGTGCAACAAACAAGGTCATTAGGTACATGAATACAAAACCAGAGCCATGAATGCACCAAAATTTGAAGGGCATTGCTACAATTGTTAGAATTTTGGACACAAAGCCTTTCAATGTAGATACAAGTCCACATGGTCATCAAGCAAGCCAACAAAGGTAAGAAGCTATGAAAACTCCTACAACTAGTATTACAATACAAGATATAGCTATCACTATTGTCAGGAATATGGACATATCCCTAAGAATTGCATTAGAACACACTTCAATGGTAATTACAAGAGATGGTTCAATCAAACCACATGTTTTAGCTATCACAAGACTGGTCACATTAGCAAGCATTGTCCAACTAGGTCCAAGGCACCAAATTCTAAATTTGATAAAGGTAAAGGCAAGACAGATGTTGAGCACATCAAAAATGAAATGAACAAGACATGGAAGAAGAAATATGTTAGGAGTACATCAAATGGAGAATGAGTCACTTCACCCAATGGGTCAAGTGGTCACACTTCATCAAACTAAGCAAAAGGAGGTATGTGGGACTGATATTCAACATGTTTTATCATACATTAGTTTCAAAAAATATTAGTACCAAAAAGATAGATTAGCATGAATAAAGATATAAGATAATGAGGAAAGTCCAAGGTCAAATCTTTAAGTTCTTACATTTCTACCAATTATGAAAGGTCCACTTCAGATGCCAAGTAAATACTAGTCTGCATCAAGTTGATAGTCAAAGTTAGTTGGATCCAAGTTAGAAATAACTATCGAGTGTAGGTAAAATCAACACACGCTGAGTGAAATAGAAATCACATTGAAGCCAAGTTCTATAGTTGTATGCAACTAAGAATTAATTGCAAAGTTTTGAAGGGTATATGGTTGATTTTCACCTATTTTTAGTCATTACAAACTCAAGCATGAGCAACTAGAGCAAACAAGTGACTTATGAACCAGTTTCAAGTGTTTGCACAGATCATAGCAAAGGTCAAGCACTAGTTCATTAATTTTAAAGGTATTCTTCATCTACTAAGCTATGTGGTTTTATACTTGTTAAACCCTAGTTTGTCAAAATGGCATCCAGTTCAAAAACTATGAAGGAGAAAGAAACTTTTGAAGTCCAATTAGTCAGCAATGAGGTTAAACAACTAGATTTTAAGGCTATATCAGAAATTGCCTATAAAAATGACCCAGTAGGAGTGTTATCTATGATCCCGCCTAAGGTTATAACGGTTCAAGATGTGAGGAAGTGCTATAATAGAAAAGTAGGAGCCATAGGAGACATGGAAATAAGACAAGCATATGAAAAACTATGTGAAAATGGAGTCCTAAAGGAGGAATTCAAAATTATAGAGAGAAAGGGTTTGACCTGTGCCCTAGATTTTCCCACGATTTTTAAAACAAAGTGGATAAAAATATTTTTGAGTAGAACACATGATAAATGTCTATGGTTAGAGGGTGGACCCATTAAAAATTCAAAGAGAATTGTCCATAGGGTTACTAATGTAGGGTGCTCCCCTTAATACTATAAACTCATAATAGAAACAAAGAAAAAACAACAAATGTGAGAACAAAATATGGACTTCTTATTTGAGCCACAAATGTGGAATTATAGAATTCATAAGTATAATATGCTAACCCACATGGGCACCTTAGTACAATAATTTGCAACACAGGTTGTGAACTATCACCCAAAGTTGCTTTAGACAATGTTCAGGCCTTTTTTAAATAGGTAGGTTTATGCTTCTTGAGAAGGTTCTAGATCCTCAAACTTAATACCTAGGGTTGACAGACCCTAACAAGACATATAGAGTCAGCCAAATAAATCTTTGATAATTTTTTTAGAAATTTCAGTTAGCCCAACTTTAGAAGGCCATAACTCATGAACCATTGCTCTGATTGGCTATTATAACCACTTTTCAAAAATTCCAGCTCCTGATCTACAGGCTTGAGATTGTGCGAGCACCCTTCCATCAAGTTCTCAGACCTCATTCAGGCACTCTAAGGCCTCCAACGATGAGCCTAAAGATTTTTTTACAAATCTTTCCATCAAAAATCTGCAATAACTTCTCTAATGCTTAAGCTGGAGCAGCAAGATTTTTATGGTAGGCTTATATCTCAAAAATGGACATTCCTATAGAAAATGAGAACATTCTAAGCTCATATGAAAAACTTACCAAAAATAGCAAGTTTCCATAAATAGTAACCACCCTGTCTACTAGCCCTTATTAAAATAGAAAAGACTGAAAATAAAATATTTTTGGGTGATGCAAGATTGCCCTTACACCCAAGATGCTCTTGCATCAAACACCTGGGGTAATTTGAGAAGTGACCTCATCATGTCTCAAGTGTTCAGAGGAAAACCAAGATAGTTAACCTACTCCCTTGCTAGCCATGATGAATCCTCTACTGGTCTCCCTTTCCATTTGACCAAATATTCCTCATAAGTTCTATTTTTGGTATTTTTTCCAAGATGACTATCTAGTATCTCCTCAATCTCCTTTGTAGCCAAACTAGATACTAGAATGCTGTAATGATCCCATCTTTTGGCCATCATGTTTTTTTAGCAGTTGACCAAGTGTGTGTGTGTTAGCCTTGTTCTAATGGTCCCGAGGGCTAACGAAGGGTTTAATGGGATCCTGGAGTGTTTTGGCCTAGTCATTTCCAGTTTGGGCCAAAAAGAAGTTGATTTACTCAGTTTCAAGCATACTTACTATTTTTAGTAAGTCGACAGGACACAGTGCAGGTCAATTTTGGTGATTGGATTCGATACTCCTCGGTGAGAGCTTTCCGATGAGCTATCACTCCCATTATTCGAAGTCCGATTGCTAATACATTTTAATGCCTGAAGTTTATTAAAGTAACGTCTAATTTAATTGTAAAATATTAAAGTGTTACTTTAATATTTATTTTATGGTGATGTGTACCCAAGGGAGACATAAGGGGTATTTTAATATATATTTTATATATTACACATCTTTTATCCCACATTGCCCATATGAGTTGAGCGGACCCTTGGAAATAGAATAAAAGGAAGCATTTGTGGCTTCATTAGGCAGGTTGAATATGAGAAGAAATTGGTATGTGAGTTGCAGCTCAGTTCTTGGCATTTGAGGACGTCTATCCTCTCTTGTAACATTCTAGACGTCATTCCCTTGGGGTTTGGCCTTTGGAATTCTTTGTTTTTGGCTTCATTATCAGGCAGTTTAGTTGCATTTCCGGCTATAGGCAGATTTGGTATTTTGCTCATATCTTCTTCACTACTTGTCCGACGCTTATGCCGCTTTGAGGGAATGGTATTACGAAGGTAGTGGACTGATTGAAGGACAAAGTATTGTAGCAGCAAGTTCGTAAGCATGGGCTGGAGTATTATGTCAATATTGCTGAAGTAATTAGTGAGTTGATAAATCTGCCATGTATTTGGTTTTATGAATTCTGAAAATAACATTTCCTTAGTAGCAGTTCATTTCCACTTTGCATATTATTGTAGTTCCTTTCTTGTTTATGTTGTATGATACCAATTCCATGCATGAAACACAACAAACAAATAAACGTTTGATTTCTGGAGTTATAAGGGGTTTTAAGAAGTTGAATGCAAACTGTTTGACATAATTCCTTTCAGCAATTTGGTTTAGTTTTTTGGGACATCCAGGGGTGCCCATTACAGTGGTATCAGAGCTATAAGTCCTGCCATCCTGTGGAGATCATATAGATAGCCGGATAAAAGGAAAAGTGTTTGAAAAAATGTATATTAGTCCAGATCAAGATGTGATGTTTAGACAGTTATTGGGTACATTGGAGAAGGGGCAACGTATGCAACAAGAGCAGAATAGGATGCTACAAGAGCAGAATAGGTGAATGGATATGATGTTGCAGCTTATGGCTAGACAAATGGGCATCAACATTGATGATTTGTATGTTCCTCCAGAGCAGAAGGTAGTTGATTCCTCATGTGGGATCGAGACACGTATAGAGCCAACCAGTTATGATGTTGGTGATATGGGTGTTTCAGTGAAATCATTGGAAACATGTGCGCAAAGTCAGGAGACCACATACGAAGCTTTGTCGAAAGATGGTGCTACAGTAATAGTGGGATTAGGAGAACATGAGGATACTACCATATCAGCAGCCACTTCTATGTCAGTTGAACCATCCAATGAGGAGTTTAATGGTATACATGCAGTGGTTGATGTATTTTCTAATGAAGCCACACATGTTGATGATTATGAGTTTTCATCAACTACAAATTCAGTTCAGTTTTCTGTTGCAGCAGTTAATGTTGTTCCTATGTCCATATATTTTGATGCGGCAACACCTATTGTTGATACAATTAGCATGAGTACATATAGTTCACCTACAACTACATCTTTTTCAATGCATGATGGTGATAATATGCATTCCAGTCCAATATATATTATGTGGATGGATACAGGGAAGAAAACGTTTCATAGATCTTCTATGGAGTTTCCTTATGGTGATATTCTGACTTCATCAGCACAAGTTTTGAATGCTAGGCTACAGGGGTTGGTCCTGATGATGCGGGTTTGCAGTTGGTTTAACTTCCATATGGATATCACACATTACTTCAATTGGGATCCAGGTGGAGGTTGGCATTCATTATGTTACTTAATTGCTTGAGGACAAGCAATTTCAAGGAGGGCGGATTTGTAATGATCCCATCTTTTGGTCGTCATGTTTTTTTAGCAGTTGACCAAGTGTGTGTGTATTAGCCTTGTTCTAATGGTCCCGAGGGCTAACGAAGGGTTTAATGGGATCCTGGAGTGTTTTGGCCTAGTCATTTCCAGTTTGGGCCAGAAAAGAAGTTGATTTACTCAGTTTCAAGCATACTTACTATTTTTAGTAAGTCGGCAGGACACAGTGCAGGTCAATTTTGGTGATTGGATTCGATACTCCTCGGTGAGAGCTTTCCGATGAGCTATCACTCCCATTATTCGGAGTCCGATTGCTAATACATTTTAATGCCTGAAGTTTATTAAAGTAACGTCTAATTTAATTGTAAAATATTAAAGTGTTACTTTAATATTTATTTTATGGTGATGTGTACCCAAGGGAGACATAAGGGGTATTTTAATATATGTTTTATATATTACACATCTTTTATCCCACATTGCCCATATGAGTTGAGCGGACCCTTGGAAATAGAATAAAAGGAAGCATTTGTGGCTTCATTAGGCAGGTTGAATATGAGAATAAATTGGTATGTGAGTTGCAGCTCAGTTCTTGGCATTTGAGGACATCTATCCTCTCTTGTAACATTCTAGACGTCATTCCCTTGGGGTTTGGCCTTTGGAATTCTTTGTTTTTGGCTTCATTATCAGGCAGTTTAGTTGCATTTTCGGCTACAGGCAGATTTGGTATTTTGCTCATATCTTCTTCACTACTTGTCCGACGCTTATGCCACTTTGAGGGAATGGTATTATGAAGGTAGTGGACTGATTGAAGGACAAAGTATTGTAGCAGCAAGTTCGTAAGCATGGGCTGGAGTATTATGTCAATATTGCTGAAGTAATTAGTGAGTTGATAAATCTGCCATGTATTTGGTTTTATGAATTCTGAAAATAACATTTCCTTAGCAGCAGTTCATTTCCACTTTGCATATTATTGTAGTTCCTTTCTTGTTTATGTTGTATGATACCAATTCCATGCATGAAACACAACAAACAAATAAACGTTTGATTTCCGAAGTTATAAGGGGTTTTAAGAAGTTGAATGCAAACTGTTTGACATAATTCCTTTCAGCAATTTGGTTTAGTTTTTTGGGACATCCAGGGGTGCCCATTACAAATGCTCCACTATGCTTGTACAACTTCATCTCCATCACCTCCTTCATAATACTTTGTCAAATCTAAAATATTAAATACTGGTGAAATATTCAACTTAGTAGGCAGCTCCACTTCATATGCTCTGATACCACTGATGAAGGTACACTCTAATACAACTAATGAAAAAGGGCCACACCACCCTTACCAACTCATAACCAATATCACAATAATATGGAGACAAAGAGTAGATAAAATGCTTCACAAAGCATTCTTTTATTATACTTGAAAATCCTTACAATTTTCTCCAAATGAGAGAACTCCAAACTCTTACAATATAAGAGAGCTTCCACACTAAGAGCTTCACTACAAGAGATTACGCTTGAAGAACTTGCACTTAAAGAACTTGCACTTGAAGAGCTTGCACTTGAAGAGCTTATCCTTGAAGAGCTTACACTTGAAGAGCTTATCCTTGAAGAGCTTACACTTAAAGAGCTTATCCTTGAAGAGCTTAAACTTGAAGAGCTTATCCTTGAAGAGCTTGGCCTTAACCCATTAAGATAATGGGTGACTTTCTCCTTATTAGCTCCTACATGGTCTATTCTAATGAGAACTTGGTAGAACTCTTCAGTATGCTCTTTAACAGATTTTCCCACTTGCTTCAACCATTGCATCTTCTTGAATAGATCAAGCTCATAATCCATAGGAATGAATTATCACTTCAATTTATCTTTCATCTAATCCCATCTAGTGATTTTTTCCTTTCCCTTTCTATTTTTCTCCAACTAAACCTCTTACCACCACATCTTCACATGTCCCTTCAATTTTTCCTTCGTAAACTTGATGCTATCAGGATCATCAATATGTTCAAACTCAAAGTACTCCTCCAATTCATTTATCCAATTGATCAACTCCTTTAGGTTAAGATTTCTCAAAAATGTGGGAACTTCAAACTTAGTTCTTTTTCCAATCTTGGATATGGCCCTAAAAAGCTTGTGTTCTTTTGGGTTTAGAATTGCCTCTTCTCTAGTATTTTCTTCTACTTCATCCTCATCCTCACTTTCATCTCTTATAGGAAGATTGATTCCTCTTTGCATTTTTTCTTCTAATGCTTGAATTTTCCTTTAGAGGGCTTGAAAACCCTCAAGTGTAACACCTGAAGCTCTTCCACCATGCTCTCTTCATGGAGACATTTTTGTGCTTCCACTAAAACCCTAGTGCAAAACTGCCTCACAATCGATTATTTGTATACATGCTTAGCCCAAACCATAGTCCTGGTGTGAACTACCTCAAAGTTGGTGATCTATACACACACTCAAGAACTCTAGCTCTGATACCACTAAATGTAGGGTACTCCCTTAATACCATAAACTCATAACATAAATAAAGAAACAACAAAAAATGTGAGAACAAAATATAGACTTTTTATTTCTGTTGCAAATGCAAAATTCATTAGTACAACATGCTAACCCACATGGGCACCTTAGTATAATAATTTGCAAGATAGGTTGCAAACTATGACCCAAAGCTACTCTAGACAATGTTTGGGCCTTTCTTAAATAGGCAGGTTTATGCCACCTAGGAAGATTCTAGATGCTCAAACTTAATACCTAGGGCCAATAGACCCTAACAAGACATATAGAGTTGGCCAAATACATCTTTGACAATTATTTTAGAAATTTTGGGTAGCACAACTTCAGAAGGCCATAACTCATGAACCATTGCTTTGATTGGTTATTATAATCACTTTTTAGAAATGCAAGCTCCTAATCTATAGGCTCAAAACTATGCTAGCACCCTTTCATCGAGTTTTTAGACCTCATCCACACACTCTAAGGCCTCTAACAGTGAGCCTGAATATTTTTCTGCTAACTTTTCTAATACTTAAGTTGGAAAAATGAGATTTTTATGGTAGGCTTATATCTCTAAAATGAACCTTCTTGTTGAAAATGAGAACATTCTGAGCTCATATGACAAACTTAATAAAAATATCAAGTTTACATAAATAGTAACCACCCTTTCTACTAGCCCTTATTAAAATAGAAAAGACTGAAAATAAAATATTTTTGGGTGATGCAAGATTTCCCTTACACCCAAGATGCTCCTACATTAGTTACTAGTTATCCAACCCTAGATCAGCTCAAGACATTGAGGAGTAACTCCAAAGAGGCCATAGAGAAAAATATAGGTGCAAAGTGGAACAAGCATTGTATGACCATTGACACCATTACAAACCCTTTGCTTGATTTTGTTGTTAGTCATAACCCACAAATTCTATCAATCAGGTAGGTTAAATAGTGTGTCCTACATAACAATGGATGTTGGATACAAGATTGTTAAGAAAAATCACACCTATGATCTTGTAGATCTTCAACTTCAATAGATAAATGAAAATCTTGGAGCTATTAGAAGATTAAAGAGTGCTCAATGAAAGTTTGGATTAGTACTTGTATGTATTTTTTTCTATGTGCAAAATGAGTTTCCATCTTTTGGAAAAATAGGATGGAAGAAAAATAGGTCAATTACTATTCAAATTAATGAATATATAGAGCAAATGGGATATAGTTTTGAGTCAATTATGACAAGCTATTTTGAAGATTTTAAGAAATCTATGAAGTAGAGGTTAAGGATTCTTGTTTCCCTAGTTGAGCAATACTACAATGACATTTTTTTCCTTGTTGATATTTATTACACATATATTAAGGTTGCAGTACCTAGGGTTAGATGGATAAGGCCCCTATGCTATGAAATAAATGCTGATGAAACCTTAGCTACCATTACTACACTCCTTGATGAAGAAATTGACAAAAGTGCTAAAGTATTTGGCAATTTTGATGTTGTCAAGTCGAAGGTTGAGATGGAACTAAAGATAGCCTCTACTTTGAAAAAGAAGGATAAAATGGTAAGGAAATTGAAGGCAAAGTCTAGAGAAGGTGTAGGTGATGAAGAAGAAGATGATGATTAAGATGAAGAGGAAGAAGAGGTGCAAGGTCAAGAACCTTTAGCTTTAACTCAAGGTATGGTGAAGACCAAGAAGAAGAAGGTGTAGAGAAAGAAGAGGCCAAGGAAGCACTAGTAAAGCCATAACCTAAAAAGAGAAAGGCTAAGGCATAGCCTATAGCCAAAGCAAAGGAAAAGAAGGCTACCAAGCCAAGCACAACAAAGCCAACTACTCCAAAAAAAAGGGCTAGTACAAGACCACTACTCAAAAGGCCAAAGAGCAAGCAAACAAGAAAATAAAAGCAACTAAACAAAATGGCATAGCACAAAAGAAACAAAAGAGAAAGTATGTTGCACAGCCTAAAACAAATGATGAAAAGATAGAATCAGAAGATACAAGTCAGTTTAGGGTGGTAAGCCATGCACCTAAATCTAATCTTGAGAATATATGTGATAATATTAAAGATAATGTAGATATGAAAGGATTAAAGAACATTGATTTTGGAAAAATTGCTAGAGAAGAGAAAAACAAGGTAGAAGAGCCAGTGTATTCCATGATATCTAAGTTAAAGAATACTCCACTTGAATTAGATAACACAATGCCCAAGGAGCTATACACCATTGTAGAAAATAAGTGGCATTATTGTTTAAACCTTGAAAAGAAAATAAGGGAATAAACCTTGGCTCTAGTAATGCCTAACCTAACAAAGGGGAAAATTATCAAGGCTAATAAGAAGTATGGTAGAAGATTTGCACCCAAATAAAGGGCATTCAACATTCTCTAGAACAACATTGAAGATGTTGTAAAGAAATTGACTCAAATGTGGAAATTGATATATGGGTTAACAACTATTAAACTAGGAGAAGAGGATCCCTTTGAGGAAAGAAATAATAAAGGAGAGGATAAAAAGGAAGAGGGGCCATAAAAAGAAAAAGAAGATACCAATATGGAGGAGACACAAAAGAAGAAAGATGAAATGGCCATAGTTGACAAGCAACAAGAAGAACAAAATGTGGAAGACACACAAGTGCTAGGCATGAGCCCTCCACATGATACAAGAACACCTAAAGAAATCATAATAATAAAGGATGTTCTTGATAACTCAACTTAGAACATCAACCCATTAACTGTAGAGGATCTGATGAAAATCCTTGACCAATCCATACTACAAATCAGATTGTGTGACAATTCTGTATTGGTTAGTGTTGAAGAGCTTCAAAAGGTAGTAGCCAACATAAAAAGGGATAAGGTGAATCCATAAGAACCACCTTCTACCATCCCTTCAACTACTAGTGCTCAACCTCTAGTGAAAACATTAGATGATGCATCTGCAAAGGTTGACCCTACTGAAAAAGTTAACATGGTTGAACAACAAACTCAGACTACTCAAGAAGAGAAGGCTTTAGAAGCACAAACAAGATAGGTAGAGGTATCTGTACCTAAAACACAAACACAAGGAGTAGGTCAGATATTAATAATTGATCAAGGCAAAACTAAAGAAAAGGACATACCAAAGGAGATGAAGAAAGAAGGCATACAAACATTGGTAAATTTACCAACATTTGGCACTCCAAGAAAAGTCCTTCAAAGATCGAGCACTAATGCAATACCACTTTAAATTTCAGCACCAGGCTCTAGCCATCCAAGGTTACCAAGGTATTTCACTATGGAGACGCAATTTTAGATGAAGAAATAGTGATACCAAAATATGACTATGTAACCATGACACTAGAGAAAATAGGCATAATGCAAGAAGCCTTAGAAAAGAAGAAACAATAGGAAATACTTAGAAAAGAGTACAAACAAAGACAAGCATTACAAGATATTAAAGACATCTTTTTAGATGCTTTTAGCTTGTAAACACCTGATGAATCTAAGCCAATATTAGAACAATTATCAAAAATTGTGGAACATGTGAATAATGAAGACCAGGAAGGAAATGTCAAACTTATGGAATGGTTTGAAAGGAAATTCCAAGGGAAAGTCAATGAGAAAATATCAAGTGATATAGCACTATCACAAGTCAAATTGGACACAAAAATTGAGGAAGTAAAGAAGGCACTTGCGAACATATTCTCATTGTAAACAAAATTGTGTGATCCCATACTCTTCACATAGGAAATAGACCATAAGATTTTGAGTCTGGATAACAATTTGAAACTATTAGGTATGCAATTACCTAAGAATCCATCTCAAAGCAAGAAGCACCTCCATTCATTTCTTCAAACACAAAATCAACTAGCTATGTTAATAGTAGAAGAGGCTAATATAAGAGCCAATTTGACTAACATTCAAGCCTCCCTTACCCCTCATATAGAGATAATCCACAAGGAACTAGGATATGTAGAGACATTGATGAAGAAATATCCAAATCTATCAACATTAGATGGACTAGTTCACCTTGCAACAAAGATAACCATCCAAATAAAATCATTAAATGTTGCATTAGATAACTAGGATGCTGCTCTAAAGATTATAATGGAAGTCCATAAGAACTTTTTGGACAAATACACAATTAGTGTATAGAACCTTTGACATAAGTGTCAAAAAGGGGGAGAAAAAGAGAAAGGGGGAGATAAGAGATAAAGAGTAAGAGGGAGATAACCCAAAGGGGGCGAGCAAAAAAAACAATGTGGGAAGCAAACAACAAAAGAGCAAAAAAATAGTTTACATCAGATAAAGAGTATCAGTCATTATTTTTTAAGCCAAAGAGTATCATCAAAAGAAAAATCTATGGAGAACAAATTTAGGATAAAGAACAGACACATTAACTTAAGGGGAGTTACAAACTTTTGAGCTATATAAGTCTATTACAGAATTTTGAAAATTTTCAAGTTTTGTGTATATGCCGAGCTATGAATCTATTATACTTGAGGAGATTAGATCTATTATATATAGTTAAGTGTTTTTGACACTCATGTCAAAGGCGAAGATTGTTGATCTCAAATTGGTTTTGACAATTGAGTGTCAACACACTTAAGGTATTTACTATGTTCATGCCAAGCTAGTAATACATGCCTAGTATAATATGCATGGATGTCAAGTTGAAATGAGTGTCGAGTCACTTATGTGTAGACTCACTCAAGTGCCAAGCATATAGACCATGTTGAGTGATTCAAGTGCTGAGTAAGTAGTTGATGCTGAGAAATTTAGGTGTCGAGCTAGAAATAGAATTATAGTATGTGTCGATCATTAGTATTATCAAGTGCTAAGTAACATAGATTAGATCTAGTTATTTGTGATGGCACAAACAACTATGTAAACCATTTTTATGCCAACTTATGGATAAATCTCAAAGCTTTGAAGATAAGGACGAATCTATTTGGATTCCCTATGCAATCAACATGCAACCAATTAGAAAATTAGAAGGGATTAAGCGGCAAAATGAATGAATCTCATCCGTAGATTCATACCTAACCCTAAGCCACCAAAAAGTCTTTATAAGGAAGATGAAGCCCCATAATTCAGTATGAATGTATGAAGGTGTGCACATGAGCAAAGAGTAGAAGGAAGACACAAGGTGACTTGATCATAAAGCATTCAAGGTGACTTAGTACAGTGAAACAATTGCATAATCAGTTTATAGAACAAAGGATCGAAGACTCAACATTGGAAAATCAGATCAGAAAGGATTGAGAAGGATAGAATGATGATCTAAAACTAGCAAGTTAAAGTTGTAAGTCATTAGATCAAACATTCTATTGTTACTTTTTAACAATTGTATCAATAGAGTGAAATCTTTTGAACTAAGGTTGACTTAACAGTCATTGTAAAATCCTTTAACAAGGTGACATTCCAAGTGAATGTTCTAAAGTCCTTTAACTAAGCACACTTCTAATAGGGTGTTAAAATCCTTTAACATGGTGAGATTTAATAGTCTCTTATAAGCCTTTAACAAGGTAGTCCTTTCATAGGGCAGATCATGTTTTATGGTCAACTTATTGTAACCTTAATAGGTGACACTTTATTGCTATAGTAGTGAAGAATTGTGGGTTTTATCCCCACCCCAGTTTTACTTTCTCATTTGGAGGGTTTCTGGGTAATCATACCAAGTGTCAAGTGTGTGTGTCTACTTATATGTTTTGATGCATTTTCTTTGCATTTCATTTCAGTTTATTACATGCATCTAATGAATGGTATAAGAATATTAAGTGCTAAAGTTTGAACTTCTGATTCACACCCCCCCCCCAAAAGTGTATGTTTCCCATTTGTAATTCCAACAATTTCAAATCTAAAAAGGGAGAATGACTTATGAAGCTAGCCAAGTTACCCATACTATCATTCCAATTAGATAAACCTCCATACTTCTCTTAGGGGTATAGGGGGAGTTTAAATTAGCACCCTGTAAGAAGTTGTCTAAAGGGTTTGGAAGCATGTAGTTCTTGATTTCCTCCCAGAGTGTCTTTCTGCCCACCCTATTATTAGGACTGTAGATGTTCAACAAATGGCAAAAAAATGAAACCTTATTGAAAGAGATGGCAAGTTACTTCTAAGAGAAGGAAAAAGGAGTACCCTTCACATGACTAGGGTTCTAGAGGGTCGAAATAACTCTAAAAACCTTTAAAAAATTAGAGTAGGTGAATTGAGCCCCCAACCAAAGGATGCTCACTAAGATAGAAAATTTATTGTAAGGTATTTTAATTTCTTGAAGTAGCAAGATATCCACTTTATGTCCAAAAATATATTTTCTAATAGAATACTATTTCCTTAGGCTATTGAGCCCCCTAATGTTCCATGAAACAAAAATCATTTCTTACCTTTTTAATTGGTATCTAGGGTGAGTTTTCTACCTACAACAATCTCCCTTGCAATGACATTTTGTATTCTTACTCTCTGTCGATCTACCTTTTATTGCATCAAAACCCACATCTATTCTTTTAGGTTTCTTTGGTTCGATCTTGTTTTCTAAGTTCATCATCCCCACCTAGCCTCAACCTTGGGAGGTTCCTTAGTATTGCCAACAATTTTTTTCATGAATACCTTATCCTAGGGTAACCCCTTACCTTGAGGGTGGAGCATAGTTGTTCCTGTATTATCATCTATGCAAACTTGGTCTAGTGTGTTGTTTTCCATATTTATAAGGCTTCCTACCACACCTTCCATATTAGGAAGTTGATGGGTTTCACCAATCTTCTTTCTAGTATTAGTACAAACCATTAGTTCTTCTAAAGCTCTAACTTTAGGAGGTTGTGGGGTTTCTAATATAGAAGCATCCTGGGGTAGCTAACAATCCTGTGTGTTGGGATCACTTTAAACCTTTGAGTTGGAGAACTCAATCAAAGAAAGGTTGATGCTCAGTCATTATGGGTTGTTCTTGGGGTATAGTTTTTCCCAAGGAACTTGACAATCAAATGAGCTTAGTAAAGCTTGATCTCATGCTTGATTGATGTTTTTTGGTCATTTCTTGGTGGTGTTCAGTAGACATGTTGGCTCGACAATGCTTGGCTTTCTTGGTGATGCTTGCAGAGCTCAGTAGACATGTTGCTTCAACAATGTTTGGCTTGATCAGTGAGGCTTGGAGAGCTTAGAAGGCATGCTAGCTCAATAATTCTTGGCTTTCTCATTGATGCTTGGGGAGCTTGGTAGATGTTGGGACTAAAAATTGCATGCTTCATTTTTAGTCACATTTTGAAAATTTTGGAAAATCATGTCCTAAAGTGCCTTTTATGCATGTGGTCAATTGGTAGCTTGAGGCCTAGATGGTGTTTGAGTGGCTTAACACCTTTCATTTGACATATGCATATGATCCACAATGTTATTTTTCCATCCCGAATCATTCTGTGAAGTCCCATTTTGAGCTAGTGTCAAAATTTGCAATTCTACCAAGTGTCGAATAGCGATCAGAGGCCCAGTTTGCATCTGAATATCTTTTACCCAGGACTATGTCATGACTAGTCACTTTGGGGATGTTTAGTGTCCATAATAGAGAACCTATGTTTCAATTTTCAAGTCATTTCGAATCCGTTTCACTAGGTTTTGCACCCCGCAAAGTTGGTCATTTATTGTTTTGTGCATTTAACTAGTTGTTCACAATTCTGGGAAGCCCTGTTCGACCAATAATATCTTTGACCCAGTTGACCCAAATGAAAAAATTATTTTTGCATTGTGTTCTAGGGGTAAGACACTTCATGTGTTCCAATTTTTAGATCATGTCGAATCCATTTGATCAGTTTGCTAACATGATCAAAAACCCTATTTGCATTGTTTTGTTACGGCTAGGGTATCCAGATTGATCTGTACCCCTGTTCAGCATGTTATAACTTTGATCCTGTGATTGGCTAGCCTAAATGGATTGTACCATTGTGTTGTGTCTTAGAAATCCTTGAAGTATGCCAGTTCTTAAGTCATGATGAATCCATTTGCATACTTTCTTATGTCCGTACATTAGCCAAAAATAACTTTTTGACACATGTGCCAGTTAAAATTTCCAAGTGCCTGTTTCCAGAAATTCGCCAAATGTGCCCTGTAATTCGTCATGAGCCCAAAATATGGAATTATATTCTCTTCATGGCAAAGAACTTATATCCTAGTTTTCAAAACCCCAAGTGATCAATAACCCAGTTTATAATGCCAAACCCGAGCCCAGTTTATGTTTTTTAACATTGTTTGCCTACAGAGTAATTGAAGTATGGATGTTCGGCAATTAAAATCTTTTTACTGAAAAATCATCATGGGCTAAGAATTTGCAGTATGATAGAGTGTGCAGGATTGAACACTCATGCCGATTTTTATGGCCTGGTTATTTGATTGTATTAGTTTTTAAGGCCAGCCGGTGAGCCTCCAGACACAAATCCACAATTTCCACAATTGATTAAAAGAAGTCAGGTAGAATGGAACAAAACATATTGAAAGGTTTTAGAAGAAGGCAAGTGTTGATTAAGCCTAGTATCGTTTGCTCTTTTTCACCAAATGAAAATGGAAGCCACAGGTTATCAAAGCAAGGGAGATTTTTAATTTTAATTGTTTTAGAAGTTTGCCGACATTATAAAGGAAATGAGGCATCCATATAATTATAAAAAAGGAGCCGGCCAAGAATAAATTGGCATAAGGAAAAGAAAAGCTGCTATCGTTGGGGAGAATCCATGCCAAGTAGAAGGAGCAGCCGACCACCATTTGAGAAATTAGCATCAAAGAATGGTAAAGGCTCACCATATGTTTTTTTTTTTTACATAGTCTACTGCAACCTCTGTGAAGATGAAAATGAAAAGGGGCAGCCCATGAATAGAAGAATAAATGCTGAAGCAAAAGCACCAAAATATAGAAAGAGCTGCCCATTTTAAAAGGAGTGGCATTGAAAGGAGCAGCCACATCGAGGTAAGCCATGGCTGAATTAAAAAGAGACATCCATAAATAAACAAAATGCAGCCAGAGGGAACAACACCCACGTTTTTTAGAAAAATGAACAAATTTGCCGCTGAAACAAAGCTCAAGGAAGCATGTATCCACGTTTTTGAAGCCCATGGCTTCCTCCAGCAACAGTATCACGTTTTCTAGAAGGGGGAGCTTCATTTTAAGTGACCATATGCATAAGAAACGACCATCACTATGAAAAGTCTGCTGATTCATGGAAAAAAATGACCAACAAGCAGGGATATTTACATAAAAATGAAACTCCATTGTGGAACTATCAATCACAAGGTTAGAGCTCCATGTAAGAATGAGCAACTCATGCCAAAGGAGCTGGAACAGCTCACACATATGCAACAGAAGAAATCAGCATTTACAGGATAGAGGGAAATGTAAAACGAATTATCCCACATGACTTGTACAAGGGAAGTTTTTGTTTTTTAAATACTTTTGCACTCAAACATGTAGTGTCAACAACACAAAGGCTTTTGAAAGTTGTGTGATGTGTGGTGGATTTCGTGGGTCCCAGTCGGCTAGAAGGAATGAAGTAAATTTTGAAAGAAAATGCATGCCCAAATGATGACGTCAGCAGCTTATAGGCGGCCGAAAAAGTCAAAAATCCGGCAGGTCGCTATGTCACTTGCCGAAAAATCTTGGAAAATCTGGCTAGCGACATACCGAGGTCGCCGAAAAGTTCTAAAAATTCGGCAAGATTCAAAATGCAACATGGGTCCCGCCTGGAGATAACAACCAATCAGAAAGTGACACATGGCATTGGTCAAACCTAGAGTTGACTCAAATTTGGAAGGGCTAGAAAAAATAAAATGATTTTAAAATTTTCATTTTAAAATTATTTTGCCAAGAAACTGACATGCAGGGGACTATTTTTCAAACGAAGATTTCAAGCGTTTCTCAGAGGCTAGATATTCCTTATCATATACTGTTGGAATCAAGAGAATCCAAATTTTCCATTTCTGGAGTTGACTTTTGCATAGGTATCAGTCAGTTTGAGCTACACGAGGTTTTCTATCAGGTACCTAAAGTGCAACCATATTCATACCAAGAAGTTCAGATTTGTTTTTTTTGTCAAGATAATGACCTGGATATCAGTAGAAGGCAATGGAAATGCAGTTAGGGTTGAATTTGTTCTTATTTACTCAGTAAAAACTCATTTTCACTGGCTTTTTCATGGGGCAATCAGATATTTTGGCAAGTAAAGGGTTTTCATCATTAGGCAAGGATATTTTGCAAGTTTGTTACAGATTAATGATGAAACAAAATCAGATCAGAAGGGATGAAAGAAGAAAGAGGTTTTTCAGTTACAGAGGATTGGATTTCAAGTGGACACCTGGCAATTGCATATCAGATCCGGGAATTCATTTCTTGCTATATCTTTCTTTCTTTTTTCATTTGTAAGGGTTCCAGTCTTTGGAGAAAAACCAGTCACTACTGAGATACCAAATTTTGGATCCAATTTTGATATGTTCCTATACTGTGATACCACATATTTCTTCAGAAATTTCTCTCATGTGAACAGTAGTAGAAATAAGAATACAGATAGTCTGATCTGTTAGGTAGCTTTGCATTAAAATTTCATGCATCTTATTGTAATTTGTTTCAAGGAAATGAATGATAAGGCAGCAGCAAGTCAATCTTCATTCTGATATCTTGTCTCTCATTCATGCTGTTTGTGATCTTTTGTGTTTTGTAAACAAAGAATATGAAATTCAGTTGCAACTTATTGGTTGTATATGTTGATTTATTTTGCTTATGACTCAAAGAGTTATGTAAATGCTTGATTCCTCATCATAGGATTGCAGATTTCATGAAGGGATAAGTCGAGTATGAGGTTCAGAAGGATGTATATGTCTAGTTCACAAAGTGGTTAGATAGATCAGGAAGTCCTGATGTATGGCACATATCAGTGATTTTCAGGGATGTGTGTTAGGTTTTTTTATGAATTGCCCAATAGATAAGGCACTGATCACTTATAGGATCACCTGTTATACTGGTGCATATTTGATGTTTTGCTAAGATCAACATCAATAATCAAACGCTTTTCCCCTTTCATGTTGAAGAGCTATAATAGAATGCCCTCACTCAGCTCATGAGATTCCTAGATTTGCATTTAGCTATTGTAGATGGATGTCATTTCATGAGTTATCAGGAGAAATAAGGGTTTTATCTGCTTCATATTAGATTCAGTGTATGCTTTGACAACTGGTACCATATAAGGAATCTATAGGTTCACCCGCCTAGGTTTTACAAAGCCTGAAGAAGAAGAAGGGCCATGCCTTATAGTTGGCCTGGTGTCTGAATGGATGTGTTGATAATGGGAGTTAGCTACCCCTAGATGCATCTTGTTCTCATCAGGGTAATTGGAAATGGGTAACATTTTCAAACTCCAACAAAATGGCGACTCTGCTGGGGAAATAAGATGGCAATCCATTTTGTTGAAAGAACAGGAGCCTCTGATGTGAAATAGATTGGATTTATCATATCAATAGCAAGATGTGTTCCTTTTCCTTGCTGAAGTTTCATGTTCCCCAGTTAAGCTTTATTCATTATTAGCAGTATGTTGAAACTGGATGAAAATTGTGTTCTATGACTTAGGTCTATCTTCAATCAGTTCAGTTTTTGCAAATACTGTTGAGAAAGTTTCAGAGTCAAGAATTCTTTTATAAAGTATATTTTCTTTTCAAGATGTCAGTGATCTACAAGTTTCTCCTACATTGAAGGTCTGGTTCAGATTTGTCAAGTGACAAATTATGTTTTATTTCTCACCAAGTGTGAGTGGCGACTCTCAAATCTCTGTACTAGTTTGTTCCTAGTTGATTTCATTGCAAAATTTTGAAGGAATTTCAGTTGTATGGGCAGATCTGAAACTGTTGATAGATCTTGGAAAAGAAGTTTTAAATTCTTGATAAGTCTTAAACTGTTGTTTGAAATCTTTTGTTATAAAGAAATTGAAATGTAAAAGTGAATCACAGCAGTGATTGTTATATTCCTCTTGTAAAGAGGTGGTGGCTCTACAAAGTTTTGACTAGTGGTGTAAAGGATTTTCAGCCTTGCATCTACGCCAAATCAGCAGATCAAAGTTAGCACCAGCACTTAAGGTATTTTGGTTTTCATGTTTTCTTTTCATGGAAGTCAAACGTTAAAAACATGGTTGCCTCTATTCAGTGGTTTTTAGCACTAGGATAAAGAGGTAAAAATTTCATTCTCAAAATGGATTCAGATTGTAGATCTAATAATACTCTGTCAAGCTATGAAGAGGTACATGAAAATTTGTTTTATGTTGTATGGAAAGCTTCATAGTCAAGTCATTTCTTCTATCCGAAGGAATGTGGGAAGTGTAGATGACTTAGATGTAGTTCAGATTTACATGCAATTCAAGTTGGAAATCTTAGAGCTTCCCATTTCAGCAAGACCCAATGAATTATCATGGGCTTTTGTGTTTTTATTAGTCTTCATGCTTGATTCAGTACATTGGACAGCGAAAGCAAGATTTGAAAAGATTAAATACTTTGAGAGAATATTTACAGAATGTGAAGGCTATTTAGAAAAGAATGGTTATTGTATTGTTGAAATTGAAAATGTTGATAGTCATAGTGAAAGTGATGAGTCCTATGACAATATGTTTGAGAATGAAAAGAGTTATAACAGTAGTCTTGAAATATCTTCCTGCAATGAAGTTGAATATAGTAAAGCATCTAATGTCCAGATGTGGTGCAGGGAAGAGGATATACATTGTGAAAGTACTACTAATTGTTCAGATTGTATGACTAATGGTGTCATTATTATAAGTTCTTCAGATTATCTGAGAAATAATTGCAATCAACATGAAGAAGTTTGCGAAAGAAATCTGTTGAATACAAATGAGGTCTCAGCCTTGTTGCAACATGAGTTTGAAAGGTATATGTCAATGTGTGATTCAACTTCACCTTTATTAGTGCGTGCATCTTGTAAGGATGATGTAAGGTATGATGTATACCCCTATGTTTGTTCTCCTGCATATCAACATTGTTATTCTTTTGAAGACTTTCAGCATAAGCATGAAGATTTGTTTGAAGAAATGAAGACCAGTAGAGATGTATTTACTACTGTCATGAGTGATGTTAAATCAGATCTATGTTATAGAGATGATAACGAGAGGTTTTTGATGTCTTTTGATTCTGATTTAACATTTAATGAAGAAATTCCTATGATTGATGTTACTAATGATGATGAGAGATCAGTTGGTTTTTTATCTGATCTAGATGGAGTGTGTGACAGTAATCTACAGTTACTTGAGATGAGATTTGATGATTCATGCGATAAAGTGAATACCGACGGTGGTACACATGAATCTATAGTTAAATCTTCTCTACAGGTTGGTGAGTCTTATGCTAGTGAGTTTGACGCATTCACAAGTATCTCTAGCAATTTCTTTGATAAGAATATTGATGTCAGTAGAGTTCCTGCTGATGAGAATTTTAATGAAGATTCTTTTCATATGTCTGATGAACCTTTGTTTGAAGACTATGGTGATAATTTTTCAGTAAGTTTTAGATCTGATTCGGTATGTGATGACATGATACATGAAGTTGATTCAGATCCATTGTATTTTTTGGAGCCGGAGGCACAAGGTGAGTTGCAAGTTTTTGGTGTTTGCAATTTGGTGAATGATATAGAATATCAAGCTTTTGTGTTTTCGGTGGAAGGAATCTATGACTCAATTAGTAGTGATCAGTTTCATTTTTAGTTTGATGTAAGTTATTATGATCACGTTGATTCATATTTTCATAGTGAGCAAGGTGTAGAAAGTTTGTCTGATTTTTATATGCACTATGAAGATGATGATAGCAGTTTTGTTTTGCCTAACGAAGTAATTGAAAGTGTTGATATGATGGGTGAAACAAATAAGGATGAAAGTTTCGGTTTGCCTCAGGAAAATGTAAATGAAAATAAGGTGTATGACAGAGGTAAAGAGTTTTGAAACTTTTCGGTGGCTTGGGGCCATCTCTTGTACATAGTTAAGAGTAGTTTTCCTGTTTTCAATAAAGCTGTTCGAGAGAGTTTTGCTATTCAGTTGTGTGGTCTACTTCTCCCAGAGATCTAAATCCTTGCCATGCCCGCAAGGGGCATGCATCCCCAGACAGAGCCAGTGTTGGGACTGAAAATTGCATGCTTCATTTTTAGTCACATTTTGAAAATTTTGGAAAATCATGTCCTAAAGTGCCTTTTATGCATGTGGTCAAATGGTAGCTTGAGGCCTAGATGGTGTTTGAGTGGCTTAACACCTTTCATTTGACATATGCATATGATCCACAATGTTATTTTTCCATCCCGAATCATTCTGTGAAGTCCCATTTTGAGCTAGTGTCAAAATTTGCAATTCTACCAAGTGTCAAATAGCGATCAGAGGCCCAGTTTGCATCTAAATATCTTTTACCCAAGACTATGTCATGACTAGTCACTTTGGGGATGTTTAGTGTCCATAATAGAGAACCTATGTTTCAATTTTCAAGTCATTTTGAATCCGTTTGACTACGTTTTGCACCCCGCAAAGTTGGTCATTTATTGTTTTGTGCATTTAACTAGTTGTTCACAATTCTGGGAAGCCCTGTTCGACCAATAATATCTTTGACCCAGTTGACCCAAATGAAAAAATTATTTTTGCATTGTGTTCTAGGGGTAAGGCACTTCATGTGTTCCAATTTTTAGATCATGTCGAATCTATTTGATCAGTTTGCTAACATTATCAAAAACCCTATTTGCATTGTTTTCTTATGGCTAAGGTATCTAGATTGATCCGTACCCCTGTTCGGCATGTTATAACTTTGATCCTGTGATTGGCTAGCCTAAATGGATTGTACCATTGTGTTGTGTCTTAGAAATCCTTGAAGTATGCCAGTTCTTAAGTCATGATGAATCCATTTGCATACTTTCTTATGTCCGTACATTAGCCAAAAATAACTTTTTGACACATGTGCCAGTTAAAATTTCCAAGTGCCTCTTTTCGAAAATTAGCCAAATGTGCCCTGTAATTCGTAATGAGCCCAAAATATGGAGTTATATTCTCTTCATGGCAAAGAACTTATATCCTAGTTTTCAAAACCCCAAGTGATCAATAACCCAGTTTATAATGCCAAACCCGAGCCCAGTTTATGTTTTTTAACATTGTTTGCCTGCAGAGTAATTGAAGTATGGATGTTCGGCAATTAAAATCTTTTTACTGAAAAATCATCATGGGCTAAGAATTTGCAGTATGATAGAGTGTGCAGGATTGAACACTCATGCCGATTTTTATGGCCTGCTTATTTGATTCTATTAGTTTTTAAGGCCAGCAGGTGAGCCTCCAGACACAAATCCACAATTTCCACAATTGATTAAAAGAAGTCAGGTAGAATGGAACAAAACATATTGAAAGGTTTTAGAAGAAGGCAAGTGTTGATTAAGCCTAGTATCGTTTCTCTTTTTCACCAAATGAAAATGGAAGCCACAGGTTATCAAAGCAAGGGAGATTTTTAATTTTAATTGTTTTAGAAGTTTGCCGACATTATAAAGGAAATGAGGCATCCATATAATTATAAAAAAGGAGCCGGCCAAGAATAAATTGGCATAAGGAAAAGAAAAGCCGCTATCGTTGGGGAGAATCCATGCCAAGTAGAAGGAGCAGCCGACCACCATTTGAGAAATTAGCATCAAAGAATGGTAAAGGCTCACCACATGTTTTTTTTTTTTACATAGTCTACTGCAACCTCTGTGAACATGAAAATGAAAAGGGGCAGCCCGTGAATAGAAGAATAAATGCTGAAGCAAAAGCACCAAAATATAGAAAGAGCTGCCCATTTTAAAAGGAGTGGCATTGAAAGGAGCAACCACATCGAGGTAAGCCATGGCTGAATTAAAAGGAGACATCCATAAATAAACAAAATGCAGCCAGAGGGAACAACACCCACATTTTTTAGAAAAATGAACAAATTTGCTGCTGAAACAAAGCTCAAAGAAGCATGTATCCATGTTTTTGAAGCCCATCGCTTCCTCCAGCAACAGTATCACATTTTTTAGAAGGGGGAGCTTCATTTTAAGTGACCATATGCATAAGAAACGACCATCACTATGAAAAGTCTGCTGATTCATGGCAAAAAATGACCAACAGGCAGAGATATTTACATAAAAATGAAACTCCATTGTTGAACTATCAATCACAAGGTTAGAGCTCCATGTAAGAATGAGCAACTCATGCCAAAGGAGCTGGAATAGCTCACACATATGCAACATAAGAAATCAGCATTTACAGGATAGAGGGAAATGTAAAACGAATTATCCCACATGACTTGTACAAGGGAAGTTTTTGTTTTTTAAATACTTTTGCACTCAAACATGTAGTGTCAACAACACAAAGGCTTTTGAAAGTTGTGTGATGTGTGGTGGATTTCGTCGGTCCCAGTCAGCTAGAAGGAATGAAGTAAAATTTGAAAGAAAATGCATGCCCAAATGATGACGTCAGCAGCTTATAGGCGGCCAAAAAAGTCAAAAATCTGGCAGGTCGCTATGTCGCTTGCCGAAAAATCTTGGAAAATCCAGCTAGCGACATAGCGAGGTCGCCGAAAAATTCTAAAAATCCGGCAAGATTCAAAATGCAACGTGGGTCCCGCCTGGAGATAACAACCAATCAGAAAGTGACACGTGGCATTGGTCAAACCTAGAGTTGACTCGAATTTTGAAGGGCTAGGAAAAATAAAATGATTTTAAAATTTTCATTTTAAAATTATTTTGCCAAGAAACTGACATGCAGGGGACTGTTTTTCAATCGAAGATTTCAAGCGTTTCTCAGAGGCTAGATATTCCTTATCATATACCGTTGGAATCGTGAGAATCCAAATTTTCCATTTTTGGAGTCGGCTTTTGAACAGGTATCAGTCAGTTTGAGCTACACGAGGTTTTCTATCAGGTACCTAAAGTGCAACCATATTCATACTAGGAAGTTCAGATTTGTTTTTTTTGTCAAGATAATGACCTGGATATCAGTAGAAGGCAATGGAAATGCAGTTAGGGTCGAATTTGTTCTAATTTACTCAGTAAAAACTCATTTTCACTGGCTTTTTCATGGGGCAATCAGATATTTTGGCAAGTAAAGGGTTTTCATCATTAGGCAAGGATATTTTGCAAGTTTGTTACAGATTAATGATGAAACAAAATCGGATCAGAAGGGATGAAAGAAGAAAGAGGTTTTTCAGTTACAGAGGATTGGATTTCAAGTGGACACCTGGCAATTGCATATCAGATCCAGGAATTCATTTCTTGCTATATCTTTCTTTCTTTTTTCATTTGTAAGGGTTCCAGTCTTTGGAGAAAAACCAGTCACTACTGAGATACCAAATTTTGGATCCAATTTTGATATGTTCCTATACTGTGATACCACATATTTCTTCAAAAATTTCTCTCATGTGAACAGTAGTAGAAATAAGAATACAGATAGTCTTATCTGTTAGGTAGCTTTGCATTTAAATTTCATGCATCTTATTGTAATTTGTTTCAAGGAAATGAATGATAAGGTGGCAGCAAGTCAATCTTCATTCTGATATCTTGTCTCTCATTCATGTTGTTTGTGATCTTTTGTGTTTTGTAAACAAAGAATATGAAATTCAGTTGCAACTTATTGGTTGTATATGTTGATTTATTTTGCTTATGACTCAAAGAGTTATGTAAATGCTTGATTCCTCATCATAGGATTGTAGATTTCATGAAGGGATAAGTCGAGTATGAGGTTCAGAAGGATGTATATGTCTAGTTCACAAAGTGGTTAGATAGATCAAGAAGTCCTGATGTATGGCACATATCAGTGATTTTCAGGGATGTGTGTTAGGTTTTTTTATGAATTGCCCAATAGATAAGGCACTGATCACTTATAGGATCACCTGTTATACTGGTGCATATTTGAGGTTTTGCTAAGATCAACATCAATAATCAAACGCTTTTCCCCTTTCATGTTGAAGAGCTATAATAGAATGCCCTCACTCAGCTCATGAGATTCCTAGATTTGCATTTAGCTATTGTAGATGGATGTCATTTCATGAGTTATCAGGAGAAATAAGGGTTTTATCTGCTTCATATTAGATTCAGTGTATGCTTTGACAACTGGTACCATATAAGGAATCTATAGGTTCACCCGCCTAGGTTTTACAAAGCCTGAAGAAGAAGAAGGGCCATGCCTTATAGTTGGCCTGGTGTCTGAATGGATGTGTTGATAATGGGAGTTAGCTACCCCTAGATGCATCTTGTTCTCATCAGGGTAATTGGAAATGGGTAACATTTTCAAACTCCAACAAAATGGCGACTCTGCTGGGGAAATAAGATGGCAATCCATTTTGTTGAAAGAACAGGAGCCTCTGATGTGAAATAGATTGGATTTATCATATCAATAGCAAGATGTGTTCCTTTTCCTTGCTGAAGTTTCATGTTCCCCAGTTAAGCTTTATTCATTATTAGCAGTATGTTGAAACTGGATGAAAATTGTGTTCTATGACTATCATAGGTCTATCTTCAATCAGTTCAGTTTTTGCAAATACTGTTGAGAAAGTTTCAGAGTCAAGAATTCTTTTATAAAGAATATTTTCTTTTCAAGATGTCAGTGATCTACAAGTTTCTCCTACATTGAAGGTCTGGTTCAGATTTGTCAAGTGACAAATTATGTTTTATTTCTCACCAAGTGTGAGTGGTGACTCTCAAATCTCTGTACTAGTTTGTTCCTAGTTGATTTCATTGCAAAATTTTGAAGGAATTTCAGTTGTATGGGCAGATCTGAAACTGTTGATAGATCTTGGAAAAGAAGTTTTAAATTCTTGATAAGTCTTAAACTGTTGTTTGAAATCTTTTGTTATAAAGAAATTGAAATGTAAAAGTGAATCACAGCAGTGATTGTTATATTCCTCTTGTAAAGAGGTGGTGGCTCTACAAAGTTTTGACTAGTGGTGTAAAGGATTTTCAGCCTTGCATCTACGCCAAATCAGCAGATCAAAGTTAGCACCAGCACTTAAGGTATTTTGGTTTTCATGTTTTCTTTTCATGGAAGTCAAACGTTAAAAACATGGTTGCCTCTATTCAGTGGTTTTTAGCACTAGGATAAAGAGGTAAAAATTTAATTCTCAAAATGGATTCAGATTGTAGATCTAATAATACTCTGTCAAGCTATGAAGAGGTACATGAAAATTTGTTTTATGTTGTATGGAAAGCTTCATAGTCAAGTCATTTCTTCTATCCGAAGGAATGTGGGAAGTGTAGATGACTTAGATGCAGTTCAGATTTACATGCAATTCAAGTTGGAAATCTTAGAGCTTCCCATTTCAGCAAGACCCAATGAATTATCATGGGCTTTTGTGTTTTTATTAGTCTTCATGCCTGATTCAGTACATTGGACAGCGAAAGCAAGATTTGAAAAGATTAAATACTTTGAGAGAATATTTACAGAATGTGAAGGCTATTTAGAAAAGAATGGTTATTGTATTGTTGAAATTGAAAATGTTGATAGTCATAGTGAAAGTGATGAGTCCTATGACAATATGTTTGAGAATGAAAAGAGTTATAACAGTAGTCTTGAAATATCTTCCTGCAATGAAGTTGAATATAGTAAAGCATCTAATGTCCAGATGTGGTGCAGGGAAGAGGATATACATTGTGAAAGTACTACTAATTGTTCAGATTGTATGACTAATGGTGTCATTATTATAAGTTCTTCAGATTATCTGAGAAATAATTGCAATCAACATGAAGAAGTTTGCGAAAGAAATCTGTTGAATACAAATGAGGTCTCAGCCTTGTTGCAACATGAGTTTGAAAGGTATATGTCAATGTGTGATTCAACTTCACCTTTATTAGTGCGTGCATCTTGTAAGGATGATGTAAGGTATGATGTATACCCCTATGTTTGTTCTCCTGCATATCAACATTGTTATTCTTTTGAAGACTTTCAGCATAAGCATGAAGATTTGTTTGAAGAAATGAAGACTAGTAGAGATGTATTTACTACTGTCATGAGTGATGTTAAATCAGATCTATGTTATAGAGATGATAACGAGAGGTTTTTGATGTCTTTTGATTCTGATTTAACATTTAATGAAGAAATTCCTATGATTGATGTTACTAATGATGATGAGAGATCAGTTGGTTTTTTATCTGATCCAGATGGAGTATGTGACAGTAATCTACAGTTACTTGAGATGAGATTTGATGATTCATGCGATAAAGTGAATACCGACGGTGGTACACATGAATCTATAGTTAAATCTTCTCTACAGGTTGGTGAGTCTTATGCTAGTGAGTTTGACGCATTCACAAGTATCTCTAGCAATTTATTTGATAAGAATATTGATGTCAGTAGAGTTCCTGCTGATGAGAATTTTAATGAAGATTCTTTTCATATGTCTGATGAACCTTTGTTTGAAGACTATGGTGATAATTTTTCAGTAAGTTTTAGATCTGATTCGGTATGTGATGACATGATACATGAAGTTGATTCAGATCCATTGTATTTTTTGGAGCCGGAGGCACAAGGTGAGTTGCAAGTTTTTGGTGTTTGCAATTTGGTGAATGATATAGAATATCAAGCTTTTGTGTTTTCGGTGGAAGGAATCTATGACTCAATTAGTAGTGATCAGTTTCATTTTCAGTTTGATGTAAGTTATTATGATCACGTTGATTCATATTTTCATAGTGAGCAAGGTGTAGAAAGTTTGTCTGATTTTTATATGCACTATGAAGATGATGATAGCAGTTTTGTTTTGCCTAACGAAGTAATTGAAAGTGTTGATATGATGGGTGAAACAAATAAGGATGAAAGTTTCGGTTTGCCTCAGGAAAATGTAAATGAAAATAAGGTGTATGACAGAGGTAAAGAGTTTTGAAACTTTTCGGTGGCTTGGGGCCATCTCTTGTACATAGTTAAGAGTAGTTTTCCTGTTTTCAATAAAGCTGTTCGAGAGAGTTTTGCTATTCAGTTGTGTGGTCTACTTCTCCCAGAGATCTAAATCCTTGCCATGCCCGCAAGGGGCATGCATCCCCAGACAGAGCCAGTGTTGGGACTGAAAATTGCATGCTTCATTTTTAGTCACATTTTGAAAATTTTGGAAAATCATGTCCTAAAGTGCCTTTTATGCATGTGGTCAATTGGTAGCTTGAGGCCTAGATGGTGTTTGAGTGGCTTAACACCTTTCATTTGACATATGCATATGATCCACAATGTTATTTTTCCATCCCGAATCATTCTGTGAAGTCCCATTTTGAGCTAGTGTCAAAATTTGCAATTCTACCAAGTGTCAAATAGCGATCAGAGGCCCAGTTTGCATCTAAATATCTTTTACCCAAGACTATGTCATGACTAGTCACTTTGGGGATGTTTAGTGTCCATAATAGAGAACCTATGTTTCAATTTTCAAGTCATTTGGAATCCGTTTGACTATGTTTTGCACCCCGCAAAGTTGGTCATTTATTGTTTTGTGCATTTAACTAGTTGTTCACAATTCTGGGAAGCCCTGTTCGACCAATAATATCTTTGACCCAGTTGACCCAAATGAAAAAATTATTTTTGCATTGTGTTCTAGGGGTAAGACACTTCATGTGTTCCAATTTTTAGATCATGTCGAATCCATTTGATCAGTTTGCTAACATGATCAAAAACCCTATTTGCATTGTTTTCTTATGGCTAAGGTATCTAGATTGATCCGTACCCTTGTTCAGCATGTTATAACTTTGATCCTGTGATTGGCTAGCCTGAATGGATTGTACCATTGTGTTGTGTCTTAGAAATCCTTGAAGTATGCCAGTTCTTAAGTCATGATGAATCCATTTGCATACTTTCTTATTTCCGTACATTAGCCAAAAATAACTTTTTGACACATGTGCCAGTTAAAATTTCCAAGTGCCTCTTTTCGAAAATTAGCCAAATGTGCCTTGTAATTCGTAATGAGCCCAAAATATGGAGTTATATTCTCTTCATGGCAAAGAACTTATATCCTAGTTTTCAAAATCCCAAGTGATCAATAACCCAGTTTATAATGCCAAACCCGAGCCCAGTTTATGTTTTTTAACATTGTTTGCCTGCAGAGTAATTGAAGTATGGATGTTCGGCAATTAAAATCTTTTTACTGAAAAATCATCATGGGCTAAAAATTTGCAGTATGATAGAGTGTGCAAGATTGAACACTCATGCCAATTTTTATGGCCTGCTTATTTGATTCTATTAGTTTTTAAGGCCAGCAGGTGAGCCTCCAGACACAAATCCACAATTTCCACAATTGATTAAAAGAAGTCAGGTAGAATGGAACAAAACATATTGAAAGGTTTTAGAAGAAGGCAAGTGTTGATTAAGCCTAGTATCGTTTGCTCTTTTTCACCAAATGAAAATGGAAGCCACAGGTTATCAAAGCAAGGGAGATTTTTAATTTTAATTGTTTTAGAAGTTTGCCGACATTATAAAGGAAATGAGGCATCCATATAATTATAAAAAAGGAGCCGGCCAAGAATAAATTGGCATAAGGAAAAGAAAAGCCGCTATCGTTGGGGAGAATCCATGCCAAGTAGAAGGAGCAGCCGACCACCATTTGAGAAATTCGCATCAAAGAATGGTAAAGGCTCACCACATGTTTTTTTTTTTTTACATAGTCTACTGCAACCTCTGTGAAGATGAAAATGAAAAGGGGCAGCCCGTGAATAGAAGAATAAATGCTGAAGCAAAAGCACCAAAATATAGAAAGAGCTGCCCATTTTAAAAGGAGTGGCATTGAAAGGAGCAGCCACATCGAGGTGAGCCATGGCTGAATTAAAAGGAGACATCCATAAATAAACAAAATGCAGCCAGAGGGAACAACACCCACGTTTTTTAGAAAAATGAACAAATTTGCTGCTGAAACAAAGCTCAAAGAAGCATGTATCCATGTTTTTGAAGCCCATCGCTTCCTCCAGCAACAGTATCACATTTTTTAGAAGGGGGAGCTTCATTTTAAGTGACCATATGGATAAGAAACGACCATCACTATGAAAATTCTGCTGATTCATGGCAAAAAATGACCAACAGGCAGGGATATTTACATAAAAATGAAACTCCATTGTTGAACTATCAATCACAAGGTTAGAGCTCCATGTAAGAATGAGCAACTCATGCCAAAGGAGCTGGAATAGCTCACACATATGCAACAGAAGAAATCAGCATTTACAGGATAGAGGGAAATGTAAAACGAATTATCCCACATGACTTGTACAAGGGAAGTTTTTGTTTTTTAAATACTTTTGCACTCAAACATGTAGTGTCAACAACACAAAGCCTTTTGAAAGTTGTGTGATGTGTGGTGGATTTCATGGGTCCCAGTCGGCTAGAAGGAATGAAGTAAAATTTGAAAGAAAATGCATGCCCAAATGATGATGTCAGCAGCTTATAGGCGGCCGAAAAAGTCAAAAATCCGGCAGGTCGCTATGTCGCTTGCTGAAAAATCTTGAAAAATCCAACTAGCGACATAGCGAGGTCGCCGGAAAATTCTAAAAATCCGGCAAGATTCAAAATGCAACGTGGGTCCCGCCTGGAGATAACAACCAATCAGAAAGTGACACGTGGCATTGGTCAAACCTAGAGTTGACTCAAATTTGGAAGGGCTAGGAAAAATAAAATGATTTTAAAATTTTCATTTTAAAATTATTTTGCCAAGAAACTGACATGCAGGGGACTATTTTTCAAACGAAGATTTCAAGCGTTTCTCAGAGGCTAGATATTCCTTATCATATACCGTTGGAATCGTGAGAATCCAAATTTTCCATTTCTGGAGTCGGCTTTTGCACAGGTATCAATCAGTTTGAGCTACATGAGGTTTTCTATCAGGTACCTAAAGTGCAACCATATTCATACTAGGAAGTTCAGATTTGTTTTTTTTCTCAAGATAATGACTTGGATATCAGTAGAAGGCAATGGAAATGCAGTTAGGGTCGAATTTGTTCTGATTTACTCAGTAAAAACTCATTTTCACTGGCTTTTTCATGGGGCAATCAGATATTTTGGCAAGTAAAGGGTTTTCATCATTAGGCAAGGATATTTTGCAAGTTTGTTACAGATTAATGATGAAACAAAATCAGATCAAAAGGGATGAAAGAAGAAAGAGGTTTTTCAGTTACAGAGGATTGGATTTCAAGTGGACACCTGGAAATTGCATATCGGATCCGGGAATTCATTTCTTGCTATATCTTTCTTTCTTTTTTCATTTGTAAGGGTTCCAGTCTTTGGAGAAAAACCAGTCACTACTGAGATACCAAATTTTGGATCCAATTTTGATATGTTCCTATACTATGATACCACATATTTCTTCAGAAATTTCTCTCATGTGAATAGTAGTAGAAATAAGAATACAGATAGTCTGATCTGTTAGGTAGCTTTGCATTTAAATTTCATGCATCTTATTGTAATTTGTTTCAAGGAAATGAATGATAAGGCAGCAGCAAGTCAATCTTCATTCTGATATCTTGTCTCTCATTCATGCTGTTTGTGATCTTTTGTGTTTTGTAAAAAAAGAATATGAAATTCAGTTGCAACTTATTGGTTGTATATGTTGATTTATTTTTCTTATGACTCAAAGAGTTATGTAAATGCTTGATTCCTCATCATAGGATTGCAGATTTCATGAAGGGATAAGTTGAGTATGAGGTTCAGAAGGATGTAGATGTCTAGTTCACAAAGTGGTTAGATAGATCAGGAAGTCCTGATGTATGGCACATATCAGTGATTTTCAGGGATGTGTGTTAGGTTTTTGTATGAATTGCCCAATAGATAAGGCACTGATCACTTATAGGATCACCTGTTATACTGGTGCATATTTGATGTTTTGCTGAGATCAACATCAATAATCAAATGCTTTTCCCCTTTCATGTTGAAGAGCTATAATAGAATGCCCTCACTCAGCTCATGAGATTCCTAGATTTGCATTTAGCTATTGTAGATGGATGTCATTTCATGAGTTATCAGGAGAAATAAGGGTTTTATCTGCTTCATATTAGATTTAGTGTATGCTTTGACAATTGGTACCATATAAGGAATCTATAGGTTCACCCGCCTAGGTTTTGCAGAGCCTGAAAAAGAAGAAGGGCCATGCCTTATAGTTGGCCTAGTGTCTGAATGGATGTGTGGATAATGGGAGTTAGCTACCCCTAGATGCATCTTGTTCTCATCAGGGTAATTGGAAATGGGTAACATTTTCAAACTCCAACAGTAGACATGTTGGAACAATGATGCCTAGATTTCTTGATAGTTTTGTTGGTGCTTGGTTATATGGTTTATCGAATGGGTTTCTATGAGATTTGATTAGTTGACTTGGTGTATTTATTGTACTTGGAGTGTGATCATGATATAGAGTGATCACAAAGATGTATGCAGACCTAATTAGGTCTTGGTGATTTATTCTATGTGTATTGAATCTTTGTAGTAAGATGACTTGTGGCATATTGTATTTTTTTGGGTTCTAGATGATTCTATTTGCAACAATATGACTTGTGGCTTTGCAAGTATAGAAGGACATGGGTAGAGTTGTAGGAAATTTAGTTAGGGAGATGGAGAGAAAAGATTCAAGTTTGGAATCTAGAGTTGGAATTTGTAAGAAGAGTTGTTTGCTATGACTATAGATATAAGGAGATTTCTTGGTGGCTTGTAAGCACAAGTTTAGATCTTGATGGGTTTTTCTCTAGATTATTTTTGTGTTACAAATATGAGGTAGCTTGGGTTTAGGTGTGATCTTGTAAGATCTTATAGAATTTTATTGTAATTTCTTCTATATTTGGTTGTAACCCGAAAGGTCTTACAGTCGGGGATGTTGGATATAAATATTATGATTGTATTATGAATATTGACATTGTTATGGATCTAAATCTCTATGTTAATGTTTATATTCACATTGTTGTGGGTCTAAATCTCTATGTTAATGTTTATACTATATTGTGTGGTTAATTTTTGGGGGCTAGGACATCTTCTTTGGGGATTCTCTCACCTTGTACTATGTCAAGTAGTATCAAAGTGAAGGTTGGAGCTAGTTGATCTTGTAGATTTGTTTCTTTGGGTTTGTGAAGATCTTGGAAGATGCCTCCAACAAGATTGGACCCTAGAGCATTTGATGATCTCTATAATTTTGTGGAGACTAGTATTTCAAAGAAGGTTAAAGAAGATTTTAGATCTAAAATGGAGTTGATGAAGAACGAGATCATGAGAGTTATTTCTCATGTACCTAGGAAAATGGGTACTAAAGATGGATATGAGGAAGTTTCTAGAGACTTTGAGGTTTTTTGATCTAGTGGCGAAGACAAAAATAATCACATGGAAAGACCTATGGAAGATAGGGATGCTCAATTAGAAGATTTGGATCTCAAGTGAAGTGAAAGCATAAGATGGATATTTCTAATTTCTCAGGTACTTTGAATCTTGAAGACCTAATTGATTGGATTGGTGCATTGGCTGAATACTTTGAGTTAGAGGATATTAGGGATCCTCTCAGAGTGACATTAGCATAAGCTAATCTAAAAGGACATGCTACTTTATGGTGGAAGAAATTACAAAGAGATGGAGAAGAGGAAGGTGAAATGAAGATAAATAGATGGAAGTTGATGGTTACAAAATTGAAGACTAAGTTTATTCCTATTGATTTTGAACTTGAATTGTTTAAGGAGTTGTAGAATTTAAAATAGAATGATATGTCTATGAAAGATAATACAGAGGAGTTTTATAAGTTAAGTACTCAGTCTAGATATAGAGAACCTTCTAAGAAAAGGTAGCTAAATATATTAATGGATTTAGATTCAATATTCAAGATGAGTTTGGTATGATGAAGATTGATTTGGTAAGGGTGCTTATCAATATGCTTTAAAGGAAGAAGATAAGTTGAAAAGAGGACATCAATGTAGTTCCCAAGGGAAGGAGAAGCATGATTATTTGGCGAAAGATAAACCAAGTGTAGGAGGTGAATCAAAACCTATTGAGAAAAAGAGAAGGACAAATAGAGTTGAATTTAAGGGTACTTTTTTTGTTGTGGAGAAGAAGGTCATAGATATTTTGAATGTTCCCAAAAGGTTGGGGATAGGAGAGTTGTTGTGGTAAACGATAATTTGGACTTGATCAATGAACCCGAGTAGGAAGGGGAGAATTTTTTGGCTCGGTGAGTACTTTTTGGTGAAAGGGTACTAGAACCTTGTCAAATGAGTCATTTGTTTAGGACTCATTATAATTTTTCTAGTAAAATATGTAATGTGATTGTGCATACTGGTAGCACTAATAACCTTATTGTTGAAGATATGGTTCAAAAACTTGGTTTTAAGAGAGTGAGACATCTTGTCCTTATAGGATTGGTTAGTTACAAGATGAACATGCTTTGGAAGTGAGGGAGCAATGTCTTGTTGATTTTCAGATTAGGTAGTATAAGGATCAACTATTATGTGATATTGTGAACATCATGAGTACTTATCACATATCACTTGGTAGACCTTAGTAGTATGATTGCAAGGCTATGCATGATTGTGTCAAGAATGTGTTTACAATTGAGAAAGGTGGCCATAATTTTTCATTGATTCCTTTACCAAATGAGGCACTCAGCAAAAGAAACCTGAGTTTTTGTAACTAAGTTAAAATGAAGGATTCTAAGAGGGTCAAACATTAGTGTGGAAAATAGACATATGGTACACCATATAAGAATGTGAAGAAGAAGAGAAAACAATTGATTGTTGCTAGAAGTGGTTGGTAGAAGTGGAATATAGGAAATAATGAACTAATTGAGGACTTGGAGGACATGTATGTGAAGAAACAATTTGGAGTTTGTGTACTGAATCCTAGAAGATGTTCTTCTGATTACTAAGAACATCTTTTTTCATATTGGGTGTTTGATGGAGGAGCATCCTAGGGAGTTTGCAATCTTGTATATTGGGATTACTTTGGACCTTGGAGTTGGAGAACTTAGTTGAAGAAAGGTTGGTTCTTGGTCATTATGGGTTGTTCTTGGGGTATAGTATTTCCCAAGGAACTCAATAATCAAAAGAGCTTGATGAAGCTTGAGCTCATACTTGGTTGTTGTTCTGTAATCATCTCTTGGCAGTTCTCAATAGATGCATTGGCTCAGTAATGCTTGGCTTTCTCAACGATGCTTCAGGAGCTTAGGAGGCATGTTGTCTCAGCTATGCTTGGCTTTCTTGGAAATACTTGGATTTCTTGATAGGCATGTTGGCTTAGTGATGCCTAGATTTATTAGTAGTTTTGCTAGTACTAGATCATGTGGTTTTCCAAATGGGGTTTTAGCATATTTTCTTGGTTGAGGTGCATTTGATATGCATGGAGTGTGATTGTGATGTAGAGGGATCATAGACATGTATATAGACCTATTTAGGTCTTGTTTATTTATCCTATGTGTATTTAATATTTTTTGTAAGTTGACTTGTGACATACTCTATTTCTTTGGGTTGGGTTCTCAATGCTTCTATTTGCAACAAGCTGACTTGTGGTCGTGCAAGTATAAAAGAAGGGCTTGGGTAGACTTATAAGAAATTCAATTAGAGAGATGGAGTGTAGAGATTTGAATTTAGAATCTGGCATTGGAATTTGTAAGTAGAACTAGTAGTCATGGCTTAAGAAATAAGGAGATTACTTGTTGGTCTACGAGCACAAGTTTAGATCTTGCTTGAGGTTTCTCCAAATTGTTGTTGTGTTACAGATTTGGGCTATCTTTGGTTTGGGTTGGATCTTGTGAGATCTCATAGATTGTTATTTTAATTGCTTCTATATTTGGTTGTAACCTAGAAGGCCTTACAATCGAGCATGTTAGATGTAAATATTATGATTCTATTATGAGAATTGGCATTGTTGTGGGTCTAAATCTTCATATTATTGTTTATATTCTATTGTGTGGTTAATTTATAGGACCTAGGACATCTTCTTTGGGGATTTTCTTACCTTGCACTTTGTCAATTTCTCCATCCTCCATCCCTGTATCTCTGAGAACTTTCCTAGATTTTTCACCCATAGTTAAGGTTGAAGTGTTGTCCCCACCAATAAGTGAGTGAGCACTCTCTAGTGATGAAAATGGAAACCCTAGGGAGGTTGTTTTCTCTTCTTCTTCTTCTTCTTTTTTCTATAGCAAAGCCTAACTTACAAGTATCATTGGTATGTCCTCTAGTCTTGCACTGCTAAGAGTACATGGTTTCATTCTCATAGACTAGCACACATGTGTATTTGCCAAATCTTGACTTGAGAATCACAAAGTTGGGTAGGTTTTTGTTAATATCCACATTACCAAAAAATCTCACCAAAACCAACTGAGACTTGGAAGGGGTAACTAGGTCCACAAAAATGTAATTTCCAAATGAGTCCCCTATCCATTTATAGATTTTCTCATCCCAAAATTATAGGGGGATCCCCTATAGCCTAACCCAAATCACTAACATGTGTGTTAGATCATTTGCAGGGTCAAACCTTGGCTTCCATTTGGCCAATTGAGAGGGATTTTTCCATATGTCCATGATCCCAATAGGACCAGTGAAAGGTTTTTAGCAACTATAAAATGGAACAAGAAGAGCCCACCAGGCATTATTGAAGTGGAAATGCTACCCTTTATCTTACATTATCTAGAGGTTCTTTTTTTGACCATATCAATTGGGGGTCTGAAGTTCAAAAATATCCCAACCAAAACCCAATTAAAGTCCTCCATTTTCTTGTCAACAATAGAGTTCACAAGGCTAATCTTTTTTCCTTCTTCCATTGTGGTAATATTGACTAAGACATATTCAAGAATATTTTGAGAGACCCTCACAAGCACTAATTTCTAACCATTTTTAGTGGGGGATTGTTCAGGTGCACAGATAAGCTTTGTAGTCTATGCATGTGCATCTTGCTCAATGACAATAATAGGAATCATAGATGGTGAAACCTAAGTACCCTTGATGATAAGGAGGTCATTCTATCAATTTTATTGAGCATAATTATTCAAGTTTTGTTACTTTTTATTATATATATCATGAATCCAACAAATTTGTGAAGTAATTGATAAAATAAAGTCTATGTGTGAAGCTTTCATTACCTTTGAATCAAGGGGTATTATTATTGTACCTGATAGACCATCATACATTATTATGAACCTTAAAGGTAATTTTCTCTTGAGGAATGATCATTGATAGTATTCATGGTGAATTTTTTTACTTAATAGAATAACTATACATAATAATTTCATCATGGTATATATGATTTTTTGATTAAGGTGCATGATGGTTTAACTTGTCTTGTTATTGGTTCCATCACTCTCTTCATTGAAGCTTGTTATTAGTTCTTATATCTTAATTTTATCATTTTCCCTACCTTAAACCTATACTGTGTGAAATTATTATATCCTTGGCTTAAAAAATATGAAAGTCTTATCCCTTCCACCCTTGATTTTTTTTTTAATGTTTCCCCACTATGATCAAGTTACAATAATCAACCATAGGCTTTTTAAACCCTTAAGAAATCATGGAAATCTTACACTTCATTACTTTTGGCCTAGAAAAGTCCAAAGTTTAAGACCTTGTGACAATATTAGCTTCTTAGCATATCAAACATTCAAATCCAATAAGATATTTTATTTTTCCTTACGAAGACCTTTAACTTATATATCATCCATGGATATGGATATAATTGTCCCACCTCCACATCCTAGACTTGGAATTTTTCTTGGCTCTATTATATCTCTCATTTATGCCTAAAATAATCTGTAGAAAATTATCCAACACCCTACATCTCTCAACCTAGTGTGTTTTTTTTTCTCCTATTATTCCTAGAGGGAAGGAAGAAAATGAATTAATGTTGTGTGAAACCAAACCTTCATCTATGAAAACTTTTGAGTTGTAATAAAAAAATTTCAATACAAGAGATTATCAATGAAGACATGATGATAAGGCTCATGAACTTTCTTTCCAAATTTTTTCCTTTCCCAATCCATCAAATGTTATCTTGGCTCCCTTTTCCACACCCTCACCTAAACCTATGGAGGAGTCTCATCTTGACCCTCCTTGTTAAATATTGAAATTTTCTATGCATGATTTTTATTATTTATCTTTATCATATGTAAGATTTCATGTTGTGATTAATTTACATATTCATGTTGGTAATAATACTAATAATTATTATTTTGATGATATGTGTGAATTTCTTCATATTAATCATGAGTTATCTTCAAACTTCTCAAAATCTTTGAACATAGCTCTAAGCGACACACATATTGATTCAAATTTAGAGAAAGGTCCTTGCTTTCCACTTGTGATATCTCTATCTACTAATATTATTGGTGCTCCTATATCATCTTGTCAGCATTCTCAAAAGGGAGTTTAGCAAGATTGGGAGATGGGTGATTTTCTAAACTAGCTCACTTGTGTAGTAGATTATTTTGTTTTTTTCCTTGTATGTAATGTGTTCCTCATCACATGATTATTTTCATGTCCTTGTAATTTTTAAGATCTCTTTTAGTGATCCTTTTTCCTAAAAGACAACAAAGGGAGCAACCTTGTTGTAATATTTCTCTATTTATTTCATCATTATTTTATATTTTGTATACATATTATGTTGTAAATGTGTGTTTGTGTTGTCTAGTTTGGTATGATACAAAGAATTGAGATATCTTCTCTTTTTTGTTCTTCCATGTTGATCCAAAATTAGATTTTTTGTTCTTCTTATGTTTATTTCTTCCATTGTACTTTTAGTTTCACTATCTTTAAGGAATGGGGTTGATTCATACTTTCATACTTGATATACATGATTAGCAGATGTACATATTTTTGGACTAATCATCATTTTCCTCCTTCAAATTTGGGACATAAACTAGCCACCTCCTATAGATTTTTTTTTCTCTAATGTTTTTGTTAGATTTTAGCAAGTTGATCTTTTGGCACAATGAAAAACAAGTTACAAAAAATGGTATTAGGGCTAGTTCAAGGGTTTGGATCCCCTCAAATACACTAAGGGAAGGATTTTTGGAGTAATAACTAATATCCCCCTTTGGATTCATGCCATGGACTAACCACTTCTTGTAGATCCATTTACCTCAAATTTTTGTTTTGGGTGTTAATAAGTAAATATTTTGGTGCAATGACAAACATGTTTCAACACATAATAACCCTAGATAGTGAATCCATTATGCGATGTTCTTTTATTTGTATTGTCCCTTTAGTTTTTCTATGTATAAGGGAATTTGACTATTGTAGTGTCCTTTCCTTTTGTACTTGTGTTTTAGCAAGGTAAACAGAATCCATTTAACATGGGGGAATACACTCTAGTCAATGTTTACACTTTGTGCATACAATATAATGTTTTGTGTGTACACTTTGATGAAATGCCATATTTTTTTAGAAATTGAGTTTTCATATTACTTTGAAGTTGAGGCTTGACTTTGTAATTTATTTATTCCATGAAGCTACTATTGGAGCATGCATATATGTTACCCATACACATATCTTTTTGCAATGTACACTTTTTCTATTGTTACATTTCATAATTTTGTATATGCTTATGCATAATTGAGCATATGTATACTTAGCTTAAGTTCACCTAGTTGAGATTTACTTGAGCCTAATTTAGCCTACTTTGGTCTAGTTGGGCTCTAGTTTGATTTTCTATCTTTAGTTATCTTTTATTTGTATTTTGGGCCATATTTTTCTATAAAACTAATTTATCTATGAATTTGAATTTATGTCATTCAATGCTATATCTTAATCTCAATTTATTTTTAACAATATAAACATAATTCTCAACTTGTGTTGAGAAAATTGTTCTTGTTTGATTTAGGTCAGTTGCAAGTGGTGTTCTTGCAAAGGATTCTTACCTTGTGGGTTCTAATCATCATCAACTTGTACATGAAACCAAAACTCAGTCTTTTCTCCTAAATGACATTAGAGATCTTAAATATATACATGCACTTTTTAAATATTTTTTCCAAGGTACATTTTATTGATATTCTTGTGCTCTATATCTAGTCAATTACTTGTAGATTTTGGTACCTAGGATGGATCTATTTATTTGATTTGATTTGTATAGAGAGTGGTTTTTTGGGTTTAATTGTTTCATTTGAGGAGGTATTATAATTTTGTATGGTCATCCTTATATAAATAGACTACAGAAGGATAATTACGAGTCTTTATAATATATTAGGTAGCTAGATTTCTAGCTCTTTTGTATGGACTCGTCCCTCAACTAGACTTAGAGAGGGTATGTATTCTCTAATTATTTTCTAGCTATAGTTAGTGATTCTATATTTTTCCTTAACCACTTCAGGAACAGACTGCAAGAAAAAAAATTAAAAATTAAAATATATATATATATATATATATATATATATATATATATATATATATATATATATATATATATTTGTGTGTCTATATGTATATGTTTATGTATGTATGTATACACACACACACACACATATATATATATATACATATATATATATATATATATATATATATATATATATATATATATATATATATATATATATATATATATATATATATGTATGTATGTATGTATGTATATGTGTATATATATAGTGATTCTATATTTTTCCTTAACCACTTTAGGAACAGACTGTAGGAACAAACTTCTCTTCTTCTACTATTTATATATACATAGATATATAATATATATGTATGTAGATACATATGTATGTACATACATATACATATAAATATATATATATATATATATGTACATATGTATGTATACATATATGTGTGTGTATTTGTATATATATACATAAACATATGTATATATATGTATACATATTTATGTATATATGTGTGTGTATATGTATATGTGTTTGTATATATATATATATATATTTATAAGTATACATATATATGTATATAAGTGTATATATGTATAGATGTATATATATATGTATAAATATACATGTATATATATATATGTATAAATATACATGTATACATATATGCATACACACACATATATATGTATATATGTGTATATATAGATATATATGCATATGTATGTATATATATGTGTGTATATATAGATATGTATGTGTATATATGTGTGTATGTGTGTTTGTATATGTGTGTGTATATATGTATATATACTTATAGATATGATGTTCGGGGACATCCCCCAAATCCCTTGATACATTCTTCTCATTCATTAGTTTGTTACCTCTTATACTATTTAGGAGGTCCTAGCATACTTCCCATCATATGCCTATATCTATAGAAGGAAGAACTTAATTATAGACATGATCTTGAGGGAGCCTAACCCCTTGATACATCCTAATTTGTTATGAAGGGACTATTAGAAAGATAAAGTGGGAGTCAATAGCCTATACATTCAATACTTCCAAGCATGAGACATAGCCAAAGCCAAGGATATCCATAAGGGAGAAAGAGATAAGGTTGTGTGCATTAGAGGAGTCAAGTGCTATTTCTTTCTATAAAAGTAATTCATCCACATATTGTAAGTCATGTCATTCAATCTCATTTTGTAATCCCAATTTATTTTTTGCAATCATTACATAATTCTTAGGTTTTGTTGAAAAAAAAATTATTGTTTGATTTATCTTTGGGAAAGGTAGTGTTATTGTAGAGGATTCTTGGCTTGTGGGTTGAAATTTCCATCAACTTCTATAGATACACTCATTTTGTCTAGTTTTCCTTTTTCTCAACAACTCCTCATCTGAAATGGTTGAGTCCTAGTTGAACTCTAACTTATCCTAAAGATATGCATGATTCCAATTTGGACTCTACTTTTGTAGAGGATGTTGTCGAGTTCCATTAGGACTCTACTTGCTCTAGGTTGAGAAACTTCTCTCAACCTTATCCATGATTTCTATCATCTCTTGCCTATATAAAAAATCTATCTTGTATGTATATTACATATTAGAGAATTCATTCATATTGTGTATTGTATTCTCCATATTGGAGATATATTGGAATACTTGGATATTTCATATTCGAGACTTTTCTTGATGTTGAGCATTCACATCAAGCTTCTCTAAGTAATGGTATTTTGTTTATTTTATTTACAGTTGTGATCTAACTCTTTCAATTTAATTCTATTTTTATATATGTTTTAAAATATTCTAACATGATATTAGAGCATGTTTTGAAAGATTAGATTCGATAGTCTTTATTTTGCATATATGTGTTTTTTTCTTGATCTGGATGATTGTGACACCTTGAAGGATCTTAAGAGCATTTCTAATATTACCATTAAGTTCATAAGGCTCAAGAAATTTAAGATTGTCTATTGTTTTATCCTTTTAAGAGATCATTTTCATAAGTTACAAATAGGGATTTGTAGCTCAGATCAATAGAACATCATAGAAACATAAGATTTTTAGGCCAATAGGGTCTACCAACAAGGTCCACCTCTAGTGGGCATCTACCAATGGGAACCAAGTGGGCCCAATAGGGGCAACCTTCCAATGGGGTCCATCTCTAGTAGCCACCACCTGCACTAACCTCAACTGGTCCACCACACCAGTGCCAACACTGTCCATCTCTGTTACTAGTGTGCCACTCCCTTGTGCCATCTCCTACACATTTATCGATGAGGAAAAAGTATTACCTATATTTTGATTGGAAGTTTCTAGGTCTAGTTGTGCACCATGTCCTTAGGTTTGTAAAGAAGACTTATGGTATTGTTTTTTAGTTAGTGGAAATAAACCACTAAGACTTTTGCTTCGTGATCTTTTTGTTTATAAGTTTGGGATGGTTTAAGACTATGGTTGAATAGTTTATATTAATGTTATGGAATATACTTACACAAAATACTCTATTAATATGTTTTGATTGACATTTAATCTTTTGGTAAATGAATATGTTTTGCATTCCATGTGTGGATATTTCTTCCTATTTTATGTTAAGTAATTATGATGCATGATAACACTTGGAAATAATGTTCTAAGTAAGGCACCTAAATTAGTTGAGAGAAGACTTGGTCCTACAATAGAAGGAGATGTCTTAACAATCATTCTACAACCAAATGATGTGAAAACCAAAAGAGATGAGTTCTTAAGTTTGAGAAAATTCAAGAAGTAGTGAAAGCTAGATTTGTCAGAATTTTCCTTAAGGAAAAATCACTCAAGACCAAGAAGCACAATAACTAGCACAAAATAGACCAATAGAGTATGACCAAAACAACAATATGATGTTATAATACACTAGGAGTTCCTGAATATAAAGGCCTCTAGGATGCTTCTAGAATGTCTAGGAGTTACCAAATTGATAAGCCTCACAACTAAGCACATGTCCACCAAGAGTGGGTTATCCTCCATTTAGCACAATAGTTAGTGTGATGATGAGAGGATACACCTACAAAGGTGTTTCACATAAAATTATTTTGTAAACACCATGTGCTAAAATAGAGTTTCTTATTCCTATGTTTTCAACATGACAACTCATATGAGTACACAAACGCCTAGGTGTCTAATCTAATAAATAAAAAAATAATGTATTTATCCTAAGTAAACTTAAGTAAAGTGTAAATAATCACTATTTACACTAACACCCCCCTTAAGTACAACTTAGGGGAATGCACTTAAGCTCACAAAAGCTATGATGAAATGCATAATGGGTCTCAAATACTAGACCATGTTAGGTACCCAAGTACAAATGCAATGAAATCTCTCTGTAAATGGAGAAAGAGGGAAAACCTCATGGGAAAAACCCTACCCAAAAAAGAGAGATATGTACAATATAGAAGAAAATTATCATGTGACCCCCCCTAGTGAAAAATCCTTCACCCCCAAGAAATCTCACAAATGAATATACTTGACTTATGTGAAGGGCTTGGTGAAGATGTTGACTACCTACTGATCTATAGGACAACACTGCAATATGATGACCTACTCATGGATCAGGTCTCTGATGTAGTCCATATGAACTTCAATATGTTTGGTGCATTGATGTTGCACTAGATGTTTCGAGATCTCAATAGTACTCTAGTTATCACAATGGATGACTATGGGTCTACGTAGATCAAATCTAAACTCCTTTAGAATCTATTATAGCCAAATAGCCTCTATTGTAGCATTCACAGCTCCTTGATACTCAACCTTAGTCAAAAAGAGAGAAATGGTGTTCTTTTTACTTTACCAAAAAATGGGGCTAGAACCAAGATGAAATAGATATCTTAAAGTAGACTTGCGAGAATTGAGGTCCCCTGCATAGCCTGAGTTTGTATATCCCACTAACTGAAGTCATGTACTAGATACATAATGTATCCCATGTTTTTGTGTACCCTAGATATACTTCAAGTTTTATTTGGCTACCTTCCAATGAAGTTCATGTGGCTCTTACATGAAGCAAGAAACCATGCCAACTACAAATGAGATGTTAGGGTGTGTATGTGCCAAGTAGATAAGGCTTCCAACCAACTATCTATAAAAAGTTGCATCAACAAGTGGATTGGAACACTTTGTTTCTAACTTAATATCTAAAAGGAATGCGGTAGATGTAGCCTTGCAGTCATTCATGTAAAATTGAGCAAGTAGATCAAGAGCATACTTGGGTTGTGATAAGGTGATCCTTGATGAAGACTAATGTATCTCAATACCAAGGAAATAGTGTAGTAGACCCAAGTCTGTCATGAAAAACCTTTCCTAAAAAGTAGCCTTGACACTACCAATAATTGATGATGTGCTCCCTGTAATGATCAAGTCATCAACATAAAGCACAAGAAGCAAATGTGAATCAGCCCTTTGAAGAATGTAGGCATTCATATTGGAATGACATCTAGTGAACCCTACTGAGAGAAGAAAAGAATCCATCTTAGGATACCAAGCTTTTGGAGCTTGTTTAAGTCCATAGATAGATTTCTCAATTAGCAAACCAAGGTAGCATCTTGTATGAACTCCTTATGGCTGGTCCATATATATCTCCTCATGAAGATCCCCATTCAAAAATGAGCTTTTCACATCCATCTAATGAACAACCCATCTCTGATTTGTTGGTATAGCTAGTGTCAAATGAATGGAATTCATTTTTGCCATGAATGCAAAATTCTTAGAGTAATCAATGCCAGGTACCTGAGAGAAACCTTTCGCAACAAGTCAAGCCTTATGTTTATCAACACTGTCATCCACTACAAATTTGGTCTAATAGATCCACTTACACTGAACCCATTTTCTTCCCTTGGGAAGAGATACTAAGTCCCTTGTATCATTTCTCATAAGAGAATTATATTATTCCTCCATTTCTCTATCACATTCTAGAATACCTGATGCTTCTTAAATGATTGTGGATCTGAAGCAACTACAATATAAGCATGTGGAAGTCAGTTGTGTTGTGATCTTGTCCTTCTGTTATCTGAAGGATTCCTTGCCAATGGTCCTATGACATCCAATGTCTACTTAGCCCATCTAGGTCTAGTGGAAGAAGATTTAGTAGGAGTATCCTCAACCTCAACTAGCTGATACTTTTGTGTTGGTCAGGGACATCTTCCAAGTCACTGTTATCACTATCACTATCTTCAATGAAGGAGGAAGAAAGAGAAGTTAAAGAAGTAAAGCTTGGACAACTTTCTTCAAAATGAACACTCCTCTCTTAGAATATATCATGTGTCTCTAGATCCATCAACTTGTAGGCTTTATGTGAGTCCACATATCCAACAAAGATGTATGGTTTGCTTTGAGCTTCTAATGCCTTGCATTTCTATGGAGGTATATTTTGTGCCCATGCTGGACAACTAAAGACTCTGAAGTGCTTAATTGTAGGTTTTCGACCAGTCCATGCTTCAAAAGGGGTTACACCATCCAAATTTTTATGAGGACTTCTATTTTGTATATAGTTAGGACAATTCATTGCTTCTACCCAAAAGATTTGATCAAGAGACTTCTTTAGTAGCATGCAAGTGGTCATCTCTTTGAGAGTTCTATTTTTCCTTTCATCAATACTATTTTTTTGTGGCATATATGGTAGTTAATACTAAAGTTAAATTCCCTCTTGAGTGCAAAATTATATTATTCTTGTGTGTCATGTCCCCTTTTCAAATAATTAAAAAATAATAATATTTTCTAATGCAGGCAGACCCAAAAAGGTGAAGTTTCGGAAAAAGGGGATAATCTTTGGAAGCGAATGGACTAATAAATAAAAATTATTATTAAAATATGTTTTATTAACCCCTCTTGGACGTGAGTTAGGGTTATGCCCTCTTTTAAGGGGTTTGGAGGCATTCTAGGCTCATTCCAGAACTTGATGTTTGCTCATTTCTTTGTTATTCTTCAGAGGCTGCCAAACCTGTGGAGAAGGAGACCCAAGAACGGGAATTTGTAGGGTTTCCAAGGAGACCCAAGAATGGGAGTTTGTAGGTTTATAGGAAGGCTAAGGATGGGAGTTTGAAGCCATTCCATGTGCATGCTCATGTAGAGTTTTCCTTTGTGCTGAACAGTGCAGATTTGTGGATTTTCGGGTGTATATTTTGTAAGAGTTTAGTGTTTCCAGTTGAGTATTTCATATCAGTTTGGGTTTCTACTGTATATCAGACTTTTAAATATTAAAATAGAGCTGAATATATGTATTTGGATATGATTATACTTCTGTGATAGATTATTAAATTTTTGTGGTGATTCCGGGCTATTTTGTGCTATTTTCGGGAGCCCGATGAGCATTGTTTTTGTCATCCATTTGGGAGCTATTGTGTGCATGTTATATATATCTAGAAATATCATTTTATAGGCTTTTATTCTGCTCAAATTTCTGTAAAAAAAATTACCACTTCAGATTTATTAATAATAGGTGAAGCTATGAAGGTTTTGGCACTTTTTTCGGCATACCCGATTTGGGGTTTCTTGAGAAATTTGGTGGATCTTTGTGATATTGGTTGTTTGATTTTGAAAATATGATTAGAGGCATGAAATATTAAAAAAAAAATCAGAAAAGGGACATTTCAGTGGTATTAGAGCCATGATCTTACCAGCCTAAGGGTTTGTAGAAGTTTGCATGTCAGTTTTGACAACTACCCAGATCTTGCATGTCATAATTTATGGTTGCATATTGCTTCTAATCAATTGCATGTCAAAATCTATGGTTGCATGCTACTTCTAATCATTTGCATGTCAGTTCTTAGTGAATTTGGTGGTTGCATGTTGCTTCTAATCAGCTGCATGTCAAAATCTATGGTTGCATGCTACTTCTAATCAATTGCATGTTAGTTCTTAGTGTTTGAAGAAGTTATAACCTATTGGGGTTACGCTCTACTTTATCCAAAATGGACAGGTATAGTACAGAGTCTCAGAGGACACGATCTTGGACAATTGATATCTAGAGTCAGAATAGTAGAAAGGATGGTTATTTAGACATTCAAGATAGACTTAAGAAAATAAGCCATGACATGTCTGAACAGTTGGTTGAGCACCACCATATAATGAATGACATGTTGTCCGACCTAGCTAAGGTGGATAAGTTGACTGGATTTCTATTTGGCAGATTTTCTCATAGGGCAGATGACACAATTACCAATAACTTGCATGAAGATTTTGAGAAACTAGCTTATAGCCAGGCAAAGGTCTCAGATTCTACTCAGCCCCGGAGGTAGTGGGTTTAGATGATAATTATGAGGATGTTGTTGTGCATGATGGTGAGATACCTGGTAGAGATGAGCAAACATTGAGCATTCATGACTTTGCTGAGAAAGAGTACCAGGCACAGTTAGATGCTTCATCACATGAGGTTGAGGCAGGTAGTACTCCACATGATTTTTCCAACCAGCTGAAGGTGAACAAAGATAGTATTGTGACTTCATTATCTCATCATGATAGTATGCGGGATATGATAGAGGATCACATTCAAATGATTCAGTTATAGGGTAGACATAAGGGAGTTTAGGCAAAGTCTCCTTGTGTTGACTTACAAGCGATTAGGGAAGGAATGGGAACGATGAAGTTGAGTTATTTACATCTTCTATCAGGTCGTGACCATCTTCTTAGCCTTGTCAGAGACTATTTAGATGCCTTGAGGAGGAAGGAGGAGGAAGCTGACAGGCTTTCTCATGAGCTTGAGGAAACTCAAGCTTCTTTGGTGAATACTCCATTGGCATTACAAGACTGGGAGAGACATGTGGATAAGCATGGCATGGAATTGAGTTTAGTTTCATCTTGCACTCCTAATACTCAGCTTTCTGCGAATGGTAGATCATATGTGGACATTGATAATGTTGCGAGTTAATCTTGCATTCACATCTAGAATATAGGGATAATGTCAGATAGGTATGTGGAATTAGTTGGTATTGGTCATATTACTCAGGTGAGGATTTTGCTTGAGTTACCAGCTAATTATAGTTTATGGATATGGACTCGAGATTGTTATATTGGCATTTGAGATTTAGTTGATTGCAAATCTTTAACACTTTTTGGTAGCAGTGATTGTTTGGGTGCTATCATGGATTTGATTAGCATATTGCATAGTGTTGTCTTTTGTTGTGCCAGGAGCTTATCCAATGTTGTTATTAGTTTTTATACATCGGTGTTGGGCTTTTTTCATATATCTAGTCGATCATACTTGTTGGGATGTGTTGATGATATTTCATATTTGACAGTGTGTACAGATGAGTCCCAAGATCATATTGGCATTGATGACATCCAAGAGGATGTAGTGGGAAGTTTTGAAGACTTAGTTTCCTTGGGTACAGAGGAGTTGGACAGCAGTGCTAATGTTTTTGATACTCTGTATGTTGATATGAGCTTTAGATTTGATTCACAGGATATGGATCATAATACTCTAGAGACTAGTGACTTTGAGGATACTCCTTTCGACAGTGCATCAGAGGAGCTTTGTAGGAGACAGTCAAGCCAGTGCCATCATGTGTCTAATCAGTTGAGAGTTAGTGACCAAGACATTGCTATCACTTGCCAGCATTTTGATGCTGCTCATCAGTTGTTAGCAGTTTATGGATGGGGTTCTCCTACTAGTGATGAGCAGGAAGGCAGTTATCTTTCCTTGACAGAGATCCACTCTTTATGGGAGGCTATTCAGATTTTGAGATAGAATTATATGCAGTTGGTAGCCAACAGATATTATCTTATGGAGTGGGGCAGTACAGCATATGATGCATTGTTGGCCAAGGAAGATGAGGTGAGTGAGCTTTCTAAGTAGCTTGAGGTGACTTCTAAGATTCTTGAGAGTACACAGTTGGCTTTCAAGGAGTCACAGTTTCATTTGGCTAAGGTGACCATGGAGTTAGAGTGACTACAATCTTTACCTGATTCTATACAGTCACAAGCTGTGGTGTTTGGTGATCGGAGGATGTCCATGGCCGAGATTGTCAGAGATAGTGGAGATGGGGATGCATCCATCCTTGATACTAACATTGGCATATCAGGTTCATTCCCACTAGATTCAGGTTCAGTTGAGTTGGGTGTTGTAGCAGATTTTTGTATGCCTGACAGGGTGGTGGGCTCTAGTAATGATGGCAGGGAGACTAGAGATGTATCAAAGTTCATGTGTGATGTTGGTGAGTCGGCAGTTGGCATGGTTCCTGCTAGTAATACTACTCCCTTGGTGATATCTTCGGAGGTAGTAGTTAGTTCCAACATGGTTAATGATCAATTGCAGTTAGTTTCATTTGGATTACAGTCTGAGCCACTGACTGAGATTGGTGCATTCTATCAGCATTACACTATGAGGTACACTCATCAATTTACCTTTGATGACCATGTTGATGAGATGATGATACAAAGATGTACTTTGGTTCCTAGTGCTTGTCATCAGTTATGGGATAGTTTGACACCTCAGGATGAGGGTTGTGATGGGCATGACATTGTGATAGGTTCTACAGTTGATAGCTTGATAATACATGACTTAGAGCAGGAGTTTCAGAGTGATGCTTTAGCGAGTGTTGTTATTGATTCTACTCCTTTGGCTATGACATCTCCTGACTTAGCTGGTGATCAGTCATAGTGGGTTGTATCACTTGTTCATGGTGAGTTGTTGACTGAGGTTGGTTTTTTTTATCAACATTATATTGCAAGGTATGTACATTAGTTAGCATTTGATCCTTGTGTTGAGGAGTTGATGGTAGGAAAATTTGGTTTGGGTTCCAATTCTTGCTATTTATCTTGTGATGGCTTTTCACCATCAGGGGTGCATGGTAGTTATGGTTATGAGATAGTGGTCGGTGATCTATAGAGTTGTGTTAACTACGGGCATTGTATAGTGTGTGGATTCTCCATACTTGGTATAGTTTCATTCGGGAGCATTCACCATTGTTGCAGATTTGGATTGTACATTCTGTATAGGCCAGTGGAATGCATTGATGGTATTTACTGTGTTGGTAGTCTACTTTACTTGGGTTTTGATGTTCTAAGAGTTTGTGTCTCATGGGTTTTTGACTGTGGAAGTTGTGATTTTGGTGTTTGGTGGAGCTATAATTGTCAGATTGATTATGGATTCCTCTTGGTCATATTGCAGGAGCCTGTGTTAATTGGTAGTAGTATAGTTCATGACTACATTTGGGATCCAGGTGGATTGATTGGTTTATTGTTCAGCCATTTCTTGAGGACAAGCAATTTTTGGGAGGGGAGGAATTGTCATGTCCCCTTTTCAAATAATTAAAAAATAATAATCTTTGCTAAGGCAGCCAAGCCCAAAAAGGTGAAGTTTCAAAAAAAGGGGATAATCTTTGGAAGCTAATGGACTAATAAATGACAATTATTATTAAAATATGTTTCATTAACCCCTCTTGGACATGAGTTATGATTATGCCCTCTTTTAAGGGGATTGGAGGCATTTTGGGTTCATTCCATAACTTGATTTTTGCTCATTTCTTTGTTATTCTTTAGAGGCTGCCAAACCTATGGAGAAGGAGACCCAAGAACAGGAGTTTGTAGGTTTCCAGGGAGACCCAAGAATGGGAGTTTGTAGGTTTCTAGGAAGGCTAAGTATGGGAGTTTGAAGCCATTCCATGTGCATGCTCATATAGAGTTTGCCTTTGTGCTGAACAGTGCAGATTTGTGGGTTTTCAGGTGTGTTTTTTGGTATAAGTTTGGTGTTTTTAGTTGAGTATTTCATAATATTTTGGGTTGCTACTATATTTTAGACTTTAAGATGTTAAAATAGAGCTAAATATATGTATTGGGATGTGATTAAACTTCTGAGATAGATTATTAGTGTTTTTGTGGTGTTTTCGAGCATTTTTGTGTTAATTTCGGGAGCCCGATGAGCATAGTTTTTGTCCTACATTTGTGAGCTGTTGTGTAAAGGATATACAGATCTAGAAATGTCATTTTGTAGTCTGTTATGATGCTGAAATTTCTGTAAAAATTTCTATTTTCAGATTTATTAATAATTTGTGAAGTTTTTTGGCACTATTTCGGACATACTCGATTTGGGGTTTCTTGAGAAAATTGGTGGATCTTTTTAATATTGGTTATTTGGTTTTAAAAATCTGATTTGAGACTTGAAATATCATGTAAAATTAGAAAATTGACATTTCATTGTGCTCGCATAGTTCCCCCATTATCTATTTGAAGAACTTTGATAACTTTCCTTGATTGCTTTTCCACTTGAGCCTTGAAGCTAAGAATTTTTTTAAATACTTCACTCTTATGAACTAGGAAGAAAACCTAAGTAAAGTGAGAATGGTCATCTATGAAGGTGAGGGCATAGTGAGACATGCCAAATGATGGCACTAGAAATGGTCTTGCCACATTATTATGAACCAATTCAAGAACACATTGTGCTCTCCAAGACTTACCCTTTTCATACAATTTTTTTGGATGTTTTCCAAGTGAACAACCTAAACAAACACATTTTGAGAACTGGACTTGAGGTAGACCATTAACCATTTTCTTTCTACTAAGCTGCTGAAGATATCTATAGTTGAGATGTCCAAATCTCTCATGCCACAATTTGCTTTCTGCATTTGAATGTAATAACAAGGCTTGTGCATTTGATTTTGGCACAAAGGAGGAGAAAGTGTAAATCATTGAATCTTGATTGGGTTTACCTATTGTGATCATTGAATCATCCTTGATGCTTTTCACTACCACTGAATCTAGAAGAAATTCACTTTATATCCACCTCCATAGTGAGTCATTTGGTAGATTGAAAGAAGGTTGTAGGTAAGATTAGGAACTTATAGAACATCCTTGAACACTCCATTGTTCATCTCAACTTCACCCTTACCGTCAACTTCCACCTTAGTATCATCACCTACAAAGATGTGTGGTACCTGTGAATGTGTCATGGAAGAAAAATCTCACTTTAACACACCCATATGATGTGTGGCACCTAAATCAATGATCCATTCTCCCTGACTAATGGTGTTTATGAGTAAAGCATACCCTTTGCCCTTAGAATCTAAAGATGAATATCATTTCTCCTTATAACCATTAGGTAGTGGAACATTGTGTTTCTTCATGATGTTCTTCAACTCATAAATCTATTTATGATAACACTGATGTTCATCATGAACCATCTTCTTACAATAGGCACACTTTTTCTTTTCTTGACTAGTGTCCCCCTTCTTGTTTGTATTTGAGGAAGACTTGCCTTGTTGATTTGATGTTGGTGCTATCTTTTCTATATCCTCTTTTTTGGTATTCTTCCTCTTCTTCATTTTTCCCTTTCTTTTATTTTAACTTTGACTAGTTAAATTTTGAGAACCCTCATTATTAGCTACCAATGCCTTAGACTTTAAAGATTTAAGAATTCCCATTGTAACTTAGTTTGTTCATCCTCTAACAGTTGAGCATAATCATCAAAAGTGATTTTCTTGTAGGAAGCTCCTAAGGTAGTCTTTATGGTGTTGAAAGAAGAGACAAATGTGGAGTACTCACATGGTAGCTTATTATGAATGAGATAGATCAACTGAGGCACACTGCAAGTTTTGGCATTGAGCAAGATCATTGTGCCAAATCCAAACATAGTGTAATCTCTCAAAAATGAGATAGGTTATTTTAGGCCTTGACATGACCATCCTGTAGCATTTGATGTTTCATCAATAGCCCTCATGAGCTCTGAGTTGCAACCCTCAAAAAATTAACCTCGAAATGCACTTAGAGCACCTTGGAGACTCTTTGATACGAGGTGGCCGCAAACCATGAAGGCACTCTATGGCTGGAAAAAGGGTATCACTAGGGTTATTATTGAGTAAAACCATTATTTTTTACCTCTCAAGTTTTTGGCATTGGGCACAGTGCATGTTTGGTGTTAGTATGTATTAAAATCATCACTTTTAAGGTCCCTCAACATAAATTGCATTAAGTAGAATCATCTTTTTTTCTTAAATTAAATCAACAAGTTTACATTTACAATATCTCAAGTGTTTCATCATTATTACATAAATACACAACTACCAAAAATCATAGTGTCAAAAATAGAATAGATTTTTCTTCATTTTGCTCCTTATTTAGTTTTTTATCTTCATGCATGGCTACTCTTCATGATGTACCTACATTCCAATATTATAAAAAATATTAGTAACTTATTGTATTAAACAAGATAATCATCAGTTCACTGAATCATTATGAAGAAAATAACATAAGAAGTAAATATAACTAGTCAAGTGTTCCAATAGGGTTCTCTCTCTATTTTAGGGTCTCCAATAGGGCTTTATGATCAACATTAGTAATAGTAAAAATGTTCTCTTACTTTTGGTCTTCCTTGATGCTTCAACAACTTCACATTTTTTTCTATAATAAGATGTGAATATATGAGAATTTTTCTATGCTTCTAATAGTCTTTGAATGTAGAAATTCCATTCCTTCTAAGCATGTATGTCCACAGCCATGTTTCAACAATAAACACTAAACCAATAGGATATGTGAATCCATCATCATCTATGATCAGTTGTGCAAGATTTTCTTTACCTCTTACACAATGTGCTAACCAATAATTTGATTTCTCATCATTCCCCTATGGTGCAACCAATGCAAAGACATGTCCTGGCTGAAGAAGATCTGATAGATGATTATGCTCAAGTGAACTTTCCATGTCATCATTTTTGATAGAGGGTATGATATAAAATGGAGTAAGATAATGTGGAGCCCATGTATCCACCCACTCACTTGACTCACAATGATCCCAATCACACTGAAAATAACTAAGACAAAAGCAAGAGTAGTTTTCATGTCCAAATGGTCCATGTATTAGAATTAGAGCTCTAGAATTAATGCATTTTTCATGAGTCTCTCACTGTAGCACAATCTAATCTATAACCTATGGACCCTTCCTCAACCATCCAAAATAACTTACCTACTACTGAATCAAGATTCCCCTCTTGTGATAATGTTGAACTAAACCAATCAATAATGCTATGAGCATCAAGAAGCTCTGCTCCTAAAATCTTCAATTACTCCTTAACTAGAGCTCTCTTCATACATGCCCCTACTCCATCACGTTCCCCTTTCCTATGGACGAACTCAAAAAACTCCAAATATGAGGCACCCCCCTCTCTATGTGCATCCTACACAACTAATAAAATATGAGAGCATTCTTGAATTGACCTATATTATTATCTGACCAAATGATATGTCTATCCACAAAAATGTCATGTGCATGTAAGAAATCAAAATAATTCTCAAAATAATGTTGCATAAACTCATAAGAGTGATATCTATCATCACTCATAAAAATGGTACTCTCTAATAATCTTTTGATTATCTTCTGCACTATTAGGGGCATGCCTATATATTATATGGACAAAAGTAGCAATCTAAATAGAGTTGTAATACTAAGATCATGTCCCATTTTGAGGCTACAATATGTAGTTCTCAGCAAAGTCAACAACTGATATAATAGTGCCAATGAGAAAAGTCTCCTTACACATTCTAAATTATTGATCCAATGACTAAGACTTGTGACTATATCTTGCATACTTGTAGAAAGATTTGTCTTGAAATCTAAAATAAAACTAGCCACACTAGTTTCTTTTACAACCAATTCATATCTAGAGCCCTCACCTTGACTCTTTGATGTGTATTTCACTATTTCATATACTATTTTTTTTCACTATTGTCTTCCCAAGATCTTGTTTGCACCCCTCATGGAAACATGTGTCAAACTTGGAGAAGCCACCACATTCTTAACACTTCTCATTTAAGAAAGAATTTCTATAAAAGAAACAACCATCAACTCTACAACATAAAAATTGATCTAGCAAGTCTCTTGATGATTTTGGAAGCCCACTAGCAGTACAATTCTCCAACATTTCTTTACTATGAAAAGTAGAATGGATGGAGTGTAATAGTTCATGGTTCATAGAAACTTGACATGATATTTGCAATAGCATGTATTTCAAATTTTAAGTGGCACACAATAAAATGGCTTCAAAGATTCAAAATCCCTTTGTGATATATGCAATCTTGGATGACTCTCTCTAAATCATTTGAACAACATAGTTTCACTTACCTCCAAATAATGTTTAGGATGTGGCATGCAATCTCTGATGCCAATTCTCAACTTTAACACATCTTTAGCATGGGGTGATACTCTTGAGCTAGAGTGCCAAAACTATGTAATTTCTTCCTTCACATCATTAGATCTAGCTTCTAATCAAAATGTGGAAGTCTCCCACCAAAAGCCCATGTTTCATTTTGAAGAGGATCATTAATTCTCTCTCACCTACTAAGTGCTCTTCTCAAAGTAGTATGATTTAGATTCAAGTCAATACAAGTTTATCTCCTATATCTATCCTTTTCCCAAATGATGACTTACCAAAGAGATTGTAATAACCCTTCAAGTAGTTCTCTTATCCTTCTCCCTACTATTTTTGAGAGTGCTGAAAAGATTCTTCACAATAATGGCATTTCTTTTCAATTTTTTATTGACACGAATATTCAATTTGGAAAACATAGGTCTCATATTTTGCATCTTTAATAAATGTATAAAAGGTTGGCGTTGCTCCATCACTGTCTTGTTGTCGAAAAACATCTTATATAGTAGAGCTATCATAACATCTTATATAGTCTTGAAGCCCATAACTGAATGGTTCTTTTTTATTTTTTCCCTTCCAAATTAGTAGTAATTGTTTCATCAATTTCAATTATCCATTTTGGTGTTCTAGAACCTTCATGTTGATTATAATTAGGAGATATGTAATGTTCTTTTGCATTGTCATTTTTGACATGGTCAATCATGCAATTTACATTATGAATTGGTAAAATTTCATTCTCCAAATTTTCATTCTCTAAAATTTCAATCCTGGCATTATCATTATCTATTGATACATTTTCATTCTCCAAATGTACATATTCATTATCTGGCTCTATGATTTCACCTTTGATCAATACATTGCCAGCTTGATTCACATTTAACATACTATGTCTCTTCCTTCGGTGATTTACCTTGTCCCTTTTCCCTATATGTTGCAATGTATTCATTTGATACCTTCCTTTCGTGTTTAGCCTTTCAACAACTGTTGCTTGTCATTTAGAAAACAATATCAAACACCTAATCATAAATTATAGAACCTTTTTCGATCGGCCCCAAGAAATTATTTTTCTCCAAATCCATGAAAATGGCCTGAGAAAAACATGATTGTCGGGTCTGTGAGACAGAATATTTTTGAAAAAGCATGCCAATATTTCGAGTACTCAATTCCATATTGGGTATCCAGTCCCAAATTGGATACTCAATATGATATTGGGTACTCGAAATGGATGCCCAAATTTTGGAGGGAAGTCAAAATTAGGAAAGTGTGGGCAATGTGAACAAATTTGTACAAATGTTATTATATATTAATATTTTATTAAATATAATATTTGTAGATAATTATTATTATGATTATTATTATTATTATTATGATCAATAAATATAATATATTAATATATATGATTATTATATTATATTATTATTATTTTTGCTATTATTATTTAGTAGATGGGAGAGAATTGATATTTAGGAAAAGTATTTCAAATTTAAAAAAGGTTGAATTTTAAAATAGGTTACTGTTGTAGATGCTCTATATTTTTAACAGTTATATATGGGTATTGATGACAAGTCTGACAAATATGAATTTCAATGTGAATTTTTCTAGATGAGATTGGGCACTAGAAATCTGATGTCTATATTAATTGTTCAAGGACATTATCTATAATTGGTGATTGATTTAGACTGACTAAAATAGTGGATTAGAAATTGATTTCAAATGAGGTTTAGTGGTGGATCTAGTATCCATTTGCATTGGAGTTATGAAAGATTTAAATGTTTTGGTTGATTAGATATGTATAGTGAGTGGGTGTCATGAGAGGATGTTTAATTTTTGAAGCCCGAGGACCTCATCAATTTGAAAGAGAAGAATGAGGCCACCTGCATCTGTGTGAGCTCTTAGACCATCTATCATATCTGGTCTTGAATATGGTAGATAGTGAATCACCTTGGTCCTAAAGAATGGCTTCTCTCCTCCTGTAAATACCTCTTTTATGTAACTCTTATCCAACCCCAAGTTTAAGCTTATTATCCCCAGCAATCTCTCTACAAGTTTGTACATTGCTTGCTGAAATTCCTCCATGGTTTCCCTACATATAAACACAATTTTATGTCCTCTTATGAAATTTTCTTAGTTTGAATGTGTCGAAAGGGTTATAGGTTAACCTACGACCACTTTCAATGCATTTCATGACAACATATGTCACTAGGGACCCTAGGACCCCTAGGGACCTATTTGGTTGGTTCAAATGCATAGAAATTTTTTGACACATTTCATGAAAACATATTACCCTAGGGGCCCTAAGACCCCTAGGGACCTGTTTGGTTGTTTTGAATGCATTAAAATGGGTCATACAATAACCTACAACCCCTTTTGACACATTTCATGACAACATATGTCTCTAGGGGTCTTAGGAACCCTAGGGACCTATTTGGTTGTTTCAAATGTCTTGAAAAGGGTCATACAATAATCTATAAACCCTCTTGATGCATTTCATGACTACATATGTCCCTAGGCACCCTAGGACCCCTAGGGACATCAATAGGGGTTATAAGATAACCTATGACCCTATACAACACATTTCATGACAACGTATGTCCCTCCATTTGGTTGCTTTGAATGTGTCAAAAGGGGTCATAGGTTGATGCATTTCATGACAACATATGTCCCTAGGGGCCCTAGGACCCCTAGGGACCTATTTGGTTGTTTTGAATGCATCAAAAGGGGTCATACAATAACCTATGACCCTTTTTGATGCATTTCATGACAACATATGTCCCTAGGGGACCTAGGACCCCTAGGGACCTATTAGGTTGGTTTGAGTATGTCAAAAGGGGTCATAGGTTAACCTATGACCCCGTTCAACACATTTCATGACAACATATGTCCCTAGAGTCCCTGGGACCCATAAAGACCTATTTGTTTGTTTCAAATGCATCAAAAGGGGTCATACAATAACCTATGACCCCTTTTGACACATTTCATGATAACATATGTCCCTAGGGGCCCTAGGACATATTTGGTTGGCTCGAATGCATCAAAAGGGGTCATAGGTTAACCTATGACCCCTTTCAACACATTTCATGACAACATAGGTCTTTGAGGGCCCTAGGACACCTGAGGACCTATTTGGTTGGTTTAAATGCATCAAAAGGGGTCATAGATTAACCTATGACCCCTTTCGATGCATTTCATGACAACATGTCCCTAGGGGCCAGAGGACCCTAGGAACCTATTTGGTTGTTTTGAATGTGTCAAAAGGGGTCATACGATAACCTATGACCCCTTTTGATGCATTTCATGACAACATATGTCCTTAGGGGCCCTAGGATCCCTAGGGACCTATTTGGTTGGTTCGAATGCATCGAAAGGTGTCATATGATAACCTATGACCCCTTTCAATGCATTTCATAAAAACATATATCATAGGGGCCCTAGGATCCCTAGGGATGTTGAAAGGGCTCATAAGTTTTGACCCTTTTAATGACAACATATGTCCCTAGGGGCCCTAGGACCCCTACGAACCTATTTGGTTGGTTTGAATACATTGAAAGGGGTCATAGGTTAACCTATGACCCCTTTCAACACATTGCATGACAACATATGTCCCTAGGGGCCCTAGGACCCCTAGGGAGCCATTTAGTTGGTTCAAATGCATCAAAATGGGTCATAGGTTAACCTATGATCCTTTTCAATGCATTCCATGACAATATATGTCCCTAGGGGCCCTAAGACCCCTAGGGACCTATTTGGTTGGTTCAAATGCATTGAAAGGGGTCATTCAATAACCTATGACCCCTTTCAACACATTTCATGGCAACATATGTCCCTTGGGGCCTTAGGACCCCTAGGGACCTATTTGGTTGTTTTGAATGCATTGAAAAGGGTCATAGCTAAACCTATGACTCCTTTCAACTTATTTCATGATAACATATAGCCCTAGGGGCCGTAGGACCCTAAGGACCCATTTGGTTGGTTTGAATGCATCAAAAGGGGGTCATAGGTTAACCTATGACCACTTTTGATGCATTTCATGACAACCTATGTCTCTAGGGGCCCTAGGACTCCTAGGGACCTATTTGGTTGTTTCAAATGCATCAAAAGGGGTCATACAATAACCTATGACCCCTTTCAATGCATTTCATGACAACATATATCCCTAGGGGCCCTAGGACCCTTAGGGATCTATTTGGTTGGTTTGAATGCATCAAAATGGGTCATTAGTTAACCTATGACCCATTTCAATGCATTTCATGACAACATATGTCCCTAGGGGCCCTAGGGCCACTTGGGACCTATTTGGTTGTTTCGAATTCAACAAAAAGGGTCATACGGTAACCTATGACCACTTTTGACACATTTCATGACAACATATGTCCCTAGGGGTCCTAGGAGCCCTAGGAACCTATTTAGTTGGTTCAAATGCATTGAAAGGGGTCATAGATTAACCTATGATCCCTTTCAATGTATTTCCTGACAACATATGTCCCTAGGGGCCCTAGGACTTGTAGAGACCTATTTGATTAGTTTAAATGCATCAAAAGGCATCATAAGTTAACATATGATCCCTTTCGATGCATTTCATGACAACATATGTCCCTAGGGGCACTAGGACCCCTAGGGACCTATTTGGTTGTTTCAAATGCATTGAAAGGGGTCATACAATAATTTATGACCCCTTTCAAGGCATTTCATGACAACATATGTCCCTAGGGGCCTAGGACCTATAGGGACCTATTCGGTTGGTTTGAATGCATTAAAAGGGGTCTCAATGCATTTCAAGACAACATACTTCCCTAGGGGCCTTAGGATCCCTAGGGATGTCAAAAGGGGTCATAGTTTAACCTATTACCCCTTTCGACACATTTCATGACAACATATGTCCCTAGGTGCCCTAGAACCCCTATGGACCCATTTAGTTGGTTCAAATGCATCAAAGGGGGTCATAGGTTAAACTATGACCCCTTTCAACATATTTCATGACAACATATGTCCCTAGGGGCCCTAGGACCCCTAGGGACCTATTTGGTTATTTCGAATGAGTTGAAAGGGGCGATGCATTTCATGACAACATATGTCCCTAGGGGTCCATCACCTTTGACCCATTTTGATGCATTTCATGACAACATATGTGCCTAGGGGCCCTAGGACCCCTATGGACCTATTTGGTTGGTTCAAATTTATCGAAAGGGGTTATAGGTTACCCTAAGGACATCACCTATGACCCCTTTCAATGCATTTCATGGCAACATATGTCCCTAGGGGCCCTAGGACTACTAGGGACCTATTTGGTTGGTTCAAATTTGTTGAAAGGGGTCATAGGTTAACCTATGACCCTTTTCAATGCATTTCATGACAACATATGCATTGAAAGGGGTCATATGCTAACCTATGACCCATTTTGACACATTTCATGACAACATATGTCACTAGGGGCCCTAGGAACCCTAGAGACCTATTTGGTTGGTTTAAATGTAGCGAAAGGGGTCATAGGTTAACCTATGACCCCTTTTGATGCATTTCATGACAATGTTGTACTTAATAATAATAACAATATAATATTGTATATTTTAATATAATAATAATATATTACTAGATTTATTAACAATAATAATCATGTATATTACTATATATAATAATAATCATATGATATTACTATATATATTTAATAATTATTATTGTCATATATATTACTATATTATATTTAGTTATAATAATAATCATATTTATTCCTATATTATATTTAATAATAATAATCATAATAATCATATATATTACTATATATAATAATAATAATATAATATTACTATATATAATAATAACAATCATAATCATAATCATATATAATAATAATAGTTAATAATGATAATGATAATCATATGTAATAATAATAAGTAATAATAATAATGCCCACACTTTCCAAATTTTGGTTTCCCTCCAAACTTTGGGTGCTTTCCCTCCAAAATTTTAAAAATTTGGGCTTGGCTATGAATGCTTGAAAGAATTTTGGCAGTCACTTTTTGAGTACCAATTTCATATCATGTATCTGATCTAGTATCAGATACTCGATTATGCTTGGTACTTACCAAACCTATTTGGTCAACTCAAAAAATGTGTTTGAGAAAGGTTTTACTGACATTCAGACTTCGAGTGGCCATTTGACAATATTATTTTCATCAAAAATCAATAAAACAAAAAGGGTTTTTTTATAACACTCTCAAGATTCCATAAAAATAATTGCTATCAAATTCTAAGTTTGATAAGTATTTATTAGTTTTTAATGAAGATGACTGTAAAGTGTTGATTGACATATTGATTGAAAAATAGCTATAACTTTCAAACAGTATAGCATTTTTTAACTCCAAAAGTTGTGTCACATTCTATGCTTTGCCTAGTATAAGGGGAAAAAATTAATTAATTTGGTAAAGTTTTCAATTAGTTAAGGTGGTCAAACATGAGAGTTTTTTATTCTGGAAAAGTTATAGTAGAAAATTCGTATTTAATTATTTATTTAGAATAAAAATACCCAAAAATATGCCACATTCGGGCATAAGTCTACCTTTTCTATCTATAATTATATTAAAAATAAGTAGCATTTGATTTTGATTAAGGTGGTTAGGCATACACCTACTTTTTATTTTCACCCTAAAATTTTGTAGTGCTGCATTAAAATCTAAACTTTTGACCAATCAAATAATTTTTTTCTCTAGATAAGGCCTAGTAGTTTAGAAACTACATTCAATTTCCTACACATCATTTTCTTACAACTTTTTGATATAAAGTCCAAAACCACTTTAAAATTATGTGTCAAGTTGACATAACCATGATTTGCTGGTTTTTCACTATCACTTAAGGCCATAGTTTGGTTGACCATGATCCTACACATACCTAAAAATCTTCCATTTACCTTTTTAACACTCCTAATCTATTCAACAAAGAATTGTTGATATCTTGCAGTTTCAGATTGGATCACTTCCTTTGACTTGTCTTGGCATCCCTATTGTTGTTTCTAAGTAGCCATGTCTCTTCTGGAAAAATTTGAATATCAAGCTTTAGAAAAAGGTAAATCATTGGACTCATAGATGGCTTTCTACTACTACTTGGGTTACTCTTCTTCAATATATTATTCAAGTTGTTCCTACTTATAGAAGCATGGTTTAGGCTGCTCCTATTTACTTTCTCAAGGAGTTTGATGGTCTTTCTCAGAAATTCCTTTGGAGTGGTAATTTCCATACCACTAAATGGAGTTTTATTAGCTGGGAGACTATTTGTAGGCCTAAAAAGGAGGGTGGTCTTTGTCTTCAATCAGCTCTCTTGAGTAGTCAAGCGTTGACTGCTAAGCTTTATTGGTGATGGTGCTCTGGATAGCATCAACTTTGGGCTCACATTATCACGCATAAATATTTTAATGGTGTTGATCCTTTCTCTATTTTTGTACTTCCTCTTGAAGGTTGTGGCTCTATGGTATAGCATACTCTAAAGACTGGTGCTTTGCTAGTCAAGAGAGGTCTTTTATAGATATGTAAGGGAGTTTCTAAGGGTTTGTTTTGTTCTGATTCTTGGGATGGATTCCCATCCATATTATCCATGTACCCTCATCTTCAAACTCTCTTTGATTATTTTCATGCTATTGGATGGGATAAAGTGGCTCATTACAAGACTCCTTACCAATTGGGACATATTGTTGGTTATAGATGGAAGAACTCTTTTGATTGGCTAGTGACATATTGGCTCACAACCACTATCTCATGTGGGATAATCTTTGTAAATGTGGATTTCAAGGCACCACTTATTATGTTGTCCGTGGTAATGGGTAGAAGTATGTCTCCTATTTGTTCTTCCATTTCTCCTTTGGAGTACTTGGGGCTTCTGTTGTAGGCATGCTTCCTCTTTGCCTAAGTTTTGGGCCCACTTGAGTAGTGCTCCCTTTAAGTCTTCTCCTCTCCATGTTGCTTGGATTGTTGGCCCATCTTTTATTAGTTGGCATATCTGGATAGAGAGGAATCATTGAATCTTCTAAGATGTTCAGATTAGTTTTATTCATCTTTGGTGGAAGATCTCACATTCTCTTCAAGAAACTATTCAAGTGAAGTGTTTGCTAGATGGGGGTATGGATCCGGCTGATTTTTCTATATGCAATTGCCTCAATTTTCATCTTCAAGATGGGGGTGCTGCTCAATGGTATCAAAGAGTTCCCAAATAGCCTCAACATTAGGGGAAAGGATGGGTGAAGCAAGAGGGGCATTAGACTCCTCCTCCTCATAGAGTTTTGAAAACTAACACTAATGGTTTTTCCCAAGGGAATCCAAGTCCTACCAGTATTGGGTGAGTGACTCGTTGCAATTTTGGTGAAGTTAAATTATTTTTCTTAGTGAATAAGGGTGACCATACTAATAATCTCATGGAAGCTCAGACCATTTTATATGTTGTGGAACAGTGTTGTTTGCGGGTATGGTGCAACATTATCTGTGAGTTTGACTCCCAAGTGGTGGTGAACTTGCTTTCCTCGCAGGAGCTTGAGGATGTTAGTTGGCAATTGGTCACTATTTCTAATCAAACTCTTATCTTTTGTACCTCTCTTGCATTCATTAAGTTTACTTACATTCCTCATCAATGGAACAAAGTTGCTAATTGTTTGGCCAAATGGGCTTCTGGTCATGCTCTGGGATGGAATAATATGGATAGGGGGCAGCTCCCACTTAAGTTGTTACAAGAATTTGATGAACTTGTTTCTCAGGACAAAGCTCCTTGTTGAGCTCTCCTTGTTGTAATCCTTTATGTCTTAATAAAATTTTACCCCTCTTTTTCCTAATATTTGGAGATAGAATATTTAATACAAACATCAAATATCTTTACCCTTGCTTTGGGCTCTATTAAATATTTTACCTTATTATTCACTACAATTCTCAATTTGTGTATTTTTTATATAAAAAATAAGACTTCCACTTCTAATAACTTTATTTTTTATAGTAAGCATTATGTTGATTTTATTTCAAAATGAAACGATATTAAAAAGAAAATGTGGATTATGAATAAAAGATTACTATAATTAAGAAATATATTTTTCAATTAGATTTTATTTCAAAATGACAATTAAATTATATAATATTTTTGGTATCAAGTAATGATTGTGAACAAAAGATTAGTAAGATTAAGCAATATAATTTTTCAAATATTTCACACATTTACACTTTTTACTTGATATCCACTCTTGATGAATTCAAAAATTATTTCTAACAATGTTAATTTCATGATATACACTAATATATACAATAATTAAATTTTATCTTCTGTTGTTGTTAAATTTCTAAAATTAAAATTCCAAAATTTATCATTTTCTAAATTCCAATTAGGACCTCTTTTTAAACTATAACACTTATCATAATCCAAACTATTAATAATCTTGTCTTAAAGGCTATTCTTACTCTAACCCTAACCAAAACCTTTTCTAAAATATATAACTTTAATCATCTAGGAATAACCTTAAATCTAAAAATGATTCTAATCATAACTCTAAGTATAACCGTAAACCTAACCCTTCTATGATACCAATTCTAGCTATAAATCCTATGGGGTAACTCAAACCTTGACCCTCCCTAACCCTTACCCTAAACATGATAGTAATCTTTACTGTAAACACTACACTTTAACCCTAATACTAACGATATTATTCTTATCTAACAATAAACCCTAATCCTAGTCATAACCCTATCTATGATACTAATTCCATCTTGAACCTTGATCCTTATTCAATCATAACCTTAACCATGATTTTTAAAAATTTAAAGTTGAAATTATATAATGGTATAATGTGTTCTCCTTATAATTTATGTGTTTTCTTTTATCATAAAGTATTTTTAAGAATCATAGTATCAATGGTTACTTTACATTTTATTTTGATATTGATCTTTATTATTCTCCAAATTATATCGATTTTACATAATGAATGATCTTGTATCATGAATAGAAATTCATAAGTGCATTCACATGTAGTTATAAAATGTGAAAGACCTTAACTAAGTGTGGACATTTCATCAATTTTAAAATATTCTCAACAACATAAAATATCTCTCAACACAAATATTATAGAAGATTTCATTTTCATTAGGCTAAATAGCCATTTAGAATTCATAAATGCAACTTTTAACATGTGATAGGTACATGGATGATGATGTGTGGAGACATTTTTTAAGATTCAACAAATGAAATCCAATACAAAAAATATTTGTTAGATAATTTATATGTAATGGGAAAAATGAGTCCTAAATGCATAAAGTATTTTTGCTTGAGAAAAAAAACTGACTTCTTAAAATTGCATCCTGGAAATACCAATTCACTTGATAAGTTTGCAAACTCATCAATAGTATATCAAATTACCACCTCGAGTTCTCAAATATCTAGTAGGTTGGCCGAATATAAATTCTTTATTGCACTTTATTATAATCTATAAAATTTAGGTCAGACACATTACATCCAATTTAGATCAATTAAAAGCTCTCAAATACCTAATAGATGAAGGCAAATAATCTTTTAATTGCATTTTTCCATCAAACAAGCCTTAAGCTCTAATTCACAACAATGTAAATCAATTATATAATGCACACCATCAATTCAAATTATAAATTATAAAATATTCATTAATTTAGATTATAATTTTTTTTATCAAATTAAAATAAATAATTTAAAACTTTATTGAACAATTTTTTTTTTAAAATCATTTATATCATCCTTTCTCCTTTAAGCTGAATGTCACATTTAATTTAACTCATAAACTTTGTTATTAATGTAATGGAAACCTTGTCAATTGAAATACTTATTTATATGTTTCACTTAATTTGTAGGAAAGAAGACATCAAGTAATACTAAAAATGTAAAATTTGGTTTCTATGAGACCCTTATACAAGAAGATGGACCTTCTTCTTCAATTAAATGATTAACTAATGTAATCACATTTCTGCAATCTATTAAAAATGGAAAAGATTTTTTTGGAGAATAATTGTGCAGATATTTTTACCATCATTACCTTTTGAGATTACTCACTATCTCTAATAATTCAAGGTAATAAATACATGACAAACTTTTAGTCTATATTGTCTAAATTTTAATATGTATCATCTAAAAACTATTTTAATATAGATATTTATTTGATGAGAATATTTATTATTAGTTCAAAACTTAAAAACTTTGTCCCATCAACACTAACAACATATAAAGTCCCATTCATAAACTCCTCTTTATCATCTCTTATTTCTCTATAAAAACAAGGATTTTATATTATTAATAATTAGAATATCATACTTTTATCTTCTCTTTATCATAATTGGGAAACATAAGAGCTTGTATCATAAAATATGCATTCAAATTAGGTTGAAATTAGATATTCACTTGTTGAGGTCTACTTAGACAAGTCGACAATGGCTTAAACATCCCACACTAAGGCTTGATTCATAGACTAAAAGTGTTAAATAGTCGAAGTTGACTTATTTTTTCAAGCTTAATTTGTCCATTAGTGTGTGATGTTTAAGGGTGGCTCTAAAGGTAAGTACCTAGAAATAATTATAAATGGTAGCCTTGAATATTATTAAGTAGTATGGTCAAAACTTGTAAATGATGAGTTTGGATTTGACTATTTTTATTAATCAACACAAAATTATATGTTATTAGCTTATAAATTTTTAATGTAGGATTTCCCTTGTACTTTTTGTCCAAAAAAATTGTCTCGCATTCTGAAACTACTTTAAAAGTCACAAAACAACCTTTAAAAACCCATAAAACTATTTTGCGGCTGTCAATTTTTTTTATCCATGTTAAGAAAATGATGTCCAAAATTATATATTTTTTAATATTATTTGAAAATCTTGTTCTTATATGGTTTTTTAATGTGTAAAGGAACTATAACTAATTATTCTTTTTATTAATCAATTTGAAAATTAAAATAAACAACAACATTGTATAAAATAATAATAAAATGAATAAAATTAATTGTAAAACCTTAAATTATACTTTTTAGGTGAAAAAGATATGTATAATTTTTTGATAAATTATAGTACAACAAGTTTATTTCTTCTTTAATTTAATTTTTCTTTTAGTAATTAATTAAAACATTTATTACAAGTTTTTTTAATAATTAAAACTAATAATACACTTGAATGAATAAAATGAAAAATACATAAATGTAATGGTAACATTTAAAGAAAAAAAAAATTAATAATATCTTCAAAACTTTAAGTAGTAAATTTAAGATTTTTTCTATATTAAGAATTAGATAAATACTTTCTATAATTTTTTATTCATATAAAAAATAATTATTATCTATTTAATTAATTTAAACAAACTTAGTACACTAATGTTTAGATTTTTTTATCAAAAAAATAAATATATCATATTTAATTTAATTTAGAAAAATTTCATTAATAGAAAAGGTATGTAACTTTATTTATTTTTATTAATCAATTCAAAAATTAAATTTAACAATAATATTAGATAAAATAATAGTAAAATAGATAAAATTAATTGTATAAAACTTAAAAACTTAAGTTTTTAATGAATAAAAAAGATATGAATTAATCAAATAAAGTATTAAAAGTGCAATATAGTAAATGTGTAAAAAAATTCTCATTCTAATTAAAATATCTTTGAATGAATAAAGTAGAAAAATATCTAAATGCAACGAGTATATCTTACAATTAAAAAAAATAAAATTATAATAATATTTGAAAAATTTTATATACTAAATTTATGATTTTTTTTATATGAAAAAATAAATAAATAGTTTCTTAATTTTTTATTTTCATTAAAAAAAAAATCATCTTTTTAATTAATTTAAAAAAACTTGAATTAATTTTTTTATATTAAAAAATAAAATAAATTTTTTCTTAATTTTTTTTCTCTATTTGTTAATAAATAAAATAATCAAAATAATTTTAAAATAATTCTTGATAAAATAATGGTGAAATCAATGAAAACATATCCTACAAATGCAAATGAAGCAAATGGAAAACATATTAATCCAAATGGCTAGAATAAACAATATCATACATCTAGCTGAAAAATTAGACCAAATAGAAACTTTTACAACAAGAATAGCTTCAAAGAATTATCGATACTGCATGAGAATCAAATAAAGAAGCTCAAGGAAGAAGCAATCCAAACATACAATAGACCAAAAATAGAAGATTTGAGACAAACAAAATGAGGATCTATCACTCTAGGGAAAAAAATTATCCAATCGAATGAAGAAGGATGGGTGACAGTTTGGAGAAGGAAGAAAGACAAAACGACTAGGGGAAAGTGAAATCCTAGAAAGCATTATCTAAATAGAGTAAACAAAATGAAAACAAATTCTAGTTCAATGGGCACCAAATTAAAGCAACAAATAGAGATCTTCTCTAGGACCAAGTATGTGTCGAGATTGAAGGAATGGTTGCATCACAATTCAAATCAACACAATAAAAAAGACATAGGTAAGATAAACTCTCCATCAAATTTGAGAAAAACTAATTTTGAAACCCTGGCCAAAAATAGAAATCCAAATTCTTATCAGAACCTAATGATATCCCTATTGGAAAGTATCGAATAAATCCTCATAACCCACAAATTCCAAATTCAAGCTTAGTCCAATCTCTATCGATAGAGATCTAGATCAAAGCAAACCCTTGGAACCCCTAGCCTAAAGCATTGGATCCTATTGAGATCCAAACCCTACCTCTGAACAAGTCCAACCATCATAACAACAATCCAATTAAAGCATACACCCCCCTCATAAATGAAAACCATGGATTTCCTTTTCACAAAGGAATTTATCAAATCCTTGGAAACCCCCATAGCTCTATGTTATCTAGTAACAATCCACATTGACATGGCTCGAAACAAATTCTAATCATTAGCAATCCTCAAAGTGAAAATTGATGGATAGGTTGTCATGAACATGGCTTATATGCTTACTAGAATGGGTTGATAAAGAAGACAAACAAACTAGCTAGTTAATTGGAAGAATTCTAGGGAAACCAGGTAATTATATCCTCCTTTTCTAAAAATTTATTGTATATTCATTGCCTAGATAGTCAAGTAAGAAATTAATTATTATCTTCTCAAAATTTATTGTCAAAGGATACATGCTAAAATTTTGGAAATGGGAACATAACTTCAACATAGATAAGATAAAAAAATGTTTGGGGACCAACATGGGTTATCATCAAATCCCTCCCCTCTGAGCTTAATCACCTCCAAATTCTTAGTCACATAGCAGAGGAAATAGGTGAATTGATAGGGATAGATTCTAATTATATTAGATCAAATGTTGTCAATTTTCTTATTAATCTTGAACTAGGCACACAAGAAATCAAACTGCTTAAATTAATAACAAATAGATCAAAATATGAACTCAAAATCTCAAAATTTAAAGGTCAAATTAATGAAATCATAATTCATAATCATAGTAGAAATGATTGTTTCTCCCAAATTAAAAGAAAATTTTCACTAAAAAAAATGTTCCCTTGAACTCATAGCAAAAACAAGAATAAAGTTGAAAAATCTTTCAATCAGGAATCCAACCAATAAAACGAAGGAGAATCTAGAAGACAAGGAAAAGGAAGAAGTAGAAATAACTACAAAAGAAGAGAACTACGAATCTCAAAGGTAGACACAAGATAAGGAGGGTGGGAGAGAAGAAGTAGCTTCTAAAGAAGATTTACAACTTTTAATAAAGGTCACAAACAAAGCAAAAATTGGTATATAAGAAAAGATAACAAGCTTTTTTAAAATGTTAACAATGCAATCGACAATACAACTTGGCAGAAGAGATAAAACAAAACATGACCAACATAGATAAATTGACACATGAAATTCTTATCACAAGAAGTGATATAGAGGATTACTTCTCACACTAGGAGGAAACACATTGGAACCATATCAATGGAATAGAAAAACTTCATACAGAACCCAATGAGGCAATCAAAGAGGATATACCACCAAAGAATACACAGAATAGTGAGAACCAATGGAAGGAAAAAGGTGAGAATGAGGAAGAACCTAGAGCCCAATAATGTTTCACAATTATACTAGCAACTATCACCCCCATAAATAAAATTGATAAACCAAGTAAATGATTTGATAAAATAGGTTTAATCTAATGATAGAGAAGAACCAAAATTAGGTAGAGGAAGAAGGTACAACAACAAAAAATAAGAAGGATTAACAAAGTTCTTTGCATAGAGAAAATAATAATAGGTCAATCACAAGGGCAAAAGATTATCATTCTCCTCCTACTATTATTGGGAATACAGAACTGATAACCATTAGAATAAAAAGTGAAGAGTAAGAAAAGAACTCAAATTTTAGCAAACTCCTCAGAATGGTGAGGACCCATTTGAAATCCAAGATAATGGAAAGGAAGAATGAAGAGGTAATGAAGAGAATTATATCCCATTAGAAAAAAAAAAACATTCTTGAATGAGCTATGGGAGAAAAAAAACTCACAAATACAGAGAACTCAAAATAGGATAAGGTTCTTACAAAGGATTCTTGGTAGGAATTTGGGGTGTTAGATCTAGAATGAAAAATAATCAGAATAATAATAGAGGATCATATAATAGGAAATCAAAGGAGAAAAGAACAATATAGAATGAAGAATATTTTGACATTAGTGAAAAAATACTAGAGGAAATCAGATAGGAAGATAATGAGAATGAAGATAAAAGGGATGAGAATAGTATTCAAAGGACAAATGAAAAATCACAAAAACTAGGCATTGCATATAATGTGGAAGGAATAACAACCCCAAAATGTGGGTTACTCCAAAAAAGGAAAAGAGGAAGGAAAACTCTAGTAGAACTAAGGACAACAATAGGAAATGCAGAAAATTAAAGGAAGATTCAAGAAATTCTAAATATAGGGAAGGGGAAGAGCCTTCCTAAAGAAAAATGAAGATAACTACATGTAATGTTAGGAGACTCCTTGCTCCTAAAAAATAGAATATTTTGAATCACAACTTATCCTTATTTGACTTAGAGATAATTTTAATTCAAGAAAAAAAGTTAAATAAAATAGAAGATGAGAAAATCAATGGGTCACTAGAGAACTATGATGAGTGAATTAGAAGGAGCATAAGGTGGGCTAGGAGTGATTTTGGGACTTAAGTAAGGCAGATTACACAAGTATGGTAATAAATAAAAATTGGATCGGTGGAATAGTTAAAATTTATAAGGCTAAATTGCAATTTATCATTATAAATGTGTATGGACCTATTTAGACAATAGAAAAGAAATCCTTATGGAAGGAACTTAGTACCTTTATCAATTCAAATAACATAGGAAATGGTTGAATAGGAGGAGACTTTAATGCAATTCTTGAACTAGAACAAATGAGTGGAGGATCATAAATGGTATCACAAGCAATGTTGGATTTCACAGAGTAGTTTGCCCATGATAATTTAATAGATTTATCACTGACAAATGGAGTATACACTTGGTTCAATAGACAAAATGACATTAGGTAGATTGGGGAAAGGTTGGACAAATTTATTTTTAAGGGGCATTTCCACGCTTTCAACCACGTGGTTAAATCCAAAATTCTCTAGTATGCAGGATCATATTATTATCCACTAATTCTACAGATTATAGCAGAACAAAAAGTAACAAGAAACCCATTCAAGTGTGAGAAAATGTGGTTTCAAGATGGAGATTTTATGGACTATATTAAAAATGGTGGAATAAAGAGGAAGTTGAGGAATCCAAAATGTTTAGATTTATATCAAAATTAAAAGTACTTAAAGAAAATATACTCATTTCAATAACACCTTTAAAGAAAAACTAAATACAAAAAAAGAACTAAAAAAGGTTAATGAATAAATTATTAGATTAGGGATGAATACAGAAAGGTATGAAAGAGAAAAATAACTAATTACCAAAAAAGAAAATATTTTAACCAAAGAAGAAATATTTTGGAAACAGAAATCTAGGGAAACTTGGTTCCATGAAGGAGACAAAAATTTGATTTTTTTTGCAACAACATAATTAATAATAGAAACATAAATAAAATATCCATAATTAAAAAGAATGAAGGGACTATGATAGATAATCCCTCACAAATAGCTGAAACCTTCGTAAACTTCAATTTAGATATTCCAAATAACTATAAACACTCAAAGCTTATAGCACAAAATGATATATTAAGATACATCCCTAAACTAATAAGAAAAGAAGACAACAAATTTCTAAACAGATCATTTCAAATAGAAGAAATTAAACAAGCCTTATTCAATGTGAATCCTGATAAATCACCGGGACTAGATGGATTTCAAGCATTTTCTTCTAAAAATTTTGGGCCATATTAGGAAAAGATCTATGGAAAGCCATAGAAGTCACCACAAACTCAGGCTCACTTCTAGAAAAAATTAATAACATGTTTCTAGCATTGGTCCCTAAGAAATAAGAGTATGAAAACCCAGGTGATTTTAGACCTATATCATTATGCAACACTATCTACAAAATACTAGCGAAGGCTTTAGCAAACAAACTTAAGATTATGCTTCCCAAATTAATATTCGAAGAGCAAACGGATTTTGTCCCTAATAGGTCAATATCAGATGGTATAATAATTATTCAAAAATTGATACATTCAGCCCAAACTAAAAGGGAGGCTTGCATGCTCATGAAACTTGACATACAAAAACCCTATGACAAAGTTGACAAACATATTTTATGTAATTATTTAGAAGCCTTTTATTTTTCTCATCAATGGATCAATCTTATCTATAGCTATATTTTGACACCAAAATTCTCTCTCCTAATAAATGGCATGCCAAAAGGAGTTTTCAACTCTTCAAGAGGAATTAGGCAAGGGGATTTGATATCATCATTTTCATTTATTTTAATGGAAAAAACATTTGGTAGAAACATTAAAAAGGATCAAAATGATAATATGATTAGAGGTCTTGTTGTCATAGAAAAAATAGCTAACATCACACATTAGTGATTTGTGGATGACACCATTCTACCAAGGGATAGCTCTTTAAAAAAAGAAAGCAATTACAAAGTAATCATAAACACCTATATGAAAGCTTCAAGCTAGAAAATGAATGCTAGAAAAATCAGAGATCTTCTTTCTAAATACAAAAGTAGAACTAGAAAATGTGATATGTAGATTGATGGGATATAGGAAAGGAACATTCCCATGCAAATATCTAGGAATCCGACTAGAAAAAGGAAACAAGGATAGCAACTCCTATGATCCAATTATAGGAAAAAGTAGAAAAGAAAATGGAAAGCTGTAAAAGTAAATGGTTGACTAAAGCAACAAGGATCACAAAGATAAAATCAATTCTATTAGCCATCCCTTTTTTATCAAATTTCCTACCTTCCTCTACCAAAGGGAGCTAAACATAAAATAGATAAGAATCTTAGGGACTTCTTTTGGAAGGGAATAATGGAGAAAAGGAAATTAGCTTAAATTAAATGGGATAATATTTGTAAACCCAAAGAAATTGGAGGTTTAGGAATTAAAGACCTTGGATGGAAAAATGAAGCATTTGGGGCAAAATTAGTATGGAGAATGTTCCAAGAAAAAGAAAATAAATGGGCACAAATTCTATATAATAAATACCTCAACAACTCTAACCCCTTAGCTCTATTCAGAACCATTAATCAAATTAAAAGGTTCCAAGACTTGGAGCTTTATGATGAAATGTAGATCACTTATTAATGATAATTTAACATGGGATATAGGGCAAGGAGAGGAAGCCTTATTTTTAGAAGACTCTTGGGATGGATTCCCACCCCTAAAATCTTCTAATCTACCCCCAAACATCAAAGTAATCCTTTGTGATTCCTAGAGAGTGTGAAAGATTATTTATATAAAAGTGAGAAGAGACACCATGAGGTTTGGAAATGGAAAAAGTCAAAAAATATAGGACTTACAGAATAGTCCAAGCGCAAAAGCACAAACCTGTGTCACCCTTTTACAAAGGAAAAGGCTAACAAAAGTACAATTGTTCACCTTTAATGACATAAAATTGTTATTATTATTTAGAATTTAAAACTGAAGTAAACTAATGAAATGTGTAGAAATGGATGAAGTTTAGGATTATAATTTTTAATAATTATTTGGAATAAGAAACGATATATTTTCCTATTTTTCAAAGATGAATTTTTAGTTGCTAAAAAATGCTAAAAATAGGGGTCTAGTTCCCACCACAAAACTATATAGAAATAAACTTATTTTTCTTTGATCTCAGATTATATTATAGATGAAATATGTTGCTAGAATAATCAAAAATAAAAATTGGCTTTAGATCTATATTTCCTCTTTTATAATGATTCAAATTTCAACTCATCTCAAATCGATAATTTTCATCTCCCACCACATTTTTAAAAATAAATCTATTCAAACCAAAAGAAAAATTATACATTCTAGAAGAGGACTCTCTCCTCTAGAACACCATATAATTTATTTATTTTTTGATATAATATAGTATATTTTTCCTTCTCAAAATTAAAATCTTCTCAAGTGTTAAAATATGTACTTGTGGAATTTTTTAATTACAATATAGTATATCTAATTAAAACACTACGATATCTATATGAGAATATTTTTTACTTTTAGCTCTATAAAATGGTCTTTATGTGATTTTAAAAAAATATGATTAAAATTAGTAAGAGTTATTGAAACATCGGCTTTCTGAAATAATTTTATTTATTTAGTAATTGGACACTAACTAGTATAAAACATGCATTTAATAAACACTTCCAAATGGAAAAGTGTGAGACCATGTATCACTTAGCTAGAATAAATTTATCAAGATCATATGTTTAAAAAAAAAAGGATTTTTAGATAGAAATACTCAAATTCAATGATTCTAATAAGTCAGCCTGAAAGGCCACACAACTTTGTACTTTTACCTAGGAAAAACACCTTTATGAACAACTTATTATTAGCAGGCAATCCATCTACAAATATAGACAAGATAAGCTCATATGGGCAGCTTCATAGTTTGGGACATATAGTGTCAAAAGAGGATATGAACTAATCATTGACTCTCATAGTTTGGATAGGATTGAAATCCCCCTTGCCCTATGTTGGGACCCAACATTCTTACCCAAAGAAGGTATTTTCCTTTAGGTTGCCTCCCAAAATAGAATTCTTACGACTGACAGATTCACTAAAATGGACTTTGAGAGCCCTTCAAGATGCTCTCTTTGTAAAAATAACTAAAAAATAGCTGATGATATGGTCTACAATTATATTTTTTCTAAAACATGTTGGCATTGGCTATGTAATAAAATTAATTGGTCATGTGTTCTTCAAAATAACTTGTGGAGCCATATCAAGAGTTGGCCAAAAGATGGACAATTTAAGATCTATAATTAACCTTTTGAAGATTTCCCCTTCCATCATCCTATGGGAAATTTGGAAAGAATGTAATAGAATAATATTCAAAGAAGAAGAAATTTCAATCGAATCCCTTCAGGACAAAGTGGAAGCTAGTATTATAGAATTTTTGAATAATCATCTCCATAACTTGGTGAAAGAAGAAGGTACATTCTTAAAATGGGATGCATTGATGAAAAAAATGAAATAAGATCATCAACCCCTTGATGATGTATCCTAAAGCTAGTAAACAACCCAGGGAAAATTGTAGGTGGGAACCTCCTTCAGATGGATGAGCTAAACTTAATTTTGATGGAGCATCTAGGGGTAAACCTAGAACTGTAGGCATAGGATGTTTCATATACTCACCATAATCTTAGGTCATTCAAAGATCCAAACCCTTAGGGAATACATCCAATAATTTGGTAGATCTTGAAGCTCTCATGGGAGGCTTGAGTATAAGTTTAGAAATGAGGATTAAGAGAATCATTTTCGAAGGAGATTCCCAAATCATTCTTAATGCATTAAGAAAGAGAAGTACACTAAATTTGACTACTAAATTTTTAAAATTATTAGATAAATTTGAAGGAACTAGCATTCAACATATATATCAAGAAGGAAATAAGGAGGAGGATTGATTAGCAAACCTAGGAACTGATGGTAAAAACTCTAACCTTAAAGAGATAGGATCCCTCAAAAAATATAAAATATAGCATTAAGACAATAGTGTATTATGTAAAAAATTATATAATAATGAAATCCATAAATTAATATAAGATAAAAATCACTGAAATAATTAAAATTTTGTAATAACCAAAGTTTTACATTCATACCTCTACTGTACATCCTAACCGAATATCTAGGCATAAATTTAGGAACTTATGTCTCATCATATTATTAAATAGAACTGCATATTTATATCCCCAATTTCCTATAACCTCTATTCCCTTAGTACAAATAGATCAATTTTATTGGAATATTAAACCTATATCATTATTATAGAAGCAAATAAATCACCTCCATTTTAATATGTGTATCATAAGCTAGGCTGGGAAATTGTGAGATCGTTAGTGCATCCATTCACATCAAATGAAGTATTAAATCAAGACTATCTCATTTCATTACACTAAGTGAAAATGATTTGATAAATTTAAAGTACTTGGTCTCAGCGGAAAAATATTAACTTCTAATGATTTCAACCTCGCTATTAAAGTCTTTAGGTGTGTCTAGTTTTTTGGCAATTTCTTGCTATAGTGTTTTTAGGTTATAATTGTCTAGGTTTCTAAATTTAGATATTTCTAAGCCTCTTAGGTATTTATTTTGGTAATTATGGATACCCCATTCAGAATGATCTTTGGCAATAGGGAAATGGTTTTTGGGGGAGAGCTTTCAAATCTTAGAATTAGCAAGATGATCTAATTCAAGAATTCTCTAATTCAGAGGGCCATTAAGATCATTATAGGTCAAGAATTCTCAAAGATGATGGATCAACAAAAATATAACATAGAAATTGTGGCCATGTTTGTGGGGACCATTATAATGCACATTTATAGAGACAAGGTTGCCATTAGGGATCTCTATAGAGCTATCTTTAAAATCCTTGTCATCAAGGAACTAGACCTAGTTCTAGAAAATATAGATCAAATTACTCATAATTGGATGTTTCTCTTTGTAGCTATGAATACTTTCATTTTTGTATATTGGAAGGGCATGGAATGATATTTACAAGAAGAAGACATGCATGTTTTAGAATGGCAATTAAGTTAGCCATTAGTTTTTAATGAAGTCATGTATCTTGTTATCAAATATTTAGTTATAGTTTTTCTTTTCTCTATTCTTTCATCTTCCAGTGGCTTTAGTACAAGATAATTGTTCTTTTTTTTGTCACCTCACCTCTTTTTGGCCCTTTTTTGGATATTGCTCATTTTTTTCCCCTTCCATTGTTCCACTTTTGCAGGGTTAGGGCTTCTTGTAGTTAGTATCAATTTGTATATTTTTGACCTATTTAGATGTGTGTCTAGTTCTACAAGCTATCTAGATTATAACTCTAGTTTGTACAAAATGTACATGTTGATATACTAATGCAAACATTTTACAAAACTCATTAATTTTGTCCCTTTTTTTCTATCCATTAAAGAGTTTCAATCTAGCTATTATTCCTAATGATAAGGTAGTTAGAAAGTAGAATGTATAGTGATTTAGTATAATCTTAATTAAATCACACTCAAAGTATCTATACAATTTTGAATGAGGCAATAGTACAAATCATCATACTAACTTAGGATTAGTTCAGACAAAAGAAAATTTCACTAAAATAATAAAACAGACACTCTAATTAAGATGTTTATTGCAGTTGTCTATTGGTATTTTCTTATGAAGATTGAAGTTTAACATTTATCTTTCTTCTAAGTCAAGTTTACCTTAAGAGAACTAAATTGACAATGACTAGAAGTAGACCTTAAGAATTTCATATATAATTTTGATTAGTAGGATATTAAATAAAATTTGAAATTATAATAATCTAGTAAGTCTAACAAAAGATTACAAATTTCCAACAAAAATATTAAAAATAAAGCATAAGTGTTACACGGGGAGGAATATGAATTAAGAAGCCTTTATAACTAACAAGGAATGCCCAATCATGTTTATTTAGTTACACAATTTAATGGATTTAAAATGGAAGGATTGATAAATATTCAAAGGCTATTTAGGCAAAAATCAAAGGTAAAATTCTAGACTGAGTACACATGGTATTGGTGGTAACTCCGGCTCAACTAGAAATCACCCAAGCATCTAGTTACAGATTAAAATTTTCCAAACTTCTCACAATCATAGTAGAAGTTTGAAAATGAGAAGATAAAAGAATAAGACCAATAAATAGCTTAGAATCTAAAATGGTCTACTCTTAATATTTTTAAGGTAGGTATAACAATGAGAGAATAGTACGAGTTGATACAAGCTTTGACCATTCAGATGCCTTGATCTTTCGACTTCTAGTAAAGATGATAAATGATGGCCTTTTCTAGCAAGTAGATGTACAATGGGCAAGGGTCCCAAGATGAATTCCATCATTAAACTGAAAGGACCTTTGTCAAAAATTTATTTTAATAAACCAATCATAGAGTGACATCTCTCGATAGTATTACATAATTGTCACTTCCTAATTAAGAGAGTAATATACAAGATTTTAGGAAAGAAATTTGTAAACAACATATATTGCTATAGAGTGTTAAGCAACATTTCTATGATGTTTTTGGTTGTGATATGCTTGCTAGAATATAATAAATCTAGCATTGCATGACCTTATGAAAATGGATGTTTAAGTTGTAGTATACTAAAAATATGTATATGTATATATATATATATATATATATATATATATATATATATATATATATATATGTATATATATATATATATATGTATATATATATATATATATATATGTATATATATATATATATATGTATATGTATATATATATGTATATGTATATGTATATATATATATGTATATGTATATATATGTATATGTATATGTATATATATATATGTATATGTATATATATATATATATGTATATGTATATATATATATATATGTATATAGATATGTATATATATACATATATATGTATATACATGTATATACATGTATATACATATGTATATACATATATATATATAAATATATATACATACATATACATATATATATGTATATATGTGTATATATATGTATATGTATGTATATATATGTATATATATACATATATACATATATATATATACATTCATATACATATATATATATATATATATACATACATATACATATACACATATGTATATATATATATATATATATATGTATATGTATACATATACATATGTGTATATATATACATACATATACATATATACATATGTATATATGAATATATGTATATATGTATCTAAGGACCATGTCACTATGATATTCCTATTGACCAGTGACAACTTATTCCATTGTATCCTCTATTCTCATATATATATATATATACACACACACACACACACACACACACACACACATATATACATACATATATATATGTATGTATATATATGTATATACATATGTATATATACATGTATATATACATATGTATATATATATGTATATATACATATATATATACATACATATATATATATATATAGATACATATATATACATATATATATATATATATATATATATATATATATACATACATATATATATGTATATATATATGTATATATATGTATGTGTATATATATATATCTGGGGACCATGTCACTATGATATTCCTATTGACTAGTGACAACTTATTCCATTGTATCTTCTATTCTCATCCCTTGACTCCAATAGATTGATTAGCTAGTTTCTCATTATTAGAAGAAATCTTACTTTTATGCTCATCTTCTTCCATATTCAACCAGCTAATTCTAATAACTAGATGGGCTTATACTTAGCTAAAGAAGAAATTGAAGCTTGGGATGGGAATTCTCCTCTAGACTCCAGCCTTCTTGAGTTTCCATTTCTAAATCGGGAGGAATTAGTAGAGGAAAATGTAACTCTCTCTTCTCAATTTTGTCTAATTCTTGAATTTTATTTGACCAAAATTTGAATGTAAAAATTTAAAGAATTTAACCATGCTAGATTTGTTGGATAATCAAGTACTTTAGTATTTAGTTTGAGCCATTGAAAGGAATTATTTATTTTAAAATAATTTTCTATAAGATTTAGTTGTCATTAAGTACATTGGTATTCAATAGCAATTAATCCATAGTTGATTAGATCAAATTATTTTACTATATTTTATTAGTTTAATATAAGCTTTAGTTTGCTCAAAGAAAAGAGGATGCTAAGACTAATCAATAAAGTTTTATCATTTTTATCTATTGTTAAATATGGTATTTTCCTAAGTCCTCCCACTCTTTATCTCCCTATTTGATATTCACTTTAAATTTTCAACTACATATTGTTAAACATTAAGGAAAAAAATCCATAACTCAAAACTAGAACCTATTTCACCATAAAGTAAACAACTGGAATAAAATCATATCACTTAATGAAACCATGAATATTAAAACTATAGTTTATTAAAATGTCCCATTATAAGTTTTTTTCAATCTTAAAATACTAAAGAAAAATCTATATACTAGGAATAAATTTGTTAAGATCTAAAGTATATTAATAAGTTTTTAAACTTTAAACAAAAGATAGTTGTTAATCAATCCTATAACAATAGAAACTCTCATAATTAAGCTTCAATCTTAACCATTCTCTTGGAATGAATCACAATTAATATAGTCTATGATTTTTTATACTAACATAATGAGATGAAGAATCAAGGGAGTGCTTTGATCTTATCAAAAAAAGTTCTATAGAAAATTATTTAAATTATGGAAGGCTTTTCAAAAAGAAGATTTGAATTTGGATTTAAAGACATACATCAAAATTTGAAAATTTTGTGAAGGAAGGAACACCTTTCCTTGTCCCCAAGCTTGCAAGGGACTTTTGTACTCATTCATTTTCAAACCAAATAAAATTGATAGATGTAATAATATAATATTGGGGCATGCCCCTTTTATTTATGTAAATCTATAAAGGACTTTTGTCATGGGCAAGACTGCAGGTTTTCTTCTTCATTCTTTCCTACTAGTGCTCGTTTGAATGAAGACTTTTTCTTGTTTTTCATTTTAATTTATATAAAATATAAAGGGCTTTAGCCTTTTACCGATAGAAAAATAGTAATAATAATATATTATTATTATTATTATTAAATTAAAATATCAAAATTAGAATAAACAATAACAAGACATCTAAATATCTAGGATACTAAATAAAATAGATTTGTATTAATTGAAATTTTATTTTTATTTTTGGTAATAAATAAAATAAAATAGCTCTTTTTTTAATAATTAAAATAATCAATATAAATTATCTATTTTACTAAATAAATTAGAATAAATAAATATAAGACCCATCAATATCTAAAATAATAAATAAAACAAAAAATCATTTATTTTTATTTATTTTAAACTTTCCTAAAAACTATGCATAAATCTTGTCATGTGTTAAACTTCTGCTTATAAATATAGGGAAAATAACCATGAATTTTAGAAGACACACACTGAAAGGTATTTGACATATTTCTATAATATTCAAATTGGATTTTTAATTGTTAGTATTTTGGTAGTTGTCTATTTTGTAGTGTTAAGTACCAATTGTCTATTCAATATACTAATTACTGCTAAAATGGAACTACTATTGCAAGCATTGATATTTATAATTTGTGAGTTAGTGTTTCAAGGCCCTTTGAACAGACCCAAGATATTTGGTTAGAGACAACTTGTCACCAGTAATAGCTACCTGTGTTTTAGATTGTAATAATTCTTTGGTTTACTGTGTGGTATGATTTTAAGTTCAAATTAGTCCTCTAAAAAATCTTGCCATTGTTTTGAATTCAACTTTAGTAAGTAATTATTACATGGATGGTTAGTTTTTTGGTGTATAACTGTCATGCCCATAGTTTATAACCCAAAATGAAACATAGATTCTATTAAAGAAAGGCATGATTAAGATAACTATTTACTGCTACAAATTTTCAAATCTACACTATAAGTTAACAAAACTTTTATTAACTAATTTATTTCAACTCGAAAGAGCATTAGATTTAGATTTCCATTTTAAAGTCTTTCAAATATAAATCTTAATAAGACCAGCTTGAGTCAAATAACAAGACTTAGCTTTTATAAATTTCATTTACATTTCTTTGCAAGACACAATAAATAAAACTACAAATACTCAAACAATGCTTGTTTTCCACCCTACCAATTAATGGCATCATGAGGCCTCTTGTGCCCTAGCCATACCCCCCAGCAAGAACTCACTGCATCTAAGGATCATAGATGTTATCATATGAGTGAGTTCTTAATACAAGAAAAATATTCTAAACTATACTTGTTACACATTTTAGACTTACATGAATCCGACTCAAAGAGAAATACTACAAAGAAAAGGGATAGAAAGACTCATCTCTCTCTCAAGTTCCCTCTTGATCTTCTTCTCCTCATACTAGTTCTACCATCATCTCTCCCCTTCTCCTTTCTCCTCCTTCCCTATTTTGCCTATAACTTCCCCTTTTCATCTCCAATAATGGTGCATGGTCAATCCTCCAAAGTCTCCCCCCCCCCCACTTCCAAAACCCTTTTTTCCTTTTAATACATGCACATGGCTCTCTTATCAATGTGTCATAACCCATTGTCTCCCACTACTCATTTTCGTCACATTTGAAGTGGGGTCCTTTTGAGGTGTCATAATGTAAGTTTTAACCATGATTTGACCCTCAACTAACCCCCAACCTTAGGTAGTATAAGTGGGTTAGGTTATTTTAACCCAAAATGCACTCTAGGGTCCATTTTAATGCCTCTTAAGTCCAACTTTAGATTACATCCGATTTTACAAGAATTTCACATGGAGATGGACTTTGATTACAGTACATGATTTGGCATAGATTCTTCGAAGGTCTTCATAATCATCCTCTACACAATTCAAATTAAACATCAGTAACCCAAACCTATAAATATGTAATTGTAAACATTAATACATATCCTTGATTGAACCATAGATTAACACATTAGACCAACATTGTATTCTAACATCATTTTCTTAAGAATCATATGTCTATGAAAAATTATTTGCAAATGTGTATCATTCATTCTACTATAACCACTTCTCTAATTACAACATTTTAAAGAATAGTAGCCACATTAATAATTCATAACATATGTATCATAACACCTTACACATCAATTTCTTACCATAGAGTCCAAATCTATAATGAGATGGGGTATTACATACTACCCCTTTGCCCATTGACTTTCTCCTAGAAGTCACAAATGTTTTATGACATCACTTCCATAATTAGATTATTATTCACATCAACGATCTCTTCATTTAAATTGACTAGCAATTTCTTAAAAATTCTTCAAGCATAGATACTTACTCTCACTAATTATAGGAATCAACTCATAACATCTCTTAGAATAAAATAACAAGTATCCCTAATGTTCACTGTGTTATCTACATTCTAACCATTTTTGTACTTCTTTATTTTTAAATTAAATAATGCATAATTAACTTCAAAATGATAATCTCATAACCCAAACTTGATTTCCATTTTCACAGTCACCCTATGTAAAATGTATTCATCACAACAAAATATCTATTTAATTCAATTGGCCATAATTTCAATTACAAAACTATCTAATTATCATGACAACATAAGATGAACAATATAAAGTATTTACCCATAAGGTAACTCATGTTAGCTAATCGAAGTGTTAACATAAATTAGATATTCTGAATAGTGTGAATTAGGTCTAATGCTACCAGTCTCATAAACTATCATGTCATATGTAAACAGGTCCAACCATTTCTATTTGTAATCAGTGTCAATTTTATGAACAAAATCTATAGTTTATCATAAGTTGAGTCTAACTTTGCACATTAATTAACTAAGAAATATTCTACCATAGAAAGTATTGCATACACATTTGCACCTAATATTCAGATGGTTACAAATGATAAGTAAAACTTATTTAAACAATAGCAAGTCACATAAGGAACCTTCATAATCATGTTATTGCATAAGCCATATAATGTTCTCTAATGACAAAATTAATAGTTAGTTCTAATCAAATTATATTGTAGACAAATTAACAATCCTTCTAGTTCTTACTTGGATGTGACCTTACAATAACCCTTACTTTCCTTTCTTTTCAAATGTTTTGATCAGGATTTGATGGCTTTGTATGTAGAATATTTCATTAGCATATCTATGATTGATGTCAAAAGTAGATTGTGATAGATGCTTGGTTTATTTGAGCTAACTTTAAATTTTTTCCTGCAAATGAGAGCCTTTAAGAAGTGTACTATGATTTTCTCTTCTTATTACATTTTTTGGGTTTGCAATTATGTGGAGAGATTTAGGTAGTTGGTCATCAAAATGTTTTTCATACCTCTTTTGGGATGAAGGGGAGCTCTATGTCAAAGATTAGATAGCAATATGTGAGAAGGGTTCAAGGGTTCACTCGACAGTCCTCAAAATATTAAACCATCAAGTAGGCAACTATAAAACATGAAAGGATGCTTGGAGTTATGCTCTAAATCATTTTTTTAAAACATGACAATTTGTCACTTCCAATCATCAGGTTTCCTATGAACACAATAAAGAGTGCTGAACCTTTAAAAGGAAAATCACTCTTTCCCCAATACAACCATGATAAATGGCAAGGGAGGCAAGAAGGTTTTGTCTTAGAGGCATCATTCAATGTCACAATGAAGGAGAATGGACTTAATACTCCCTATAAATTTGAGAAGCAAGATAGTGCATGGTGGTTTTCCATGGAATCTTTATGAATTGGGCAAGTTGAGATACATTTTCCTATCTATTGGGCAATGTTGTTTTTCATGTCATGACTATAGGAGCCAAGAAAACTCTTTGATTGGGGCAAATGACATACTTGGTAGGAATTGTTTGGATAATCTATTCTATTTTATACAGTTTTTCATATAGGTAATTAAGTTAAAACATATAAAAAATTGTCTATCAACTATTCCCTTGCATCTCCTATGGAGCAAATGTTAGTGTATTTTACTCCACTATAGATGTACTCATTGATTAGCTTTAATTTAAAGCCTTCATAATTATTGTTTTTGCTATGTTACGAGTGCATTGTCTGTTCCCAAGGAACTTTCTCTTTTCAAAGGCTTTTTCCTAATACATTCTAATTCTATGTTTTGTTTTTTCAAAGATTTATTTTCCCTTCAATTTTGTTGGTTTTTTTGTATTATTCTTTGAATGCATTACTTAAAAAACTATCTAATCAAAATCAACCACATAAAATGAAAAATATCTTTGACCAAATATTCTAATTTAAATATAAGACTAGATGGAGAGTTTCATTTGAAATTTTGAAATGAGTAAATGGGGAGACCAATAGATTGGGTGAGTTTGAAGAAGGTAAAGAGCATGTGAAAGTAAATGGGAAGTCAATGAGTTAGTGTTGAAGGAGATGATTATCATTCACGCCACTTACACCATCCTATCTCACCATTTTTGTGACAGAAAAGTATTTTGAGTGGAAAATAGTAAGGTTGTTTGAACCAGACTAAAGTGGACACTTTGTATCATAACTGATCATTGTGGTCCGATTCATTCTTTCCACATTGTAAAACTCTTTCTCGTGAACTGATATGATTGGAAGAATAGTTAGTTCAAAGTATTTCAATGGAAATACCATGTTTCTTAGGAAAATATGACAAGAGTGAATATTAATGGATGCAAGAAAATATTATGTTCCGTACACAAATTTGATGAGAGTGAATAATCAATATTTCTATGGTATGTTTTATAATTTTTAACTACTAGTTGAGTTTCCTTGTGCTCTTTGTAATTCCTTAAAATTTCCTATTGTAGGTCATGGTGAAATTAGTGGGGGGAGGGCCCCACTTGCTATCTAGCCACACAAAAAGTTTGACCCCCCTCCAGCATTGGAGGATTATAATTGTCTAGACCTTTGCATTGGTTTTAGGATCGCATGGTGGTAGTTTGGACAAGAGTGAGAATGCAATTGCTTCATTTCAAAAAGAGACATTGGCTACTAATGACCATTTAATAGGGATGGCCTAAGAATCTTGTGCTTTGTCACATGGGGTAAGTGCACCAAGTTGTGGTGCCAAAAGGGGGGTATAAGTGGACACCTTTTTTCTGAAATCAGCAATTTTTGAACATCAACAGGAATTTGAAGATAGTTACACTCAAAATTTTAAGATATGACAAAAATAAAAGTAGTAGTCCTTTGAATCTAGTTTCTAAACTACTATTTTTTTTTTCAAAATGGTTTAGTTTTAGGTCCTCAAAAAATGGGGCCACAAAAAGTGGTACTGTTTATTCCAAACAAACATAACATAGTACAAAGTGTGGCCCCCTAAAATTTTAACTTTTTTTAAAAAATTCTTTAATCACTCTAGTCAAAACTTACTTAACACTATGTAGTTTATCCCAGATTTTTTGGGCAATTTTATAATGTGTATTTTTTTTTAATGAATTTTTTAACTAGACACATCCCAAAAATATGAAATATTTGTGTGCTCCCCCTAGAAATGATTGAAAACTAATCTAAAATCAAGACTTCTTTTTTTCAAAGTGTGTAAAATGGAGTCTAGTTTCTAAAAAACTAAGTTGTTACAAAATTTGATGAATGAGCTAAAATCTACAGCCCAATTAGTACATGTTGGTTTTTGACAAAAAATGGACATACATTCAAAAGAAATTATAGATGAAAGGCTTGAAATAGTTCAAATAAAAAATTAATTATATGGTTATATAGCTAACAGAGAGACCTACAATGTCATGTAACCTGATCTTATCAATGCTCAACCACAAGGAATCTTGAAGGAGAACACATAAGAAAAATCAATCATTTTTTGTATGTTTGTAGCAAAACACATCTTAGACCAGTTTATAGACTCCAAACCTTTGGGTTTGATCCCAAAGGTAAAACCAAGCCTTAGGCTTGGTAGAATGCAAAGGTTTGAATAGCATGTATGCCCTATAGCATGTGCACACTATAGCGCACATGTGCTATTTAAAGCTTTTTAAATTTTGGTCTCAATAGTGCGTGCACGCTATAGTGTGCATGCACTATTGAGACCTAAATAGTGCATAGAGAGGGAAGAAGAGAGGAAAAGTAAGAGTGAGTGAGAGAGAGAGAGAGAGAGAGAGAGAGGGGGGGGGGGGGGATGGATGTGTGTGTGTTTGTGTGTGTGTGTGTGTGTGTGTGTGTGTGTGTGTGTGAGAGAGAGAGAGAGAGTAGGTGATGGGAGACAGAGGAAGTTTGAGAGAGTGAGTAGAGGTGGAAGAGAGAGATTGAGAGTAAGGGATGGTAGAGAGAGTAGGCAATGGGAGAGGGAGAGAGAGAGAGAGGAGGATGGGGGTGTGTGAGAGAGAGAGAAGGGCATGGGAGAGAGTGTGAGAGAGAGTAGGGGTGGTAGAGAGAGAAATTAGGGGATGAGAGAGGGGAGAGAGTAGGGGATGGGAGGGGAGAGAGAGTAGGGGATGGAGGAGAGAGAGTAGAGAGGGAGAGAGAGAGAGACAATAGGTGATGGGAGAGGGAGAGAGGAGGAGCTGGGAGTGTGTGTGAGAGATCTAGAGAGTAGGGGATGGGAGAGAGAGAATAGGCAGTGGGAAAGGGTGTGGGAGAGGGAGAGGGGGGGAATAGGAATGTGTGTAAGAGAGACAGAGAGTAGGGTATGGGAGAGAGAGAGAGATTGAGAGTAGGGGATGGGGGAGAGAGAGTATAGGATGAGAGAGAGAGTACAAGATGGGAGAGAGAGAGAGAGAGAGAGAGTAGGTGGTGGGATATAGAGTGGGAGAGGGAGAGGGGGAGAGAGAGGAGGAAGGGAGTGCATGTGTGTGAAAGAGAGAGAGTAGGGAATGGGAGAGGGAGGAGAGAAAGAGTAGGAGATGGGAGAGAGAGAGTAGGCAGTGGGAGAGGGAGTGGGAGAGGGAGAGAGAGTGGGGATGGAAATCGGTGTGTGTGTGTGTGTGTGTGTGTGTGTGTGTGTGTGTGTGTGTGTGTGTGTGTGTGTGTGTGTGTGAGAGAGAGAGAGAGTGAGAGAGAGAGTGAGAGTGAGAGTGAGAATGAGAGTGAGAGAGAGTAGGCAGTAAGAGAGGGAGTGGGAGAGGGAGAGCAAGTGAGAGATAGAGTAGGGGATGGGAGAGGGGAGAGAGAGGGGGGGATGGGTTTGTGTGTGTGTGAAAGAGAGAGAGTAGGGGATGGGAGAGGGGAGAAAGAGATAGAGAGAGAGTAGGGGATGGAGAGAGAGTAGATGGTGGGAGAGAGAGTGGGAGAGGGAGAGGGAAAAAGAGAGGGGGATGGGAGTGTGTGTAAGAGAGAGAGTAGGGTATGGGAGAGTGTGAGACTATGAGAGAGTAGGGGTGGTAGAGAGAGAGTAGGGGATGGGAGAGAGAGAGTAGAGAGGGAGAGAGGGAGAGAGAGACAATAGGTGGTGGGAGAGGGAGTGGGAGAGGGAGACACGGGGGAATGGGAGTGTGTGTGTGAGAGATCTAAAGAGTAGGGTATGGGAGAGGAGAGAGAGAGGGGGAATGGGAGTGTGAAAGAGAGAGAGTAGGGGATGGGAGAGAGAGAGAGAGAGAGAGAGAGAGAGAGAGAGTAGGGGATGGGGTAGAGAGAGTAGGCAGTGGGAGAGGGAGTGGGAGAGGGAGTGGGAGAGGGGGAGAGAGAGGGGGAATGAAAGAGAGACAAAGTAGGGGATGGGGGAGAAAGAGTAGGTAGTGGGAGAGGGAGTGGGAGAGGGAGAAAGAGAGGGGGGAAATGTGAATGTGTGTAAGAGAGAGAGAGAGAGTAGGAGATGGGAGAGAGTGCGAGAGTGTAAGAGAGAGTATGGAATGAGTGTGTGTGTGTGAGAGAGAGAGAGAGAGTATGGGATGGGAGAGAGAGAGTAGAGAGGGAGGGAGAGAATGAGAGAGAGATAGTAGGTGGTAGGAGAGGGAGAGGGAGAGGGAGAGAGAGGGGGGATGGGAGTGTGTGTAAGAGATCTAGAGAGTAGGGGATGGGAGAGGGGAGAGAGAGGGGGGATGGGGGTGTGTCTATGAAAGAGATTAGGGGATGGGAGAGGGGAGAGAGAGAGTAGAAGATGGGAGAGAGAGTAGGTAGTGGGAGAGGGAGTGGGAAAGGGAGAGAGAAAAGTTGGAGGGAGAGGGAGTGGGAGAGGGAGAGAGAGGGGGGGATGGGAGTGTAAGAGAGAGAGTAGGGGATGGGAGAGAGTGTGAGAGAGTGACAAAGTAGGGGGTGGTACAGAGAGAGAATAGGATGGGAGAGAGAGTGAGAGTAGGGGATGGGAGAGAGAGTAGAGAGTGAGAGAGAGTAGGTGGTGGGAGAGAGAGGGGAGGTGGGAGGCTGTGTGAGAGATTTAGAGAGTAGGGGATGGGAGAGGAGAGAGAGTGAGAGAGAGTAGGAGATGCGAGAGAGAGAGTAGGTGGTGTGAGAGGGAGAGAGAGAGAGAGGGGGATGAGAGTGAGAGAGAGAGGAGGGGATGGGAGAGGAGAGAGGGTGAGAGAGAGTAGGGGATGGGAGAGAGAGTAGGTAGTGGGAGAGGGAGAGTGAGAGAGAGAGTAGTGGATAGGATAGGGTAGAGAGTAGGGGAGAGAGAGAGAGAGAGAGAGAGAGAGAGAGAGAGAGAGAGAATGGGATGGGAGAGGGGAGAGAGAGAGTAGGGGATGGGAGAGGGGAGAGAGAGAGTAGGCGATGGGAGAGGGGAGAGAGAGAGAGTAGCCCAAGAGGGAGAGAGAGGGGGGATGGGAGTATGTGAGATAGAGAGTAGGGGACAGGAGATGAGAGAGAGTGAGAGAGAGAGAGTAGGTAGTGGGAGAGGGAGAGTGAGAGCAAGTAGGGGATGGAAGAAGAGAGAGAGAGAGAAAGAGAGAGATTAGGGGATGGGAGAGGAGAGAGAGAGATAGAGAGAGTAAGGGATGGGAGAGGATAGAGAGTGAGAGAGTAGGGGATGGGAGAGTAGGCGACGGGAGAGGTAGAGTGAGAGAGAGTAGGAGATGGGAGAGGAGGGGGGGGGGGGGGAGAGAGAGAGAGAGAGAGAATAGGGGGTGGGGGATGGTGGGATAGGGAGAGATGTGTTTTGACATAGTGCATATGCACTATGTGAAATCACCTAAAAATGGTCAAAAACCAAGTTTGGGTCCCTTTTGATCTATATTCTACTTTTTGTCTATTGTGCATTATGTTGTTCCAATAGAAAATATGGGTTTCAAGCTGTTGGAAGTTAGCAAACACTATTTGAAGACTTTTTCAAGCTAGCAAACACCAAATTCAATCATTCGATCAGCTTTTTGAATATTCTTTCTATAGAAAAGGTTAGTGCAGTCTTTTTTTAATATTGTTTGTTGATATATACAAATGAATTTGATTATAATTTGACATGTTGTTTAATATATAATGAATTCATTGATATGTTTTTTAATATATATGTTGTTTAATTTTTATGTTTGAATGAATTGTTATTTGGAAATGGTTAAAAATTTGGCAAGTTGTTTGATATATATTGTGTATTCATTGTAATAATTGTAATTTTTATATGTATTTGAATGATTTGTAATTTACAAATTGTAAGTAATTCAGATGTTTGAATAATTTGAAATGTAGAAATCGTCATCATGCCAAGGAAGAAACCAAAAACTCAAACAAATGAAGATAGGGAGAGATATTTGGCAATCAAAAGAGATCAAATGAAACTACTATGTCAAAAAAGAAAATTGCAAAGCAATAATGAAGAAATGACTTTTGAAGAGGATCAAGAACCACTAATACAAAGAAACAAAGAGGAAGAATTGGAAAGACAAAGAGAAAAAATGAGACTATTATGCTCAAGAAGACAATTGAATTGTGAAGCTACACCATCTTTCAATGTTGGAGTCATATCATCCTCTCATGTTAACGAGACACTAATTTTTAGATCTGAAGATGTACACACTACATCATGTCATGTTGAAGGTGCAACATCAACATCTCCAATAGGTGATATTTCATCTTTTACATCTTATTTCCAAGGTACATCATCTTTGGTTCAAGGTACACAAAACACTCAACCTTATGTTGATGTTCAAAATGTTGAGGGAATGGAAGAGATTATAACACCTTTTAGAATTTGTTTTAGAAGACCACAATATTTGATTGATATTGATAGTAATATTTTGAAATCAATGCCTGACAAGGTTAGCAAGTGTACTTGTCAAAGAAAATTTAATCATATATAGAGATTATTCTTTAAAGAATTAAATATTATAGGTCAATGCCAATTATGTTTTGAAATGATGAGAAATTTGAAATTTAGGCCTATCATGAAGATTCTTGGGCTAAGAACGATGGACGATTCAAATGAAAAAAGTATTGTAAAGAATCTAATGAGTGCTTAGGACAAAGTGGGTTCTAAATCACACACCGAAGATAGAAATATCACAAGATGAGTACTTACATTGACAATAGTAAGTACCCAAATGAAGAAAGCTCAACTCATGAGAAAGACAAGAAAAATATTTTAAATTGGTAGAGTAACTCTAAGGAGAGCAATGCTAAGGCGTGAGAGATTGGAAGATCCAACAAAAAATGAGTTATGGACATTTAGTGGTAGACTACCATGAAAGGGTAAAAAAATTAGTGAAGCTTTGAAATCATTGATCAATTTTTTTTGGAAAAATAACACACGTGTTTCCCTTAATAAAAAAAATGTTTTAAGAAGGAGGATTGGTAGCCAAAATTGCAACCCACATGCGAAACATTTTTTGGACTCAACTCAGACACAAATTTTTGCAAAATTTATTGGTGTGTATCTTCAAATTCAAATAATTCAAAGATTTTTTGAGAAGGGTAAACCTTTTTATGTAAAGATAAATCACACATGCACAACTTCTTGTTGTAGGATACATATTGAATTTTCTAACCATTTTGATGTTTTTAGGCATATAAGTGTGTTTTTGCATTCAAAGTTTGTTTTGCAGGATTGTGACATCAATGAGCCACTAAGATATTCAAGGAAATTCATATCCAACATTTTATATAAAATAGGGGATGGCCAACAATTTTAAAAGACATCATACTTGGATGGTACATGCTTATTTTTTGATTCTTTGAAACTTTTATCAACTTGTGAACATATGGATAGTACACATGCAATTGGAAATGAAATAGTAGATTATAAAAAATTTAAGATAGTGACATATGCTCTAAAAGATGGGAAACATGGTAAAAGATGTGATTTAGTCATTGAAAAGATTCCAGTGTATGACTTCATGAAGATTTTTCATGAAAATATTATTTACAAGTATGCAAGGCATACACATAGAGCTCGATGGCTGGATTTGCAATTCAAGTTGTGCAAGGATACGTTTCCACTAGATACCATTTTTTTGGTTGTAGACTTCACAAAGAAATACACACTACAACCACAAAATGAGGTGCAAGAAAAGTATTATACTTATCAATAGGTTTCCATATTTTTTCACATAACATTCATGCATTCACCTGCAAGTATAGAGGATGACAGGAAGATTTTGAGGGAGTATCATTTTTACATCAGCAATGCTCAATCATATTCTATGGAGTTTTTTACATAGTTGTTTTCAACTATTTTATGAAGATTTGGCTAATAGGGGCATAACATATCATCAGCACATTATTTGATTAGACAATTGCGCATCTCAAGTCAAGAATGTATGAATGTTCTATTGGTTGAGTAGGATGCACAGGTTGTGTAGAAATCAATATATGTGAAATTTCATAGAGGTTGGTCATGAAAAGGGAGAGCACGATGGTGTAGGCACATGCATCAAGAGAGCCTTAGCTCATGAAGAACTAAAGTAAAAGGATAGAGAATTATTGACAGGTGCAAAATCCATTCTCTAGTAGTGTAACACTACAATGGGTCTAGGTAAGGAAGGTGAGTCTACAGTTCACAGATTTTTTTGGTTGATAGATAATACTAACATTGCACCATATGAGAATTGTTGCACACTAATAGGATCCAGTGGGTTGCACTCTTTTAGAAGATCTGATGTAGGTTCATGGAGTATCCACATACAAAAAATGGCATGCTATTGTCCATCATGTGTAGAGGAAAATTGAGATGACTATGAGTCAACTAAATGGGTGGACAAATGGGATATGTGGGTTTTGGACCCAATCAACACCTATCTTCCCCCACAAGCACTAGAAATGGTAGAGATGGATGCATCTATTGACTTTGACCACTTGTCTGATCTAGTGTAACCTGGTAATATATATATTTATATATCTTATAATTTCAATATGTAACTTTATAACTTTTACCTAAGTATTTTTTGAATTAATGACTACATTTTGTACATTTGTCACTGTAGGCCATGTTTTTGTTGTTATTGCACCTAAAGATAATGAAGAAGGGATAGATTATTATTTGTGTCATTCTGTCCAAGACAAAAAAAAAAACTAGATCACTCGGTTATAGATGGTAAAGGTTTAGAGTACCATATCGGTGCAGTGGTTGTAATCGACACATGGCTTAGACGATATTCTATGAAGAACCCTAACTTGTGGTTATTCAAGGATTGGCAAATAGAGAGGAAGATTCTTCATTATTCAAACCTTGTTGTCACATCAAATATCCACTTGATAAAATATGGTGGAAACCCACATAATAAGATTCTTTGAAAAGTTCATGAGTCAAACCATGAGGCAATACTCGATACATTAAAATGTAGAGAAAATCTAGTTGGTTCATTAGATTGAATAGGGAGAGAGGGAGTGAGAGAAAGAGTGATCAATTGGATCTAAATATAATTTTTCAACCTCTCCCTCGAGACTTTCCACATGACAAGGTGGGTATTGTTATTATGTGTAAGTGATGAGATAAGTTTAAATCATAGATTTTATGTTTTGATTTGTTTAGAATCTAGATACATTATTTGAATTTATATTAGATTCTTTAATAGGACCCATTATTAGATTAGTCATTTGAATAAGTGAAAGTTTCAAATTTGTTGTTTAGATCAAAATGTAATGAAAGAACATGAAAAATTTTAGAATGTGAATGCTTTGTGATGTAAAGTCATGATTGTGTGCATGTAACTAGAAACTTCAAACTAGCAAAAGCAAGGATACAATGGGAGAAGTTTCGAAGTCTCATCAAGCCATTTAGTAAGCCACTTGATCATTGCTAGAAGCTCAAACAAATAGTTCTTTAAATTTGGAACATTATTAGCAATAATGATATTATGACTAACATGCTTTAATCTTTTATTTGTTTTGTCATCTATAATTATTTTAGATAAACTTCAAAACAAATTTATATCCAAATCATAAACTTATAAAACCCATCTTATAAAGTTTTTAGATATTGTCTATTTGGAAGCATTAAGACCAAAGTGTATGATCTTTGGTTCACTCCTAGTCACAAGATTCAAGTTTTTAGGATATGTATGGGTTTGAGGGTCAAATCCTTTAAATATGACCATAGGATGTTATGTTTGTTTTCTCTTAGTCTCAAGATTGCAAGGTTGTGATTATGTGGAAGAATCCACACCCTTAAGGATAATCATAGGTGGTTGATCAATGTTTAGGCTTTAGGTATAGGACACAGTGGTTGTGCAATTTATGTTTGTGTAAAACTCAATATTCACAATTCTAACCTCTTGAAAAAAAAAAAATTTTTGGATGGAGCTATGTTATATGCACAATTACCCAAAATGCTTATTTGTGATTATATCTTTGAGGATCTAGCTAGAGATGGGAAATTTAAGCAAGGATGGTGGTGATGATACTTGTTTCTTAACAAAAAAGCTCTCAAACTAGGATACACTTCTTCCATGCCTACCTTAGCATAACATATGCTATCCCTTTCAATTCTCTAAGGTTAGAGACAAGGTGAATGGTCTATTCCTTGTGCCACTTTCACCTATTCCAGTTCTCTCTATCTACACCTTCACAAAATCACACAACAACCCCCTTACACCTCACCATAGAACACCACAATCACCTTACACCTCCAAGATCTTTATCAACACCATCTCCCTATAAGCATCCAAAGGAATTAAGTCACTACCAATATAGTACCTTCAGTATTCATAAGGTTCTAGAAACCTTAGAGACTTCAAAACACCAATACAAACTACTCTATCTCATAGCCTACCTTGGAATGTAGGTTAAAACTCAAATCCCTTAAATCATCTACCAATACTAAAATTAGATTCTAATACCTTTTATTGCATTTTTTTTTCAATTCCAAAATCTGAGATTCTAACTTGATTAATCAAGCATATAATTTGAAGACTTAGTCCTATGCTATTATGCATACAATCCTCACTCAAACTATGACTCTTAACAACCTCAATCAACTCTACCAAATGAAATTATATACTATGTTACCTCATTAAAGTCTTTCAAATTGCTGATGTTCGGCTCCCAATTATTGAGGAGATCTTTAAACTGTCAAAACCTTGTATTGATGAGAATTTTATTATTGATTACTATGGTTGGCTTCTAAGCTCCAATATCCTACCTTTCCTTCTCTTTCAAATTCTTCTTTAGTGTCTTATGAACAAAAGCTATCTCCCAACAAGCATGCAGACCACACATCAACTTCTACCACATTTTCTTTATTTTCAAATTGTTGATTCACTGTTAATGTATGTAGCAACAAGTAACTTGATGATTTATGGGAATCTCCCTTACAAGGAACAAGTTAAGGTGTTAACTTAGTAAGAGGAAAAACTAGAACAACCATGGGAACTGTTAATACCTTCCACTATCTCCATGAATGAGAATATGCAATCATTATCACCATATTCTAAAAAATTACAAAATTTACTATCCAAACAGCAAGTAATGTATTCCTAGTAATAATATTTAATGATAACATATAAATGTTCTATCAACCATAGAAGTATTATGCTCTTCACCATAAATAGGAAACTTTAAAGATCATCATAACCAAGAATTCCTAAGAGAGGATAGAGGGACTATAATCTAAATGCCAATATAGTAGCAATATTACACCAAAATATTAATTTCCATTTCACAACTTTATACAAAATACTTTGTTTCTCTTCTCCACAAATTCTCCCCTTCACTCTATATCTCTCTTGATATGAGATTAAATTTATTTATAGCATAACATGACTCTTTACCTTCCTAAGAAGTTCTAAAAATATGAATGATTGTTCATCTTAGACTACACTTTCTCAATTTTATAGAATTTGCTGATTCCACTTTTTGGTAATTTTACACCTTTTCCATATTTTGCATTTTAAGTTCTAATATACTTTACTAGGTACCTTAAAAGGTTTATGACCATCTTATAACATCTTAATACTATCATATAATTCATTTATGCCTTTATATGGCATTTTTCCACTTTTTATTCACTATGACTCATAACACTTAAAACATGAAATTGGTCAACATGACCTTAATCTGAACACCTAATAACATGATATGAAAAAACTAATTCATAATCTATCAAGACTAAAACCATACTTAATAAGATTCAAGATTCCATGGGAAATGGTCAAAGTTCCCTACACTAGAAATTCTTATTGAAGACATGGAATTTAAACAAAAATATTAGGTTGATGGTTGTCTTTGATTGCCAAGGTGTAGGATGGTGCAAAGTTGAGAAGAAATGATGGTGGCATTTATTCATCAAACCTTTTATACAATGATTTTTAAAGATCTCATTGCAACCAACTAGCTATAAAATAGTCAAAGAGAAGAGTAGACATGATTCTAGTCAGTGAATTTCACATTTGGCATTTGAATTTTTTAGGAGTTTGAAGGCATTTTTAGAATAAGAATAAATGAAAATCATATTTTGGACAAAATTCAAGATTGTAAAAATCATAAATTCAAGCCTAAAGAGGTGTAAACTTGTGGATCTAGGAAAGAAAATTAGAATATAAGGATATATCACACAAGTATTAAAGTGTTTAACTCAAATTCTATTTCTACTCTTAGCATTTCATTTCATGCAGTAGAGAATTTTTAAGCACATACTTGATGATAAGAATAGATGACTATCAGTCCATCCTACTCTCTCACTACATGAATATTGAGTTGTGGAGAGAGATAGAACCAAACCTTGTAGTTAGACAAAGAAGTTGTTCCAAGACATTATTTTCATTTAAGTTGTTCTATTGTTATGAAATGGGTAGATGTTCACTATCATTTGTCAAGATTCAGATTTTGATCTTTAATTGCTAGTAATTTTGATCTTTAATTGCTAGTAATTGATCTTCAACTTGAAAGAAGAGGGAAACCAAGATTATGGATTCCAATAGGAGAGTTGCCTCGGTCTTGGTAGTCAAGATTTAGGAGCATGCAGCTGGTCTAGATTTTAGTGAGAGGCATTTCAACAAGCTTGGCTATAAGTAAGAGATTCAAGAAGAGAAATGAATTTGTTTAAGACTAAATCATGACCTTTGATTTCCATAAAAGTGCATAAATACTAAATCATTACCAACTGGATAGTAGTATTTGGATGTTTATGATTGAATTTTTCTATTATGCTTATAAAAACTTCAAACCACTGACAAAAGCCTTCAAACACTTAGTATCAACTTTCAAATTAGAAAGGTCATCATCCACCCCTTATTCTTTCGTATTGTACTTGCAAAATGTCAAGAAATTGCACTAAAATAGGTATATTTTATTGATTTGAAAGAAATTTTACAATTGGATCTTCCCTCTTTGTCCATTTTCAAATAATGTCTAGAAATTTAATTAGTAAATCCTTGAGAAATTTTGTCATGCTTGTTCCATATAGCCTTAGGTCACTTTCCTTGGTGAATCTTATATCTAGTTGTAACTGGCATGAAAGAAGATACAATAATTCAATAGGATAACTAGAATAGACTTGATTTTCAAACTAGGTTAGTAAATATTTCAACTTTTCCAAAGCGATGATGTAAAAAGAGAAAAAATGCATAAAATGTTGTCCTCTTGCATAAAATGTTATCCTCTTGCAATTTTCTCCACATTTTTCCATAACATCAAGAAAATAAATTGAATATTAGGATACCCATTTCACTTCTCTATAACATATCAAAAAATGAGGTATGGTTGTTTTGGATAAGGTCTTTATTGTTACACTATGGGCCACTTTTTAGGCATAAAATACCCTCCATTTACACAGGAACTATATGGAATAATTATCCCCTAAATATACGACTTGGTAAAGTATCTTAATATGATCCTAAAGTGAGGATTCTTCAATTGGATTGAACCCATCGACTCTCTATATGTTCTTTTTATGAAACCCTCACTAAACAAGGCTAAAAACTAGGGCCTCTTCAAATCTGACCTACAAATCACTTCCAAGACCTATTAGTTGATCCTACACCATGTTTATAATGATTAATTTGACTATTTTACATAAAACCATGGCCTCCTTTAGAAAAATATCTCACTGCGATACCTATGGCATCAAATTTGATGCAGAGTCTACAACCACAATCTACCACCACCTCCTGCAGTGCCTAGCAGCACCCAACCCACTGCAAGATGCCAAGAAAAGTTACCAGCCTCTTCCCAATGCTAACCTCTATCTTTCCAAGTGGACTCCACTTCTCCAAAGTCTTAACCTCTCCCTAGGGTTCATAGCAAACTTGGGTCTCAATTAGGCTTTAGGAGCACTAGCCCTCAACTAGGGCAAATAGGGCAAATTAGAGAAATTGGTTTCAAGGGTTCAAAAAAAGACTTCTTTTGTCATACTTAGACTTATCCCACTAGAATTCATCCAATTTCAAGGTTAAACACCACCAATAGACCTAGTTCCCAAATCAAGGCCTAGGAATCAAAGTAGGTCTATTTCTAGTTTTCAAGGGTTAACTCCCAAACTCTCCAAAAAAAAGTGGCAAAAAAAATACATTTTTGGATACCCTTTTCTAGACTTTTGAAGATCCCAAAGTCTTATGGGCCGATCCTACTCCAACATACCCAAACATGAACTAGGTTCATGGTCCTAATAAGCCTAATTAAGTTGGCTTTCCAAAGCAAGTGCCAAGAGATAGGGTCATAGAATCAACACAACCTCTTGGGAATCTTCCTCACCATGCTAACAAACAATTCCACCCTTCCTCTTGGTCACAATGACAAGTTTGGGAGTTCTAGACCACTTCTTCTTTAAAATAGGGCTGAATACATAGTGGTATTTAGCCTAGGGCCTACAAGAAAAAATACAAAAAAATACTTTCTACCCTTGAAACTCTTCCATATGTGAAAATACTCCCTAAACTTGCTTTCCACCAAAAATTAGCTTCATCCCACTGTTGGATTGTAGGTTAGAGGTCCATGGATGCAAACTAGTCATGTTACAACACTAACTGGGTAGCCCTTAGTAAAACAACAATAACTTGCACAAATGAATAGATAAAAACTTGAAACCAAATGTAGATGAAAGGTGATTCAAATACCTATCCAATAAGACCTAAGATGTAAGGTCAATTGGACTCTAGGTGCCATTATAAGGCAGAGTGCCAAATTGAACCAAGGGGTCAAAAATGAGCAATATAGGTGATTTTTCAAGGAAAAAATTATTTTTATGTTTCTTAGAAGGTTATGAAGGTCCTTAGGGTTTTTAGGTTAATTTTTAGGCATCTAGGAGTTAAGATGTCAAAAATTGCAAAAATGTTGACAACTTTGCAAGAGTTTGTGAATTGGTGAAGGGATAAGAATTTTGAAATAAGTTATTTTGGTTTTTTCAAACCATTTCCAAGTTGTAGAAGTGGAATCAAGTGAAAAATGTAAAAATTGCACTTTTTGTGCAAAGTTGCATTGTTGAAAGTTGTAAAAGTTGCTCAAATTTGCAACTTAGTGGAAAAAGGGTCATGGGATCAAACTATCTATTCTATTAGCTCTAGGTGGCCAAGTGAATCCTATCCCCAAGCTTTTCCCATCCTATTGAGCTCTCAAACATTCTTAAGCACACCAAACTAAAACATCCCTAAGGGTCACTAAATGCCATAGTGCAGTGATCTTTGACAGGGCATATCTTGGAGCTTGTATGACCTATGGATGCGATTCAAGTTCTATACGACTCTATCATAGACACCTACAATAACCTCCCTCTCTTTTTGGAGATCTTACTTTATTTTGATTTTGTGATGCCATCTCAAGTGATGTTGAAACTTGTATTGTTGGCAAGTACAAAGTTGCCAACTACCAAATCTCTCTCACCTTTTTTCGTGGGATCAAACTATCTATTTCATTAGATCCGCATGGTTAGTTAAACCATATCCCAAACCTTGTCCCATCCCATTGACTACTTGAACGTTCTTGGGCATGCCAAACCAAAATGTCCCTAAGAGTCACTAAATGCCATAGGACAGTGATCTTTGATGAGGCATATCTCAGAGCTTGTGTGAGGTATGGATGTAATTTTAGTTCCTATAGGACCATGTTGTGCAAACCTACAATAACCTCTCTCACTTTTTAGAAATCTTACTCTATTTTTATTTTGCAATGCCATCTTGGGTGATGTTGAAACTTGTAGTGTTGGCTAGTACAAAGTTGCCAACTATCAAATCTCTCTCACCTTTCATCATGGGATCAAGTTGTCCATTCCATTAGCTCTAGGTGGCCAAGTAAACCCTATCCCCAACCTTGTCCCATCACGTTGAGTACTCAAATGTTCTCAAGTACATCGAATTGAAATGTCACTAAGGGTCACTAAATGTCATAGGGAAGCAATCTTTGATAGGGCATATCTTGAAGCTCGTGCAAGGTATGGATACAATTCTATTTCCTATAGGATTGTGTTGAAAAGACCTACAATAATCTCTCTCACTTTTTGGAGATCTTACTCCATTTTGATTTTGCAATGCCATCTCAGGTGATGCTAAAACTTGTAGTGTTGGCCAATACAAAGTTGCCAACTACCAAATCTCTCTCACCTTTCATCACAGGATCAAACTATTTATTTCATTAGCTCTATGTGGTTGGGTAAACCCTATCTCCAAGCTCATCCGATCTCGTTGAGTGCTTGGACATTCTTAGGCATGCCAAATTGAAACATCCCTAAGAGTCACTAAATGCCATAGGGAAGCAATCTTTGATAGGGTATATCTGGGAGCTTGTGCAAGGTATGGATGTGATTCCAATTCCTATATGACTGTGTTGCAGAGACCTACAATAACCTCTCTCACTTTTTAGAGATCTTACTTCATTTTAATTTTGCGATGCCATCTCGGGTGATGCTGAAACTTGTAGTGTTGGCCAGTATAAAGTTGCCAACTACCAAATCTCTCTCACCTTTCATCACAGGATTGAACTCTTTATTCCATTAGCTCTAAGTGGCTAGGTAAACTCTATCCCAAACCTCATCCCATCTTGTTGAGTGCTCGAACATTCTCAGGCATGCTGAACTAAAACCTCCCTAAGGGTCACTAAATATCATAGGGAAAGGATCTTTGATAGGGAATATCTTGAAGCTCGTGTGAGGTATGGATGTGATTCTAGTTCCTATAAGACTATGTTGTGTAGACCTACAATAACCTCTCTCTCTTTTTAGAGATCTTACTTCATTTTGATTTTGTGATGCCATCTTGAGTGATGCTGAAATTTGTAGTGTTGTCCAGTACAAAGTTGCCAATTGCCAAATCTCTCTCACCTTTCATCATGGTATCAAATAGTTTGTTCTATTAGCTCTGAGTGGCTAGGTAAACCCTATCCCCAACCTTGTCCCATCCTGTTGAGAAATCAAACATTCTTGAGCATGTCGAACCAAAATGTACCTAAGGGTCACTAAATGCCATAGGGCAGCGATCTTTGATGGAGCATATCTTAGAGCTCATGCAAGGTATGGATACAATTCTAATTCCTATAGGACCATGTTGTGGAGATCTACAATAACCTCTCTCACTTTTTGAAGATCTTACTTTGTTTTGATTTTGCAATGCCATCTTGGGTGATGTTGAAACTTGTAGTGTTGGCCAGTACAAAGTTGTCAACTTTCAAATCTCTCTCACCTTTTTTTGTGGAATTGAAGTGCCTATTCTATTAGCTCTAGGTGTATGGGTAAACCCTATCCCCAACCTCATACCATCCTATTGAGCACTCAAACATTCTCGGACATGCCAAACCGAAACGTCCCTAAGGGTCACTAAATGCCATAAGGCAACGATCTTTGATGAGGCATATCTCAAAGCTCGTGTGAGGTATGGATGTGATTCCATTTCCTATAGGACCATGTTGTGGAGACCTACAACAATCTCTCTCTCTTTTTGGAATCTTACTCTATTTTGATTTTGTGACAACATCTCAGGTGATGCTAAAACTTGTAGTGTTGGCTAGTACAAAGTTGCCAACTGCCAAATCTCTCTCACCCTTCATCATGGAATTAGATTATCTATTATGTTAGCTTTGGGTGGCTAGGTAAAAACTAGCCTCAACCTCATCCCATCTTGTTGAGCATTCAAATGTTCTTGGGCACGCCAAACCGAAACATTCCTAAGAAAGACTATGGAAAGTGTTACATATTAGAGTATTTTTTGCTTATGCTTATTAATTAAATCATATTGATTTAATTATATAAGCTTATATGACTCTAGTTACTTAAGCTTCATTTAGGTACCTTATTAATTAATTATTAATTAATAATGCACAACCTAGTTTTTTAGTTTAGGGTTTCTATCTCACCTTAATAAGGTTGAGCCTTGTACTTTTCTTATTATCTCTTATGCATTTTTCATTTGAGAGAAACTTTTCTTCTATCTCCATTTTTTAGCAAAACCCTTCCCTCTTCTCATCTTTTTCTTCTGTGACAGTATTTTGCATGTAGGGATTCAAAGGCTTTGTGGATTTCATTGGCTTATTTGCTCAAATCCTACATGGTATCATACCTAGATCTGCTGCAACTTGTTTGTTATTTGGAGAAAAATGAGAACAAGGATTTGGTAGAACAGATCTAGAATTTTTTATTTTTTTTTAAAGAAAACAAGGGGTCACTATTTTTCAGAGCAGGTTGAGGTCAAACGAACGTCATGGATGGATCCAGAAGGCATCAAAACCCCTATTTCCATAAAAAATTTGTCCGATTTGGACAATGTTGCTTTGGGAGGCAAAAAAATTTTTTCCTAACACAACCATACAACCTCTTGCACATAGATTGAGGCATTTTTTTAATTTAAAAAATCAAAAAATAGGGCAACAGCCAGTGATCTTCCTAGCACCCACCCCACTGCTGCTCAAGCACCATTGGTGCTCAGCTGAATGAGCTTCGTAGCTACGACACCGCTATTTTGTGACCGCCACCAATGCGCCACCCTGTAGCCACCATAGTTCAGCTCTGCCAGCCAAGCCACCAGAAGCGCCACCTCCCAAGCACCACCTCTATAGTGATTCCATTACCTAAAAACCCTACAACCTGACATCAGCATTTTGACAGCTGACATCACCTTCATGGGACATGTCACCATTTTCTGGCAAATGATGTTATCCACTTTAGGGTTGTGCTGATGTCATTTCACAACCTGTGATGACATTAACTGGTTGTTGATGTCATCAATCTAGCTACCAGATTTTTTCTCGATGACTAGCTATTGACATCCATATGGCCATCAAATTTTTTCCCATGTTTGTAATTTTCTAGAGAGCTCCTTTTTTGGACCTATAGTTGGTTTTTTGGCCATAAGTTGGGCATATGAAGGTCTTTTTTTTATTCAAAAGAAGCACTAGAAAGTAGTTTAGAGATGGAAACAATGGTTCTAGTTTTGTTTGATTTTGAATTTGTTTGAGCTTCCAATTTTGGCATTGAAATAGAGACTTCTATTTCTCTCCTCTCTGCATCTGAAATCTAGGTTCCTTTCTTAGTTTTTATGCTTTCTATAGTTGTTTGCTTTGGGATTTGAGGGATATCATTATCTATTGTGGGGGGGAGCATTTTCTTTTCTATACTTTAAATTTAGAATAAGACCCTTCTACTTTCATCTTCTTCTCTCAATGGTAGACTCTTATGTCACTTTCCTTACACCACACAACTACCATACTTGGAAAGGATAGATGACCAAATTGCTTATGGAAAATGGGTTATGGTCATGTCTCGATGTGACTCAACTAGCTTTACAAAGGTCTTATGAGCTTTTTATGCAGTGAAATAAAATGGATGAGGCAATGGGCTTCACTACAATGAATATTTTAGATGGGTTATTATTTCACCTTGATGGTTTGAATACACCCAGGGCTATGTGGGCCAAGTTTTCAACCTTATTTAACACAATGAATCAGTTCAAAGTTCTACAGATAGATGTAAAGTTTACCTCGTTAATTCCAAAATCTTTCACCAACATTGAGGACTTCTTGATGAAATTCAAGTCTCTTCAATCTATGTTATAGGTTGCTGGAAAGACAAAATTTGATAATGAGTGTATCTTCTTGATACTGTCCAAGCTTCGAGGACCTTATCAGATTTTCACTTCTACCTTCTACTCCATTATGGATGCTCTAGGTGCATGACATGTTATGCCCTCTTTCGAGACCTTTTGTGACTAGTTGACTCGTCAGCAATCAAAGCTCACTCAAATGGAATCTCTTACAAGTTCTCAGTCACAAGCATTGATTGCCAAGCCACCTCAGAGTACACAAAAGTCAAAGCAAATATCAGATTCCTCTTCTCAATACTCTACTAGCCCACCATCTCCTTCTAATAAGGAGAAATAGAAGACTGAGAGACCTACATGTTCCTATTGTCAGAAGGGAACACATGATGAGTCACTTTGCTATAAGAAGAAGTTTGATGGTTATGAGAAATAGATAGCAGATTTGCAAGCTCTTCTTTAGAAGAGCAATCTTTCCTCTCCATCCTCTTCTAGCTCATAGGGGTCTGCTTATCAGTCTTCTTCTATCAATCCTATAGCTGGACAGGATCTTGGAAAGGGTCATGCATTATGGGCTTCTTTCACATCCCCTTCACAGGTCACTTGGATACTAGATTTAGGTGCTTCTCACCATATGGCATCTTCTTGAGAGATCTTCTCTTCTTTTGAGGCTTCTCCTATTCCCCATATTATCATTGGGAATAACACTATAATGACGATTTGTGGGAAAGGCACTATATGCATTCAGGATGGCACATTCAATGATGTGTTGTATGTTCCATCTTTGTCTACAAACCTTCTCTCCATTTATCAAATTTCTCAAAGTGGGTCCGAGAAGATAGTTGAGTTCACTACAAATTTAGTTTTCATCTGGGATAGTATGATAGGAGGTATTGTTGCTATAGGGATAGTTGATCTTTCCACCTGACTCTACTCCTTTTCACACTTTGGTCCACCATTTCCAGAGCTTGATTCTCCTCCTTTGAGAGAGCATCATGTGGTATAGTCAAGTTTCTTGAACTTCTATGAGGTTCTTGAGACTACTGTTGTGACTGCCTTAATACATCCTCTTGAGCTCTTTTCTATTTAGCAAATTTCTTCTTCAGCACTGCTTAATCCTCTAGCTCCATTCATCGAGCCACTAGGTGCAGTTGTTGAGGATTCTATAGAGGACATTCATCTCCTCTTTGATGATAGTGTTAGCACACCTATCATACCACTTACATTAGAGATTCCCTTTTAAGATCCTCATGTCTACTCCTTTGAGGATCATCTTGGCCTTCCAGTGGCACCTCAACTTTCAAGGTTTCATCTACAATGTCCACTAACTTTCACTTCTCTGCATTGGAGTCACAGTGGTTTGTTCATTGATCCAAGGGTTCTTTCATTCTAGGGAGGCTTTGGAGCCTCGACCCTCTCTCATGGGGGGGTTGGCAGCATGTATTGTACTTATGATTTTGAGAGAGTCTCTTGAAGTCATTATTTTTTTCCTTTGCTTGCTTTTACATCTCTTTTTGGAGAGGAGTTTTTTTCCCACTGGGTTTTCTCCTTTACTCTAGTTTATAGAGATTTCCTTGTACTGGGTACCTGATCAAGCCTTGTTGCTGGGACCCACTTTTTTTTCTTTCATAGCTTTGCTAGGTAAGCTTTCTCCCTACTTTCAGCTTAAGGGGAGGTATTAGAGTATTTTTCTCTTATGCTTATTAATTAAATCATATTGATTTAATTATATAAGCTTATATTACTCTAGTTACTTAAGCTTCATTTAGGTACATTATTAATTAATTATTAATTAATAATGTGCAACCTAGTTTTTTAGTTTAGGGTTTCTATCTCACCTTTATAAGGTTGAGCCTTATACTTTTCTTATGATCTCTTATGCATTTTTCATTTGAGAGAAACTTTTGTTCTATCTCTATTTTTTAGCAAAACCCCTGCCTCTTCTTGTCTTTTTCTTCTCTAACAGGTTTTTGCATGCAAGGATTCGAAGGCTTTGTGGATTTGATTGGCTTATTTGCTCAAATCCTACAGTACATTCCAAGTAATGATTGGTTGGGATGTATGTCATAAACTAAGGGAGATAATATTCAGGAAGGGTTTCAGATAAAAGGCTACTATAATTGTCAAAACAATGTTAACGATAATCAATGCATAAGGTAAAGGCATTACGAAGGAATGAGATCAAAGGAAAATATTCAAGGAAACAATAGTGAGTGTGATGAAAAACTTTAAAAACCTTTGTAGTAGTGTAACTATCAATATCTCTAAAAAAACTCTTAAATCTTTATCAAAATGCTAATTTCCATGAAAACAATGACATGGTATTAAACTTAATATTTGTGTTCATTTCTAGGGCTTTGTGGTGAGTTTAAAGAAAGTGGAATCATTTCCTATGTAGATGGAATAAGTAAAAGAATGTCAAGTGGAAAAGTATGATCATGGCAATCTTTAAAATCATTGTGATTTTTCTTTCAACTAAGCACAACAATAGTGCTCAATCCAAACAAGTGAAAAAGTACATGTGAGAAGCCTATGTAGTAGTTATGTGAAAATGGAATAGAGGTGTCCAACTGAGATCAATGATTGATTAAAGTATAATGAAAAACCTCTTAAAAGCTAGTTAACTACTATATCACATAGATTATAGCCATATGGTAAAAAGCATGGAGAACGTTTATGGTAGAGGTAAATAAGAACTAATTTAATGGATCATATGATAGTGAATTTAAAATATAATAAGACATAGTGACACAAAAATCTTAATAAATTTAGTAATCATGTATAATAAAATAGAAGACATTTAGTACTATTTATAGTAGGAGTAATAAATTAAAATGTTTCAAGGATCTTTTAAAAAAACACCTAGTTTTGTACGTGCAAGATGACTCACAATCAAATACTACAATGAATTGTAAAGTTATGAGTTAGTTCATAAAGGGATAATGATGAAGGAACAATCATAGTTCTAAAGCTATGAAGAGCAGATCCAAATGCCATTTAGGTGGTGGTAGGTAGGTAGTTTTAGGAAACTTATTATCTACTCCTATTTTTTCAATGTTGAACTCTATTAGAATAAATTTACAAGTTTCACCTAGCATGAACGGGGAATTCAACAAAGGCTTTCAAATATTTTTGCATACATGTCATTGCACTAGTGATATATGGTGATATTGAGGCTACACTATATCAATATATTATTATATTGTTATGAAAAATGGTGATCTAATGAATAAGAACCTGAAAAATCTAGAGGTCCAAAGTTGTGCAATTTTCATAGCATTAAGGATAAGACATTGAAATAGTGAGGGTTTCCCTTTGGAGAATGTGACAGTTATAGCATTATGGCAATAGTAGTGTTAAAGAAGATGACAATAGGCACTCCAAAATTCATGGCCTAAATGAGAAAAGGGATTCCAAAAGATGTCAAAAAAATGAAGTTCATGGTTGTCTTGTTGGTGATGTGAAAGATTATTTGTATAGTAGACAAAGCGTCGAATTCAAGAAATCAAAGAACAAAAAGGTTTAGGAAAGTAGTTTTGGTGTAGAGCACCTAACTCTTTTTCATTTATATATTGTAATTAGGTCTAGGGGCAGATCTAATGATCTCCCTATGACCCATCCATCTTGTAAAGGACACAAGACCCCTTGGTATGACTATAAACCTTGGGCATCATTTGGTCCTAATGGGTGACTTTTCTTCGATTTTATGTTTTTAGGGTGTGTCTAGAGATTTGGGAACCTAATAAGGTTCTACAAGTCAATATAATCCAATTTTCAACACTTTCTTGCAAGTTTTTCAATATTTCTTGCTATAGCACAAAAATTACAAAAAGTGGTTAAGCAACTTTTGTAATTTTGCTAAGCAACTTTTTGTTTGAGCAACCCAATGGCCCAAACTATCAGTTGATTGGGAAAATCAGTTGAAAATGGCCTATATAGGCTTAGTAAATTCAAATAGGTATCAATGGAGAAGATCCAATTGTTATATTGCTTTCAAATCAATAGAAACTGTTGTCTTTCAGTGCATTTTCCTAATTTTGCAAGTACAATACAAAACTTAAGGCCTGCAAGATGAACATTATGTACTGAAAAGTTGATACTATCTATCTAGGAGATTTTGGCTTCATTTTTAAGTCTCTACATGCTCTCTTGCAAAATTTATTTAATTTATTAATCTGCTGGTTTGAGAAACCCTTGATTTTAGGGTTTGGGCACTCAAATGACCCTAACTTGTTAATCCACTAGTGGAATTCCTTCTCCACTAGCATGGAGCAAGTTAAGTGTGTATGCTATAGGATTTTTGCATCTTTGAAATAGGAGTTGAAGTTTGTGATTTTTGGGAGTGAGCCCTAGGTCAAATATCCTCATGTATTTTACCCAATTTTGAAGAAATTAGACTAATCAGAATGATGGAGAGAGTTTGAAGACTTGATGATCAAATAGAATGCCCTTTTTTAAGCCATTAGAACATATTAGAACTGGAGATTCGATCCTATGTACCCATTCTTAACCACTTGTCTTGAAAACCAAGCCTAAACTAGCTAATTAGGCATGTGTACTTGGTTATGGTTATGATATGTTGGAGTAGAATTGGTCTATACAACTTTGGATTATGTGAGAACTTGGAAAGGGGTAATTGAAACTATAATTTTTTCCTTAGGTCTTTTGGAAAGTTTTAAAGTTATTGGAAAAAATTAATGTTTGGAGACCTAATAGGATTCTAGGTCTATTCTTACAAATTGGATTGTGGGTTCTTACGAGTGCAACCAGTGGTTGATTTGGCTTAATTAGGTTGAAACTAAGTGGATCCAAGCCTTCGTTGGAAGTTTTAAGGCCTAGAACCATAAAATCCCCATTTTTCCCTATTTAAGGGAGTTTGTCCTTATTGCTCAATTTTGGATCAAGTTGCTTTGTGTCTTACTCATGGGTGGTAAGATTTGAAACCTTTCTCAGTGATTCCTAGGAGGGGTAGATACTTATAAAGAAGAATAAGCCATAAGTTCAAACCTTGAAACATTTTTGATGTGTTGATTACGGATTGGCCTTGTATTATGCTTTCATTATTGAGCACTTTGCATCAATTTTGTCACATATGAACATAGGACATGCATCCCATTATCTTAAAGCACTAGCATAATACACTTTTAAGGATATTAATGCCATGAAAGTAGAGCCTTAAGCTAGGAGACATGGATTGAATGAAGTCAAGAAATAGATATATTAAAGTTCTCTATAATAGGTAAAAACAAATTAGATACTTGTAGCCTCTATATTCACCATGTATTAGTTATAGTTTGTGACCAAGTTTTGAAAGGTTTTGTAAATTTCTTCAAAGATACCTTTATGCTGCCAGTTTTGGAATTGTTTATCATGAAAGGGATATAAGTCTTGTCTCCATCATGGAAATTCCATGGTCTTCTAGATTTCAAGGCTAAAAATCCCAATGTATTATATTATGCAAGAAAGGGCCCTAAAAGTGAGTATAAAGAATTCTTTGACCAAGCCCTAGGTGAGTTAGGCAATGCTCGACTAGGGACTATTTGCAAAGAAAGAGCTCTTGAGAGCAAAGCTTGAAGAATGAATACTTTCCATTTTGAGGGATTGAAGAGTGGTATGAGGAGGTTCTAAATTGTGGAGGAGAAGTCTTGATGAAGTGTGGAAGGTGTCTTATAAATAGGGACAATAAGGAGCCAAGAAAACCCTACCAAACCCTCAATTTTGCTATTTGTGTTGTATGCCTGTATGCACCTTGAGACCCTACAAATCCTTGAGCATGGGTCCTATGTATCAATTTTTATTAAGGATAGAGGTGTTGAAACTCTAAGAAAAAGGAGCTATTGGTCCTAGAAATTCAAGTGGAGGCCAAATTAGGGGCTCTACTTGTAGCCCTTTTGTGAAGAAATCTTGAAATTAGGTACAAACACATTTTTGTTATCCATTCAAGTATAGTACAAGTGTTCCAACTAGGGAGTGTTATGGTACCCTAGTAGATCTATAAAACCTTTGGAGGGATACTATTCCTAAAAGAGTAAGGGAGTGATGCTGCAAGTTTGGATCAGTTAACCTAGTGAGGAGGTTGGGCAAGGCTAGGGGATGTTCTAAGTAGCAAGAGATCCTATAGAACACATAGGTGTATAGAAAACACCATGATCCACATATAAATTACAAGGTTGCATGGGGATAGGGGTACTTGGGGTACTTAGGGTACTGGTATGGGTATAGGTACAAGTATAGCTATTTTTTATAAGAGGGTGTTGGCATTATATTGTATTTGTCATTAGTGACAACACTTACTTGATTCTGAATGATTATCAAGTTCATCACTCAGTCTATAGTGTATACTAAGCATTCAGTGGTTACCTTGTAGGTTCATCACTTAAGTAGTTCATACCAAGCATTCTTGAAGCTACCGAGTGAGTGTGTAGTCAAGCAGTTCATACTAAGCATTCATGAAGCTACCGACTATTTATGCAACCCAGCAGTATCTACCAAGAATATAGTGTTCACCAAACTTCATAGTGTTTAGCAAGTGATGGAAGCCCAATGTTTACCAAGTAATGAAAGTGTAGTGTTTACTGAGTGAATGCAAGGTTAACAAAGGATTCAATTTTTACCAAGTGATACTATATCTACTGAGTCTCCAATGATTATCGAGTTCCAAGCTATGTTGTGTGATTAGTATGGACTAAGCCTTCACTTCTATCGAGTGCATGATGATGCCAAGTAATTCAGTGGATGCCAAGTATCAAAAGGTTACCAAATTAGCTAGAAGAACTTGAGTTTTCTACTGTTTGGCCAACTCAGTAATATTTTGTTCACTTGTGTTTTGGCCAACCTTGCAATTGTAATTATTGAATGGTATATATATAATGTATTATATCATTTATAAGGTATTCAAGCAAGTATCAAGATGGACATGTAATATTTTGAGGTGAATAAATGTGAATCAGTAGGAGAGAAAAATATTCAGCAAGGTCTACAAGGAGCAGTAAAGATTCATTAGTCACAAGAGGTGATCAATACTTCAAGGATCTAATTAGCAATCAAGTTGTAAGTAGATCCACTATTTCATCTTAATAAGTAAATCAATTTTGTAAATCCTTTAATACGGTAGACTTAACAGTCTTTGTATAAATCTCCTAATAGAGTGCATACTTTAGTGTATATTTGTAAAATCCTCTAACAAGGTGGACCTAGCAACCCTTTATGCTCCTAACAGGGCAGATCACCAGAAGTGATCAATGTAAGCCTTAACAGGCCAACTTCATACTATAGTAACAAAGTTTTATGGGTATCATCCCCACCCCAGTTTTACTTTCTATTTGGAAGGTTTTTGGGTTACCAAATCACTGTGTACATGCGTTATGGATGTTTGATTTCTCATATATGTAGTAGATTAGATGAATGAATGGTGAATAGTATATATGGTTAAAGTGTTGAATTTTTTAATGTTTTGAAGTTACTAATTCACCGCTCCCCTCTCAGTAACCTATCATAACTTAAATATTTCCAACAATTGGTATCAGAGCTTTTGTGGTTCTTGGGATAAAAGTTTGACAGCTTGAGAAAAGATCAAGGACAATGGAGATATTTAGGCTTGACAAAGCCATTGAAAATGAAAAGCTAGATCTGGAAATGGCCATGGTTCAACTCAAAAAAGCAAAGGAGCATCTTTCTCAATCCGTGAAGAGAAGGAAGGAATTTGCAAGACAAATGAATGACCATTAGTATGTTGAAGAAATTATTGAAGACTTGTTACCATCAAGTAGTTCAGATAAAGCTAATGAGGCAATCAAGGAACTCCTAGCAAACAATGGTTCTCTCTAGGAAGAAGTAAGAAAGCTTAAAAGAGAACAAGAAATCCAATCAATCAGGCTATGTGAAATTTTGGAACAGAGAAAAAAGGCAACTAAAGACTTAGAGACAAGAAATAATCAATCCAATCAGCATGAAGATCTTGTGGATCAACTATCTAATGCAAATGAAGAAATTATGAATCTGAGATCTAAAAATGGAAGCCTGAGGAATGATTTAATCACTGAAAGACAAATCAATGAAAGCTAACAAAGTGACTTAAGCTATGAAAGACAAATCAATGAAAGTTTTGAAAATGACCTAAATGCTGAAAGAAAAATCAATGAGAGAATGATGAAATATCAAGCAGACATGACTCAATTAAATCAATAAAGTGAGCAGAATCTTCATAGACAAAAAGGTAAACCTGGACTTGGTTATAAGGAAGAGGGTGAAACCTCGAAACAAGGTGCCCAAAGGAATTAAAGACCTACTTGCAATCACTATGGTAAGTTAGGTCACACATCAAACAAGTTTTGGAGCAATGGAAAAGGTAAATTCAATGATAAATGCTATATTTGCAGTCAACATGGTCATAAAGCTAATAAATGCAAGGAGAAACCAAAATTTGATGGAAACTATCACAAATGCAAGAAGCATGGTCACAAGGCATTCCAATGCAAATCCAAAACATTCAATCTAGCTTAACAACTTGTTAAAGCAATATTTGGATGGGACTACAATACTTAGTGCAGATGTCATTATTGTGGAGAATAAGGACATATTGGTATAAATTGTGCAAGACATCACCCAAGGAAGAAGGAAACTACTGTAAGGTGCTATACATGTACAAAAGTCAGTCATATAGCTAAAAACTACATGAACATAAGAAAATTTGAAGATGAAAAGAAAGCTAAAGCTAAAAACATTCAAAAGTAGATGAGGCAATAGTGGATTCCTAAATCTACCGAGCAAGATAGTTCAAATGATGGCAATGTCACTCAAGAAGTGGGTGACTCCACCATCTCCAGTTAGATCCATAAACAAGGATATGGAACTACATCTTCTAGTAATATCTCAAGAAAATAAAAAATAAATGAAAGAAAAATGATCAAATTAGTATTCCAGATACACAAGGATCAAAGAAAGCATATCTTTCGTCGAGTTGCATCTACCAAGGAAAGTCATTTGAAGACCTTATCGAGCTAGGTCAAGAGTAAACAAAAGTTTTGTTTAATCACTGAATTGTAAGCTTCTACCGAGAAAGTGAATGATAGTCTATCAAGCACTATGTCATCTTAGCTACCTTTATACCAAGCATTTATGGCAAAAATTTTGTCAAAAGGGCAGAATTTGATGTCATTCTTCATTGCGATTATAGAGCTAAGAAATTTCCAGCAATTCCAAAGAAAATTCCAAGTGATTTCAAGCAATTTTCAAGTGGAGAATATGTTTAGAATTTTATTACACCTACCAAGTAGTGATGGCATCCAGGAGTAGCAGTAGCACCAAGGCAAAAAGAGGTTCAAAAATGCTAGTTACAGGTGTGGAGTGGAAGGCACCGAATTTCAAGCTAGTTCCATCAATTGCAGAATCACTCGACCCTAATGGAACTCAATCGCAAACTCCACCAAAGGTACTTCTCATAAATGACATTCATACACATTTCAAATGTTCTATTCAAGAGATTGGAAACCTAGAAATGGACAATGCTCTAGAAGAAATGAGTGTTGATGGCTCTTTGAAACCTGAGCATAAGCATCTAGAGACCAAAGGGTTAAAACATATCTCCCATCTGCCAAGAAATTTCCACATTAAGTGGATTAGGTACATACTCAGTCATGTTCACAACGGGCAACTATGGTTAGAGCAGCTAGTGTTAATCACCAAGAAGATGATTCATAAGATTACCAGTCTCCCCATGCTAAATAAAGTGAAAACTACCAAAACCCTAGGTCGGGAGGAGTTACAGAAGCAAACCCTAGCTAAATGGGATGATAGAGGTTTGAAGGTCAACACTGTATCTAATGTTGAATTAAAGTTTTGCATTCACGTCATTACCCAAAAAATTTATAGCTCCAGACGTTTGAATAGTGTGCCTTGTGAGGCTATTGATTTGGCATTCAAAATTGTGAAGAAAAATCTTGAATTTGACCTGTCAAAATTGTTGTTGAAACAATTGAACAAAAACATGGATAGCATAAGGACTTCAAAAATTAATCCCTACAAATTTGGTTTTGTTAGAAAGGTTAATCTTTCCTTGGATATATATTTTAATTGGGATATTCCAAGGGTCCCTACATGTAGTTTGTCCACTTGTACACATGTGGAGGACATGTCATTGTTTGTCCTTTATTCCACATGTAAGGACAACTCTTGTTTATTTCTTTATTTAGTTTATCCTCCTTAAGAGGATTGTGACACTTTGCACACACCTATTATGAATGTGGCATTCATAGAAATGGGAGTTACAAATGCAACTCCTCTCTCATCTCTATATAAGAGATGCTCCTCCTTCTTTCTTCACAACTACAACAACACTCTAAGCACTTGATGTTATTGTATTGAGCTACTTTTGCTCCAACACTCTCTCTCTCTCTTCTCTAGGCATTTGCCTTCATTCATAATACTCACAAGGGGTTTTCTTTGCTTACCCCTTATAAATCCTTGTCTCCATTGTTGAACCATCTTGGTGTATGCTCTTGGAGTTGCTTATCTTATGGTAACATTGTTTCACACTTAACTTACTTGGATTGCTTCTCGTTCCTTGCTCAACATTATCATTTCTTATAGGTTTTCTATTAATTTTTTTATTTTTCTATATTCAAAAAATCTTTCCATCAAAGGGCTCAGTTGTATGGAGAAAAGATATTCATATTTTATATTAGATTAATGAGTTTATTGCTGACATGGGTGTAAAATTTGAAAAATTTATGGATAATTATTTTGAAGATTTCAAGGAAAGAATGAAAAATAGGTTTCAAATTCCACCCAAATTGGTTGAAGATTACAAATATGATGTATGCTTCATGGTTGACTGTGATAAGGTATACATTCAAGCAGTTAGACGCCGAGTTGCCTGGGTGAAACCTCTTCCTTATGAGGTGAATATTGATGAGGCTAGGGACATTATTGAAGCACTGGTAAATGAACCTATATATCCTAAGCTTCTTTCCTTTGGCACTTATGATGAAGCCAAGACTAGAATTGAGCTTGAAATCAAGCTACCCCAAGCTATAAGCAAAGGCAAGAGAAAGATAGAAAAGTTGAAAACTACAACCGGCCCTCTTATGCTTACTGAAGGAAAAGGTGAGGATGAAGAAGAAGAAGAGGAAGAGGGTGAACAACTTGAAACTAAAAAAGAAGAGGAACCTCCAAAGAAGAAAGGGAAGGCAATTATCACCAAACCTAAGAAGAAGCCTACTGCAGTATTCTCTAGAAGAAGCAGACAAGGCAAGTAGGAAACTGTACTTGTTAGGCCTCCACTCACATTTGAGGAAAGGCTAAAATAATTGGAAGAGGGAGCTAGCATTACAAATTTCAAAGCATTGAAATTTTAAATAAGGACTGATGCAGAGAAAATGTAGATTGAGGAACTGGTACTCAATAAGATGGGAAAATGGAAATACTCCCCAAACCAGCTTGCCCCACAAATCTCCAAAGAGCTATTGGAGAGATTGCAACCAAGATGGGAATCAGCCACCCAAACAGTCAAAGACATATATGAGCAATCTTGAAGAATCTTCTACCGAGTCTCACTAAAGTAGAAATAAAGGCAACAATGAAGAAAAATGAAGGTAAAATGATGATTAGATTTCACACATGTTTGATTTTAATTAAGGACATTGAACATGTAAGAGATGAAACAAACATGTGGAGGAACATCTATCATCTGCAAAAGCCTAGTGATGATCCTATTGAAATCAAGGATGATGACAATAGTGACAATGATGATTTTGATAGCACTCCATCCATCACAGTTACTCTAGGAGAGTTGCATGCACTAATGGAAGAGAAAGAGAAAGAAGCACATCAGGAAGAAAAAGATGAAGAAGATCTAGTAAAAAATTGTAGCAGAAGTTATTGCATCCCTTCCTCACTCTCCACCAAAGACTATTACATCTACTTTGGAGATAGCTTCTGCAAGTGAGATTGTGAGCACAACAGTCACATTAATTTCTCAATCTTCACCAACCACCTCCTAGCTCTAGGTATCTAAAACTAAAGTGCCAAGCACTTTATCTACCGAACTATCTATCACCTCTTTAGCCACCAAGTCAGCCTCCTTAGCTCCTTCATCAACAATGAGTGTACCAGTAAGTTCCACAATTTTGTTTTCATCAATTCCAGTAAGTTCTACAATTTTGTTTCCATCAGCATCATCTGTATCCACTTTCACTCCAATCAGTTCAAATACTACTATGGGTACTCTACCGAGTGTGATACCATTTTTGGGAAGTGCTTCAATTTTTGATCCGGTTAGCACTTCTATTGGCATTCAATCCTCGAGTCATATCCCAATTTTCACTACTAGCCCTTCTATCTCTACTATTGTGTCTATTCCTAAGGTCAAACTAGTAATCACAAAAGTCAAAAAAAAGCATCCATTAAAACTTTTGATCACTAGAAAGGAAATTGGAGAAGATATTGACTTAGACACAGAAATAGTGATTCCTAAGATTGACTATGAATTTGCTACCATTAAAGAGATGAGGTTAGCTAGTCAACTCATAGAGATGAAAGCTATGCAAAAGCAATTAAGATCAGAAAGGGATAAGGAATACAGAATAATTGAGAATTCCAAGGATATAATTACAGATGTGATAGGTGTTGAAGTAGATTCTACTCAACACGTTTTGATTTAGTTAGAAGAGGCGGTGCAAAAATTTAATGAAGATTCTTCCGGACAAGAGAAAATTATTGAGAAAGCTGAAAGGAAATTTGATAATAATGTGCTAGAGCATATTGCTCAAAAGATAGCAATCAAGCAAGTTGAATTGTCAACATTTTTGAGAAATTTTGAAAATTCTTTTAATAATGCAGCATCACTTTTTGCCAAACTTTGTGATGTTTCTAGTTTTACTAAAGAAATAAAGGATAAGCTAAATAAGATTGACATTGATATGCAATCAAGTGCATCCAAGTTAAAGGTGGACTCCTCCTCCACAACCTCCCATCACACCAAAATTAGATATTTGGCAGATGTACAGGCAGAACTATTGAGAGAGGAAGCAAGGATCTGGTCTACACTCATAGACATCTAACACATGATCCTTCCTATCATGGACACAATGCAAAAAATTATTACTCATTGCAAAACATTGGTCCAAGATTAGAACTTCTCAGTGGCTGATAACTTGATCCAATTATCAGCAGAAGTCCAAATTGCTCTCTCCACCTATCAAAATTTGTAGTAGACTTGGGATAATACTTTTTCCACCATCCTTAAGGTACATCAAGAATTTCTATCTCACTTTGGTGTAGTCATATAAACTATATATATGTAGTCCTTTGGCATTATTGTCAAAAAAGGGGAGAGATTCAACATAATAAGTGAGGAGAGTTATCACTATAAGTGATAGGGGGAGTTAGCACTTAATAGAGTTAGCATGTGTACATAAGTATCTTTGTATATACATCATCAAGAAGAAATGTATAGAAATGTATATGCAGCAGTTCTACAAAGATAAATTTTGAAAAACCAAAATTCATTGAGTCAGGTTATGTACATATGTTTTGGCTTGTAAGTGTTTTGTCATTAATGCCAAAGGGCAAGATTGTTGGCATTATATTGTATTTTTCATTAGTGACAACACTTACTCGATTCTGAATGATTGCCGAGTTTATCACTTAGTCTATAGTGTATGCTAAGCATTCAGTGGTTACCTTGTAGGTTCATCAATTAATTAGTTCATACCAAGCATTTGTGAAGTTACCAAGTGAGTGTGTAGTCAAGCAATTCATACCAAGCATTCATGAAGCTACTGAGTGGGTGTATAGCCCAACAGTATCTACTGAGCATATAGTGTTCACCGAGCTTCATAGTGTTTATCGAGTGATGGAAGCCCAGTGTTTACTGAGTAATGAAAGTGTAGTGTTTACCGAGTGAAAGCAAGGTAAATAAAGGATTCAATTTTTACCGAGTGATACTATGTCTACCAAGTCTCTAATGGTTACCAAGTTCCAAGCTACTTTGTGTGATTAGTAAGGATCGAGCCTTCACTTCTACCAAGTGCATGATGATGCTAAGTAATGCGGTTGATGTCGAGTATCAGAAGGTTACCAAGTCAGCTTGAAGAACTTGAGTTTTCTACTATTTGGCCAACTCAGTAATATTTTGTTCACTTGTGTTTTGGCCAACCTTGCAATTGTAATTATTGAATGGTATATATGTAATGTATTATATCATTTATAAGGTATGTAAGTAAGTATCAAGGGCGACATGTAATATTTTGAGGTGAGTAAATGCAAATCAGCTGCAGAGGAAAATATTCAGCAAGGTCTACAAGGAGCAGTAAAGATTCATCAGTCACAAGAGGTGATCAGTACTTCAAAGATCTAATTAGCAATCAAGTTGTAAGTAGATCCACTATTTCATCCTAACAGGTGAATTAGTTTTGTAAATCCTTTAACAGGGTAGACTTAACAGCCTTTGTATAAACCTCCTAACAGAGTGCATACTTCAGTGTATGTTTGTTAAATCCTCTAACAAAGTGGACCTAGTAGTCCTTTGTGCTCCTAACAGGGCAGATCACTAGAAGTGGTCAATGTAAGCCTTAACAGGCCAACTTCGTACTACAATAATGAAGTTTTGTGGGTATCATCCCCACCCCATTTTTACTTTCTATTTGGAAGGTTTTTGGGTTACCAAATCACTGTGCACATGTGTTATGGATGTTTGATTTCTCATATATGCAGTAGATTAGATGAATGAATGGTGAATAGTATATATGGTTAAAGTGCTAAATTGTTTAAAGTTTTGAAGTTACTAATTCACCCCTCCCCTCTCAGTAACCTATCATATCTTAAATATTTCCAACATAGGGGATGGGGGTACTTGGGTATGTCAAACTTTATTTTTAATTATACTTTTATATTTATAGAAAACCTAAATTTATGAGTCATGACAATGATTTTTCAAATCAAGAATAGTGATAAAGTTTGCAAATGTAATGTATTGTTTTCAGTTTCAGATTTGTTATATGTTTGTAATAATAATTTATGATAATGCATAACATAGAAGGTACGTTTAAACATGAACAAGAAGATCATAAATCATATGACAATGATATATTGAAAATGATAAATTTATAGCTTTAACACTAATAAAGTTTATTGTTGATCAATATTGTATCAAATTTTCAAACATATTAGGTATTGAATTAAGCTTGATAAACAAATAACAGAGAAGGAAAACTTTAAACATGAACAAGATCATAAATCATATGATGATGACATATTGGAAATGATAAACTTATGCTTAAACAATGATAAAGTTTATTGTTAATCAATATTCTATCAAAGTTTTGAATTGATTAGGTCTTGAGTTAAGCTTGATAAACGAGATGATACACAAACAAAGAATCAAAAAAAATTAAAATCTCAATCAAGGTCCTTAGCTATGATGCTCTCCACTGAGTACCTAGTACTTGGGAGACATGTACCTGATACTTGGGTACGTGGGTATGAGTACCAAGGGTGTCATACATGAAGGAACACATAATATATTATGATAACCAATAATGTCATACATGAACAGACATATAATATAAACTGATAACCAATAATGTCATACATTAACAAATACATAATATATTATGAAAACCAATGATGTCATACATGAAAAAACATATCATCTATTAACTAATCATGTCATCAGTCTAATAATTTCATGCATCAAATAAATGTCATACATCAAATATAAAATGTCATATATACATCAAATGTATATAAAATATGTCCACTGACATAAAATCCAACACATATTTCCACTGATGCCTATACATGTATGTCTATCAACTATATATTCTCATTCCCTTGAGGTGAAGGAAACAAATCTCTAGAGGTCTTTGGTTGTCATGTGGAGGGAGATGATGGCAATGATGGGGAGTTCCTCACATGCTCACTCATCCTCTTGTTAAGGCTCTTGTTTAACTTGAGTTGATACAAATAAAGTAGATATGAATCAATAATTATTATACATTGAAATCAAATATATGTACAGACAAAATTAATTATTTTCTTATCGCCATCATATAGTCACTCTACAAGTCCACCTCAAAGGTTTGTGGATGATCGAGTGTGACAAGAGCCTACAACAATTCAATCAATATAATTACTTATAAATAACATTAGAAATTTTGATACTAACTATTATAAACAACAACTAGAACCAAGAAAATTGTTTCATACCTTAGTCAATGGCTATGAACTAGCCATAGCTGCAACCACTCCACAATCGATGAACTGTTGAAGATGAGGAGGAGTCTTAGATGTCAAGAGCTACATGTCATACAATACACGTTAAATGTAACATGAAACATGAAACAAATATAATCAAATGAATTAAATTAACATGTGACAAATGTACCTTTATGAAGCTTGTATCACATCTGGGCTCGAAGTCTGCAGTGAATGTTGATAGTCCTATAGAGAACTAATGCACATACATAATTTTTTTGTCAATCCTTCATATGAATACTTAATAAATATATATGTTAACTTAAATGATTAAATCGATACATACCTCTGGACTCATCAACGGGACAAAAAATGGGGTTGGGGGATCGCTACTAGAGCCGCCAACACTCTAACCCTAAATTTTGAACAATGTCAATACATGCTAATTAATTAGTCATTCACTATACATATGAAATGTGATCAAATTATTTTATTATAATTGTAATTTACCTATGTGTCAATGCCAAATGTCTCATTCAGGAATTGATTAGTCACTAGCCCATCATCTGCACCATGTTTAGCATGTATGCCAAATGTGCATAAGGATCTGCATGATGTGCACATGTGACCGTGATGTACAAAAGGCTCCTCTACAACTAATGGACTCATGCAATGAATGAGGGTTTGCATCAAAGCACTAATAGTCCCTAGAGTGTTTGCCTCTACATGTTCCTTCACAATTGAAGGAATAGTCACATGCTCACCTTGTGTCTTGACCACAGGTGGCCTAACTATATTAGGATCATGACATGCCCCTGGCCTCTCAAATGATGACCCCCCACCTCTACCCTAAGAGTCTAATATATCAAAATAATTGGGGATCTCCCCAAGGACAAACTCACAATACAATTTCCTTAAGAAATACATTGGGACCTCATGATTATTGCAAGGATGGGCAACAAAAACCATCCACCATCATGTATGCACCAATGGATGGGGAACCGTTTAGTTGTCTCTCTAACAGTATCTTGTTCACCATGCTTTCTAAATAATGCACAAATCCTCCTTTTTGGTATATCTTTTTTTTAACATCTTGATATGATAATTTATTTGCATAATATATTTTTTGTTCATCCCTCTTAACCCACCAAATATCTAACTAACCATTAACAGAAGCTATGTGGGTCTTAATGGACTCAAGGGAGGATGCCAATTGAGCTCTGATTGGATTCGTTTGTCCACAAGCTTTCAACCTACCAATGAGTGCTTCTAATTCAGTTTTTCCTCTTTCTATTTCATTTATTATGTTTTCTTTTATTCCAGGAGGAGGTCTTCCAATTGGTGCAGGTTGCAGAATTTGTTGTTCTTGTTGTGAAGGGTTTTGGTTTGGTTCTTGTTAAGGGTTTTGGTTTTGATCTTCTTAGGGATTTTCTGGTTCATTATTCACATTTCCTAATAAGAAATAAATTGAAATATAAATAAATAAACAAATTTTTAAAAAAATTGAAAAAAACCTACAAAACAATATTAAAAACAATGCAAAAAGAAGGTTAGACAACATACAACGTGATCGTGATCTCAAACTTCAATGGCGAGGAGGCATATTGACAAGGCGGGTGATGAAAACCTTCAATTTGTTCAATCCATGTATGTGCTATGAGGAGGGGAAGTAGGAAAATGGAGAAAAAATGAATGGGCTATGGGTATGCAACCCATTTATAAAAAAATGGGTTTTTTAAAAGCATGTACACACTATGGCCTGAGATACCCAAGCCATAGCGTGTGCATGCTATAGCACATATGTACTATTGAAAGTTAAAAAAAAAAGGGTGTCACCTTTTTGGCACCACAACTTGGTGCACATAACCCATGATAAGATGGGGCATGAGGTAGCTTTGAGAGTGTCCCCAAATCCTTGAGTTAGTTGTCAAGACATTATTGTTGTGAATCAAGAGCATAGTAATATAAAGGCTCAAAATAGAGCCTAGAAGAATGTGCTAGTAGACCAACATAGTGGTGTATTGGAATTTATACAAACCTAGGTATCTCAAGGTGAAACAAACTTGAAATCAATCTGCTAGATGAAGTCATCTATGGATAACATTATTGTCTCTTTGCATTTATCTCTCATTGGGAGACAACCATTGACATGGTGAGAAGATAGGTGAATTCTAGATGGAAGATTAAGGGCAGTGTTGGTGTCTCAAAAATACCTATGGGACTATTCTTATTAAAGTTCACTAAAAAAGAAGACCTCATTTATGTCATCTTAGGTTCTAGGAGTTATGGTAAGCATTCTCTGGCCCTATCAAAGTCAAAATTGAGTTTTGACCCAAGTGTTGAAATTAACCACTTGGTTCCTCTCTAGATGTAGCTACCTAGATTACCATTGGAATTATAGGATGAGATGGTGTTATGTTGAATTGGTAACTCTTTTAGAAACTACATTTTTGCTAACTATATTACCTTATAGAAGTCTAGATTGGTTTATACATATTTTTGTGTTAATATTGTAATGAATAAATCTTTCCCCAATTTTATATCTCTCAAATCAAAGTGGCCAAAATAGACTCAAACCATTTTGTATGAAAATGCTTCTTTACACTATCAAATATATGCTAAACATGGACATGTCATCTTCGACTATAAAGTCCCACCTCTAGAAGAACAAAAGTTGCAAGAAAAAGTTAAGACACCTACTCAAGAAAAGAAGAATGTTATGAGGGTTGTAGTACAAACACTATAGGAAAAAATATTTCAAAGGTTGTTGATGAGGATACAAGGGGTCAGGGATGGTCATCTATCATGTGGTTTTTCATGCCCAAATTAATGGAGAGGATAAGGATTATCCTTTCTTGGATGGAACACTAAACATTACAAAAATACATTTAAAAAGGAGAAGGTTGGGTCAAAGGAGTCCCCATCCCACTAGGTTCAAGCACCCCTCAAAGATGGTGAAATATCAAAGGATTTGAAAGAGTTTTTGATATATACTCTGGTGAGTCATAAAGAGCTATAAGTCCCTCCCTTATAGAGATCTAGTCACAAAATTTGAGAAGACTATTTCTACTTCCAACAATATTTAAAAATGGGGAGGCATTGTTTCCACACCTCATAGGGATACTTACATTGAGTCTTTTATATCATCCACCTCCACCATTGATGAGTTGACCATAAAGGTTACCAAGTCTATTATACTCTCACAATAATGTAATTCTTCCCCAATGCACCCCTTAGAAAAAGACCAAGATGAATGGAATTTTTACAAAGGAATGATAGAGAAACTAAGAATCTTGATGTGGGAACAAACAATAAATTAGTGAGGCCATGAGAGAGATCAATTAAATGAAAGAAATTTCTAGAAAAATTTCCAATGGATAGCAATTGACTCTAGAGACAACCGAAAAAAGTAAAAAGTGAAGTTCCTTTCTTGGAACTTGAGGGTCTTGAAAAACCCTCAAAAAACATTTTTCCCAAAGAAGCATATCAAATATCTTAAGGTGGATGTCTTCTTAATTCAAGATGTCAAGATTATATAAGGTGACACATGAACATGACCTTCTTCCAAAACTTCACCTCTAGACATAAAAAAATGAAATACCTTTAAGTCATTGACAAATGAGAATAATGAGGTATCAGAAGATGGTAGTAAAATAGGTGAATGATCTTTCCAATTCTTTATATGAATTCATACTCAAAATAATTTTTTTTGGACCCTTTAGCTATCCAAGATAAACTCCTCGGATACTTACATGCATTTATCCAAGAGGCAGATAATTTGTAGTTTCTCTTGTCTTAGAGAAGGAGGTGAGGAAGGAAATATTTAAGATGGAAGCTTGTAAGACTTTAGGGCCTGATGGATCTCCTCCATTATTCTCCTACAATTTTTGGAAGGTGGTCAAATACAATTTCAGCATGGCTACGAGCAATTTTTTTAGGATGGGGAGGCTTCTCAGATAGCTAAATAATTTTAGATTTTCATTGTGCCTAGCTCCTTGATCCAAATTCTTGATTGACTTTTGACCTATCATCATGACTAAGAAACACAATCTACAAAGTTCTTTCAAATGTGTTGGTTAATAGATTCAAGCCTCTCCTAGAAAAGTTCATTAGCCCTTCTAAGAAAGGCTTTGTTCCAGGTTGCAAGATTTTTGATACTCTTATTGCTACATGTGAAATTTTACACTCTATGGACAAATTCAAGTCTCTAGGTATGACATTCAAATTTGAAATTTCCAAGGCATGTGATAAGGTTAGGTGGAGATGAATGCTTTCTATATTGTTGATTTACTAAGATTTGATTAAAAATTTTTATAAAGATAATCAAAGAAATGGTGATGGATGTCCATTTTTCTATCCTAGTAAATGGGACTACATAGGAATTATGTAGTTCTAAGAAAATCCCAAGACAAGGTGAGCCCCTCTCCTCCTACTTATTTATTATGGGACTTGAAGTGTTGTGTAGGGACATTTTTGACCTTATCAAAATTGGTAAAACAAATGGGATTAGTGGAACTTATTCCTACCTCTTTAGTTTTACAACAATTTGTTGATGACACCTTCCTATTTGTTTAATCATCAATTGTGGAACCAAGAGAATTGAAGAGGCTACTTGAACATATTTTTCTAGTGCATCAAGTGAACAAATAAACTAGAACAAGAGTAAGATGTACTTTTAAATACTAAAATGGATCTTAGGAGGAAAACATGGATATTCTCGGTTGTCAATTAGATGATCTTCTTGAAACCAATTTGGACCTTCCATTGATAGTTAAGGAATTCCTGTAGTGCCTCCCCCATTTGATTTCTACATAACTTACTAATGGATATGATCTTAATGTTCTTTCTTTCTAAGTGATCATGTTGTAACTGATGATTTGTCTACACTCTTGGGCTGATTTGATTTATGTTATGCTTGGCTTATGAGACTTTTGTTGTATTTGATGGTTTCACTAAGGTGTGTGTCAATCATTACCTAGATTTGTATGGTATCATGACGTTTTCCTATGAGTACCCTTGAGATATGAACAACAATTGCACTATGTGATATTGTATTGGACTACACTACACCTAATTCTAGTTCTTGTAATAGTGTTGACTTACATGTCTAATTAAGTTGTTAGCAATATTTTGACTATATATGTATGATGGTGTCTTATGATATTATCTATTGTATCTTATATTTAAGGTTATTGATGTTGCTTCGAGATGATTTTCTAAAATATTACAAGATATTGTACCTTATGTGTTGTAGTATAATTCAACTATTTATTTAATTGATAAATGCTTAGAAAAATCATGAAATCATTTATCTATATTCAGGTTCGGATTATAGATATTTGCACATATGAGATGTTCTTTTGGATTATAGATTATTGTGTCTCTATGTTTGAATACATGTTCTTTGACGTCACTAAACATATATGCTCAAATGGCTAGAAATGATTATTTATTAAATACTTTAATTTAAATGAAACATCATGTAATTATATGTTATTGTATTGTACTACACCACTACTCTATGTTGATTTCTCATTGGTGCTAGAACAAAGTGGGAATGGAATCGTAGTCACTTGTTTGTGAGATCTACATTATGTGCCATTCTATTGCATGTGATAGATGTGTTTTCTTTTTCTTTGGCTATAATATATTGAGCATATACATTTGATTTTTTCTTGTTTACTTAATAAGTACCAGGTATCAGGAAAAAAGAAGAGACTCAACTACATAACCTCTAATATAGTGTGGAAAGGTATAAATTCTAACAATTTTCTAGTTTATACACCAAAGTTAATTTTTCAAGAAATTCCTTTCCCTCATTCAAAATGGTTCAAACATGTTCATTTTGTATCTTTTGTGCTAGACTATCCTTGCATTACTCCAAATAATACACTAAGGCCTCTTTGCAACATGTAGGTATGCAATTAAGGAATGAATTGGGAAGCATATAATTTCTCAATCTCATACTTTATAAGTGCAAAGAATCATAGTAATAAAAAATATGTAATACATATATTATTATTTAATATTGCAAATTTAATTATATGGAAATGCTTCTAAAGTTTTAAATATCAAAACACATTGTGTCTACAATATGTCCTACAAGGTATCTTCAAATCAAATAATGAGAAAAGGTAGTAGTATTTTACACATAAATGTTTCTACACAATGGTTATTATTTTATTTATAAAGTTTTCACAATTTTCCAATTTATACACAAAAGTTGGTTTTTCAAGCAATTCCTTTCCCTCATTCAAAATGGTTCAAGTATGTTCATTTTGTATGTTCCCAGCTAGACTATCCATGCATTACTCAACATAATACACTAATATCTCTTTTCAATGTTTAGGTATGCAATCAAGGAATGAATTGGGAAGCATTTCCCAATTTCATACTAAATTACAAGTTCAAGGAATCATAGTATTCTGAAATATGTAATACATATATTATTTTAATATTGCAAACATTATTATAAATAAATGCTTCTAAAGTTTTAAATATTAAAACATAGCGTGTCTACAATATTGAACAACCCTACAAGGTAGATCTTCAAATCAAATAAGAAGGAAAGGTAGTATCATTTTACACATAAAATGTTACTACACAATGATTATTGTTTTAATTAGAATAAAATTTGAATGGACTAAAAAAGTAACCAAATACATAGGTCTCTACTCTATTCTATCTCCAAAGAACTTGAATCCATATTTGGAACTAATAAAATGTTGTAAGAAATCTTCATAAGACAACATTTACTAGCATATTAAACATAACAACCAAACTAAGAATGTAGAAAATAAACAATCCATACAAGGCAAGAATATGCATAATATATCAATTTGGAAAGAAAAGGTAAAACTAGGAATTTTACTAATCGTAGGAAAAAAGAAATAAAACTACAACTCGCATAAAGCTACTACAAAGTACAAATAGAGAAGAACCTCAAAAAATATTTACATAAGGTCTAGATATTTTTCATTAAGTTAAAACTCTAACTAAACTGGGTTAGTGTCATGTCCCCTTTTCAAATAATTAAAAATAATAATCTTTGCTAAGGCAGGCAGGCCCAAAAAGGTGAAGTTTCAAAAAAAGGGGATAATATTTGGAAGCTAATGGACTAATAAATGAAAATTATTATTAAAATATGTTTTATTAACCCCTCTTGGACGTGAGTTAGGGTTATGCCCTCTTCAAAACTTGATTTTTGCTCATTTCTTTGTTGTTCTTCAGAGGCTGCCAAACCTGTGGAGAAGGAAACCCAAGAATGAGAGTTTGTAGGTTTCTAAGAAGGCTGAGGATGGGAGTTTGAAGCCATTCCATGTGCATGCTCATACAGAGTTTTCCTTTGTGCTGAACAGTGCAGATTTGTGGGTTTTTGGGTGTGATTTTTGTAAGAGTTTGGTGTTTTCAGTTGAGTATTTCATATCAGTTTGGGTTGCTTCTGTATATCAGACATTTAGATGTTAAAATAGATCTAAATATATGTATTTGGTCATGATTATACTTCTATGATAGATTATTAGTGCTTTTGTGGTGTTTCCAACTATTTTGTGCTGTCTTCGGGAGTTCAATGAGCATTGTTTTTGCCCTCCATTTGGGAGTTGTTGTGTAAATGTTATACAGATCTAGAAATGTAATTTTTTATACTATTATGCTGCTGAAGTTTCTATAAAAAAAATTTCCACTTTTAAATTTATTAATAATATGTGAAGCTGTGAAGTTTTTGGCACTATTTTTGGCATACCCGATTTGGGGTTTATTGAAAAATTGGTAGATCTTTGAAATATTGGTTGTTTGATCTTAAAGATCTAATTAGAGGTTTGAAATATCATAAAAAATTAGAAAAGGGACATTTTAGTGGTATCAAAGCTATGATCTTGCCAACCTGAGGGTTTGTAGAAGTTTGCATGTCAGTTTTGACAACTACCCAAATCTTGCATGTCAAAATTTATGGTTGCATGCTACTTATAATCATTTGCATGTTAGTTCTTGGTGAATTTGGTGGTTGCATGTTGCTTCTAATCAGCTGCATGGAAAAATCTATGGTTGCATGCTACTTCTAATCATTTACATGTTAGTTCTTGGTGAATTTGGTGGTTGCATGTTGCTTCTAATCAACTGCATGTCAAAATCTATGGTTGCATGCTACTTCTAATCAATTGCATGTTAGTTCTTGGTGTTTGAAGAAGTTATAACCTATTGAGGTTACACTCTACTTTATCCAGAATGGATAGGTATAGTACAGAGTCTCAAAGGACACAATCTTGGACAATTGATATCCAGAGTCAGAATAGTAGAAAGGATGGTTATTTAGACATTCGAGATAAACTTAGGAAAATAAGCCATGACATGTCTGAACAGTTGGTTGAGCACCATCGTATAATGAATGACATGTTGTCTAACCCAGCCAAGGTGGATAAGTTGATTGGATTTCTATTTGGTAGATTTTCTCATAGGGCAGATGACACAATTACCAAGAACTTGCATGAGGAGTTTGAGAAACTAGCTTATAGCCAGGCAGAGGTCTCAAATTCTACTCTGCCATAGGAGGTAGTGAGAAAGGATATTATGCAAATTGATAGTAATGGTCAACTTGATACTCAAATTGAGACAATTGTATACAGGTTGTCAAAGGGTGATGTCATAGGTATTTAGGATGGTATAGTTACAACAGGTAGTGACTACAGCGTAGTGGGTTCAGATGATGATTATGAGGATGTTGTTGTGCATGATGGTGAGATACCTGGTAGAGATGAGAAAATATTGAGCATTCATGACTTTGCTGAGAAAGAGTACCAGGCACAGTTAGATGCTTCAACACATGAGGTTGAGGCTGGTAGTACTTCACATGATTTGTCCAGCCGGCTGAAAGTGAACAAAGACAGTATTGTGACTTCATTATCTCATCATGACAGGTATGTGGAGTTAGTTGGTATTGGTCATATTACTTAGGTGAGGAGTTTTCTTGAGTTACCAGCTGATTCTAGTTTACAGATATAGACTCGAGATTGTTATATTGGTGTTTGGGATTTAGTTGACTGGAGATCTTTAACACTTTTTGGTAGCAGTGTTTGTTTGGGTGCTATCATGGATTTGATTAGCAAATTGCACAATGTTGTCTTTTCTTGTGCCAGTAGCTTGTCTAATGCTAGTATTAGTTTTTATACATCGATTTTGGGCTTTGTTCATATATCTAGTCGACCATACTTGCTAGAATGTGTTGATGATCTTTCATGTTTAGCAGTGTGTACAGATGAGTCCCAGGATCATATTGGCATTGATGACATCCAGGAGGATGCAGTGGGTAGTTTTGAAGACTTAGTTTCCTTGGTAGTTTCTTTTGGTACAGAGGAGTTAGACATAAGTGCTACAATTTTTGATACTCCATATGTTGATATGAGCCTTGGAGTTGATTCATAGGATATGGATGGTAATACTCTAGAGACTAGTAACTTTGAGGATACTCCTTTAGACAATGCATCAGAGGAAGTTTGTAGGAGATAGTCTAGCCAGTGCCATCATGTGTCTAATCAGTTGAGAGTTAGTGAGCAAGACATTGCTATCGCTTGCTAGCATTTTGATGTTGCTCATCAGTTGTTAGCAGTTTATGGATGGGGTTCTCCTACTAGTGATGAGCAGGGAGGTTGTTATCTTTCCTTGACAGATTTCCACTCTTTATGGGAGGCTATCCAGATTCTGAGACAAGATTATATGCAGTTGGTAGTCAATAGAGATTATCTTATGGAGTGGGGCAGTACAAGATACAATGCATTGTTGGCCAAGGAAGATGAGGTGAGTGAGCTCACTCAGCAGCTTGAGGTGACTTCTGAGATTCTTGGGAGTACACAGTTGGCTTTCAAGGAGTCATAGTTTCATTTGGCTAAGGTGACCATGGAGTTAGAGCAACTACAATCTTTACTAGATTCTATACAGTCACAAGCTATGGTGTCTGGTGATCTGAAGATGTCCATGGTTGAGATTGTCAAAAAAAATGGAGATGAGGATGCATCCATCCTTGATACTAACATTGGCATATTGGGTTTGTCCCCACTAGAGTCAGGTTCATTTGAGTTGGGTGCTACAAAAAATTTTTGTGGTATGCCTGACATGGTGGTGACCTCTAGTGCTAATGGCACGAAGACTAGAGATGATGTATCAAAGACCATGTGTGATGTTGGTGAGCTGATAGTTGGCATGGTTCTTGCTAGTAATACTACTCCCTTGGCGATGTCTTTAGAAGTAGTAGTCAGTTCCAACTTGGTTAGTGATCAATTGTAGTTAGTTACATCTGGATTGCAGTCTGAGCCACTGACTGAGATTGGCGTATTCTATCGACATTACATTGTGAGGTATGCTCATCAATTCCCCTTTGATGACCATGTTGATGAGATGATGATACAGATATGTACTTTGGTTCCTAGTTCTTATCATCAGTTATGGGATAGTTTGATGCCTCAGGATGAGAGTTGTGATGGGCACGACATGGTGATAGGTCCTGCAATTGATAGCTTGATAATACATGACTTAGAGAAGGAGTTTTAGAGTGATGCTTTAGCGAGTGTTGTTATTGATTCTACTCCTTTGGCTATGACATATCCTGAATTAGCTGGTGATCAGTCACAGTGGGTTGTATCACTTGTTCATGGTCAGCTGTTGACTGAGGTTGGATTTTTTTATCAACATTATATTGCAGGGTATGTACATCAGTTAGCATTTGATCCTTGTGCTGAGGAGTTGATGGCAGAAAAACTTGGTTTGTGTTCCATTTCTTGTTGTTTATCTTGTGATGACTTTTCACCATCAGGGGTGCATGGGAGTTATGGTTATGAGACAATGGCTAATGATCTACAGAGTTGTGTTGACTGTAGGAGTTGTACAGTGTATGGATTCTCCATACTTGGTACAATTTCATTCGGGAGCGTTCACCATTGTTGCAGAGTTGGATTGTACATTCTGTATAGGCCAGTGGGATGTGTTGATGGTATTTACTATGTTGGCAATTTGATTTGTCCACTTTACTTGAGTTTTGATGTTCTAAGAGTTTGTGTCTCATGGGTTTTTGGCTGTGGAAGTTGCGACTTCGGAGTTTGGTTGAGCAGTAATTGTTAGTTTGATTATGGATTCCTCTTGGTTATACTGCAGAGGATATTATAGGAGCCTGTGTTAATTGACAATAGTATAGTTCATGACTACATTTGGGATCCAGGTGGATTGATTGGTCTATTTTTCAGCCATTTCTTGAGGACAAGCAATATTTGGAGGGGGAGGACTTGTCATGTCCCCTTTTCAAATAATTAAAAATAATAATCTTTGCTAAGGCAGGCAGGCCCAAAAAGGTGAAGTTTCAGAAAAAGGGGATAATCTTTGGTAGCTAATGGACTAATAAATGAAAATTATTATTAAAATATTTTTTATTAACCCCTCTTGGATGTGAGTTAGGGTTATGCCCTCTTTTAAGGGGTTTGGAGGCATTTTGGGCTCATTCCAGAATTTGATTTTTGCTCATTTCTTTGTTGTTCTTCAGAGGCTGCCAAACCTGTGGAGAAGGAAACTCAAGAATGGGAGTTTGCAGGTTTCTAGGAAGGATAAGGATGGGATTTTGAAGCCATTCCATGTGCATTCTCATACAGGGTTTTCCTTTGTGCTGAACAGTACAGATTTGTGGGTTTTCGGGTGTAATTTTTGTAAGAGTTTGGTGTTTTCGGTTGAGTATTTCATATCAGTTTGGGTTGCTGCTATATATCAGACATTTAGATGTTAAAATAGATCTGAATATATTTATTTGGTCATGATTATATTTCTATGATAGATTATCCATTCTTTTGTGGTGTTTCCGGCTATTTTGTGTTGTCTTCAGGAGCTCGATGAGCATTGTTTTTGCGCTCCATTTGTGAGCTGTTGTGTAAATGTTATACAAATCTGAAAATTTCATTCTATAGACTGTTATTCTGCTGAAATTTCTATAAAAAAATTTCACTTTCAAATTTATTAATAATATGTGAAGCTGTGAAGTTTTTGGCACTGTTTCTGGCATACCCGATTTGGGGTTTATTGAGAAATTGGTAGATCTTTGAAATATTGGTTGTTTGATCTTAAAGATTTAATTAGAGGTTTGAAATATCATACAAAATCAGAAAAGGGACATTTCAGTTAGATTTTAGATGAAAGAAATAAATAAATATTGGAAAATAATATTTAAAAAATAAAATAAAGAAATAAATAAATCTTATCTTGAAATGCAACTTGCTCATGGAATTAGGAAAAGCCCAAATGAATACATCCAACAAATGAAAGTATGCATTAAATAGATTTGATCCTTACAAGCAATAAAGAGGCATGGGGATGCATTGGAATATTTCTACAATGCCCAAAAACCTTCTCACCAATAAAAAACTAGTCCTAGGCATTAGCATTTATGGGCTATTGATTGAATGCTAGAATATGCTTCTCTGAAACTACAAATTTGAGATGGACAATGTAGAAAGCTAAACTGAATTAAAAATAAAATTAGTCTTGAAACTGTAGACATATTTTATTCTAAAAATAGATGTTTAAGAAAGAAAATAATGATGCATGGTAATCATAGTAAAATTTAGGTTAAAAGGTAACATTCAACAATTTCATTCATTTGTTGGTTCTGGTCAAACCCAATCAATCATTTTTGAGTCAACAAATGGATGTCGTGGTGGACTACAGAGCTTGACAGATGTTTTATTGATGTAGTCATTGTAAAGACTGCCCTTGTAAGATCAAAATGCTCCAAAAATTGTCCAAGAACATAAGGGGGTAGAATATTTTAGGAGTTTTTCACCACCCTACCACAAATTTGTTAAGCTTCCTCAAGATCTTTCCAGATATGAAAGATACCCATCTCGATAATGAGAAAAATCCAAACAAAACTATGAGTAGTAATGTAATGTGTGCAACAAATAGTATTAATCTAATGCACAATAATAATAAAATATAGCTTGATGATATAACATGAATAAATTTTCCTTAGTTATCATTCTCTATCATATTCTCATCTCAAGCACTTTGAAATATAACATATTCATTCAAACATGGAGTAAAAAATATGCTTCATGTGTACCCCATCAATATACATAGGTAAAATCTCAAAAACCATTAACTTACATCAAGCAAGCACATAAGTAACAACTAAACATATGTTCTTTAAAACAACCTTGAAAAAATCAATCAATTAACGATGAATCATGATGCACAACTTTGATCATTATGTGCAATATGTTAACTATTCATTTCAACATATAGTTGTTATTCTATTTAGTATTACAACATCATAATACTCATTTCAATGCAAGAAAGAGTGGTAAAATAGAACAATATAATAATTTCCACATAGAAATCCATAACTTCACACATTAAGCCATATAATAGGCCTGCAACATAAACCAATATAACAACAACCAAATACTATGTCTAACAATGAATTTTGTTAAGAGAACATTAGATGCAGAATAAAATATAATTTTTTATGCTAAAATTCAGTTTGAGAAATCATATTTTAATGAAGGAAAGAAAACTCAGAATTTCCAAATCACTTCTAAAACATTGGTTCTTAGTGTATGCACAGTCACATCATACTAAGGCTATAGTTTCCTTTCTTATAAAAGAACTATTTAATGGCAACTAGTGATTAAGGAACACATTCGCTAATTAAATGGCTGATAAGCAACTCAATGGTGATACTTTTTCCAAAATGATATGCAAAAGAGAGAGAGAGCATAATGCTTCGATCAACAAACAACTAATCTTTTACCTTTTGTATGAAGGGTTCAAAGTTGTTCTATTCTTTTGAAATGGCAATGATCTAGCTACCCTAACCACAATTTATTCCATCATATGATTTGTATACAGTATTTTGAAGATTTTTATAAAATAACACACATATATAAATACAATCTTGGTGTGAGCTCAACTAGTAAGTTATACATAACTATGATAAACAAAATTTCTACAAGAGCTCCCTAAGAAGTTAGACAAGTAAATATACTTTAAAAAGGTCCCTATTTAATTATGTCACAATAGTTCAATTTCACCAAGTTCTCCTATTGAAACTCCCAAGGAAAATGTAGTAATTCATCCAATCAACATTGGCAAAAAAAATTCAAACATACAACACAAAATCAGTCACAGAAGGGAAAAAAGATTAATGTAGAACTTGGCTTGCCCACTCACTAATTAAGAAAATAATTTCTCTTTCTTTCTCTGAAGATGATCTTGTAAGATGACCCCACTCCCTTCTAGTTTCTTGTCAAGACAATCATTCTTCTTTCTTCCCCAATTCTCTTGTTTTACCCCCCACAGATGAAATGTTTTCTTGTCCCCCATTTTTTTGAACTCAAGTGCAAATTACAACACATCAATTTGATAGTAACATGGAAGAAGGGATTCCCATGAATTAGTTGCCCTTAACTTGTAAGTGAAAAGTTTTTAAATGTAGAGTCATTGAGTGCAAGGTCTACATTTCATGCACATTAGAAAGTTAGCACATAACCTCTTTATGCAATCGTTCATGTGTAGAGTCAGTTAGGATAGAATTTAATGTAGTCTTATCATTTTATATAGAGAAATTATAAAAGCTCTCTATAGATAGAAGCAATGTAACTGCTCAAATCAATCAATGAGAATCTTTTTTCTTCCAATCTATTGTACAAAATAGTCTTTGTTATATTGTTGTTCATATTTCTTTACTTTATCTTTTTCTACATGGTATAAGAGCAAATCTGATCTCTGGGTAGTGGTGATTTTATTTTATTTTTTTGCGTGAAATTTTGATCTCTTGCTATACGTTTGACAAAGATAGTGTTGTGCTCTATCATAAAGGTGAAAATCTTAAATTGGTTGGAGATTAAGATACAATGCAAAGATTGCAAATGCATAAGGGTTTGAAGACATCAACAATAAAAATAAAAATAAAATCTATGAAAAGGATGAATGAAAAAGTTAGTTGTGCAAAATCCTAGAGGCATTCTCCTTGTGTATGTGAAGTGAGACTTTGGAAGAGGATGTGAATATTTGTTAAGGTATAATCAATGGGAATTTTATTTTTAGTTATACATTTTTTTATAAAAAAATTAAATGATCTCCTATAAATATATTTGAATGGCAGAAAAGGGATGGTAGGAGAAATGTTTGATGCATTAAGATTTAATCACAAGTTATGTTAGATTTTTCAGATTGCTGAGAAATTTCAAGATATTGAATGTGAAAGATGTAACTTTTGGAGGAAAGTATTGATGCTAAATCTATCACACATTATGAGGTAAAATATAAAATTGTAAATTAAATATGCCAAGCTTCTTGGAGGAGAGTAAACTAAGTTTAATTATATATTACAATAGGAAAACAAGGCAAAAGAGTGTTAAAGGAAAATACAAATTTAATGTCTAAGATAGAGAACTTAGAAGAAGAATTAATAAAGGTGAAGAAAGATAATATAAGTTATATTTGTGAAAATAATTATTCGAAAGAAGAAAAAATTTGAGCAATGTTATGGGTGTACAAAAGTGTAAACTTTTAAATGAGATCGGTGTTTATATTAATGTAAATGAAAAGGCGGAATAAAAATTAAAGTTGTTTGGTGATATTAAGAATAAAATTGAGGAATTAGATAGGAAAGTGAAGAAATTAGAAGAGAAGAATGGTGTGTTAAAATATGAATTGAATCAATCACTTACATTTAGAAATTCATGCTGAAAGACAAAATCAGTATGTGATATTTCATGTAGTATGAATGATTTTGATTCATCACTTGACAAGTGTGATTTTGGTAGAGTTGTTAAAGAATGTAAGAAAGAAAAGGACAATGTGCTTACAAGTAATGTTAGTTGTGATAAGAATGTTGGTTTGAATATAATGAAGAAAGTGGGCTATAAAGGTAAAGGATTGGGTAAACATGAACAAGGAATCATAGAGCCTGTTGACCTAACCATGAGACCAAAGTATGAAGGACTAAGATTTCTCCCTTCTACCATTTAGAGTTGCTCAGAACCTTTATAAATAGAGGCATAAGAACAAATTATATATCATTGCAATTAGTGAGATTTATCAATAAAATTAGTTATATTTATCTTCTCATTCTTGTTCTTATTTCCCTCTTGACAATGTACTATTCTTTATTTCTTCTTTTCTTTGTGGTTGAAAGAGTTGTTGTGAAAAGACATGCTAGAATAGAGAGTGTAAAAAAAAGCCTATGGGAAAGTTCTTAAAAATGGACTTTGGATAGAGCTATGGATCAAGTTGGCAGAAGCTCATAGATATGATCAAAGGTTTGTTTAAGTACAAATCTTCAAGTTCAAGCAATAATAAAAAATCTATCAAAGTTTGAATTCTAAATAAGGATTACAAATGGCTTGAGAAAATTAGAATGATTATCTAGCAAGACATCCATGAAAAGTGAGATTTCATAAAGGAGATAAGCTTAGAGATAGTTTTACCATCATTGGGATGATATTTGTGCCAAGTCTTTGAAGGATTTGTGGTACATCAAAACCACTTGTTTAGTTGAAAATCCCTAGAGCAAAACAACTACATTAGTTGTGGAAAATCCCAAATTTTTATGGGTGAACCAATAAAAAGCCCAAAGCATAATGAAAAAATGAACAAATTTTCCAAAATGATAGTGATAAGGGTAACCAAAATCTTATGATGTAAATGGGTACCTAAGAAGACTCAATGTCGAGACCCATCATGTTTGAATTATGGAGGGATAGTTATTTAAATGTCTTGTTTTAATAATTACTCCCACAAAAAGATCCATTAGTGGTGGAAATTAAGGGGAGTGTTGATAATTAATCTCCACGTCATGATTAGTTCCAACTAAATTGCAGTTCAATTTCAACATACCTAATGATCTGGAGACTATTGAGTTTTTAGATCAGCACATTTCCTAAAAAGTTGAATGACTACATCTCCAGCTCTTCATGTAATGGTCCATGTGTAGAGTCTTAGGATAGACTTTGATTTAGTCCTATCATTTCAAATTCTAGAAATTGCAAATGCTCTCTACAAATAGAAGCAATATAGTTTCCCAAATCAATCAATGAGAATCTTTTCTCTTCTAATCTGCTGTAGCAAATATCATCTATTATGTTTGCTTTTCATATTTCTTTAGTTTATCTTTTTCTACAAAGCATTACAAGGTCTAATAAGAATAGATCAAAGCAAATAATGCAACGAAAAGTAAAAAGGGTTCCAATAGATTGGTTTTGTAAAGAGTAAAATATGCTTCACGTTTAAACATATATATTCCATCAAATTACTGAAATGTAACTCTTAGCCTCATTGTATATGGAAAGCATATCATAATTGCTTGCTTAAAGGAGTTTTCTTCAAGTGTAGTGTTACAGGATAATGTGACTATGACATGCTTTGGACAAATCCCACGACTTAAGAAATAACATCAAATTGCTTGCATTTGACGTATTGCTTCATGGACAGGTGCATCATATTACACCAAAAATGATGATCTACACAATGAGGCTGGCTCGATGTAGGCAAGCTGAATTTTTTATTTCTTACACAATACAAATTGTACCTTCTACCTTTTAATATATGTGATTCATATAAATATTAGCAGTACCCTCTAATCTTTGTAATTTATATTTGGAAGGGAGATTCAAGAATGGGCAATTCAATTGTCATTCATTCAAATTAGTTTTTCAATGATTTTCAATATGAGAAGTTTTTTTTAAGGGAAATGGTCTAGTATGTTAAAACTTTCAATTATTGTTCTAATATTTGTTAGTTTAGTTACACTGAGAGGCATTCTATACAATCACAACACGAATCCCTAATTCTCCATCAACAAAAAAGAAATGGGAGCCGTTACACACTTACATTTTGATTTATGTTTCGATTTGCATTTCTCTTTGCATTTTCTTTTTCTTTTTCCAACCGATGGAATGCAAATCGGTTTTCAATCTTCTAATGGTAGGAAGGCGTAAATTCATTCTAAAATGTTAAATATGTTGCCCTTGCCATAATGAACATACACAAAGATCCGACTTCTGCTTTGCCATAATCCACTGCTTCCCGTGAAGATCTGAAGAAGGTGTCTGAAGTTCAGGTTATAGCCAATTCGACTGCATAGCATTCAGTCAGGTATTGTTTATGTATTCAGATTTTTTCCATTGAATCTTGGCATTGTTAATGTTATGACTTTTCCTTGCGTTTCATATTTGCGATAATGTTTCATATTTGCATTTTATTTCTGTGTTTCATATTGTACGATTTCAAATTGTGATAATGATATTTCTTTGTATTGTATTTTCTGATATATATTTCTTGCTTTTAGTTAGTGGAAGGGTGAAAAACGTATATTTCTTATTTGCTTTTTGTAAGTATGAAGCAGAAGAATATGATTTGCGAGCATGTGAAAGCAAAAGTTTACAACTTATTATATTTGGGCAATCAGTGAAGAGGGAAGCGCAAGTCTTTATCAACAAATAAAATTAGATACCGGGTTGTCTACCTACTAAGACTTATTCCAGAAAATAGAAATCTATTTGGTTTAAAAGCTAAAATTAGAGAGAATCTTGTTTGGAAGAAGCTTACTTTTTTAATTAGATGTTTAATTTTGTTTATCATATTATTTATAAGAAAGTTGAAGTATTTCCTAGTTTTCCTTTCTTCTATTAGAAATTTGATCATTCGTTGAAAGACTGCATCATAACAGTAAAATAGAAAGAATATAATGATAACAATAAAATAGAAATAATATAATGTTTTCTCTGCAAGAAATTAGAATTAGAAGACATAAGATTCGATTCGGTTGAATATGTATATTCTTGACTTGATTACAGAGAGATTAATTTACATGTTTTCCATTCGGTTGGGTTATTAACAATTGTTGATATATTGAGCAGCTTTTTTGGAAAACTAGGAAAAATCAAAACCAAGACATTTTTATAAATAAATTTTCTTAAAAAACTAAATTTTAAAAATCTAATTAATACTTGAAACAAATAAGTCCATTAGGTTTCTATTCATACATTTTTTAAGATCTTCAATCCATTCACAATGGAATATAAAAATATAATATCTATATAAAAATTAAATGATAACTTTAGTTGAGGTTTTTAATTATTTTTTCTACTTAAATTTGTAAAAAAAGAAGAATTCAAACGAAAATTTGAAAAGTAGAAAAATAGAAAAATAAATGTAGGTTAAAAAATAATTTTAAGTTTACAAGAAGTGATAGAATAGTGCATCTAATTTCTTATGGGTTAAATTTGGATGGTAAAACAATCTAATTACTATGAGTATAGAAGAAAGAAATTAAACTAAAGATAATCCCTCTATTTAGCAATTATTTTTTCCAACATTTCAAACATGGAAACTATTGCATTTGGAAAAAGTCACAACATGGTTCATTTATTTCTATAAAAAGTATTATAGGTGATCGTTTATGAATGGTTCAATTATACAATTTATAGTAGTCCTTTTGTTTAGAGTACTATTTATATTTCGAATAATATTTAGATTAACAATAGTATTTTGATTTACATTACTATTTACATATTAATTCTATTTAACTCTTTTATTCAAATATATTTTATGCATAAATTAGTTTGTTGTTTGAAATGTGGAAGGCAATGCTGCCATTTTCAAACATTAGAATGTAATTTTTTTGTAGAATATTATAATGCAATTATTTCATACAATATTAGAATGTAATTTTTATCCATAACTAATGTTTCAAAAGTGGAAGGCAATGCCGCCATTTTCCAACATTAGAATGTAATTTTTATGCATAGATAAATTTAATAATATTTATTGGTTAAATATTTCTCATGTATATATAAATAAATGTTACTTCATTAATGTTTTTTTCCTACTAGCTATGGTGAGACCTAGGTTGAATTTTGAGATGGAGGAAATGAGAGAATACCAAAGACAATATCAAAGAGAGTATCGTAGAGAATATCATAGATGTCAACAACAACAACAGACAAAACTTGAAAGAAAACAACAAAGAGTAATAGAAAATCAAGGGCGCAGGCGAAGATATGCTAGAAGAAGTGTAGAAATAACGGTTGAACAACTGGAAATTGAAAATTGAGATCTACAAAATGTAGACATAAACCATCGTCGATGTACTTCTAAGAGGGTCCTTCCTGAAAATTCACAAAGCTACCAAGTTCAACATCCTCAAGCAGAACCAAGCCACATATATGATCATCCTCCAAATACAAATAATCAACTAAATATTGAGAATGGACACTCACCATCCATAGAACATGTACCAGAAACACCACAACATGGAAGTCACATACATGTTGATTTAGAGTTGCAAAATGATAGACAAAACATGACCAACCCAAATGGTACACTTCAAAATGATACAGAAAACATGCCCAACCCAAATGGTATGCTTCAATCTGAATTTAGACGATTCCAAATGCAGTTTAGATATTAGATAGATAGTTTTAAAACACCAAATATGTGTTATGTTTGTCAGGAGTCGTATGTAGGAATGAAAGTATATCGCACCAGTGAGGGTCCAATATGCAATAGGTGTCATCAAGAGATAGGAATTCACAAGTTTTCATCTGCAAATAATATGGATCATGGATGTCAACCACCAGAGCTTGCAAATTTAACTCAGGTTGAAGAGATGTTGATTGCACGTGTAAACCCTATATTGCAAGTTACACATGCAACCGGTGGTCAGTATAAGTATAAAGGACATACCATTAGTTTTCCCCAGCATGTTGAACAGCTATCAAAAGTCTTGCCACACACAATTGATCATTTACCAATCATTATTATTCGAAGAAGGGATCAATGTGGTACACAATATAAATTTACTATGAACAGGGATCGTGTTTATAGAGCATTGAAATACAAAGTTGAAAATGATAAATTCTATGCAGATGTCAGGATAGATGAAAGTGCTCTTAATGACTTGCCTACAAATATGGATGAGAATATTTTTCATAGATTAAAGACAGTGCGCATGGAGTTTGATTCAAATGCAAATGAATTTGTGTTCCTAGGTCCTCTCATGGAGACAAATTAAGGTAATATAATTGAGCACACAAACTCTATGGCTTCAAGGCCACCTAATGCTCAAAGGGAAATGGAATTAATTCATGCATGGGTTAATAATCTTGATGTCATTCCCTCTTCTTTAATTGAGTGGCCATCTATAGGTGCATCACCTATCAATGAGTATGTCACATCTGGGTTATTGGATATGGCTTTCCCAACATTATTTCCAGATGGAAGTTGTGATTGGTTAGAGCCTAGAATGAAATGAGTATACTTGCATGAATTTCTAAAGCATTTGATCAAATACAGGGATCACCGCTTTGGAAAACATCCACAATTTAGGTATTTTGCACAGAACATGGTAATGAGACATCGCGTGCAAAGTTCAACATCTATTTTTGTAAAAAGGAGCTTTCATGAAATGCCAATTACTATTAATGAACTGCGTGAACATATGGAGAATATGCCATCTAATAATCTTGCAAATAGGCTAATGCGGTTTGAAACAAGTCTAAGAGGAACAAGATCATATTGGGCAAAAAATAAAGCAGAATTAATTGACTTGCTTGACCAGCTTGGCACACCTATGATTTTCTTTACATTAAGTGCAGCCGATATGCAATGGCCTAATTTACATGAACTAATGCCTGGTACACCACCTACTGATCCACGAGAGGCTCAAAAATGGAGAAGGAAGAATATCATTGACTATCCACATATAGTCACTTATTACATGCACTTAAGGAATACAATGTTTAGGAAAGAAATACTTGAAAAAGGTATGAAAATAAAGGACTTTTGGTGTAGATATGAGTGGCACCATTGTGGTTCACCTCATGTTCACAGCTTCTTATGCCTTGAAGGGGCACCAAATATGGACACTATTAATTGGTCAAATGAGGATGAATGAAAAAGTGCAAAAAGATATTTTGACTCCATTATTCATGCATGGAATCCTAGACATGATCCGCATCAAAGAAATATACATGTAAGTTTCATATTATAAATCAATTAAATATTATTATATGTTTCTCACCTCTATCCAATAGAATAATATATAAATTATCATTTTTAGGTCTTCCAGAATTTTGGTCAGTATCCATGCCTGAAGAATACAACACAACTCGTTGAGATGGATATAGATCAAGATTATGAACAGATACTCAATTGTGTTGAAAGACACACAGTATGTAAGGAGGGAGCATGCCTTCGTAAAAAAAGAGGACGCATAGTTTGCAGGTTAATCAAATTCAAAAAAACTTATATCTAAATTATCTATTTCACCTTTTCCAACAAGTTGGATTGACAAGATATCTATTTGTCAATGTTTCAGGTACAATGCTCCTTGGAAATTAAATTTGGATGGGTCAAAGTTATACACAGATGCAGATTTGAGTGAGAGAAAATTTGAACCAGCAAGAAATGATGATAGAGTTAATACACACAATCGGTACATACTGCAATTGTGGAGGGCCAATGTTGATTGGCAACCTGTCCTTTCAAGACATGCAGTTATCAAATATATTGCAAAGTATGCAGCAAAAGAAGAGAAAAGTTTTGAAACATATCAACAAATGTTGATGTGTCTTTCAAATCTTGAAAATCCTGATGATTTACCATCACGGGCATATAGAAAGCTTTTAACTGAGACAGTTATAGAAAGAGATATTGGAGCTCAAGAAATGTGTCATATGTTATTACAACTTCCATTGGTAGAGTGCAGTAGAAAGTTTGTTAATCTAAACGTCTCACATGAAGTTTTCAAACCCGTGGTAATTAATGATGATGGAAATGAGGAAGAACTCATAAAATATTTTGTTGATGGTTATAAAATAAGACCACTTTCTATGGAAGGTATTAGTTTGATTGATGCAGCAAGGTCCTGGATATATAATCCCAAAAGAAGAGGAGATAATAAATGGAGCCCAAGAAAGAAAGCAACTATTGTTAGAGTTTTCCCTAGGTATTTTACTATTCCTTCGTGAGATTCTAATAAATGGATGGACTTTTTTTTGTCTGAGTTGATCCTATACAAACCTTTTCATAATGTTGACAGAGATATTGGTCATGATGATGATACTATAGTAGCAAATTGGGACTCATTCAACTATAATCCTTGGCATGTCCAAAGGCAAGAACATGCACAAAATGATGAACCTTCAACTAATTTAGAGATGGAAGATAACAGAGCCATTTAGGAAAATACTACAGAACATGAGTGGGAAATAATATCTGGGTTACACCATGGTCAACATATGCCAGTTTCTAAAATTGACATGTTGGGAAGGAGAGATATTGATAGAAATACAAATTGGTCTAGTCAATATCAAACTGAAGAGGAGACAATCCAAGCAATAAATTTCATACCTGAAATGAAAAAGCATGGATGTCTTATGTATGATGACATTCCACAATGCATCAACTTTACAACTCTCAGTCACAAGCAACAAAAAGCAGTTGACATTATTCTAACACACTACCATACCAATCAAGTGCAAAATACTTTATTTATGATAATTCAAGGAATAGTAGGAACGGGAAAGTTTTATCTAATTGGTGCCATCAATCAATCTCTTCAGATGGTATTGATGACAAATCCTTCTCCACTTATATTGCTTGCACCAACTGGAGTTGCAGCTTTCAATATAGGAGCATCTACCATTCATTCAAAGTTGCCGATTCCAATTACAGATTTTGCCCAATTACAAGGAACAAGACTTTCAAGCTTTCAACAAGAGATGGAAAATATCAAATATATTTTGATTGATGAAATGAGCTTCATTGGCCAAAATATGCTGGAAAATATAGATAGTCGACTTAGAGAAGCCTTCCCACATAAAGCAGACATAAGCTTTGGAGGTATCGCTTTCCTTACAACACATGGTGTTATTAATGTCTCTCAATTCTTATTAACATTGGTCATATAGAATGTATATCTTTTGATTTTACTTTATGTACATAAATTAAAATTTTGCAACTATCTTTCAGGTGTCTCTATTATTTTAGTTGGCGATTTGGGGCAATTACCTCCAGTTAATGATAGACTAGCATATGATAGCAACAGGCAGGAAAAGTTATTATGGCAGGAATTCAAGATAGTGGTTACACTAGATAAAGTATTTAGGCAAGATGGAGAAAATATCCAACAACAAAGTTGTTGTCAGCTTCTCACAAATATCAGAGATGCGAATCCACAAATAGATGACTAGAACTTGCTCATGACAAGAACAGCTATAAGATTAGATGTTGCAAGCAATGATGAGTTTGATAAGGTGGTGCATTTATTCTCTACAAATGAAAATGTTCATAACCATAACATGAGGATGTTGTATTCTTTAAGACATCCACGCAGCCTTGCAACCAAGTCAACGAATGGTAATAGAAATGAAGATTTATCAGGTGAGGAACTTGAAATAGAGTTATTGATTAGTCACAATGCAAGAGTAATGTTGACTACAAATCTATGGATAGAAGCTGGTCTTGTGAATGGATCATTGGGATATATCAAAAATATTGTCTACAAACCAGGAACTGCTCCAATTGAGCCACCAGCATATGTTACAGTTGAATTCGATAATTATTCTGGAGTACCATTTGATGATCATCATCCAAACATAATACCAATAGCTCCATTTCAGAGGGGTAGGACCTTCCAACTACAATTGAGGTTGGCATGGGCATTGACTATTCACAAATCTCAAGGGTTAACTCTTTCAAAAGCCACAATTGACATAGGTCCAAGAGAAAGAGCAGGATTGACATTTGTGGCCATATCTCGGGTTAAGTCACTGGAAGCTTTGAGGATAATTCCACCATTTACATATGACCGCTATGAGAAAATGAAAAGTGGGAAACAACTTTCAAAGAGAAAAGTAGAAGAATGTAGATTGAGAAGTCTTGAAAATCATTGATGTTTTCAAACAAACTATTTAATAATAAAGATTTATTTGTTCTACTACATTATGTTATTATCATCATCAACTATTATGTTGTTATTCTTATTATTACATTGATAGTTTATATTCCACAGTTAATGACAACTATAATTGGATATGCACAATGCAACATTATAACCTTATTATTTGCACTTTTTAATGGTTGCAAGTACAATTACGCTGAAATTTAATTTTACTAATTCCCCAATTTCTAATTTTAACTATGATCATCAATTGGGTCCTCCAATTAAGGTAGCTATAACATTAATTCAAATTATAAAGACCACCTTCGATTGAAATAAATCAAAATGATTATGCTTCATGACTTTCAACCAATACATTGCTATTCAATATTTGAAAAGTATGTTTGTATATTCTTCACTATCCTTCAAAGGTTATAATATTACCATGTTTCCATACCCAAAATTTCATTACCAATTCTAATACAATTAGGTTTTTATACTAAGTGACCTATTATGTTTTTTCAAAACCATTATTGATATAAAATTTATGTCCCTCTCATTAACTATGCATTTATTATTCTTTTTTATTGGTGCTAATGCTTACTAAATTGTTTTCCATGATTTGTTTTAGGCATGGCAGCCTCTGATAGACATTCAAGCATTCTCAACATGAGCCCAACTTCTTCTATAGGATCAAATCATTTTTTTGAGACAAAGTTTCAGAAGTGTGCACGAATAATTAAACAATGTTGTGCAACTATGGTAAAAGCACTTGAGAATGCAGCTTTATCAATTGATCATGTACAAGAGATAGAGATAATGGAGATGGAAGATGTTGCCAAATATGTACGCAACACTTCTACAAAAGTAGATGCATTTCCACCCATGATGAAAGAGGGGTATGATGATCACATTACAAACAAAGGTCATAATACGATTTTAATCTCTGAAGAATATGTTATGTACTTACATCGTTATGGAGAACTCTACACATGGTCCATATGATGATTTATCATCTTTCATTTTTTCAGTTATTACTTCATCTAAATAATTGTATTAGGAGATATAGTTCTCCTTTCATCTATGTATCAGAATAATAAATAAATAATTTAACTTTTTAGCTCAAATTCTTCTCGACTATACTTGCAAATATTTGAAATATTTTTCCTTCACCTTTGTGTTTCTAGCTACACTATTCATGCTAAGCATAATTAACATTAACCAATGGTCTATTTATAAATGTAACTAATAAAATTATAAAATTACTTAAGGAACATTGTGATCCTTATATTGCTCTTTAATTCTAAGAGGCATGTCTAACAACAACAAGCTACCCTCCTAGATATAATTGTAAACACAACATTAATTGTAACTCTAACCACAACCCTACTTTGTCCCCTAACCTTAACCCTAACCATAATTCTAATGCTTTGTCTACCCCTAACTCAAACTATAATCCTATTTGTAACTTAAATTCTAACCTAACTTATATTCTAACACTAAACCTAACCCTCACCTTTACCCTAACCCTAAACCTACCCCTAATCCTAGCCCTTTATTTACCCCTATCTCTAACCCTAACCTTAAGGCTAACCCTAACTCTAATCCTCCCCTAACCGTAACTATAATTTTAATACTAACCTTAACCTTAACAATACCCCTACCCCTAACTCTAACCCTAAATATAATTAACATTAACCAATTGTCTATTTATAAACCTAACTGATAAAATTATAAAACTACTTAAGGAACATTGTAATCCTTATATTGCTCCATTATGCTAAGAGGCCCGTCTAACGAGAACAAGATTCCTTCCTAAATGTAACTCTACATGGAACACTAAATGTAACTCTTAACCATGGTCCTACTTTGTCCCTTAACCCTAACCATAATTCTAATGCTTTGTCTACTCCTAACTCAAACTATTACCCTAATTATAACTTAGACTCTAATGTTAACTTATATTCTAATAGTAAACTGAACCCTAACCTTGACCCTAACCCTAACCCTAACCCTTTCTCTACCCATATCTCTAACCCTAATTGTGATCCTAATCTTAACCCTAACCCTAACCTTAACCCTAACCCTAATCGTAACCCTCATCCTAACCATTTCTTTACCCCTATCTCTAACCCTAACCTTAACCCTACCCCTACCCTTAACTCTAACCCTTACTCTAACCCTAATTTTGATCCTAATCTTAACCCTAACCCTAACCGTAACCCTCATCCTAACCATTTCTTTACCCCTATCTCTAACCCTAACCCTAACCCTAACCTTAACTCTACCCCTACCACTAACTCTAACCCAAACTCTAACTCTACCATAATTAGACTCTAACCCTAGCCCTAATCGTCATCCTAACCTTAACCCTAACCCTAACCCTAACCCTTATTGTAACCATTTCTTTACCCCTATCTCTAACCCTAACCCTTATCCTAACTCTAATCCTAACCTAACCCTAACTCTAATCCTAACACTAACCCTAACCTTAACCCTACCCCTACCCCTAACTCTAACCCTAAATCTAACTCTAACTCTAAATCTAACTCTACCATAATTAGACTCTAGCCCTAGCCCTAACCCTAAATTTAATGTTGATTGAAACCCTAACACTACCTTTAACTCTAACCTTAACCTCGACTCAAACTCATACCCTAACCTTAACCCTTATGTAGCTCTATATATAACCCTACCCCTAACTCTAACTGTTAATCTAACTCTACCATAATTGGACTTTAATATTATACCCAACTCTATATATAAACGTAATCCTAACAATAACCTTAAGCCTAACCCTTTCTCTAAGTCCAACACTAAACCTAACTATAACTATAACACTACCCCTACCTTTAATAGTAGCCTTAAATCTTACTCTACTGTAATTGGACTTCAACCCTAATTGTAATGGTAATCCTAATGCTAACCTTAACCCTGACTCAAAACTCTAACCCTAACCCTAACTGAAACCCTGACTCAAACTCAAACCCTAAATTTAACCCTAATCCTAACCATAATTCCTATGCTCTGTCTACCCCTAACTCAAACTATAACCCTAACCAGGCTAACTCATATTTTAACATTAAACCTAACCCTAACCCTTTCTCTATAGCTATCTCTAACCCTAAGCCTAACTCTAATCCTAAACTTAACCTTAACCTTGACTCAAAACTCTAACCCTAACCTTAACCCCAACCTAACACTAACCCTAACTCTAACCCTAACCTTAACCCTAACCTAACGCTAACCCTAACTCTAACACTAACCTTAACCCCAACTCAAACCCTTACCCTAACCTTAACCCTACTGTAACTCTATATGCAACCCTAACTCTAAATATAAACCTAACCCTAACTCTAATTCTAAACCTAACCCTAACTATAACCCTATCCCTAACCCTAATGCTAACTATAACTCTACTCTTTAGTATAACATTCTATGTAACAATATGCTTAAAATAAAACTAAACCAAAGTGATGCAAATAAACACCATATATAGAATTAAAAAATAAAATGTTCAAGAATAATTTTATAGTAAGTTTATACAACTATATTTAAAAAGAAAAAAATTTAAAAATTTAAAATATACTTTTCCTGTTGCACCGCGATTGCCACTAGCTTATATATACCTATATATATATATATATATATATATATATATATATATATATATATATATATATATATATATATATATATATATATATATATATATATATATATATATATATATATATATAATGCCGAGAGTAATCATTCTCGAGGCGCCTATTTTTATTTAATCCCAAAGTTATTTTAATCGAAGTTGGGATTTATGAAAATAAAAATAGGCACCTTGAGAACGATTACTCTTGGCGTAATATATATATAGGTATATATAAGCTAGTATTTACATTTGTTCCAACATTATTATACTAATAGATGTGACTTTATAATTGTTATTGTTATGATTATTCATAATTCAATGAAATGTACTTTTAGTTGTAAAAACAACCAATCATAGGATGCCACATCAGTTGCACAAATATTAATATCTTTTTTTGTGCTATCATTGATCTGGCCTTTGTATGGATGGTTTTAGACATCTTGACAAAAAACATGTGATGTAGCATCATGTGTTATAAATTTGGTCCATTAGAAAAAACTGACTATATATATATATATATATAGCAAAAACAGAACAACTAGAGGCAATCAAAAAACAATCTTGAATTTGAATCAGAGCTCCGGTGTGGCTAATCAAAACAAAATATTGTTATGAATCAAACAACAAAGTAACCAAAGCAAAACTAAGTTACAACTCTAAAAACAACCTAATGAAGATCAGAACATGGAACAGACTAATCTCCATACAAAATGCACTAAAGACGAAACAAAGTCAATTTTTTTGTTGTTTTCAACTACAAACTATGCAGATCATGAGGATCAAATGCTGAGAAAAATCCTTGATATTTTTGTTTTTATGAAAATTGGTCAACTGTACTTTGTAAGAAGGATAGCCACATCCGATCAAAAATGGTCTGAGAGCTTGGAGTTGAAGGGGTATGACCTTTGTTTTTGGACAAACAACTTTGCAACAAGTAGTGTCCTCTGAAGATAAATATTTGCTTGTAAAGAATATTTCTTAATAATCTAAAACTTAAAAATAGGTTAGGTACACTGACAGTTTTAAGATTAAAACTTTGAAAACAAGGCGCACACTGCTACTCTCTTTGGAAATAGCAAAACAGTGAAAATGATACTGCACTCCATAGACATATATAAGGTCCCATGCAAACCATATTGACTGTACATAAAGAGGACCACCATCTTTGTAAAATAGATCACATAATTGCAACCATGGGATGCCTAAAATTCTCGCTAAATTTCTATTCCAAATTCTAAACCTAAAACCTCTGCAAGCAGCCAGATCAGTTATAATATTGGATTTATTATGGAGAGGCAGATGTAATGTTCTTTTGAGATGCATTAATCAAAGTGAACTGATTGAGTGCAAGAGCATTAGGCCAGCACTAAGCAAGGCAATTTCCAGATGCACAATAATCTGATGTACTTCCACACCAATAATCAGATGTACTTCCACACCTCCCACTATTGCACAATCTCCATTAAAAACCATAACTACCCTAAACACTAGCTATATATAAAATCCCATTCTTAATCTATTTTCAGCCATCTCTTCTTCTCTCTGCAATAACAAGAAGAATATCATTATGTTCTCTTCTTTCTACAATAACATTATTATGCTAGTAATGTTAAGACAGTAAAGCTATCTGCTGTGGTTAATTCAAATGGGTGAGATCAAATACGTACTTGTTGAGGCCTAATAGCCATATTAATAGCCATAACTATCATCAACACTAACAAGATATAAACTGCCCATCTTAATCTCATGCTCTCTGTCACCCTTTTCTTTTATCTGCAATAATAATAACAAGAATTTCATGAAACTAATCATAACATAACATTTTTCTTTTTCTGTAATAAGTGCTACTTCGTGACTTGTGTTTGTCTTAAGAACAAGTGATTACAATAGTATATTGCTTACGACAAATAGATTAGGTAAAATCTATCTGCTACCATTACTTAAACAATTAGAAAATATAAAAATCTTGTATGGCAATTTGCAAGAGACTTACACCAGTTTAAGTAGGAGACCAGCTTTAAACAATAGGTATGTCTCAGAGGATTTTAGGATAGTTTTTATGACAAATCGAAAGAGAATATATATCAATACAAAGGTGTATGTGGTCAAGTCGTTGGGTCTTTATAAAATTTCAATCTCAGATTCTTCCAATCATATCCCATATTGTGTTCACACAAACTAATGAATGATTATCTTATTTTTATGTATTAAAGATATTTGAGTCAACGAGAAGTCTAATAGACTGACAAAGAACATATGCATCTAGAGAGTTGGAGTCATATATGCATGTAACAGTTGGTCTTGATGGAAACAGAGCACGGAGTTTATGTATCGTGGTAGAATTTGTTGCCGTGTTCTACACAAACAAGTAAGTCTTATTGAAAACTAGACACAAAGAAGAAATTCCAAAGTAATGAGAGAAAGCCATAGAGAAGAGAAGCCATGGAGAAACCCAAAAATGGGCTCTGCTGATCACAGGCCCAACTCATTATATTTATAGCCAAATAATAAATTTACAGATGTTTCTGGATTTGCATATATTAATGTGTAGTCAACAGGAATGACTGTAGGTGGCTATGGACGGTGGTAGGCGGCTGGACATTTTGCATGTGTATTTTGGAGAGTTCTTTGGTCTGTGCCGACCAATCCTGACATAATTAATTTATTTCAACATCCCCCCTAAATTAATTATCAAAAGGTTTCAAGTATCCCCTCATAATCTAGAAACGATGGGTCCTGGCCTTAAGCCTTGTTAGGTACCCATTTAGAATCAATTATCAAATGCTTTCACTCTTCTTGTTTCTCCCATCATAATCACTCTAGGTTTTGTACGAATTACCCATAACCGATGCAATATCAAAGTGGTTTTAAGTTCACCACAAACTTCTCAAACATCACACAAGTGGTTTTAAGATCACCACAAACTTCAAACACTCAAGTGGTTTTGGATTACCACAAACCAAACACTCACTGGTTTTAATGACCACAAATCATAACTATGGGAAAACTATCATCACTCTGGGCCTTTCTCTTTTGTACCTGCATCAAACTAATTATTGAGTCCATATAAAAAGAAATCCATCTATCGAGGTACATGGGTACCCAGCCGTTGTACTCGCCAGTTCTATAGGAATCCTTTTCACATACATGGTTCATCAATATGTCAAACCAAAAACATTTGGGGTGTCGGGCACAACCGATAATGCACCCTATACATTCACATAGCCCATTAACAATCATTACTAATTCAATTTTCATCACTTGGTTGGGGGATATCAATGCAATCAACTTCTATTACATGAGCACTATCAAGAACATCATATCCTTCACAATTAGACAGGCACATTCTCACTACAAATTCCAACACTTTACTTCAAATTAGCACAAACAGACCTCATTGCACCATGATAACAAACTCACCACCAATCCAACCTATTTTCACTTACTGCAACAACAACTAACTTCAATAGCTAATGTATAACATCAAACACACATACTTCAAACACAAATATATAATAAAACCTGTTTAATAGCAGCAAACTAAGCTTTCACCTTCAAATTTGATCTCTCCACTTCACATTGCACTCTTTTGAATTCTTCTTCTCTCACAAGAATTGTGTATGTACACTCTGGCACTTGGGCTTGGACAGAGGTGCTCCACAAACTGCATCTCTAATTGAAAGCTTTACACAATGCTTTGCATTTGCCCAAACATTTAACAATGCAATAAAATCCTCATTCTATGCACATCACATAGATAACAATATACAGTTGCCTTCACCAATACAGATCAATAGAGTTGTTACTGTGGTCAGCAAAACTTTAACAAATACCAGTAGCAATGCACAACTCCAAACTTTTAACACTTTTTATGTCTCTTTTCCACATTGGAATAGTGATTTCAGCAGATCATACGTACTCACCATGTACACCTTCAACTCCTTTATTGCAGAACACTTCAAATGCAAGGCTTCCTTCTTCTCATAGCTTCTCTCAGTTTAATAGCAGGCCTTCAATCTCCTCCAAGCTAGGTACTCTTCAGCGGCATTTTCATATCACCTACACCAAGCTTTGCCAATGATTCAAATAGCTTGCAAATGATTCCAAAACAATCAGGCACAACAGAATATAATACATTGATGCTCCAATGTTCAAACTATTACTCACTGTTCCTTAGTGATGGCTCTGATACCATATTGAAAACTAGACACAAAGAAGAAATTCCAAAGTAATGAGAGAAAGCCATAGAGAAGAGAAGCCATGGAGAAACCCTAAAATGGGCTCTGCTAATCACAGGCCCAACTCATTATATTTATAGCCAAATAATAAATGTACAGATGTTTCTGGATTTGCATATATTAATGTGTAGTCAACAGGAATGACTGTAGGTGGCTATGGACGGTGGTAGGTGGCTGCACATTTTGCATGCATATTTTTGAGAGTTCTTTGGTCTGTGCTGACCAATCCTGGCATAATTAATTTATTGCAACAAGTCTTTGGACTAAAAATAGTTGGCACTGTTTTTGTTTTGAAGAATGTGATTGAGGTTCCATGACATCAAGTATTTTAATTACTATCACATTATTCAAGTTAAAGGAAATATATCTTTATTCTTGTGAAATGATAATAAGAATGCAATGTGATCCAAAATTCTCAGTGTGTTTTGATCATTCAAACAGATTGTAGAGATTCTGTGTATATGGTTACTTGGATCTAGTGTTGGAAGGGTGGGATAGGAGGCAGTCAAATATGAATTTGTTAATGTCTTTTTTTAATTAATTAATTTTTGTTAAAGGATATTTGATGTCTTTTTTGTATGTAATTTTTTAAGTATAATATATAGATTTTATTTAAAAATATATTTAGAAGAGTTGATCATTCTAATTTTGAATCTTATTTTGGAATTTCAAATCACTTTCAATTTTAATTTATTTACAGTGGTCAGTATGGATTCTCGCATTTCTAGAAGAATGGGACATAGCAAATAAAATAAAATTGAAGGTATTATTCAAATCTTTTAGAATAGCACTAGAAAAATGTGTTGGTAAGCAAGATAGAATAAGTCCAGTCCAACCATATCAAGATACTTTTAAAGAATAGAAGGGAGGAAAGCCATGGAGCTATGTAGGGACTAGAGGAAAAGGCTACCTAAGTTTACCTTTCTTTAGGGTGATATGATGTTCCATAGTACATGCATTCTAATGAAACATAACATATGGACGACAATCCAACAAGGAAGCACACACCTCTGAGGAATTGGGATCCACTTTAGGGACTTGATTGAGGAGGGAAGAAAAGTAACTATCTTCTTCGATTCCTAAATCTTCTAATAAGACCAAATACATCTCTGCTTGGTTGAATATTTCCTTCATAGAATTCCTTTTCTTGTGTTTCGAGGTAGATTGATGGAATAATTTGGTATTTCTATCACCTTCCTTGACCCATTATACACATAATATTTTCTTTTAAATTTTTCCTCTTTATTAACAAGGTTGTACAATTTCCTTTACAAATCTTTTTCCTCAAACACCCACTAAGCTTCCCATACTTTCTTTTTAAATTTTGTTCTAGACTTTGTTGGTTTTAGCCTTTGCTTGTAATTTTTGAGTGGATATATTCCCAGCAATGAATTTCTTCCAATGTTTCAGATTGGACCTTAAATTTCAGTTTACTAGTCTATACATATTAGTACCATTAACTCTGACTTGTCATCAATTACTCAATAAAGATTTGAATTTAGGACAGGCTAATTTCCCAAAATGTACTAAAGACAGAAAAAAGTCAAACTTTTTTTTTTCTAGATTCACAATTTTTTTCCAAATTTTACCAATTGAAAGCTAAAGAATTAAGAAGAGGAAGGATGACATCATAGAACCAATTGAATTAGGAAGACACGCACACACATAGACATAGACACACATGCATGCACATATACTAGTCATTCATTTATGATCAATATAAGATGGAAACCAATATCCCTATTTATAAGACTTTAAATTAACTTCTAATTAAACAAACATGTTTTTGATTAAGGAAAATAGGCTTTAAAATGGCCCTGAAACCCTGAACATAGAAAAGAAAGTCAACAGTTTAAACGAAAAAGGCCACCAAGAGCCAAAAAGAAAAACAACAGTTCCCTAAAACATAAAGCAAGAAAAAGCTAGGGAAGAGCACCAAAAACTAGGGCAGATCAACCAATGTCTCTAAGCATCTCTGTGACATTGATCTCGAGCTCAGACATCTTGCCCATCTCCTCCTTCTTTTCCATAGTGTCCTGCTCGGGGGCGGTGGTGTCTTTCTTTTTGGTGCTAGCCCTAGTTCTTTTTGAACACCTTCCTCCAAGGGCTTCTCTTTCTAATTTATACCCTGTTCCTTCTCCTTGCCACTTTGAACCTCCCCAGAGTGGATGAGCCTCTTTATGTTATCATGATCCTTGAGGATGTTGAGGTTTTTCTTAGATATGCCCTGCAAGGTCTTCACCATATCCAAGGAGGTAGTGTTGAAAGCCTCCAACTTCTTGTTTGTGCTAAGTTCATCCTCATTAACCCTGTTCCTAAGGCTGTAGGTCCCCTTTCCAACTCACTAAGTCTATTTTTGAGTTCAAGGATCTCATGGTAGATACATTTAGTTGTCATGTAGCTGTCCATAGCATTGTTCTTAGCATTATTCAGCACATCCATCTTTGGGTTGTCCCTAGCAATGTCGCTGAGGATGATCAAGGAAGGGTCTATAAGTTCTTCTATCTAGATCCTACCCTCCTCATTCTCATGAACTTGGGTACAAATTATCTCTCTCTTCATCCCCAAATTGGAAGTGGTGTGGTTGAAATTTCTCCAGACCACCTTCGTGTCCTTACCAGTGATGGAGCACCTATAGGTGGAAGTGCCCACATCATCATAACCCTAATCCGGTTCCAAGTCGAGCTACTGCTCGGGCTTGTCCATCAGATTCTCCTCCATCATCACACTTCCCTCACCCTGCTTCTCCTTATTGACTTCTTCATTCTTCCTCTTATTCTTGGTAGTCTCCATGGCTTCCTTGTCTCTACTGGAAGGTACTTTGATAATAATCTTCCACTTTCTCTTCCTACTATCTTTTATTTTTTCAGCCTTGGTCATCTCCTTGCCATCAGTACTGTCACCCCCAATCTCCATGCCATTGTCCTGTTCATTATACCCTTTGTCTGAAGATATATCTCTCCTAGTCTCAAGGGGAGTGGCAACCTCCTTGCTGAAATAAGGAGACATGTCCAAGCTATGTTGAGGGGATTTGTAATCTTCTGAATCTGTGTACAACTCCACCTCCTCAGTCTTAGAGGGGGAGTAAATTTTATCAGTATCACCTGAATCCCTTTTAAGCCTTTTTCCCTCTTTCTTTCCCTTAATTTGCTTGCTTATTATTTTAGACTTGAAATATTCATATAATAGTAAGAGCAACCCTTTGTGGAAAGTAGGGTTCCTCATTTTCTTATCTTGAAATTCTTGGATATTATCATTCATCGACGAATAGAGGTAAAAAGGAATGGAGATTTTAGCTCAATACCTGAAGTGGTTTAGCAACACGAAGTGGTAGATGCAGATGCGATCGAACCTAGTGTCCAGAGTTATGTATTTGATAATGGCTCTTAGCATGAACCTCCAAATGGGGTTGATAGACCTTAGGAGATAGTGGGTTCCACTTTTTGCCAGCTTTTTCTTCTCCTCCAAATCTTTGGTGAACTCTGTCATTGCTTGCCCTAATATTTTGCGATCTTTGTAAAAAAATTTCCCAGTAATGGGGATGCTAGTTACATGAGAAATAATTTCCTCCATGATAGTGAAGCCCACCCTATCAATCTCCACATTGCCCTCATTCCAGTGTTTCACCATAGCTTTGGTGACTAAAGGTTTCTAGCCATGGAGATGCTCAATGTAATTGGTGATCTCCCCTTTCTTCAAGATCTTCCAAACTTTAGTTCTTCTCTTCCATTTCAAGGCCTCATCCTTCGGCTCCTGTCTATGTTGTTAGCCCACCATGACTCTCTTCTTTCCTTTACCTTTGAGAGCCGAAACCTACAAAAATTTTCAACTATAGACTCCTTTGTTTTTCATGTTTCTAGAACTTTCCTTGTCATAATGGATGCTTGGCTTGTGGTGAAAGATTTTGATGACGTGGGGAGTACCCATGAGATTGTACTTTCGCTTCATAGATCTGTGCCTTCTCAAAAAGAAAGTAATTACCCTTTTGAGAACACACATGTGTGTACTAAAATTAGCCTGTGGGCAACTAATATTCATTATTATCATTAATAATACCCAATCTACCTGGGATTCAATCCATATCAATGGTTTCATTAATTTATGATGGAATGTCACTTCCATCTGTCCATCTAGCCACCTCGCCATTTTTTATCCCCTAGTTTGCCAGCCTGTCTGCCACCTTGTTGTCTTCATGGAATTTGTGTACCACATGAATTTTATCGAAGGTTTGAAGGTCTTCGATGCTCTCCTCGATAATTTCACCATAGTCCAAGTTGGTTTAGTTTTCCCCTTAAGGCAGTTGATAATTTTTTTGGAGTCTCCCTCTAACCAGAGACATTTGACTCTCACATCTTTGGCCAACTTGATAATTTGGTGAGCAGCTAGGGCCTCAAAAAAGTGATTAGTTTGTCACCCAATGGGAGCAGCAAAAGCTGCAATGCCTTTTACATGTTCATTCCTAATAATTCCCCCCACTCCAGCCCTACCCGGGTTGCCTTTAACAGCCCCATCAAAGTTGGCCTTGAGCCAACCAGCAGGGGGGAAGGACCAGCAACAATTCTCTCTATTATTCTTGATCTTGAGAGTGGGAGGAGAGGGGGGCTTGGCAATGGTGTGGTTTTCCATACGGGCATGGAAGCATTTTTGGAAAACAACTAGCTCATTCACCTTTTTGTCCCTAAAGATGTGGTTGTTCCTCTCCTTCCACACCCCCCAATAGAGATGGGGGAGAGCCCAAATCCATAAAGAATTAGAGTGGGTTCCTTCCAAAACAAACTTCCACTAAACAAAGAGCTCAAGGGTGTATAAGGGAAAGCACTAGGAAACTTTGAAAAAGGACAAGAAGTGAGACTAGATAGCAACAGTGAAAGGGCAATGTAAAAATAGATGATTCACACTTTCACAATGCCTTTTGCAAAGGATGAATCTATTGGGTAACATGTTGCCATGTTTGGTGAGATTGTCAACCGTGAGAATGCAATCTTGCAAGAGAGTCCAGAAAAAGAAGTTAATCTTCAGAGTAAGGCCATGAAGCTAGGCTTTTGCCCACACTGGGGCTTGGATCTGGGGAAGGAGAGATGCATAACCAGAGGCCACCATGTAGTGGTCATTAGCAGTTTCTCCCCATACAATAGCATCCTTATTATTGGATAAAGGGATGAGTCTCAGCTAGTACATAAGCGGTCTCAGGTCCTCAGAGACATCAATGAGGTCTATCCAACTGTCATTGATTCTGTAGTCCCTAACCTTGTTGCCAAATATCTCAGTGCAAGAATTAGCCTAGGGATTAAAGGTCTCACTCTCCCTGAGTGGGCTTGGGCTTAGCCAATCATCCCTCCAGAAATTGATATCGGCACCATTGCCCACTGACCATTTGGCTTTACCATAGGCTAGGACCTTGGATCACAAGAGCCCATTGCAAATGAAAGAGCCATTGGGATGGACCTCTTCATTGATGAACTAAAGAAGATTGAGGTTGTTTGCATACTTTGAAATCAAAATATCTCTCCACTGTCCAATATTATTGAAGATTCTCCAAATCTTTTTAGTTTGGAGGGCAGAGTTGAACTGCTTCAGCTTTCTAACGCCTAGCCCTCCATGATTTTTGGGCTTAAATATGGAGTCCCAAGCCACTAGGGGATATTTTTTGTTGTCATTAGGCCTAAACCACATAAAGTTCCTTTGGATGCTTTCCAGATGAGCTGCCACCTTGGAAGGGATGGTAAACAGGCTAAGGGCACAAGTAGGAAGGTTTTGGAGGGTAGACTTGATTAGAACAACCTTGCCTACACGAGTGAGAATGATCCCTTTCCATCCAGCCAATTTTCTATTGAAACAATCCACCAGCATATCCCAAAAGGATTATGGGGGTTTATCTCCAAGAGGGAGACCCAAGTAAGTGGAAGGGAGAATGCTAGCCTTGCATCCCAGAATGTTAAAAATATTCTTCTCCCTCCTGCTCGAGGTGTTAAAGAAGAACACAAAACTTTTATCCCAATTGATCATCTGACTAGAGACCTGAGAGTAGGTGTTTAAAATACTTTTAACAGACTTATCTTCCTTAACAAAGGACTCTCCCCCCATGATAGTATCATCAAAAAACTATTGATGAGTGAAAATTAAAGGGCCAGAGGAGGGTTTCAATCCCACTAGGACCCCTTCAATTCTTTTGGTGGAGATGAGCCTCCCTGGAGCTTTAGCCAAGATAATGAACAAGATGGGGGACAAATGGTCACTCTATCTGAGGCCCCTAGAGGGTTTGAAGAATTCAAAAGGTGCACCATTCACTAGGACAACAAAAGGAGTGTTGATCAACTGAGAAAAGATCTCCCTCACCTTAGAATTGAATCCAAATGCCTCAAGAATCTAGTCCAAGAACCTCCACTCCACTATATCATAAGCCTTAGAGAGGTCTAGTTTAAGAGGAAAGCCCTAATTCTTGCTAGTAACTAGAGAGTGAATAACCTCATGAGCTTCCATAATGGAATCTAGAATTTGCCTACCTAGGACAAACCCTGATTGCTAGGGAGAGATGATAGTCGGTAGGATACATAAAAGGTGGTTGGCCAAGACCTTGGCAAAGATCTTATAAAAGGAATTACAGAGACTGATAGGCCTAAAAGCACCAAAGACATCAGCTCTAGCAGTCTTAGGAACAAGAACAAGGAAGGTGGCATTGACTTCTTCTAGGAGATCCCTTGCTCCAAAAAATTCTTGAACAACATGGACAAAATCTACATGAATAATGTCCCAAAATATTTGAAAGAAGAAAGTGGGAAAGCCATCAGGACTAGGGGCCTTCTCAGTGGGAAGGCCAAAAACTACCTCTTTAATTTCTTGGTGCTTAGGGATGGCCAACAGGTTCTAGTTCTGGTCCTTCAAAATTAAATTGGGGATAGACCTGATAACCTCATCCTGGTCATCCAAGTTCAAGTTGAGATCCTTAGTGAGAATATTAGAGGAATATTTTATGGCTTCTTCAGCAATTAGCTAGTCATCTTTGATGGTCTCATTCCCAATATTGATTTCACTAATTCTATTAGTTGCGTGGTGTTTCAGAGTGGACAAGTGGAAGAAACGGGTGTTTTTGTCTCCTTCCTTAAGCCAAACTGCTCTAGATCTTTGTCTCCAAAACATCTCCTCTTTCCCAACCACATTATGAAGCTTAGAAAGGATTTCCTTCTCAGCATTGAAAGAGACCTCATCATACCCCTAGGATTGGATGCCGGTCTAAACATTTGCAAGATTGCTCATTAGTTTTTCTTTGTCCTGAAAGATATTGCTGAAATTAGACTTGTTCCACTTGCAGATTTTAGATTTGATAAAATGAAGTTTCTTAGCCACCTTGTACATAGCCGTGCCATCCACAGTAGTGCCCCACCACCCCTTAATTTTTAGGCATAAACCAAGGTGGTTCAGCAACATCTTCTCAAATTTGAATGGAAAATCTTTCTTCCTATTGATCTTGTCCAAAGAGAGGAAGATCGGTGAGTAATCAGAGCCAATTCTAACCAAAGTAGAGAGTTTACAATGGAAACCACCCAACCAATCCAAGGAGATGAGAGCCATGCCCAATCTAACCTGAATGCAATCTTGACCCACTCTTCTATTAGTCTAGGTAAACTTGCAACCCCCTAGGTCCACATCCATAAGAGCTAAGTCTCGAATCAAAGCTACCAAGTTTTGCCTGGTTTCCCCATCCAGTGGGAGCCCACCTAACTTGTCCAAAGTAAGGAGAGGAGTGTTGAAATCACCCATGATGATACATTTAGATCCCTCCAGTTGAGAGACTAGGTCACAAATTTTGGTTCAGAATAATCTTCTATCATTTCACGTATTGGGAGCATATAGATTCAATAAAAACTAGCTATTCTGTTGGGTTAAAAAATTTGGTGGGCAGAATATTACCTCCATTATAAATAGTAGATGCCTCTAGAGAATCCTTCCAAATAGTGAGAAGACCACCACAAGCCCCCTGTGAATCCGTGGCCTTGCATCTATGTCTTTTTCCATAAGAAATTAGCTTTGTTTTTTCCTTCCTCATTTTAGTTTCCTGAATTAAAAAAACATCTAGCCTTTGGCCCCTAATCATATTCCTAACAATCTCCTGTTTGTGGCTTCCATTGAGTCCACAGATGTTCCATGATATAATCTTCATGATTTGATTGATGAACATGATTCCTGGATGGTTTGTTGCATCCCGTCCACAATCTTTCTCCTTGATTCCTCCATTCTAAGTTGATTCTTGCTTTTCCTACCCAACTAGTTGGGTAAGAGGCTAGTATCCGCTTTCACCCTGCTCCTGGTGGTTGTTGGGGAGGCAAGGGATGGGTCCTAACTATTCTTTTTGTTCCTACACACTACAGACCAGAGATCGCCATCTTCCTCTTTACAGTTATCAAACAAAGCCTCCAGTTTGGCCAAATGCCTAGGGGTAGTGGTTGAGAGCCGCTTAAGAATTTTGTTCACAGTCTTTGGAGTAGCCCTAAAGACCAGGCTAGAGATGGACTCTTGGGAAAGGGGCAAAGCCACTAATGGTTCTTCCAAGGAATCCAAGATAAAGGAAGGAATAGGATCCTTAGAGTCTGCAAGTGGTCCTTGCTTCACCACACTATATATGGATCTCCCTCTTCGCAGCATCCCCTAAAGCTAGGGGTTGAGGTTCAGCCGTGACTGGTACATCCTTCTCGGCTGGAGCTAAAGACACTGCAATGGTAACCTCATCAAGCATATCTGGTGCTGAAGGATTCAAAGGGTCCTGAATGGATGAGACCAACGTAGGGGAAACTATGGTCTAAGTGATCTGGATAGTCTCATCCACCCTCTCGACATCCTTAGATGTAACATTTTTCTTCTTCCATTCCTTTTTAGGAACATTGGACTGTTCCTTGCCATCCTTGTTTTGGGCTTTGCCAACCTTTCCATTTTCTTTAAAAATTAGACAAACACCAGCTTTATGGCTTGCCTTTTTGCAATGGAAACATGCAAAAGGAACACTTTCATAGTTTATTTGTTGGATCATACATCCCAGACAGGACTAAAGTTCAATGACTTGGGGCATGTCCTGTCCTTCCAGAACCCCAACATAGATTCTAGTGAAAGTAAGTATTTTCTTTGATGTAGTGACAGGATCAATGGATAGTAGTTCTAAAAATGGTCTAGCAATGCCCTCAAAGACCTCTTCATGCCAGTATTCTAGAGGAAGGTTGGGTAATTTGATCTAAATAGGGGCTTGGGTGAGGAAAGCATTGTTCGGATCCAAGTTTGAGGTCCATTTTTGAAGAATCAAAGTAGATCTCCCCATAGACTAGTTTCTCGCACACAATATTCTAGAAAAGTCTTCAAAACAAGAGAACTCAAGGTCAAAAACCCTTTGGCCATAGCCATAACCTCCACACTCCCCTTCAACTCCCATTTATTCCTGGTGAAAACCCTCACTAGGTCAATGTTAGGCCTTAGGCCTATGAATTTGCCAACCAAAGTAGATGCCATGCTAAGGATATTATGGTCAATGATTTCTCTAGGAACTTCCATAGCAAAGATGTGTTTTTCCTTATCTAATTTATCAATAATTTTTGGGAAGGTCAACTTACCTATCGTCTTGATCCCGAAAAGATTCGTCCACCATCCCCGTGCCACAGAGGGCCCTTTATCCAAAGCAAGGGAAGATATCTCACCTAGATGAGGCACCAACTCTCATGGGTCCCCATCCAATGGAGCATCAGCATCTTGCCCTGCTAAATTCGGCTCAAAACTAGCAGAGAGGACCCCATCCCTTGTGTTCTTCAGGTTCCTGCCCAGAGCCTAATTCAAAATTCCACTCCTCATTACTTCGCTCCTCATCAATTTCTTGTGTGTATTATAATTTTTAATTAGACAAACATGCTATCTTTTATCAAGTCACCAAAAATTTGTATCACATGTATCCCTTCTTTTCTTCAAGAGTAATTTGGATCTTATTAAAAACTATTATGAGGTGAACCCATCAAGAGAATTTTGTATATACATCATCTATGTAAATAGATAATTTAATTTTATCATACCACATTTTCTTATTTAAGTGGATTTTTCATTATTACATAGCCTTTTGTATTCATTTGTTTCAGACTCTTTTACCTACTTCAATAATGGATTTTTGGTCTTCCATACCTTGTGGGAATTTTTCTAGCTGCTCTTAGCCATTCTAGGTGCTTCCATTTTTTGAAGAGGTCTACACTTAGTTCAATGCTGCTAGATAGTAATGATAATTGGTTCTTCATTCTTCTTGGCCCCTCTATTCATTCATTATTTTCTTGCCTTATGATGCTTATGTGGATTTTGCTGTGGTCACAGAGCAGATGACTTAAACGTCATACACTAAGATTTGATTCCTAGGCTAAAAGTGTTAAATAGTCAAAGTTGACTTACTTTTACCTACCTTAAATTTTTTTAGTGAGTAATGTTTAAGGGTGGACATTGCAAAGGCTCATTTGTTATTAGTGGGGAGTTTTCCTTTAGTTTGTGACTGGGATTTTTTCTTTTGTTTACATCAGTGGAGTGGGGAAGGGTCTGTTGTTGGATGGAGTTAGCACGGTTATGATCTTTGGTGTTGTCTCATTTCTTGTGCTACTCAATTCTACATCCTAGGTTTTTCTTTTTAGAGGTGTTTGTCTTTATTCCTTGTTTCTATTCTATTTGTCTAGCCCTAAGAGGAAAATTGTCTCTTGATCCTTTATTGTGGGTGTCTTTGTTTTGCACATGTTTCTATTGTTATATATTTTGTAGTTTATTATTTTGGCTTTGGATGTTTCTTTACCTTTTTCAAAGAATGGGCTTTATTGGTTAAACCTTTAAAGGTTTTTTCGTTCACCCCTCTTTCCTTCCAAGTAAGGCTTCTTTAGAGGTGGAGCCCTTTTCTATTGAGGTGGGAAGATTTCATGTGGCTTTTATGTAGTTTTTTTTTGTTTGGCGCCCCTCTCTCTCTTCCTTTGTCCTTATTAATGTGGAGGCATATTTTATGCGGGTAAAGATGTACCCTAGAGGTATCTTAGGTTGTTGCATCATGGGTGGGATAGCATTTGATTTCTCTTAGGTATGTGTAGGATCATCTAGGTCAACCAAACTATACTCTTAAGTGACAATGAAAAATCAACAAATCAGGGTTATGCCAACTTGATGTGCAATTTTCAACTTGTTATGAACTTGCTATCAAAAATTTGATAGAAGATAATCTCTAGGAAATTAAATTTTAGTTTCTAAACTACTAGGCCTTATTTGAAAAAAATTAAAAATTGATTGGTCAACATGTTTAATTTGAATGCAATAGTACAAAATTTTAGGACAAAAATAAGAAGTAGATATATGTCTAACCACCTTAATCAAATCAAATGATAATATTTTGTAATAAGATTCTAGATATAAGAATAGGACTCATTCATGGATGTGACACATATTTTTTGATATTTTTATTATAAATAAATAATCATTTATTTATTTTCTACTATAGTTTATTTGGAATATAAAACTTTTGTGTCTGACCACCTTAACTAATTCAAAACTCTACAAAATTTAAAGTTTCTTTCTTTTTCCTTATAGTAGAAGAATCATAGAATGTGGTACATCTTTTGGATTTTAAAAATGTTGTACCATTTGAAAGTTATAGTTATTTTTAAATTAGTGTGTCAATTAGCACTTTATACGTAACTCCATTAGAAAATAAGTAATAATTACTTACTGAACTTGTAATTTGATATACATTACATTTATGAGAAAAAAATAACATTATTAAGAAACCCTTTTCATCTCATCAAATTTGGGTGAAAAAAAAATTGTCAACTACATGTTTGAAGTAAAAAACACAGAAGAATAGGCCAATATTACAATTTTGGGACATTTTTTAAGTTGAACATATATGGTTGCTATCCAAAGATATAATAGGCATTACAAAGGTATTAGTTTTTGGGTTTGGTACTAAGATGGGTGGGAAAAAGGTTGGAATAGATTTGAAATGCTTTGAAGCATTTCAGAACTACACAATTTTTAGGTCACCACTTTTTAGCACACCATGATCCTACACATGGGTAAGTGCATCAAGTTGTGGTGCCAGATGGGGGGTATAAGTGGACACCTTTTTTCTGAAATCAGCAATTTCTTAACTTCAACAAGAATTTGAAGATAGTTATGCTCAAAATTTTAAGATATGATGAAAACAAAAGTAGTAGTCCTTTGAATCTAGTTTCTAAACTACTAAATTTTTTTCAAAATGGTTTAGTTTTAGGCTCTCAAAAAAGGGGGCCATAGAAAGTGGTACTATTTATTCTAAAAAAATAGAAGACAGTACAAAGTGTGGCACCCATAAAATTTTAACTTTTTTTAAAAATTCTTTAATCGCTCTAGTCAAAAGTTACCTAACAGTATATAGTTTATCCCAAATTTTTTGGGTAATTTTATAATGTGTATTTTTTTAATGAATCTTTTAATTAGACACATCCCAAAAATTTGAAATATTTGTGTGCTCCCCCTAGAAATGATTGAAACTAATCTAAAATCAAAATTTCTTTTTTTCAAAGTGTGTAGAATGGAGTCTAGTTTCTTAAAAACTAAGTCATTGCAAAATTCGATGAATGAGCTAAAATCTACAGCCCAATTAGTACATGTTGATTTTTGACAAAAAAATGGACATACATTCAAAAGAAATTATAGTTGAAAGGCTTGAAATAGTTCGAATTGAAAATAAATTATATGGTTATATAGCTAACATAGATACCTACAATGTCATGTAACTTGATTTTATCGATGATCAACCATGAGGAAACTTGACGGAGAGCACACAAGAAAAATCAATCAGTTTTTGTATGTTTGTAGAAAAATGCATCTCAGACTAGTTTACAAACTCCAAACCTTTGGGTTGGATCCCCAAGGAAAAACCAAGCCTTAGGCTTAGTAGAATGCAAAGCTTTAAATAGCCTGTGCATGCCCTATTTAAATCTTTTTAAAATTTGAGTCTTAATATCATATGCACTTTAGTGCAAACACGCTATTAAGACTTAAATAGTGCATAGAGAGGGAAGGAGAGAGAGAGAGAGAGAGAGAGGAGAGGTGGGCATGGGAGTGTGTGTGTGTGTGTGTGTGTGTGAGAGAGAGAGAGAGAAGGGGATGGGAGGGGAGAGAGAGTAGGGGATGGGAGAGAGAGGAAGTGTGTGTGTGTGAGAGAGAGAGAGAGAGAGAGTAGGGGTGGCACAAAGAGAGATAGAGAGAGAGAGAGAGTAGGCAATGGGAGAGGAAGTGGGAGAGGGAGAGCAAGAGAGAGAGAGAGGAGGATGGGAGTGTGTACGAGAAAGAGAGAGAGAGAGAGAGGAGGAGGAGGAGGATGGGAGTGTATATGAGAGAGAGAGAGAGTAGGGCATGGGAGAGAGTGTGAGAGTGTGAGAGAGAGTATGGGTGGTAGAGAAAGAGTAGGGGTGGTAGAGATAGAAAGTAGGGGAGAGAGAGAGTAGCAGATGGGGGAGAGAGGAAGTGTGGGAGAGAGTAGGGGTGGCAAAGAGAGATAGAGTACAGGATAGGAGAGAGAGAGATTGAGAGTAGGGGATGGGAGAGAGAGAGAGAGAGAGAGAGAGAGAGAGTAGGTGGTGGGAGAGGGAGGGAGAGAGAGAGGAGGAGGAGGATGGGAGTGTGTGTGTCAGAGAGAGAGTAGGGGATGGGAGAGGAGAGAAAGTGGGGATGGGAGTGAGAGAGAGAGAGAGAGAGAGACAGAGAGAGTAGGGGATGGAAGAGGGGACAGAGAGAGAGAGAGAGAGAGAGAGAGAGAGAGAGAGAGAGAGAGAGTAGGTTGTGGGAGAGGGAGAGAGAGGGGGGATGGAAGTGTGTGTAAGAGAGAGTAGGGAATGGGAGAGAGTGTGAGAGAAAGTAGGGGATGAGAGAGGGAGAGTGAGAGTAGGGGATGGGAAACAGAGTAGAGACAAAGAGAGAGAGTAAGAGAGAGAGAGAGAGAGAGAGAGAGATAGAGTAGGTGGTGGGAGAGGGAGTGGGAGAGGGAGAGAGAGAGGAGGGATGGGAGTGTGTGTGAGCGATCTAAAGAGTAGGGGATAGGAGAGGAGAGAGAGGGGGGATGGGAGTGTGTGTGTGTGTTTGCATGTGTGTGTGTGTGTGTGTTTGTGTGTGAAAGAGAGAGTAGGGGATGGGACATGGGAGAGGGAGAGAGAGAGAGAGAGAGAGAGAGAGTAGGGGATGGGAGAGAAAGAGTAGGTGGTGGGAGAGGAAGTGGGAGAGGGAGAGAGAGGGGATGGGAGTGTGTAAGAGAGAGTAGGGGATGGGAGAGAGAGAGTAGGGGGTGGTAGAGAGAGAATACAAGATGGGGGAGAGAGAGTGAGAGTAGGGGATGGGAGAGAGTGTGAGAGTGAGAGAGAGACTAAGGGGTGGTAGAGAGTAGGCAGTGGGAGAGGGAGTGAGAGAGAGAGAGAGAGAGAGGAAGATGAGAGTGTGTGAGTGTGAGAGAGTAGGTGATGGGAGAGGAGAGAGGGGGGGGGGGGATGAGAGTGTGTGTGAAAGAGATAGAGTAGGGGATGGGAGAGGGGAGAGAACGAGAGAGAGAGTACAGGATGGGAGAGAGAGTAGGCAGTTGTAGAGGGAGTGGGAGAGGGAGAGAGAGAGGGGGGATGAGAATGTGTGTAAGAGAGAGTGTGAGAGTGTGAGAGAGAATAGGGGGTGGCAGAGAGAGTACAGGATGGGGGAGAGAGAGAGAGAGAGAGAGAGAGAGAGAGAGAGAGAGAGAGAGAGAGAGAGAGAGAGAGAGAGAGAGAGAGTGAGTGAGAGTCAGAGAGAGAGGGAGTGGTAGAGGGAGAGAGAGTAGGGTATGGGAGAGGAGAGAGAGAGAGAGAGAGAGAGAGAGAGAGAGAGGGGGGGGTGATGGGTGTGTGTGTGAAAGAGAGAGTAGGGGATGGGAGAGAGACAGTAGGTGGTGGGAGAGTGATTGGGAGAAGGAGAGAGAGGGGGGATGAGAGTGTGTGTAAGAAAGAGAGTAGGGGATGGGAGAGAGTGTGAGAGTGTGAGAGAGAGAGAGAGTAGGGGTGGAAGAGAGAGATTAGGCAATGAGAGAGAGTAGATAGGGAGAGAGAGAGAGTGTGTGTGTGTGTGAGAGAGAGAGAGAGATAGTAGGCAGTGGGAGAGGGGGAGAGGGGGGGGAGATGGGAGTGTGTAGGAGAGATCTAGAGAGTAGGGGATGGGAGAGGAGAGAGAGGGGGGATGGGAGTGTGTGAAAGAGAGAGAGTAGGGGATGGGAGAGGGGGGAGAGAGAGTAGCAAGAGAGAGAGAGAGAGAGGGAGTATGGGATGGGAGAGAGTGTGAGAGTGTGAGAGAGAGTAGGGGGTGACAAAGAGAGCGTATGGGATGGGAGAGAGAGAGAGAGTGAGAGAGAGAGTAGGTGGTGGGAGAGGAAGTGGGAGAAAGAGAGAGAGAGAGTGTGTGTGTGTGTGTGTAAGGCATGGGAGAGGGGAGAGAGAGAGAAAGAGAGGGGGGATGGATGTGTGTGTGTGTATGTTTGTGTGTGTGTGAAAGAGAGAGTAGGGGATGGGAGAGGGAGGAGAGAGAGAGTAGGGGATAGGAGAGAGAGAGAGAGAGAGAGTAGGCGATGGGAGAGGGAGGGAGAGAGGGGGGAGGGTGAGAGTGTTTGTAAGAGAGAGTAGGGAATGGGAGAGAGTGTGAGAGTGTGAGAGAGAGTAGGGGTGGTAGATAGAGAGTAGGGGACGGTAGAGAGAGTGAGAGTAGGGGATGGGAGAGAGAGAATAGAGAGGGAGATGGAGAGAGAGATAGTAGGTGGTGGGAGAGGGAGTGGGAGAGGGAGAGAGAGGGGGGATGGGAGTGTTTGTGAGAGATCTAGAGAGTAGGGGATGGGAGAGGAGAGAGAGGGGGGATGGAGTGTGTGTGTGCGTGTGTGTGTGTGTGTGTGTGTGTGTGTGTGTGAAAGAGAGAGAGTAGGGGATAGGAGAGGGGAGAGAGAGAGTAGTGAGAGAGAGAGAGAGAGTAGCAGATGGGAGAGAGAGAGTAGGTGGTTAGAGAGGGAGTGGGAGAGGGGGATGGGAGTTTGTTTAAGAGAGAAAGTAGGGTATGGGAGAGAGTGTGAGAGTGTGAGAGAGAGTAGGGGGTGGCACAGAGAGAGAATAGGATGGGAGAGAGAGTGAGAGTAGGGGATGGGAGAGAGAGTAGGCAGTGGGAGAGGGAGAGGGAGAGGGAGAGTGAGAGAGAGAGAGAGAGAGAGGAGGAGGATGAGAGTGTATGAGAGAGAGAGAGAGAGAGTGTGTGTGTGTGTAGGGGATGGGAGAGGGGGGGAGAGAGAGTAGCCCTAGAGAGAGAGTAAGGGATGGGAGAGAGAGAGTAGGTGGTGGGAGAGGGAGAGAGGGGGGATGGGAGTGTTTGTAAGAGAGAGAGTAGGGGTGGGAGAGGAGAGAGGGTGAGAGAGTAGAGGATGTGTGTGTGTGTGTGTGTGTGTGAGAGAGAGAGAGAGAGAGTAGGTGGTGAGAGAGGGAGTAGGAGAGGGAGAGAAAGAGAGTATAGGGGATGGAAGAAGAGAGAGAGAGAGAGAGACAGTGAGAGAGAGTAGGGGATGGGAGAGGAGAGAGAGTGAGAGAGTGTAGGGGATGGGAGAGAGAGATTAAGAGAGAGTAGTCTATGGGAGAGGGAGTAAGAGAGGCAGAATAAGAGAGAGAGAGTAGGGGATGGGAGAGGAGAGAGAGTATGGAGAGAAAGAGTAGGGAATGGGAGAGGGGGGAGAGAAAGAGAGAGTAGCCTAAGAGAGAGAGAGAGAGATTAGGGGATGGGAGAAAGAGAGTAGATAGTGGAAGAGGGAGAGAGAGGGGTGGATAGGAGTGTGTGTAAGAGAGAGAGTAGGGGATGGGAGAGGAGAGAGGGTGAGAGAGAGTCGGGGTGGGAGAGAGAGTAGGTGGTGGGAGAGGGAGAGCGAGAGAGAGAGAGTATGGGATGGGAGAGGAGAGAGAGTGAGAGAGGGTAGGGGATGGGAGAGGAGAGAAAGAGTGAGGGAGATTAGGGGATGGGAGAGGGGAGAGAGTGTGAGAGAGTAGGGGATGGGAGAGAGAGTGAGAGAGAGTAAGTGGTGGGAGAGAGAGTAGGAGAGGGAGAGTGAGAGAGAGAGAGTAGGGGATGGGGGGTGGTAGGATAGGGAGAGATTATTTTTCACATAGTGTGTACCCACTATAGTGTGTATGCACTTTATAGTGCATACGTGCTATAGTGTATACACACTATATGAAAACACCAAAAAATGGTCATAACGCAAGTTTGGGTCCCTGTTGATCCATATTCTACTTTTTGTCTATTATGTATTCTGATGTTCTAACAGAAAACACGAGTTTCAAGCTATTGGAAGTTAGCAAAAACTACTTGAAGGTTTTTTGAATATTCTTTCATTCTATTTGAAGCTAGCAAACACCAAATTCAATCATTCGATATGTTATTTGAAGGCTTTTTGAATATTCTTTATATAGAAAAGGTTAGTACAGTCCTTTTTAATTATTCTTTTTTGTTATATAGAGACAAATTTGATTATAATTTGACATGTTTAATATATAGTGAATTCATTGAAATTTGTATGTTTGAATGAATTGTTATTTGGAAATGGTTAGAAATTTGGCAAGTTGTTTAATATATATTGTGTATTCATTGAAATAATTGTAATTTTTATATGTATTTGAATGATTTTTAATTTACAAATTGTAAGTAATTTAGATGTTTGAATAATTTTACATATAGAAATCATCATCATGCCAAGGAAGAAATCAAAAACTCAAAAAATGGAAGAGAGGAAGAGAGATTTGGCAATTAAAAGAGATACAATGAAACTAATACATGAACAAATAAAATTGCAAAGCAATAATGAAGAATTGGCTTTCGAAGAGGAACAAGAACCACCGATACAAAGAAACAAAGAGGAAGAATTGGAAAGACAAAGAGAACGAATGAGACGGTTATGCTCAAGAAGACAATTAAACTGTGAAGCTACACCATCTTCCAATGTTGGAGTCATATCATCTTCTCATATTGAAGAGACACTAATTTGTAGATCCGATGATGTACACACTCCATCATGTCATGTTGAAGGCACAACATCAACATATCAAGTAGGTGATATTCCATGTTTTGCATCTTATTGCCAAGGCACATCATCTTCAGTTCAAGGTACACAAAAACACTCAACCTTATGTTGACTTTCAAAATGTTGAGGGAATGAAAGTGATTATAACATCTTTTAGAATTCATTTTAGAAGACCAAAATATTTGATTGATATTGATACTAACATTTTTAAATCAATGCTTGACAAGATTAGCAAGCGTACTTGTCAAAGAAAAGTTAATTGTATGTGGAGATTATTCTTTGAAGAATTAAATATTATAGGTCAATGCCAATTATTTGTTTAAATGATGAAGAATTAGAAATTTAGGCCTATCATGAAGATTCCGGGGTTAAGAATGATGGATGATTCAAATGAAAAAAGCATTGTAAAGAATATAATGAGTGCTTATAACAAAGTGGGTTCTAAATCATGTAGCAAAGATAGTAATATCACAAGACAAGTACTTACATTGACAATAGTAAGTACCCAAATGAAGAAAGCTTGACTCATGAGAAAGACAAGAAAATGATTGAAAATTGGTAGAGGTACTCTAAGGAGAGCCATGCTAAGGCATGAGAGATTGGAAGATCCAACAAAAAATGAGTTATGGACATTTAGTAGGTTACTACCACGAAAGGATAAAGAAATTAATGAAGCTTTGAAATCATTAATTGAAGATTTTTGAAAAAATAACACACATGTTTCCCCTAATCAAAGAGATGTTGTAAGAAGGAGGATTGGCAGCTAAAATCGTGACCCACATGCAAAACCTTTTTTGGACTCAACTCGGACACAATTTTTTGCAAAATTTATTGGTATGTATCCTCAAATTTGAATAAGTCAAATCGCACACACACAACTTGTTGTAGGATACATATTGAATTTTCTAACTATTTTGATGTTTTAAGGCATATATGTGTGTTTTTGCATTCTAAGTTTGTTTTTTAAGATTATGACATGAATGAGCCACCAAGATCTTCAAGGAAATTCATATTCAACATTTTATGTGAAATCGAGGATGGCCAACAATTTTACAAGATATCATGCTTAGATGATACATGCTTATTTTGTGGTTCTTTACAACTTTTATCAACTTGTAAACATATGGATAGTACACATGCAATTGGAAATGAAATATTAGATTACAGAAAATATAAGATAGTGACATATCCTTTAAAAGATGGGAAATAGGGTAAAAGATGTTATTTAGTCATTGAAAAGATTCTAGTATATGAGTTCATGAAGATTTTTCTTGAAAAGATTATTTATGAGTATGCAAGGCATACACATAGAGTTCAATGGTTGGATTTGCAATTCAATTTGTGCAAGGATATGTTTCCATTGAATACCATTGTTTCAGTTGTACACTTTGTAGAGAACTAGACACTACAACCACAAAATGAAGTGCAAGAAAAGTATTATACTTCCCAATAGGTTTCCATATTTTTTCACATAACATTCATGCATTCACCTACAAGTATAGAGGATGATAGGAAGATTTTGAGGGAGTACCATTTTTACATCAGCAATGATCGATCACATTCTATGAAGTTTGTACATGGTTGTTTTCAACTATTTTATGGAGATTGTGCTAATAGGGGCATACCATATCGTTAGCACATTATTTGGTCAGACAATTGTGCATCTCAATTCAAGAATGCACAGATGTTTTATTGGTTGAGCAAGATGCACAGGTTGTCTAGAATTCAATATATGTGAAATTTGATAAAGGTTGGTCATGGAAAGGGAGAGCACAATGGTGCAGGTGCATGCATTAAAAGAGCCTTAGCTTATGAAGAACTAATGTACAAAGATGGAGCACTATTGATAGATGTAAAATCCATCATCCAGTGGTGTAATGCTACAATGGTTCTAGGTAAGGAAGGTGATTTCACGGTTCGTAGATTTTTTTGGTTGATAGATAATACTAACATTGCACCATATGAGGATTGTTGCACACTAATAGGATGAAGTGAGTTGCACTCTTTTAGAAGCTCTGATGTTGGTTCATGGAGTATCCACACATGAAAAAATGCATGCTATTGTCCATCATGTGCAAAGGAAAATTGGGATGACTCTAAGTCAACTAAATGGGTGAATAAATGGGATATACAAGTTTTGGACCCATTGACACCTATCATCCCCCACAAGCATTGGAAATGGTAAAGATGGATTCGTCCACTGACTTTGACCACTTGCCTCATCTAGTGCAACTTGGTAATATATATATATTTATATATTTTTGTAATTCCAATATGTAACTTTATAACTTTTACCTAAGTATTTTTTGAATTAATGACTGCATTTTGTACATTTATCACTACAAGGCATGTATTTGTTGTTATTGCACTTGAAGACAATGAAGAAGGGAAAAATTATTATTTGTTTCATTGTTTCCAAGCCAAACAAAAATTGGATCACTTGGTTATAGATGGTGAAGGTTTAGAGTATCATATTGGTGTGGTGGTTATAACCGGCACATGGCTTAGGTGATATTCTATGAAGAACCCTAACTTGTGGTTATTCGAGGATTGGAAAATAGAGAGGAAGATTCTTCATTATTGAAACCTTTTTGTCCCATAAAATGTCCACTTGATTAAATATAGTGAAAAACCACATAATAAGACTCTTTGGAAAGTTCATGAGTCAGACCATAAGGCAATACTTGAGACATTAAAATGTAGAGAAAATCCAATTGGTTCATTAGATTGAATAGGGAGAGAGAGAGAGAGAGAGAGAGAGAGAGAGAGAGAGAGAGAGAGAGAGGTTCAAGGGCACCTTGAATCATAGGGCCCTCACCTTTTCATTTTTTTTGTGTTATGCTCCAAGTGAGCCTTGTAAGTAGAATAAGCATCGCTGGACCTAGGTGTGGTAGTTAAGGTATTAGATGTCATTTAATGTCCTTAGAAGAGTCACTATTTTGACCTAAAAATCAAGGCATACATTTTCATAGGGAAATGAGTAACCTAAGGGATGATTTATTAGCTTGGGGAAGGATCCCTAGCATGGAATTGCTAAGGGATAACCTAAATAACAAGTTAGAAGTGTTAAGAAGAGCAAGCAAGTAAAATCCAAAAGTTGTTATATTGCAATTTTGCATTTTTTGCAAAATACTATTTTTGCAAGAAATTGTGGACTTTCCTTTTAAAACTTGAAGGAGGCCTATGAAATCCATAAGGATGAAGGGTAAATACCTAGGAGGAGATATAAAGACTTTCCAAACCCTAAAATGAGAGAAGTTAATATCATTGTGTATGGTCAACATGCTATAGCATGATATTTGAAGGCAAAATTACTAAGTTTCTGAGTTTTAAGATGTTTTTGACATTGTTTTTGTAGACTGTACTAGTTTCCATAGTAGATTGGGTTGTTTAGAAAAAAAAATTTTTAGGAAGTTTGGTTTGATTGTCTTTCTTTTCATAGTTGGTCAAAAAGTTGCTTGACAACTTTTGAGCAACTTCTTAAAAAGTTGTTAAACTTTCAAAAACTCTTCCCCAAAGTGCTAGTTGGTTCAAACCAACCTTATAACCTTTGGGGATAACCTATATTAGCCCTTATAGTTGGGTGATAGGTATGATGTACTTATTTTGGAAAGAAATCAATAAAACAACCTAGTTTTGCTGCAAAATTCTATGTTTTAGAGTGTTGTATGGACTAGTATAGATGTTGGGACATGTGCCAATGATCCCAAGAGTTAGAGGGGTGAGTTACCTTTCATTTACACTTGGTTTCATATTTTGATCCTTTTTAGTTTGTAAGTTATTCAAGTTTTGTTGAAGGTGCCTACAAATCAACATTAAACCAAGGGTTTCACCTAAGGCCTTGTTGTTTTGGCACTTCCATGGGGATTTGATGCCCCTTAGTGGAATGAAAACCCTATCAGTGTACTTCATGATTTTTTAGGTTTTATAGATGGCTAAGCAAGGAATGAGTTTTGCCACCATACCCTAGGTGTATGGCTCCGTAAATGCACCAATCAGTATTTCACCATAGTCACTAGTCACTATAACTTTTGCTCCAGAGTGATCCAAGGTCTATAACTTTAGATTTGGACTTGTTTCATATGCCCCTAGATTTTATAATAATTTTTTTGTAGATTGGCACATGTGAAATGGTACTTGTAGTGTAACTGTAGCCTAATTAGGCTTATTAACACTTTCCAAATGTTGTTATAGTAGCAGCTTCTAGTCTCTTCTAGTGTGTGAGGTTTGCATATGTTTTATATGTCCTAAAAGGGTGTTTGAATCTCACTTTAATCTATGTCTTCATGTGGGGTTTTTCCATATTATGTTCAATTTGCAGTTTGAAGGGCCATTAGCCTTTTCAATGGCAAACTATTGTAATTGTATATCAGTGCTATTTGGACACAATAGAATCACCTTATTTCTATATACAGACCTTAATAGGTCTAAGGTGTGTTTTTATTCCATTCCATGGTCATCATTCTCTTTTCATTCATGTTTGGTTCCTACCTTGTTTAGGTTGTGATAACCTGTGATAAGTTCATTATTGATGCTTGTGATAAGTGTCCCAACTCTAAACCCTCTTTTTGGGAAATTTGAAGGATTCCAACCTTGTCTAGTTTCCTAGTGGCTTGCCTTTTAGAAGCTTCCACCATGCATTGCTGCATCACAACCTATTCTAAGTGAACTATCTAGGATCCTTACATGTGCCTTCTTTGATAAGTCTAGAATGGGGGCTCCTGCACTAGTCATCTACTTGACTGGGACATGTTTGGGAACTGACGATCTCCATTTAAACTGAAGTCTCCATTTAAAGGTGGCAATTCTATTAGGATCATTACTATATTTCAATGATAAATTTGAAGGATCATGCCCAGCTTGAGTATCTTGGCTTGCCAAGTCCTATTAATGCAAGGTCATTATTGAATAGGCATTTCTAATTGAAACATTTGTGGTGCTATAATGAAGTGCAAGACCAAATTATTTTCCTACTAATGAGCCAATTTGAGGCTTCACTTCACATTGCTCTATGGAAAATTCTATAGCACTTGTTACTTCTCTATCTGAAAATTTTGGGTCTGTGTACATGTGCACTCTTTCCCAATAGTTGTAGGTTTTGTCTCTTCATCCCAAGTAATTGGCATACCCTAGATGGTAATAAGATAACCATTTTATTCTAAAATTTCCTTTTCCCTTAGATTAATCTCTCTATTAAGTAGGTTTTCTATATCTTCCTTTGTATATTTAATAGATGTAGCTACAATTCCTCTGTATATATTGTTTTGTATATTAAGCTTTCCTTTGTAGGAATGAGAAGGCATGGGGAGCGAGACCAAAAGTTGGTATCCAATTTCTTATTCATTGTCTTTAAATATTCATGGGATACTAAGGCATTTGGTTACCTAATATGTCCTAGGAATCTTAACTAGGGTCCTAGAATAGTCCTAGATGGACCCATTTGACCTAAATATGTAAAGAGCAAAAAATGCTCAAAAAGTTGCTTGAGCAACTTTTGCAATTTTTGCAAAAAAGTTGCAAATGGAAGTTTTGGAAGTTGTAACTATCCATGCTCAGGTATATGAGCATGGGAAACATTTTTTTTAAGGTTAGAAGGTTTCCACTTAGATTTGCATTTTTAAGAAACTTTTACAAATTTTGCTATTTTGCACAAAAAGTGCAACTAATGCAAAGTTCACTAGATTTCACTTCTAGAACTTGGAAAAGGTTCCAAACTATTAAAAAACAACTAAAAACACCTAATCATAAGCTATCTTGACCAAAAACTCAAAAAGACCCAAAGTTTTTCCTAATTAGCAACTTTTGCTCATATCTTGCACAAAGTGGCCTATGCATACATATCTTGCTCTTATCTCTCTCACCATTCATCGTGGGATCAAACTATCTATTTTGTTAGCTCTGAGTGCCTAGGTGAACCCTAGCCCCAAGCTCATCTCTTCCCATTGAGTTCTTGAATGTTCTTAGGAAAATCAAACCTAAATGTCCCTAAGAGTCACTAAATACCATAAGGTAGCGATCTTTGACAGGGAATATCTCAGAGCGCGTGCAAGGTATGGATGCAATTCTAGGTGATATAGAACCATGTTGTGGAGACTTACAATAACCTCTCTCACTTTTTGGAGATCTTATTCCATTTTTATTTTGCAATGCCATCTTGGGTGATGCTGAAACTTGTAGTGTTGGCCAGTACAAAGTTGCCAACTATCGAATCTCCCTCACCATTTGTCATGGGATTGAACTACTTATTTTGAACCGAAATGTCCATAAGAGTCACTAAATGCCATAGGGTAGTGATCTTTGATGGGGCATATCTTAGAGTGCATGCAAGGTGTGAATGCAATTTTAGGTGCTATAGGACCATGTTGCAAAGACCTACATTGGCATCTCTCTCTTTTTGGAGATCTTATTCCATTTTGATTTTGCGATGCCATCTTAGGTGATGTTGAAACTTGTAGTGTTGGCTAGTACCAAGTTCTGAACTGCCAAATCTCCCTCATTGTTTTTTGTGGGATTGAACTATCTATTTCATTAGCTCTAGGTGGATGGGTAAACCCTAGCCCCAAGCTCATCCAATCCTATTAGGCACTTGAACATTCTTGGGTACGCTGAACTGAAACATCCTTAAGAGTCACTAAATTCCATAGGGCAATGATCTTTGATGGGGCATATTTTAGAACTCATGCCAGGTATGGATGTGACTCTAGGTGCTATAGGATCATGTTGTGGAGACCTATAATAACCTTTCTCTCTTTTTGGAGATCTTACTCCATTTTTATTTTGTGATGGCATCTCAGGTGATGCTAAAACTTGTAGTGTTGGCCAATACCAAGTTGCTAAATTCCAAATCTCCCTCACCATTCATCATGGGATCAAACTACCTATTCTATTAGCTTCAGGTGGTTGGGTAAACCCTAGCCCCAAGCTTGTCCTATACTGTTGAGTGCTCAAACATTGTTGGGCATGCCAAACCAAAACATCCCTAAGAGTCACTAAATGCCATAGGTCAACGATCTTTGACGAGGCATATCTTGGAGCTCATGCGAGATATGGATGTGATCCTAGGTGCTATAGGACCATGTTGCAGAGACTTGCAATAAATTCTCTAAATTTTTGGAGATCTTATTCCTTTTTTATTTTGCAATGCCATCTCAGGTGATGCTGAAACTTGTAGTATTGGCTAATACAAAGTTTCCAACTGCCAAATCTCCCTCACTATTCTTTGTGGGATCAAACTATCTATTCTATTAGCTTCAAGTGGCAGAGTAAACCCTAGCCTCAACCTCATCCCATCCTGTTGTCTGCTCAAACATTTTCGAGAACACTAAATTGAAATATCCCTAAGAGTCACTAAATGCCATAGGGCAATGATCTTTGATGGTGCATATCTCAAAGTTCATGCAAGGTATGGATGTGATTCTAAGTGGTATAGGACCATGTTACAGAGACCTACAATAACTTCTCTCACTTTTTGGAGATCTTACCCTATTTTAATTTTGCAATGCCATCATGGGTGATTTTGAAACTTGTAGTGTTGGCCAATACAAAGTTGTCAACTATCAAATCTTCCTTTCCAGTTCTCGTGAGATCAAACTATCTATTTTGTTAGCTTCAAGTTGCCAGGTAAACCCTAGCCCCAAGCTCATCCCATCCTATTGAGCACTCAAACATTCTTGGGCACACCAAACCAATACATCCCTAAGAGTCACTAAATGCCATAGGGTAGCGATCCTTGATGGGGCATATCTCAAAGGTTGTGTGAGGTATAGATGCAATTCTATGTGCTATAAGATATTGTTGTGGAGACCTGCAATAACCTCTGTCACTTTTTGAAGATCTTATTTTGTTTTGATTTTGCGATGCCATCTCGGGTGATGTTGAAACTTGTAGTGTTGGCCAATACAAAGTTGCCAACTACCAAATCTCCCTCACTGTTCATTGTGGGATCAAACTATCTATTCATTTAGCTCTAGGTGGCTAGTTAAACCCTATCCCCAAGCTCTTCCCATCTTATTGAGCACTCAAACATTCTCGGGCATGCCAATTCGAAATGTCCCTAAGAGTCACTAAATGCCATAGGGAAAAAATATTTGATAGGGCATATCTCAAAGCTCATGCAAGACATGGATGTGATTCTATGTGCTATAGGACCATGTTGTAGAGACCTACAATAACCTCTCTTACTTTTTGAAGATCTTACTCTATTTTGATTTTCTGATGCCATCTCGGGTGATGCTGAAACTTGTAGTGTTGGTTCGTACCAAGTTGCCAACTGCCAAATCTCCCTCACCATTCATCATGGGATCAAACTTTCTATTTTGTTAGCTCTAGGTGGCTTGGTAAACCGTAGACCCAAGCTTGTCCTATCCTATTGATGGCTTGAACGTTCTTGGGCATGTTGAACCAAAACATCCCTAAGAGTCACTAAATACCATAGGGCAAAAATATTTGATAGGGCATATCTCAAAGCTTGTGTGAGGTATGGATGTGATTCTAGGTGCTATTAGACTATGTTGTGGAGACCTACAATAACCTCTCTCACTTTTTAGATATCTTCCTCTATTTTCATTTTGCAACGCCATCTCAGATGATGCTGAAACTTGTAGTGTTGGCTATTACCAAGTTGCCAACTGCTAAATCTCCCTCATCATTCATTGTGGGATCAAACTATCTATTCCATTAGGTTTAGGTGGTCAAGTAAACCCTAGCCCCAAGCTCATCCTATCCCATTGGGTGCTAGAACATTCTTGGGCATGCCAAACCAAAACGTCCCTAAGATTTACTAAATGTTATAGGGAAGCAATCTTTGATAGGGCATATCTTGGAGCTTTTTTGAGGTATGGATGTAATTCTAGGTGCTATAGGACCATGTTGTGGAGACCTACAATAACCTCTCTCTCTTTTTGGAGATCTTATTCTATCTTGATTTTGTGATGCCATCTCAGGTGATGTTGAAACTTGTAGTGTTGGCCAATACAAAGTTTCCAACTACCAAATCTCCCTCACCATTCATCATGGGATCGAACTATCTATTTCATTAGCTCTAGGTGGCTAGGTAAACCCTAGCTCCAAGATCCTCCCATCCCATTGAGCGCTTAAACATTCTTAGGCATGCCGAACTAAAATGTTCCTAAGAGTCACTAAATGCCATAGGGTAGCGATCTTTGATGGGGCATATCTTGAAGCTCCTGCGAGGTATGGATGCAATTCTAGGTGCTATAGGACCCTGTTGCGGAGACCTACAATAAGCTCTCTCACTTTTTGGAGATCTTATTTAGTTTTGATTTTACGATGCCATCTCAGGTGATGTTGAAACTTCTAGTGTTGGCTAGTACAAAATTGCCAATTGCCAAATCTCTCTTACCTTTCATCATGGGATTGAATTGTATGTTTTGTTAGCTCTGAGTGGCTAGGTAAACACTAGCTCCAAGCTCCTACCATCCCATTGAGTGCTCAAACATTCTTAGGTATGCCAAACTGAATCGTTCGTAAGAGTCACTAAATGCCATAGGGAAATTATCTTTGATTGTGGCAACTGGATATGTCATCTCATCCAATGATGGAGACTCATGATAGAAGGTAAAGGTTTGATGATATACATCATTTTGAACATGTCATTTTTTTTATGGTAATAAGGTTATCCTTGTTTGTAAGGTCAAGGAACTTGAGGTCACCCATAAACCCAAGTTGCCTTAGTCCTCATGATTTTTCTTTTCTTGGTTTTTTTGTTAATAAGTTGACTCAATAAATGTTTTGAGAGTCATTACACCATATATAGTTGCATGTTATCACTGAATGGAGTTAGTGGAAGATTTTAATGATCTTCTTGGTTCTCTTAATAGTTATTTCATGGTTTTGAAATATAATCACTTCTCTTTGTGAAGAGTTATTTGAAAATTAACAAATTACATGTTGTTGCAAAGAAAATGCAATCATAGGATGTTGGAAGATTGTTTTCACTCATAGGATATTGAAGAATCTCATGGAAGGATAGAATAGATGACATACTAAAGTTTTTGAGATAGTTATTAGGTGTTCTTTGAAGTGTCTAAGATGTTAGTTTGAAGCAAGAAGTAGATTATGATCCATTTCTCAAATTTTCTCATTTTTCCCTTATTGCTTCCCAAGTCCTGAATAGGGAAAGTGATCAAGTAGTTTTGTGAAGTTGGGTAGAACTTTGTTCAATATTGTAACTAAGTTGGAAAGAGTCTTTGAAGACACTTTTGAAGGTGGGAAAGGTAGTTTTCCTTAAAAGTGTTCTTGTTGGGAATCCACTAGCTTTTGGTGTGAGCACTCTGCATCATTTTGGATACAATTTACATTAAAATGAAATACATGAAATGTACTTAAAATGTAAACAATAAAAACAAAATATATATTATGATAACCAATAATTTCATGCATGAACAAACATATAATACATTAGGATAACCAATAATGTCATACATGAACAAACATATAATATATTATGATAACCAATAATGTCATACATGAATGAACATATAATATATTATGATAACCAATAATGTCATACATAAACAAACATATAATATAAAATGATTACCAATAATTTCATACATTAACAAACACATAATATATTATGATAACCAATAATGTCATACATGAACAACCATATCATATATTAACAAATAATGTCATAAGTTTAATAATGTCATGCATCAAATATATGTCATACATCAAATATAAAATGTCATATATACATCAAATGTATATCGAATATGCCCACTAACATAAAATCCAACATATATGTCCACTAATTCATGTACATTTTTGTCTATCAACTATATCTTCTCCTTCCCATGAGGGGAAGGAAAAAAATCCCTAGAGGTCTTCAGTTGTCATGTGGAGGGAGATGATGGGGATGATGGGGTCTTCCTCACATGCTCACTCGTCCTCTTGTTTAGGCTCTTCTCTAACTCAAGATGATACAAAAAAAATAGATATAAATAAATAATTATTATACATTAAAATCAAATATATGTACACACAAAATTAATTATTTTCTTACCACCATCAAATAGTCACTCTGTACGTCCACCTCAAAGGCTCGTGAATGATCGGGTGTAACAAGGCCCTATAACAATTCAATCAATATAATCACTTATAAATAACATTAGAAATTTTTGATACTAACTATTACAAACAACAACTAAAATCAAGAAAAAAATTTCATACCTTAGTCAATGGCTCTAAACTAGCCATCGCTAGAACAACTCTGCGATCGATAGACTAGTGAAGATGAGGAGGAGTCTCAAATGTCAACAATTGCATGTCATACAATACAAGTTACATGTAACATGAAACATGAAACAAACATAATCAAATGAATTAAACTAACATGAAACAAATGTACCTCTACAAAGCTCATATCGTGCCTAGGCTTAGAGACCCTTGTGAATGTTGATGGTCTAGTAGAGAACTAATGCACATGCATAATTGTTTTTTTTAATCCTTCATATGATCAATTAATAAATATATGTATTAATTTAAATGATTAAATCAATACATACCTTTGGACTTGATGCGACAAAAAATGGGGTTAGGGGATCTCTACTAGGGCTAGCAACACTCTTACCCTTAATTTTGAACAATGTCAATACAAGCTAATTAATTAGTCATTCACTATACATAAAAAATGTGATCAAATTAATTTATTATAATTGTAATTTACCTGTGTGTCAATGCCAAATATCTAACTCAAGAATTGATCAGTGACTAGCCCATCATCCATACTATCTCCAACATGACTGCCAAATGTGCATAAGTATACACATGATGTGCACATGTGACTGCGATGCACAAAAGACTCCTCCTCAACTAATGGACTCATGCAATGAATGAGGGTCTGTGTCAAAGCATTAATAGTCCCTAGAGTGTTGGTCTCTACATGTTCCTTCACAATTGAAGGAATAATCACATGCTCACCCTGTGGCTTGACAACAGGTGCCCTAACTACATTAGGGTCACAACGTGTCACTGGCCTCTCAAATGATGACCCCCCACCTCTACCCTGAGATTCTAATATATCAAAATAATTGGAGATCTCCCCAAGAACAAATTCACAATACAATTTCTTTAATAAATACACTGGAACCTCATGATTATTGTAGGGAGGGGCATCAAAGACCATCCATGATCTATCCCAAAAGTTATTTCTAATACCATCATGTATGCACCAATGAATCTTTTCATTGTAGTTCTAACAATATCTTGTTCTCTAGGCTTTTTTAAAAATGCACAAATGCTACCTTTTGCTATTTTTTTTTTTTTTTTTTACATCTTGATATGATAATTTGTTTGCATAATATCTTCTTTTTTCATCCCTCTTAACATGCCAAATATCCAATTGACTACTAACAGAAGCTACATGGGTCATAATGGATTCGAGGGAGGATGCCAATTGTGCTCTCATTGGGTTAGTTTGTCCACAAGATTTCAACCTACCAATGATTTCTTCTAATTCATTTTTCCCTATTTCTATTTCATTCATTATGTTGTCTTGTGTGCTAGGAGGAGGTCTTCCAATCAGTCCAAGTTGTCAAATTTCCTTCTCTTGTTGTGGAGGGTTTTGATTTTCATATTCTAGAGGGTTTTCATTTGGATCTTGTGGAGGGTTTTAATTTTGATCTTGTTGATCCAACTAGGGATTTGATGGTTCATTATTCACATTTCCTGATAAGAAACCAATTGCAAACTAAATAAATAAATAAATTTAAAGTAAAATTGAAAAAACCTACAAAACAATGCAAAAACAAGTGTAGAAAACATACGACATGATCTTGATCTTGAACTTTGGTGATGAGAAGGCATTTTGAGGAGGTGGGTGAAAAAAGTCTTCAATTTCTTCAACTCACATATGCACTATGAGGAGAAAATACAGACAAAATGAAATGGGTCATAGATTTGCAGCCCATTTATAAAATTTCTTAATTTTAAAAAGTGTGTGCGCCCCATGTTTTTGGCACCACAACTTGGTGTACACACCCACATACCCTCTTTCAAGTTGTCTCTTTCTCTATTATCCTTGTAGAGGTGGATATTATTGGCATAACTGATGGTTTGATGGCAAGTGATGCTAGTAATGACATGGTATATATTTGATTGCATGATGATCGACTATTATGTTGTCATTGATGTCAACTATTGACCTAGTGGTCCTAGTATGTTTTCTACCATAAACATGATAAGAAAAGTATTGCAATGCCTTTTAGTAATTGTATCTAAAGGTTTGTGTCATGATCATTATTATTAAAATGAAGAAAGTGATGATTAGGTGAAGAGACAGAGAACTTCTAGAATAGTTAGTGACAAGTGATAGGTGATTTGGTTGGTTTGGCATATCAATGATGAGTAAAGTAGAGAAATCTCAAGATGATTTAAATAAGACAATTAGAATGATACAATTATGAATCCAATTCATTAGTATAGTAGGCAAGAAGCAGTAGCATAATATAAAATTGATTAGTGAGGTAGTGATAGAGCTTTCAAATAGGTTAAAGTGTAATGATTTCTTGTGTGAGGGTCAATACATTGATGATTAGCGATCAGGGTTAAGGTTATAGTATGATCAATTCTCTTAGTTATGATCTAGTGATGTGGATTCACAACTAGAGGTGATCATTTGACATCACATTGTTTAATGATAGCATATGGATAAGATTTTAGAGGAAACTAGTATTTGGTCAAAATGTGTTTGACTTATATCATAAAATTCAATGAATCAGTTGGTATGATTATGTAACATGTGTGGTAGTTTAATATTTGTCTTATGGTAGTTGGGTTTGAGTGGGTTATTTGAAATACTTATTAATTTTAAATTCTAGGGCATGATTAAGGTGGTAGACTTGAATGTCCAATATATACTAATTATTTTTTTTGATCATGGTTGAGCAAGTGTGGTGAAGAGTGAAAAGTGCTATCCATCTAGGAGAACATTAAGTGTATTGTATAGTGTGTTTGAGCTTTTGTGGATCTGATCAAGTAGAGCTAGTTCCATTTCATAGATAATTCTTTTGGTTATTTCCTAATAATTACATTAGTCAAAATCCTTTAATCGAGGGGATTCTAATAGGTCATTTGTTGTAAATCCTTTAACATGATGAAACTTTAATTAGTGTTTAATGTCCTTTAACTAGGCCACTCCTAATAGAGTAAATCTCTTAATAGGGACAGAGGTGAATCCCTAATAGGGTCATACCTAGAAATTTCTTTGTAACTCCTAAAAGAGTTAAGTTACTTGTAGGGTATATTTTAGAAGAGTGTACAATTTGTGGGTAGTAATTGTTAGAGTGGGATTGCCATTACACCAAAAGATCAATCTGCTAATGCCTAATACAACTACTCAACTTATAGTATGCATGAAGTGGTTAAGCCCTTGTCATGAATCCTAAGGGAAGCATTAAACAAAATTTCAACAATCTCTTGATCAGTGTTACGTAGGGGTGTAAAGATTCAAACATGTGACCAAGCTCTCATACCACTTGTTAGAGTGGGGTTTCCATTGCACCAAAATGATGATCTACCAATACTCAATACAACCACTCAACTTATAGTACATAAGAGACAATTAAGCCCTTGTCACAAATTTTGAGGGGAGCACTAAAAAAATTCCAAAACTAATCCTAACCATGGTTTTCACCTAGGTTGGGTTTTCACAATACCAAAATTTGTGTGTCAAAATTGTGTAGTATATTCTTATGTGTTGAATGATTTTATGTGCTACTATTAATTTATTCTTCAGATAAAGGTGAAGGTTGGAAATTTGATTATTTAGTATATTAGATTGATCCCCCCAAAAATAATATGATCCCTTAGGACTAATAATTGGTATCAAAGCTCTAGTCTTCTACTATGATGAAGCTTAAGAGCTTGAGGAAAATATCCAAATATGACAAAGAAGGAAGGTCCTTAGTTCACAAGGAGAACTACCCAATGTGGTGTAGTCGGATGAAGCCTAATCTCAAAAGAATGGGTGAGAAATATTGGAATCACATGTAGCCACATGATATATTATTCATGCACAAACTCTTGATGTAGATCAATTGAAGGTTCAACATGAACATACAACTTATGTGGAGGTTATAGCTAGAACCCTTTTAGATTTAGAATGCATTAATTTACAAGATATAAAGATATCTTATGACATGTGGTAAAAACTAAAGAGATTCTATGGAGGAGACAAGCACATGTAGAAGGCTAAGGTAGATAGCCTAAAGGGTAAATTCAATGAAATGTAGATGATGGAGAATGAGGAAATTGAACAATACAATCAAAGGATCAAAGTTATTATTGTTTCTATCAAAGGTGATAGTATAATTCTTGAGGAAGATGATGTTGTAAGTAAGATACTTCTAACATTATTTCTTCAGTATGTTAGGTAAGTCTTAGCCAACAAGAAGTCAAATCTTTAGATATTAGTGTTGTTACTTTGGATGTATTAATAGGCAAGTTGAATACTTTTGAGTTGAGTAACTTTGATAATAGTATGCCTAATATTGAAGCTTCCTTGAGGTCATCTATGACTCTTGCTCATACAAGGAAATGAAAAGATATTCCAAGCAATTATTTTTCTTATTTATCTAATTTTTTTGAAATTTTTTTAACTGAAGAAAATGAATTGTAAGAGGAATTAGAAGTGTTCCTTTATAGGAGGTTACCTAAGGGAAGTGTTAATACAAAGGTACATTTACTTTACAATTCTTTTTATGCTAAAAGATTGGACATCTTTCTTTTAGATGCTCTCGCAAGGTAAAGGAAAAGGAAAGAAGATGTAAGGAGAACAACAAGAAATAATGATACCTAGCTGAGGAAGGTTTTATCAGTGAGAAATACGATGGAAGAGATAAATAATTAATTATGTTTATTTCTATCAAGGAAGATTCTTTTGAAGATGGTAAGAAAGTATTGGTTTTTAATATGCATCACAATGGAGACTAGACAATCAATAGTGGCTACTCTCATCACATCATTGGCGATAGAAGAAAATTCATCAAGATGGAAGAATACAATGGAGGATCATTAAATTTTGGTTGCACTACTCGTTGTGTCATCAAAGGTAAAGGATCCATTTCTTTAAACAATTTTAAAAAATTGTGATGACATTTACTAGGTTGAAGGTTTGAAATACAAATTGTTAAGTGTTGCACAATTGAATAAAAAAGGATACTGATCAAAGCTCAATGAAGGAATGTACAAGATCATTGGGAAAATAGGAGATGTCATGGTTGCTACCAAAAAACAAACCAAAGACAACTTATTCCATATTGAATTCTACTATTAAGAGTTATCTTATTGCTAGAGTGGAATATTATTAGTTATGGCATAAGAGGTTTTTTCATATTAACTCTCAGAATATGATGAAAGTACATAAGATAAAAGTAGTTAGAGGCTTACCTAACCTAGTGAAACTAAACAATGTAATGTAGAAAGAGTATCAGCTTAGGAAATTAGTACTAGTTCTAGCTTCATTAGTAAAATTCAATCTTCTAAAGGAGTCCTAGATATAGTTCATACCAATTTGTGTGGCCTAATAGGAACTCAAACTTATTATGGAGATAGATTTAGTAGATAACCCCTTGGTTAAGAAATCTTGTGACTTGCATTCTTTAGCAATTACTATCTAGGTATAAGGTGATGCAATTAACCTTTGAAAAATACATGGTAAATTTAAGAATAAATGAACTAGTATTATTTACTTCCAAGTTATGTTTGTAAGATATTTTATTAGTTTTTTATTGTATTAATGCAAAATTAGGGTTTTAGAGGTTCTATTTGTCTAGTTGGGAAAAAATTTGATCTTTGTTAAAATTTGGAAACCTTATTTAAGCCCATGTGGGATAACCCTAAACAGATCCCCATGTTGGTCTGACTTTTTGTGTAGTAAAAGTTTTCAGTTAAATCATAGAAAAGTCAAATGTTCTATGCCTAAGTGAAGCATAGGGTTTTGGATAAATCATCCATAAGAAATAATCGTCATATAAACCCTTTATCATCTCTATTCATAAATTGTCGGGCATGAATTTTTGAATTTTCAAAAGAGACGAATATGTTGTCATATTCCTTTTCCTTTCTCCCAGGTTACCTTTCTTCCTATTTGTCCCAACCGTTGGATCCGATTAGATCTACCGTTGGCGTTACCTCGCTATGACGAGTTGCATGCTTGTTAAGTATAGCGAGATAACGAGTATTGAGTATTTTAAGCAGTGGGACCGTAAAGTGAAGATGCGGCGATCGGAGATTTGCTTATTAAATGATTTATTGTGCAGGTACACTTTGCAATTCACTATCCAAAAAAGGATAGGGACCCACTAGAATATTTGATATCAGAGCTGGAATGTTGGTTTTTCCAGACGTTCCGCCACCTCGCTATCGGAAAATTCAGACACTTCACCGTTAGCGAAGTAGCGAGGCCACGTGAAAATCTGAAAATGATGACATTGCATCTTGCTTGTATCATAATTACACCAGGTGGCATGACCAGTCATAAATACCGTTGTCAGAATCAGTTTTAGTTAATAGAAGTAATTACTGGGTAACCCTTGCATTCTCTGGCACGAAATCCTTTTAAGTGTCAGAGCTCGCTACCTCGCTATCGGAAAATTCAGGTGCTTCACCGTTAGCGAGTTAGCGAGGCCCCGTAAAATGGTAAAAGATTGGCAAGATCTTTGATGACGTGGAATGACAGATGACTATGATAAATTTTGACATGTGCCAACTATGCAGAGATCCGATTCTCATTAATACCTATCTGACTGAATGTATAAGAAATCTTGAACGTCAGCTTGAAGTGGATCAACGGAGCTCACTACTTCGCTATGACAAGTTGCATGGGAGATAATTATAGCGACATAGCAAATATAAATCAGGAGATCTTGTGTTTCTTCTTCACCTTTGATTTGGTAAGTGATCAACGGCTGTCGTCTCCTCACTATGAAGAGTTGTAAGGGAGATAATTATAGCGACATAGCGAGTTGGGCCCGTTGCCTTCTTTCTTAAGAAGCCCTGTAGCGTATCTTTCGATCATTTCTTGATCTGATCAACGATTGTCGCTGCTTCGCCATGGCAAGGTGCTTGTTCTTTATGCATAACGAAGTAGCGACATGCTGACACGTATTCTCCGTCGTCAGTGGGTCTAAATATAAGTGCCATCAAAAGAAAGAATTCTGTACGTGGCAAGTTCTCATTGGGTAAAATAACTGACATGGCAAATATAACTCCTAGTTGTTCTCTCTGTACCGCATAATCGTAGGATCTTTGAAGATCGACGGCGCAGTTTTAAATGAAAAATGTAGCGCCACTCTCTGTATTAATTAGACAAGAAAGCTTCGTCCGTGAGGAAAAACAGATTATAATACAGAGAGATTTCATCAGTTTCATTTCACGCGAGAAAAGATTTGGAGCCATTCTTGTGCAGAAGCCATTACTGAAAGAAAAGCGTGCCAAGGTTTGATAAAAAATTGTCAAGTTGTCTGTTCACGGAAAATTTGCAGGAATACAGAGGAGAATTGAGACAGAATTCAAGTAAGTAAAACTACCATCATCTTCGTGAGCTTTTAAGTTTTAAAAGGATAGCCCAAGATGCCTCTGAAGAAGGGATTTACAGGTGCAATAAACTACTTGGATAGAAATGTGCATGATGATTTGCTTGAGTTACTTCCTGAGTCTACTGTAGAAACGGTGCAAGTTAAGAGGTTAACCTCACTGAACCCTAGGCTAAGGATAGCTGATGGATTGTATGATAAGGGTAATTGGGTCTGGGATGCTCAAACTTCTCAAACTAGTACGAGTTTATTCAAAAAATGGTTTGCGGAAAGGAAGTTATATGCCCCTCATGCCAATATATGGAATTTTGATCTTGGAAAGCTTGTTGTCCCCAGCGTGTTTATGGATTTTGACCTGCTTGAAGCTATAGCAAAAAACTATGACCAAGCCACTAAGGTAGTGAGAAGAATGGATGGTGAGGCTTTAGTTACCATCAGTCCCGAGGAGATTAGGAAGGTTTTCAGTCTGGGACCTCTCACCATGTATCATGTGCCCATTAATTTGATAGAGTTAGAAAAAGAATATGTATCCAAGAGGGATGTAGTTAGACAGGGTGCACTGAAAGCCCACATAGGCCGGATTGGAGGCCTCCCAACCATAACATCATCTTCTAAAGAACCATTCAAGAAATCATGCTTTAATGCCAGGGCAGTAGAGATATATAGGACCCTGTGCAGAGTCTTCGGAGAGGGCGAAGAAGATTTTATTCCGGTGAGCTTCATGTATATGATCACCCAAATCTCCTCTTTTGGTGTGGAAATAATTTTTGATTTTGCATCTTACTTGGAAAATGAGATTCACCAGGGATTGGTGGGGATTGCAAAGGGCAAGGTGGAAAAGGTTTGGGGTCAGTACTCCTTATTGATGCATATGTTTCTTTTTAAAGGGGCCACTTATTTTGGTAAAGAAATGGTTTTAAATAGAGAACAAGAGGGGGAGGCACTGCCAGTCCAATTATGGAGTGCAGACATGACCTGGGAAGCAGAAAATGCTAGCTTCGTTAGATTTGATAGGCACTTTACCTCCAAACTAAGATGCCTCATATTGAGTGATAATCCCAGAATCCCTAAGGCATTAATGCACCTTGTTAGGCCTATGGACAAACCCCATAATCTAAAAGTTTTACATAATTAGGGAGATATTATCCCATATTCAGTCTCAACTGTCATCAGGGTCTATGGATTCAAAGGAACACCCCATGTGCTACCCTATCAGGTACCTTTAAAGGTAGGGATAGCTGAATTTTTGTGGCAGTTGGGAGGAGTGGAGGAGGCCTTTTTGCACAAAAGGGGGACAGGATCAAATTTTCCTACTTGTACTATAGCCCACCAGTTTGTGATAACTAAAGAAGGGTGGGTCTTTCTCCACAAAATTTTGGATCAATATAAGATGGCAGTGTCTCATTCTCATTTTTGTGATACAGAAGGTTTCTTTAACTCTGCTCTTAGATTTAGAATCAAGCTTCGTCCAGTTCAGCATGAATTCTATTTTCCTGAAGATATAATAAGAAATGAATATTCTCTCCATGAGCAAGAAATAAAGAAAGAAAAATGGAGAGTCTATTCAAAAGTTTTGGAATTCATTAATTGTTTTGACAAAGATTATAGTCCTCTTAGTAATGCTGCAACCAATGCAGATAAAATAAATAAGCTCATGAGTACTTTCTCTGAGATAATGGAAGTAATGAATGAGAAGAAACAACATTTTATTAATTCTTTCCCAGATAAAGCCAGAGAAGTTATGAGAAAATTGGGTTTCACCCCCAACATTGGAATGGGTCCACTGGTGGTACGAAAGAAGACAGGATATACTATTGTTCGACAGTAGGTGCCCATTGTACATAAAGAAAAACAGATAGTTGAATCCACCAGCACTGTCCTAGAAGAAAGACCCCCTGAACCTTCTCCCAAAAGAAGAAGAATAATAAGGGAGGAAGAATCCCCTGATGAAAGTTACTCACCTTCTCAAACCCCAATAATACTTGAGGAAGAACAACTCACCAATGAGCAATTCGAACAAATGAGGTCACAAGGAGAAATTTTTGTTACACAAGTAGAAATTGATGAAGGGAACCCCCAGGAACCTCCTGTGCAAAGTTTTGAATTAACTGTAGCAGATTTCAGAGGAAGGGAATTGGACCCTGTTTTGGAACAAGCCAGTCAGCATTTTTTGTCTGATAACAATTTTGTAAGATCTAGGGCTTTCCATCAGTTTGCGTGGAGGGTAAACATGCACATTTTTGAGCAAAGGTGTAAGAATATGAAAATAGAACATCCAGAAATGGATGAGACCTCCATTAAAAATCAAATAAAGGAACAAATGGTGCAAGAGTTCCAAAATATAACCCCTGATGAGGGAAGACAGATGGTAAAAAATGCTAATGTTTTATTATTGCCCAATTGGGATATTGCTGACGCATTAATTTTTAATTCTGTTTCAAATAATTTAGGACTCCAAGATCCAAATAAAGAGGAATTCTTGGGTACAGCATTCAGCAATGATCAAGCTGCCCTTGTTATGTGGTCCCTGAGAAGAGGATCCAGAACTACTTCATCACAGCCTGATGATTCAGGACTAACAGGGAGTATCATTGTAAGGAGAGTAGCTGATACTTCAAATGTACAGGCAGCCCACATGAATGTGGATTATTCTAAATTTTCCTTGGCTACTGCGGAAAGAGAAGAGAGGGAAATGATTGATATGCATAATAAATATGAAATAGTGGTGGATGCTTATAACCAAGAGGTAAAAAGGAGAATTGAGTTGGAAAACAGGGTATCTCAATTAGAGAAGGTACTTGGAAAGAGGAAAGTGGGAGAATCCAGTGCACTGAGAATTGCATATCCTCCACAGTCATCTGTGGGATTAACCCCTATTATTGAGATACCTGACACCCCTGAAAGACCCCAATTCTATACTACAGAGGAATTTGAAGCAGAAAAAACCAAATTACATGAGTGGCAGATAGAATTTAGAAATCAGCAAGAAGAGAAATGGAGGCAGGGTGTGACATATTTGAGGGATAAAATACAATGGTCAACTTTTTATGATCAGTTGACAAGGATTGTAACCCTCATGGATGAGTTGAATAAAGAAAAGGATGGACTAGATTCTCTTGCACAGAAATGGAGACAGAGAAACAATGATGTTACAATTATTTGTATATCTACAGTCCAAATGCCTTATCCTCATGTTGAAAGGATTTTTGATTTATTGAATCAATTAGATAATTTTGAGAATAAAAGAGATTCTTTATAGAGAAAATTGATACTCTATTTTTCAAAATATCTTGCTGAAAAATTCACCCTATTTCCTTGTGCTTTAGAATCTGTTGATACAGTAAAGGAAAAAGAAAAATGGAAAAAGGAAATGGATGAATTATTTGATAACAGAATAATAAACATCATCAGTGAGACTGGCCATTGGTTTTGGGCAAAGACAAATGAGGAGCTGGTAAAAGTACAATTATATTATGCTGCTATGAGAAAAGAATTCGATGATTTAGAGGAAAATGCCAATTCTTTAATAAAGATACAAAGAGAAACCCTAAGTTTTGATTGGCCAGATGATGATACTTTTAATAGATGGAAAAATCAGTTTAGTGAGCAGATGTCAGGAGACAATGACGAAGAAGATGTAAGAGTAATAGTTACTTTTGTAATCAGCAATGATGACATAGAAAATCCCTAGGTTAAAGTGAGTTTGCAGGTAAGAGAAGATGATACATCACTTACAGACCTTATGGGTATGTACTCTGAAGATGAACAATGATTGTAAGATCAGATCACAACAACCAAGAAGCATAACAGAAAGGGACCCGCCAAGAATTGTTGTTGTAATTAACCTTTCTGTTATTTTTGTTTTTGTCTTTCTAAAGAAGGACACCTGTCACCTTCTTTAGCCTGAAGCTTGTTGCATCTCACACTATTTAAGTGAGATCCCAAGGCTAAAGAATGGTCCGAATTCTGTTTTTACTAAGTATTGTGCTTAGTTCCATTTTTGGTCCAAACATTTTGGGAAGGAAATTTGTAGTATACTTTTCTGTCAAAATATCTGAGATATAGATGAATGTAGAAAGAACTGTGCTTCTTCTCTGAAGGTCTTTCTGGGTCTATTGTAAAGGATATACCATTTTCAAAGGAAATGAATACAAATTATGAACTGTCCCCATATCTGTTCTTTTCTGAATTTTGTCTCCTTTTAAATACTTAGCTACCTTGATGTTGTGTGAGTAAAAGCTTATGCAATTGATTGCAATATAGTAAGGTTGTACATCCATTTGTTATTGTTGTTAATTCAATGGATTAAATAAAGGATCTAAAGAATGTGATGAGGTTGCTTAGGTGTTAAAAGGATTTTTGAATGATAAATTCTGGTAAGAATTGCTGATAAGAATTTGTTGGAAAGCAACAAATTAGATCTAAGAATTTACTTGACTCTGAATCCCCAATGGATTAGGCACTGATCGAAAGTATTTCAGCCACAAGAGAAGTATATTATGACTGGTTTTTTCAAAGTACATCATAAAATCAATTTTTACTTATATTTCCTGTAAGATATTCAAAGTTGGCCAGCACTTGCCTGCATGGATTGTTTTAGCTTCATTTAGCCATTGCTGTTGGAAACATCTGCAGAGCTATAGAAGATCTCTTGGCCATATCTGTTCAAGGGATGTGTTTATCAATTCAGTAAGATTTACGTATATGCTTGAGGATTTAGAGATGAGAATCAAAATGAAACTAAGAATAATTCTCATACAATTGTTCCATTTTTGAACCATCCCTAGGTACACCCGCCCTGGTTTTTACAGAGCCAAAAGAGTAGAAAACCGTCTAAGGTTTTGTCGGAGTTGGGTCCTAGTACTTTTCATATGCAAGTGATAATGAGAATTGGCTATTCTTTAGGTTGTGTATGTACTGATATCTAGATATTAAGCCTTTTGTCGCCTAGTAGTTTTAGCACTGTTTTAACATCATAATAAAACACCAACACCCCATATGGTTTAAATTGCCTAAATTACCTTACAAATTTGTAGATCCTAATATTTTGAAATTGGTTGGAGATGATTTTGATACTTTTTTCTCTTTCTCAATTGGTCTTTGAATATGGTTATTTTTTGGTTAGAACATATATTTTGGTTAACCCAAACAATACTTTACCTAGAACTTGTGACATTTAGTCCATTCATGGTATTTGGTGACAAACTCAAATAATTTAGGGAAAACTTTAGTGGTTGTAGACTCCCCATGTTCTTTAAATTTTAAAACTATTTCTCATGAGAAGTTGGTAAGGGTGGAACTAAGAAACAAAAGTGTTTTCCATATAGATATTTTAATTTGGAAAGCCTTTCTTAGTAATATATGAAAAATATACACTTACAAAATGGTCATTCTATTTCTAATTTTGAGAATATTAAACATCATTCACCCTCTAACACAACATGTATTATAAATACTGGTAGTGCAAATGATTTATTACCTCCTAGAGGGAAGTAGTTTTTTCCTGCATCTAGGCATGGAAGTGGGTTATGCATTGGAGTGCAAATTCAAAAACATTTTGTTTCTGCTCAGAACTATAACCTAACAAGTAAACATAACATGATATTGGGGTAGAGCATTTGCAAAAAAAATTGGATTGGGGTTTTTATTTTTTGCATGGCAGGGCCTTGGATTTCTTCTACGTTGATGATGACAAATGGTTCTTCTCAAACTATGCATTCAATGAGATCTAAATCATTTTATTTAGGAGAGAGCTACAAGATGAAAAAATTTAATGGTTGTTTTTTGCGTAGCCATGATCACCCTGTTTTAGTTATTCCTCTAGTAGTGGTGATGGAGGACATTGAATATTGGACCAAGCATGCTTTGATATGAAAATTTCTTGGAATTTGGATTTCCTTATCTGGTCTTGAGGTATGGATCCATTGCTCATGGTAGGTGGAAGGAGATATGGAGATCACAATGGCTAGGAATAGCTTTTTTTTTGGGTATTCTCATGCATGTCTGATCATGATCGTGTTTGTAAAGGAGGGCCTTATTTCTACAACCATGTTGGGTTATTTTTCAAACCTTGGCATTCAAGATTTAATTTTTTTGAGGATCTCCCTTCAACAATGCCAGTTTGGGTTTTCTTGCCTTCCCTTCCCTTGGAATTCTAGCAAGAAGACATCCTCCATCAAATTGTTGCTTTGCTAGGAAAGCCAACTAAAATTTCACATCAATCCCTCAATAAAAAGGTTATTTCTTTTGCTATAATTTGTGTTGAAATTAATTTGAATAACCCATTACCAGATTCTTTAGAAATTTATCTTGGGGCTTCTTCTTGGGTGCAATAGTTAGATTATGAATCCCTCCCTTTCTAATGCTAGATATGTCATAAGTATGGTCATTTACAACATTAGTGTCATCACAAATTGACTTCCAAAGGAGTGGATGGTTCTATGGCTGAAAATGGTGGTGGTTTGGTAGATGTTGTAGGAAGCAGACAATCTTAGATGGATAATACAACCAAGGGGAAGAATCAGCCAAATGCTTTAGGAAAGGGAAAGGCTCAAATAAGGATAGATTTACCCCTACTTTCCCATGAGCTAAAGGGTGTGGTTAGAAGAGGCCTTTGAAAAATAGACTATCAAATTCAGGTTTTAATCACTTTGAGGTGCTAGATAGTATGGTTCTAGAGGAGGGTACTCCTCCTCGTATCTCTTCTAACCCAGTTTTCCCAAATGAGGGACTTTCACCTGATGATGCTTGTAGGACATCCCAGGTTGTGGTACATCAAAACTATGAGGTCCTTGTAGCTCCTATGTTAGATGCTTTGGTGACACCTATGGTGTCAGAGGATAATGCATTTTTTTGGTAGACTTGGTTAAGGATGTGCTAGCATTTAGTAAGGGTAAGGGGTCTCCTCTCCCCTTGGGGTTGATGCATAGACCCTTTAAGTGGGTTTCCTTTACTCCTCTAAGGAGTGGGAAAAAGACATACCTAGAGAAGATTGAACTCACAGGAGATATATTGATAGAGTCTAGGTCAGTGAAACCATTGGATACTCATTTTCTCCATTCTACTCAATCATGATTATTCCCTCATGGAATGTTAGGGGGTTGAATAACATCCCTAGACAAAAGGCTATTCAAAATTTGGTGATTTATCATTCTCCTGATGTTTTTTGTATCCAAGAGATTAAGCTCTCTATAGAGTCTATGGTCTGATATGCCTCTAATATTTGGACTCGTGGGAAATGCCAGTGTGTTGGGGCTATGGGTAGTGTTGATGAATTGTCTATCTTTTGGGATTCATGGAAAATTTCTCACCTTGGCTGGGTGTCTTTTCACTCAGCTCTCTCTATAGTGGCTTCTACTTTGGACTCAGGAGAGGTAATCATGATTACTAATGTGTATGCACCTGTTGATTTCATGGGAAAGGAGGAACTTTGGAGGCATATTCAATATGTTAGAAATTGTCACCCTTTTCATCCTTGGGTGTTAGCAGGAGACCTTAATTTAGTTTTAAGTCTAGAGAAGCAAGGTGGTTTGGCTAGATTGGGGCTTTCTTCTACTCTTATTCAACAACACATAGTGCTTTTGCACCTATATGATGTTAATCCTTCTAATGGTCTCTATACTTGGAATAATGTTAAACCTTGTAATGTGGTTTACAAAGTCATTACTAAGTTGATTGTTGAGAGAATTAAAAAGTGGCTCCCCATTATTATCTTAGAGGAACAAGGTGGTTTTATTGTTGGAAGACACATTCTAGATGGGGTGGTTATTGCTACTAAGACTATTCACTCTATGGCTAGTTTAAGGGAGCAATCAATGTTTATTAAGCTGGATATGGCTAAGGCCTATGATAGATTTAAATGGAGTTTCCTAAGGAATATTCTTTTTACCTTTGACTTTAGCTTTGACTGGGTGAGTTGAACAATGAGTTGTGTTACTTCTACCTCTTTTTTAGTTCTTCTTAATGGTCAACTTTCCCATCTATTTGATGCCTCTATATGTCTCTTCTACGGCGATCCTCTCTCCCCCTATCTTTTTATCATCATAGCTGAGGGCTTGGGTAGATTCATTAAGTATCAAGTGTCCTAGAATTTTATTTAGGGGTGGTGGCGAGGTACTGGTTTACCTACTCTTTCTCACCTTAAATTTGTTGATGATTCTACTCTTGCCGATCTTGCTAGGATCAAGGAAGCTAAAGCCTTTCATCATACTCTGGATATTTATTTGGTAGCTTCTAGACAAAATGTTAATGAGCATAAATCTTCCATTTACTTTTTTAACACTCTCGATTCTATTTAGCAAAGGATTGTTGATATCTTGGGGTTTCAGATTGGGTTGTTTCCTTTAACTTATCTTGGCATCCCTATTGTTGTTTCTAGGAAGCCATGACTCTTTTGGAAAAATTTTATTACCAAGCTTCAAGGTAAGATAAATAATTGGACTCATAGATGGCTTTCTATTACTACTCAAGCTACTCTTATTCAATCTGTTATTCAAGCTCTTCCTACTCATAGAAGCATGGTTCAAGTTGCTCCTTTTACTTTCTCAAGGAGTTTGATGCTCTTTCTCATAAATTTCTTTAGCACTAAATGGAGTTTCATTAGTTGGGAGACTATTTGTAGGCCTAAAAAGGAGGGTGGTCTTGGTCTTCGATCAGCTTACTTGAATAGTCAAGCATTGGCTACAAAGCTTTATTAAGGAGGTGCTCAAGACAACATCAACTTTGGGCTCATATTATCACCCATAAATATTTGTCTAGTGTTGATCTTTGCTCTATTTCTACACTTTCTCTTGAAGGTCGTGGCTCTATGGTCTAGCATACTCTAAAGACTAGCATTGTGTTAGTTAAGAGAGGTTTGTTTTGGATATGTAAGGGAGGCTCTGAGGCTTTGTTTTGGTCTAATGCTTGGGATGGATTCCCATCCATATTATCCATGTACCCTCATCGTCAGACTCTTTATTATTCTTTTCATGCTGCTAGATGGGATAAAGTGGCTCATTACAAGACTCCTTATCAATTGGGACTTGTTGTTGGTTACATATGGAAGCACTCTTCTAATTGGCCTCTTGGAGGCATAGAGGTGGACCATCAAGAGATTTCTTCAATTTTGGCTTCTAGGGAGTGTTCTCTTTGCTAGGACCACATGTTTTGGCTTGGGGAGGTACCTTGCTTGGTAAATATCATGTCTCTACTAGGTATCAGGAAATAAGTAGACAATTATTCAGGGATGCTAAGGTCCCTTGGTGTAAGAAAGTTTGGAATAAAGTTTCTTAATCCAAGTGCAATCTTTTCATGTGGTTAGTGGCTCACAATACCTATCTTATATGGGATAATCTTTATAAATGTGGATTTTAGGGCCCCTCTTATTGTGTTTTTATGTGGATTTTAAGGCCAATGAAGTTAAATTCTTTTTCTTAGTGCATAAGGGTGACTACACTAACAATCTCATGGAGGCTTATGCCATTTTATATGTTGTGGAACAATGTTGTTCATAGGGATGGTGAAAGATTATCTATGAGTCTAACTCCCAAGTGGTGGTGAATTTTCTTTCCTTGTAGGAGTTTGAGGATGTTAGTTGGTAGCTAGCCACTATTGCTAATTAGACTCTTCTCTTTTGTACCTCTCTTGAGTTCATTAAGTTTACTTACATTCCTCGTGAATGGAATAGAGTTTCTAATTGTTTGTCCAAATGGGCTTCTAGTTTGGAATATTATGGATAGGGTGCAACTTCCCTTTGAGTTGGTGCAAGAATTAGATGAACTTGTTGCTTAGGATAGAGCTCCTTGTTGAGTTGTCCTTGATGTAATAGTTTCTGTCTTAATAATTTTTTACCTCTCTTTTTCCATAACATGATATTGGAGAATCATTGACTAAGGATGTGGTAGTTAATTACATTGATGATGATATTATTTTTAATCTTAACCAAATTTTTCCTATTCCTCCTTCTTTAAACTCTTTTGATGTCTTGTCTACTAACTTTGATAACAAGGATGATTTGGATTATTTTCCTATTTTGGATTCTCCCCCAATGTTAGAAGTTAAGATTCCTTCTATCTCTCCTCCAATATCAATTGATATGAAATCTATTAATGTAGACATGTGTAAGGATCCTAATTAGATTTTATTCACTTCAGTTGATTTTTAAAATGCTCCTCCTATTTTCATAAATGGTTCTTAGCCTTGTCACTCATCTCCTTTTCTTGAAGATTATGTTTTATATTCTCCAAATGTTGTCTTTTATTAAGAGTAAAAAGAAGTTTTTTTACAGAGGACCTGAAACCCCAAAAGTCTATACAAAATAAGAGTTAAACTTTTAACAGCAAGAAAAGTGTTGTATCAAACAACCAATACCCCCAAACAATTGACAACATTAAAAGACCAACATATAGCTAGGGACAAGAACCAACACTAAAAAACAAATGACTAATATATGTACCTAAACACAAAAAATCCAAAAAACTAAGGGACAGAAAAACCAAACCAACATTATGTTACCTCTAGTGCCATCACCTCCTTCTTTTCCTTAATTTTCTTGGTAGCAGCTTTGACATTCTCTTTAATCCATTCATCAATATTTTCCTTAAGCTTTTTGGTAGTAGATCTAGTTCTCTTCTTACCTGATGTCTCTTATGTTCCCTTAGCCTTGTCCAATTCCAAAACTGTAATATTGTCCGCCTGCATATCCACATTTCCAATAATTATGTTCATGTTTTCCACTGAAGTTCCAACAACTTATGGTAATTGTTTACCAGAGTTGAGGTATTTATTTCCAAAATATCAATTTTTTCAACCAATCCTTGTATCATATCCTCCACAAAATTGCCATCATTACCAGTCCTCACCTTTCGATTAAGCTTGTTCTCAATTTCCTCCATTTTATATTCAGGGCTTTGTAATTGATATTGAGTTTTTTAATGGAGTTGAAAGTTCATTGCTCCATTCTAAAAGTGTATATAAAGATTGTGTTTTCCATTTGGAGCACTCCAAGTGGAGGTTAGTTATCAATACCTTTCAGGTCATGTCCTCCATTAATTTTACATGGACCTCTTCCAAACTCATAGTATTGGATAGAAGGAACTGTCTCTCTCTATTTTCCTTAATCTTCTCCTGAAACTCTTTAGGGGCCACAATGAGAGGGGAATTCTCAGTCTTAATATACACATCATAAGTCACATTATACTCAAAATATTTATAGCACAAGGCCTCTTTATCATAATAATCCTCTTCTTCTCCTGTCTCCACATTCTTAATTTCCTCCTCTTCATCACTAGTTTCTATATTTTTGCCTCCCCTCTCCTTCTTTTTCTTGAAACCAGCCTTCACTTCCTCTGAATGAACATAAATAGGGGAAGGATGGGTCCTAGGTGGCCTCAAACATTTTTTCATTGACCCACCAGAGAAATCACTCTCTACCTCCTTTGTTTCTAGGATTTTAGCATTATCATCACTAGCTTCTTTAGAATTTGCATCCATTTCCTTATAGTTCATACTCTTCTTAATTATTTTAGTTCACTCCCTTTTCACATCTCCTAGCTCTATCATCAATCCCTTGCCTTTACCTTTAATACTAAATGGGCTTTTAGGGAACTTTTCTTTTTTAATAGAAATAGGTGAAGGAAGAGATTCCTTCACATGCTCCATCATAAACTCAAAAATAAACTACATCAACCCTTCATGAAGAGTGGGTTTGTTGGGTTTCTCCTAATACTCTTTGATACTATGAGCAAGAAAACACAATAGGTAGAACACAAAACTAACCCTAATCTTATGAAGAAAGTGATTAAGTTGTACAAAATAGTAATTATGGGCCCTATCATATCTCTCACCATAATTCACATATTAAATAATAACTTTGAGAATGAGTTTTCACAATTTTTTAATGAAAGAAGTTACCACAATCCCCCACCCCCCTTCGCCCCCCTTTTCTCTTACCAAAGCCCCATCCTTAGCCTTAGGAAATTTACTAACCACTTCCACAAAAATATTTTTTAGTATAAATTCATACCTTTACTAACAAGACCCATTATCATGACTATAAAATCGATGTCCAGTTTGAGGTGCTACCCAACAAGAGTCACCATGCATGCCTCCTAGCCATTGATAAACACTTCAAAAAAATTTGGCTTTTCTTCCTTCATTATGGTCGTATAAGTCACTAGACCACCATTACCCAACTTCTCCCACACTTTCAATTCTTTTTTCCAATTTTTATAGTTATCCATCTCCCTCCTTTTCAAAGCTCCACCCATGGTGAAAGCTCTCCAACTTTTGTCAAGACTAGACAAACTCAAAATGTGACTTCCAATGAACAGAGAAATGCAAAAATAAAATCTCAAAAGGGAAACACCCACAAAATGTGAGATAATTTCTTAATTTGATGCATAATCTTGATATAAGTACAATCATTATTATACTTTATGTCCCAATGCATACTTTTCATTAATAACAAGATTTTTAAAATCTACAACTTTACAAAATGCCTTGTCATTATCAATTAGAGCTTTGATATTTTTGTACCCTAATAAATACTCATTGCATATTATGGGTTTCAAACTAGCAACTCCAATGTTGGCAAGAACGTCTACCACATTGTTTACTTCCCTATTCATGTGGCTTATGAGAACTTTATCAAGAGTATTAACAATAGAAAAACATTCTAACATTATATTATGTATCAACCATGAGACTCTAACCTTTTTTTTGTAAAAAATTTAGAATATTCATGAAATCTTCTATGCATAATCACTTGTAGGTCCATTTGACTGCTAGCCTCAAATTATGGAGAATACCAATCACTTCCACCAAGTGGTTTGTTTGAAAACCAAGTGGAACCATCGTGTCTTTGACCATATTTCCATGTTCATTACAAAAAACTGCCCCCCAACTAGCAAGCATTGGGATCCCTTGATAACCTTGTGAAAATTCAATTTTCTCCACCCTTTTGGTTGGAAATCCCATCTCATATTATCTCTTTTAGATTTATTACTATCTTTAGGGGTTTGAGAACTATCAACTAAGATCCATGTCTCAAAATTGAACTTTCCATTGAAACTACTATAATAATTTTTCAGAAAATTAAGTTTGATTCTAACAACCATTAGAGATGGAGTTCAAGAGACCTCCATAAATAATCTCTTTCCAAAGGTTCCATAAGACAAGTGGTCAAACAATAGTGATAAACCTTTCTTCCACTGGGGGAAAATATCCATGCCACGTCAACCAAAGTTCAGTCATCATCCCAGGAAGGATCTACTGAAGATTCTAGCATTGGAAGAGACACAACCAAGTTTCCTAGGCATAACATGATACTATAAGAAAGTATTTCTCCAAGTTCTAGAGCTCATTCACAAAGAAAATGACTATTATAAAAAGACCTACCTATTTTCATTAAATTGTCAATCGTAAGGATCTTGTTCTAAAACACTATGCAAAGTAAGATATTAACTTTTGGAATAAGATGTTGGCTTCATGCCTTAGCTCAAACTGGGGAAGGATAGATAGGAATTTCTAGAGGAAAAATCCTCAAAGCTACCGAGTAAGAACCACTAGTATTTCCTTCCCAAATAACCCTACCCGGTTCATTCCCTACTAGAAAAATATAGTTTAGATTAGCCATTAAGGAATAAAAGATGGGATTGAGAGTGGTGAGATCCAGCAATCGTCATTTTGCCAATAGCCCGTGATCTGATATCCAAGCCAAAGAATACATTTTTCCTCAAAGGGTTCAAACATCATCAAAGAGAAAATATGTTTCTAGAAAATCCACTTATCTTCCCTAAAACCCACACTAGTAACATTTCCCACTTTCCATCTGGCTTTGGACTTGATTAACTCCTTACCTTGCTAGATCCCATTCCATTTACTAAACCCATTAACCAGATTTTGGGAGCTCAAAAAATCAATAATATTCAAATTGTTGATAAGGCACTTATTGTTCAGGATCTTTATCCAGTCTTTATTATCTTCAAAAATGCATGAGATTTGTTTCACCAATAGAGTAGAGTTAAATAATTTAATCCAGCAAATTTCTAGACCTCCATTCACTTTAGGATTGCAAAAGTTATCTCAGGAAACCAATGCAAGCCTTATTTTTTCGTCAACACTAGACTAGAGAAAATTCCTTTGGATTTATTCAATAGAATCAAAGAACTTACTAGGAATTTTCAACAAAATAAGAGCATAAACTGACAGGTTTTGTAAAGTAGTCTCAATAAGTTGAAGTTTCCCTACTTGACTAAGTGAGGCTCCTTCCTCGCCAGCTAATTTAGAATTGAACCTATCAACCATATTTTTTGAGAAGGCCTCCTAAAGTTTCAATCCTAAAGGAAGACCCAAATAGGACACCAACAAACTCTCAATTTTACACTCCAAAATTTTGGCTATCTTTTCTTGTCTAGGGATAGGGGTATTGATAAAGAACATGGATATTTTATCCCAAACTTCTTCAAACATAAAGTCCCAATCAACTCTATCATAATATTTAGACAAATCCAACTTGAGAAGGAATCCTTGATAATTTAAAAAAATAGTAGAATGAATCACCTCATGGACTTTGATGACGAAGTCCAAAGTTTTTCTACCCAATATGAAACCATTCTACTAAAGAAAAATGATGGAAGGTAGGATTGTCAATAACCTTGAGGTCAAGACTTTAGAAAACACCTTATAAATGGAATTACACAATCCAATCACCATGAAGGCTCCCACTATTCTAGAACCTTCCTTTTTAGGAATCAAAACAATGATGGTAGAATTAAGTTCCTTAAGAAATTTCCTGGATCCAAAAAAATCTTTAACTACCATAGACACCTTTGACCCTATTGCTTTCCAAAAATTTTGAAAAAAGAACATCAGGAAACCATAAGATGTCGGTGATTTCTCACCTTCAAAACAAAAGAAAAGTTTTTGAATTTCTTCCACAAAGGGAATGAAAATAAGGATTCTATTAGTATCCTCATCCAATAAAGAAGAAATATATTCCAAGAGATGATTCTAACTATTAGGACAAATATTAGCCTCTTTTTTCAACAAATTGGAGAAAAAGTCCACAAAATCTTTAGAGATATCCCCATCAGATTACACATCACCATTAAAAGTAGAAATATTCAAAATTATTTCAGAAGTCGTATGTTTAGATATCATGAGATGAAAAAATACAGTGTTCCCATCTCTAGCCTTCAACCAAAATGCTCTTTATCTTTGTCTCTAGTAAAACTCTTTTTCTATCACTATATCATGATACATCACCAACAACTCATTTTCCTTATTAACAAAATCTTGAGCATCCCCTTCCTCTTGAATAGCTTTTTAAACTTGATCCAAGCCAACTTTAATAACTTATTTTTGAAGGAAAATATCCCCAAAAGTCTCCTTGTTCCAAACTTTGACCTTATTTTTAATATGACTAAGTTTTTTCGCTATCTTGAATATAGTCGACTGTTCAACCTGCACATTCCACCAATCCTAGAAAAGAGAGTTGAAACTAGGATTTTAGTCACATCCTTTGAAACTTGAAGGGAACATTGTGCTTGACCACCAAGGGATCAACCAATAGGGAAATAGGGAATTGATCAGACCCTATCTTGGTGATAGAAGAGAGGGAACAATGGAATTGATTAAACTAATCACCCAAAATAAAATCTCTATCAAGCCTTACCTGAATGAGATGCTTACTCTTCCTATGGTTGGACTATGTATAGGAACATCCTTGGATATCTACATCCAATAGAGCATGTAGGTTGATGAAATCCATTAAATTCAACCTTCCATCCAAGTGAGCTTGGGTTGAAATGCCCCCCAATTTGTCATTGTCATTTAGGGGGGATTAAAATCACCCTTAACCAACCATAGAATCAAATCCTAAATTTTTAAAATACCCTAATCTTTCCTAGAAAGACAACCTCCCATTCTCAGAGTTAGGAGCATAGGAATTATAAATAATCTAGAGAATTTGTCACAAATATGGGAAAATTTAATACAAATAATATTATTTTCAGCCAAAATGACCTTGCCTTGGATAAGAAAGTCATTCCAAAAGACAACCACCCTACTTGAGGCTCCTTCAAAATCACACCCTACTACTTTACCATTCTTTAAGGGAGAAAGGACTTCAATTTTTTCTTTAGACATCTTAGTTTCTTGGATTAACGCACCATTTGATTTATGATCCTAAATCAAATTCCTTAGAAAATCTTGCTTATGAAGGTCATTTAAGCCCCCAATATTCCATAAAATAATCTTCATCTAGAATTGGGAGAGCAGATTTCCTAGATGGTTCTCTATTTTTCCATCCACAATATCTTGTTTACTAGCAAACTTTAGAGCCTCCTTCTTATACTTCTTACTAGGCTCTTGCCTCCCACATCTAGTTGATGAGATTGTGGATCACTTTGTTGACAAACATAGGTAGTTGTTGCTTAACTTTCCTCCAATGATTCACAAATTGTCAGGGTTGATTAGAGGAGTAAAGAGAGTTTTTCTGAACTAACTCTTCTAAGTCCTGACCCTCTTGAGAAACACATTTATCATAGACCTGAGAGAGGAACTCTATTAAAATAGAGGACTCCCAAGGCCAAACCCCTGACTCAACTAAGTTGGCAACAATCTCTAGACTAGGGAAAAAAGGTCCAAGAAGAACCACTTGGAAATTTTGGATCAACCCATTTTGAAAAAGGGGAAGCCACCATTTCAACCACACCCACCTCCTTGGGGCCTGAACCAACAATTGAATCCCCCCTAAAAAAATCCTCAGAAACCTCATCAAACACATCATCTCCAAGAAGAACCTGATCTTCTAGAAGATCTAACTATTGGGAAGATAACAGATCTACCTTCTCATTAGAATAAAAGGTGTTAGCCACCACTTGGGTTGACAAGGAATCTAAATCCTGAGGACAATGAGACACCATTGTGATAAGGAGATTGGGGACAACAAGTGAGGCATCCACAACCACATCCTCTATTGAAATAAGAATACTAAGACTTTCCTGACTCTTCACCTCCTCCACTACATCAACAATGGGGAAGGGCCCTATATATGAATCCACTCCTCTTTTCTTGGGATGGATGAGGCTAAGAATCCTTCTTTACTTTTTTATGATAAATTTGATCCCAGTGACCTATCTTATTAAAAATAAAATAGGCAAAGGGAAGGGTTTCAAATTTCACCTCCTATTTGAACAACCCCTACTTTGAGTTGATTGTGATAACAAATGATAGGTTCTCCAATCTACAAAAAATAACATAGATACGACAAAAGACAAACCTAGATCTAGTTGTCATACTCTAATCAACAACCAATAGTTGACCAAAACAAGCAAAAATACCTTTGAAAATTACTTCATTCTAAAAATCCAATGATAACCCAGGGAGACAGATCCAAACAGGGGTAGAGGCAAAACATTTATCCTCAAAGTTCCATTTGGGAGACCATTTATGAAAAGACAGAGCCATGTTTCCAATCATCTAGGGCCTCCCACAAAGGATTTGGCTATAGTCTTCTTTATTAGAAAATTCAAAAGACAAAAAACCCTTGGGAAGGGTCACAATCTCCACATGGCCTTTCAAATACCAAATTTTATTACCATGGAACCGAACTTCCTCAGTATTAGGACAAGATCCAAGAAACTTACTTTTGAGCATTAACTCCAAATTAGAAATGGATGAACCTAGAAGAGGGTCAAGAATAAAAATTAGAACTCCTCATTCTGGCACCCCACATTAACAGGTTCAACTGGAATATTAAGCTTTTTATTTAGGGTGGCCCCAAATAACTTCACCCATCCATTTTTCCCATTTGAGCATACCTGTCATAGGGCCTCCAACTCCCCCTTTTTCATCCACCTCATGCCCCTCTATGCCAAATCTAGAAGCAACAAACAAAGGAAGTAGGATCACTTCCACAAGTACTGTCAATGAAGACTCCCCAACACCAACCTTCACTACAAAATCAACTTGACAATCTAGGGATTCTAGGAATAGAATACTATCAAGAATAAAGCCTATAGCCAAACAATATGCCCTTGTTGTGCCCTCTAGACATGGAAGCATCCTACACAAGCCCACCATTTTTATCACACAGACCATTCAAATTAGAACTCGCAACCCCATCCTACCCTTCCATCGATTCTTCCTCTGACTACTCCATGCTCACCATGTATCCCTCAAATGTTGTTAATAATAAGTATTGCACTCTTAAAGGGAATATTTCAATTGAAACTACAAATATGAAGGTACCAAATATTATTTAAGGCCCATGTCTTAATATGGAATCTAATCAAGATACTAAATCTTAGTAAAAACTTTTAATATATTGCTCCTGATTAGGCCTTGATAAATAAGACTCAAGAAACTACTTATAAAAAATAATATTTGTTTTGATTCTTGTGTTACTAATAAAGTAATTGAGGCAAGTGATGTATATTTAGTAACTTTTTAGAAAGAGGCTTTGATTCAAGTTTCTTCTAATCCCTTTAAGGTGCTTTCTCCTTGGGAGGGTCTTAAGTCTTAAATGGATTTGGATTCCATAGGTAAGGTTAAGTGTACTTGTTTGATTTACCAATCAATTATATCTTTTTCTTCTCCATTCTCAAAATGAAAAAGTAGTAGAGGTATTGTGAACCCAAAAGTTTTAAAGTTCTTGACAAGAAATTGATGCTGATATTGAATCTACTTTCTTCTTCCTTATTAAGAAAGGTAAATTTTGCAAGTTTAGTCCTCGTACTAATAAGTTGCACCTACTAAAAGGAGTATGGAAAATGAGTTTGTTGGGGGGTAAATCAAGCCTTTAAAAAAATGTTAAGAAGAGTGGAGAAGATTCCTCCTCTTGAGAAGCATGAAGGTCCTATCTTAGAATGTTAAGGGCTTAAATGGCCCTAACAAAGGGCACTTTATTAAGCACCAATTAGATAATGGTAAGTTTTACACTATTCTTCTTCAAGAAATTATGTTATCATTTGATGTGGCTATCAAAATGTACTCCTCCTAGGATTTTGGAAAGTTCCACAAAGGTAGGATAGTTGGTGCCTTTGGTGGATTAACTATCTTATAGAAAGATCATAGTGTGGAGGTATAATTAGCATGCTACTTTCCTTTTTGGTGTTCTTTGTCAAGATTAGATGTTCTAATTTTAGGTTTTGGGTAATCAATGTATATGCTCCAACTAGTATTAGGGTTAAGTCCAATCTTTGGAGGCATTTGTATGAGATTTATGTGTCTCTTTAGGAGGATTTAGTTGTCTTGGATGCACACTTCAATGCTATTCTTAATGATGGTAAGAAAATGGGGGTGTTGTTCCTCCTAGATAGGTTGTTCTAGACATTGAATTTTTTTATATTAATAATGAATTGTTTGATTCCCCAAAAGTGATATATATACATGGATGAATAGGTGAAAGCTCATCTGACATAGACTATAATGAGAGGGTAGAGGGCATGGATATAGAGAGTAACAATGTTGATGGGGAGGAAGATACAAATTTCAGAGAAGAGGAAAATAAGGAGAGGATGGGAGGAAAGAGAAACATTACTATTAAGATGCATGTCAATAGAGAGGAGGATTCTACTAGCAAGCCTTTCAAGAGGCTTAAAAGAGGGAAAGATATAAAAAAAGAATCTAAGGAGAAAAGGAAGGAGGAGGGGAATAATAGGGATGAGGTAGAGTAGAATTCGGGGAGTGGGGAAGAGAATGAGAAGGTTTTTGAGGAATATTGGTCTAGCCATTACACTTGCAAGATTTCGAGAAAAGAAAGGAATGTGGTTTGGAGGAATTTTGATGATGTTTTTGCGAGGATGGAGCTCAATAGAGAGATGATGAAAACTCTAGTTAAGGAGAATAAGGAGGGACAAATTCAAATGGAGGAACTTATTGATCCTACCCTAGTTATTTTGAGCGACATCACTAAGGAGAACCCTCAGATGGGTGTGCTTAATAATTCAAAGAACATCGCAATTGATAGCAATAGAACCACAAAATGGACTTACCATGAAACCCGGGAGCTTATATACAGAGTGGGAAGATTGGAGAGGGACAATTGCAGCAATAAGGATAGGAAAACCGAAGAGGAAAAGGATATAGAAAATAGAGTAGAGGAAGTGAAAAAGAGAGTTCAGAGCACGGAGGATACCCTACAGAAAATACCTAAGCAAAGCTATGACATTATTAAAGCTTCTAATGACAACATAAAGGTGTTGATAAACAAAATTGAGGAACATAGGGTTAGTAAGGAGGAAGACCATTCTCCCAACAGTGGTAAGGATAAGTCTCCTGAGGATGGATCGAGGAAGAGGACTAGATCCAACACAAAGAAAAATGAAACCTAAGAACTTGATAAAGATCTTTCTAACCTTAAGGAGGTAGCTGGAAGAGTGTTTGAGTTGAAGATTCATACTATAAAAATTCTTAGAGAAATTGCCTGAGTTGTTCTCCTGGCTTTGGGCCTTTCCTACTTTCTTTTTTTTTGCTTCCCTATTATCTTTCTCTGATTTTATCTAAAAGCTATCTTGAGGGAGGTTTTTATTTTTAGCCTATGGCTATTATGTTGTTGATACTTTAAGTACTTTATCTATGTTAATATTTTAGTTATGTAGGGTTTCAGGGCCCTATCAAAACCTATTTTTCTTAATCAAAACTAGGTGAAAGGATTTTTTCTATGTTGTAGAAAGGGTTGACCAATTTTTAATTTCCAAAGATTGGATAAATTTGGATACTAATATGTTTTTAAATATTTTTCCTTAATAACCAGTTTTAATCATTTTCCTCTTATGTTTGAATTTGTCAAAGATAAAGCCTCTAAGAAGTTGTGTTTTAAGTTTGAACCTATATGTGGTAATACATTTTTTTCCATATGTAAGATATTGGTCATTAAATATGCCTTTCTTTTCAGGATCATGTATGATTCACTTTTGTAAGAGGTTGCAACTCTTGAGGGAAAAATATAGAACAAATTTTAGTTTAAGGATATCTTTTTAAAGAGGGCTAGGATTGAAAATGAATTGCATTCTTTAAATAATCAAGTGAATAATGGAGGTATGGATAATGATCTTTTTCTTATGGAAAAAGAACTAAAAGGTGATCTAGAGGAGGTATTAGACCAAGAAGAGATTTACTAGCAGCAAAAGTCTTACAAGACTTGATTATGTGACAGTTCAATAGGAACACAAAAAAATCATTCCTCTACCAAAGTTAAGAGATAGAAGAATATGATATTATCCATTCAAGATGAAAGTAGAAATCAAATAGAGGATCCAAATTTATTTTCTTATGAAGAAGTCATGTTTTTTAATCCTTGTTAACAACTAAGCCGGTCATAATTACTAATTCTATTTTGGATGTTATCCCAAATTGTGTGTCAAAAATGGATAATAAGATGTTGATTGCTAAATTTACTTTGCAAGAACCAAAAGAGGAAGGGTTCTCTTTGTCTTTGGATAAGGCTCCTAGTCCAAATGGGTTTACTAGATCTAGTTCTTTCAAAAATGTTAGAATTTTATCACAAACAATATTTAATTAACACTTGAAGAGTCTAGAATAAATCATACTATTTTGAAAGAAATGAATGGTACCTTGATTGCTATTATACCCAAGATTGATCACCCTAAGACTTTTAAGGATTTTAGCCCAATAACTTCATGTAATATTATCTATAAAAAATTTACTATGGCTATTTCTCCTCAGTTGGAAAAACTTATTCCTTGTATCATCTTTGAACATATAGGAGTTTTTTTTCTTGGTAGGGAAACTACAAATACGACCATATTAGTGCACAAAATTTTGCACTCTTTATCAATAGAAAGGAATTCATGCATGGTCTTAAAACTTGACATGATGAAAGCATATGATAGAGTGAATTGGTATTTTATTTGGACCATGCTAGGTAGATTTGGATTTGCTGCTAGTTAGATTAAATGGATTTCCTCATGTGTCTATTGCAACATTTTTAGTTTTGGTTAATTGAACACTCCATGATTATTTTGGATCATCTACAAGAATTCAAAAAGTAGATCCATTGTCTCTATAATTAAATAACTTGCGCAATGGAAGAGATAATATGAAATATTCTACCAGTACTTGATAATAGATAAGAGTATTGGGCCACTTCGAGGGGGAAACCTCCAAATATCTCCAATGATGAGAACACACTTTACAATATGGTCTTAAAATAAAACTCACAACCTCCTACATATACCTAATTATGCTTAAGATGAATAGACACAACCCTATATAACATCTAGGTCAACCTACCTACCTAAATAATAATATAATAATGATAGAATGACTTAATTAAGGATTAACATAGCCACAAGTTGACTATTCATAACCCTATATACACCAATGTTAAGGGTGTAGCATGCCCCCTCTCTTCAAAGTATCACTATCCTAAATGCTAACCAAGTATGGATTCTTTTGAATGAACTCCTCATCCTCCAATGTGGCTCCTTCAACTAATAAATTCTTTCATTGGATGAGATATTGGGTGAGGGTTCTATTCCTCAGCTTCTTTGTGCATGTTTGAAGAATGCACTCTAGTTCCAAAATTATTCTTCCTTCTTCATCAGACTTTGATAGTACTATTTGAGTAGGAATATTCTACCCAACTTCTTCATGCAAGAAACATAAAAAATTGGATGCATCTTTGGTGTTGGTGGCAACTCTAGCTTGTACGCAACACTACCAATCTTTTGCATGATTTGGTATGGTCCATAATATCTTGGAGACAACTTATTATTCTTTTGTTGTTGCTTCATTAAGATTTGTTTATAAGGCTACAATCTCAAGAAGACCCAATCTGCAACTTCAAAATTTCTTTCACTATGATGTTGGTCTACCTATTGTTTCATTCGATTTTGTACCATAGCTAAATTCTCCTTGAGTCCTGAAAGTACCTATTGTTGATAAAGCAAGTGGTCCTCTACTGCCTAAACTCTTGGTAACACCTTTAATGATGACATGATGGAAGGAGGATGATATCCATAAAGTGCCAAAAATGGAGACATTTTTTATGAGCTATAAAAATAAGTATTGTACACCACCATTCTGCAAGAGGTAGCTAATCTACCCATTGATATTTTTTCTCTAAAGTGAAACAATGTAGATATCCTTCCAAAAATTTATTATCAACCTTAGTTTTCCCATTTGATTGAGGATGGTGTGAAGAACTATGATCCAATTGAGTACCCAAACATTAGAATAAATCATTCCAAAAGTGACTAGTAAAGATAGGATCACGATCACTGACACAAACTTTCTCAAGAACTTCTTAAAAATGGAATTCATCAAACTTTGGAATGTAGATGGTGCATTGGTAAGATCAAATAGCATCACCAAAAATTCAGAATGACCCTCATGAATTTGAAATGTTGTCTAACAAATATCTTCCTCCTTAATCCAAATTTGGTGATAATCCGATCTAAGATCTAACTTGGTAAAATACATAACTCCATTTAACTCATCTAGAAAATCACCAATGATTGAAATATAAAACTTATCTTTAATGGTGTACTTATTGAGCACTCTATAATCTAGACACATGGACCAAGTTTCATTCTTCTTACCTACCATCACCACAAGCAAGGAATAAGCACTTTGGCTATGCCTAATAATTCCTACCTCTAGCATTTCCTCAACATTTTTTTCTATCTCACTTTTTTGTATGTGTGGGTACCTATAAGGCCTAATGTTCGATGGTTGGCTCTTTGGAACTAGTTGTATGGCACGGTCAAGATCCCTCTTAGGAGGAAGTCCTTTAGGCATATCTCCAAGAATCGTTGAGTGATGATCAATTATTGCTTGCAAATATGGATGAGTAAGAGCATTATATTGAGAGACTTCTAAAGAACATAGTCGGACCATAAATCCATCCACTCCTTTCTTAAGAAATTTTTGCATTTGATAAGAGCTTACCATCTATGGGGATTTTTTCTTCAACCCCCTTAGCTCTACTAACTTTCCTTTGTATTGAAATCTCATGAATAGTTCTTGGAAGTTCATCTCAATTGTTCCCAATGTAGTAAGCCATTGTACTCCCAAAAAAATATCCGTCGCACCCATGGATGTTGCATACATTTAGGTATCAAATTGATAATATCCCATGGGTAATTTGATGCTATGACACTTCCATGAACAACTAACTACAACCCCATCTGGAATCAAAACCTAAAACTATGGGGTTGGATATATAAAACAATTTAGAATAGTTTCCAAATTGTTGTTGATGAAATTATGATTACTACCTGAGTTGATCAACACTAGTACTTTCTACTTCTTTAAGAAACCCACTACCTTGAGACTTTGTGGTGCATTGAAACTTGAAAGTGCATGACATGAAATGATTGGTTGAGAATCATGAGATTCCTCACTTGACTCCCTATCCTCCTCTAATATGGGCTCATCCTGTTTTTCCTCACTTGGACCTTCAATATAGAACAATTTATTTTCACTACATTTATGTCCTCAACAATATTTTCTATCACAATTGAAACACAACCCTTTTTCTCTTTTCTCCTCAATTTGTTGTGAAGACAACCTAGTAGGTTGAGGAAGAGAAGGTGTTGAATATCCATTTTCTCTTGTCACATTATCCCCCTTTTTTTCTAGCAATCAATAACTTCTCCTCTGCCTCGTGTGCCAATATAAAAGACTCATTTACTGAGCTAGAACTAAACATGCGTACCTCATGTTTAATAAGATCCTTGAGACCACCCAATAATAAATTTTTCAAGTTTTTCTCTGTAATTGTATCCACTCTTAAGGATAGGTTTTGGGATTTTTGAATATAATCCTTAACTAATCCTATTTGTTGAAGCTTAGCAAGCTGGCTAAAGAAGTTGTTTGTCACACTATTGCTATATTGTGCTTGGAGTTCCTCTTTAAAAATTGACCATGATATGGTGAGACCCTTTTTCCTCTGATGAGTACAAAGCCAACAATACCAAATGAATTTATCTGGTTCTAGATACAAGAAATCCATCGTGATCTTTTGTCCATGTGGGGTTTGATGTACTTAAAAAAAAAATCTCCATTTGGTTTATCCATGCTAGAGGATATTTACCAGCAAACTTGCATATATTCACCTTTGGAAAAAAATTCCTAGATCCCATAGGAGTATTAAAATTTGTGTCATTATTAGTTGACTTGGAGGTTTCACCTCAATTTCTTGAGAACTCCTTCCTTGCTTCATTCATATAGGCATTTAATATGTTTTGTACATCTAATATATCTCCTTGTAGGTCACACATATCTCTCTTAACCTCTTCCTTGAACTTACTTATTTCTCATTGAAATTACTATCCTCTATTGTTTCACAATCCTTATTAGAGAATATCCTTGATGTGGTAGCATTTGTTTTGCCTCTTGTTGGAGGCCTCATCATGATGGAAACCAATATTTTTGAAATAACTCACACAAATGAAATGTAAATTCTCTAATTCTTTTTTACTGTAACTTACTAGGGCCAAGATACCCTTACTCATAAAAAATCCAAAAAATTAGCAAATTTTTTGCCTTGAGAGAAAATTTTCTTAATTTTACAATAATTTGCTTATTTTTGCTTCAATTTCTCCAAGCTTTGAAATGTATGCTCTTCTACTATGTACTCAAAAACCCAAGACAAGTTTTACTCCAATTTGGCAGGATGTGAGAGATATGTAGATCTCAATAAATTGTGTAGAAATAGTAATTCTGCAATAATTTGCTCAAATTTGCTCCAATTCCTCTAAAATCTAGTCTATAGATTTTTTAATATGTTATTCAAAAACCCTTTAAAAATCTTTTTAAAAATCACTAAAATCTGAAAGTTATTCTCTTTCTAAAATCACCTCCAACGTTGAGAAAAAAACTTGCCTCTATGGTGCCAAGATCATGCTTTGATACCACTTGTAATGAAATAACTTGCACAATTGAAGAGATAATATGAAATATTCTACAAATACTTGATAGTAACTAAGAGTAATATGCCACTTCAAGGGAGAAACCTCCAAATATCTCCAATGAGAACACAATTCACAATATGGTCTTGAAATAAGACTCACAACCTCCTACATATATCTAATTATGCTTAGGTTGAATAGACACAACCTTTATAACACCTAGGCTGACCTAGCTCACTAAAAAATAATATAATAATGATAACATGACTTAATTAAGGATCACGATAGCCACAAGTTGACTATTCATAACCCTATGTACACCAATGTTAAGGGCACAATAGTCTCCCTTGTTGGTCATTATCATAATAGAAGGATTGCGTAGAGCCATTAAGAAAGCCAACTTACATGGGGATTGGAAAGGAATTCAACATGGGAATTTGGAAGAATCACAATCTCATAATCTTTTTGCCAACAATATTCTTTTATTTGTTGTTGCTTATATGGAGGAAGCTATGGTCATCACAGATATTAGAAGTGATTACTCATGTTTCTCTAACTAACTTGTGAATCAAAGTAAGTCCAAGATCTTCTTGATTAATTTATCTCCTTTTTTAAGTGGGGCTATTATTGAGTTTTGGCATTGGGTTGTTTCCATACAAATATTTGGGAATCCCCCTTTTCCAAGGGAATGAGAAACATGAGTTATGGGGCAATATATTGACTCCCATTTCTGATGAAATTTGTTTTGGACACATAAATGACTCACATTATCTTGAAATTTATTGATGATTAAGTATGTATTGAATGATATTGGGTAAAAGTACAAAGTTGTGTCACCTTTTAGGATGACTTATCAAAACAATCAAATTTGAGTATTTCCATCTTCTTTTTTCCAAACTAATGATCTAAATAACTTCATTTTAGCTAAGTTATATATGGTCTCACACATTTCCAATTGGAAATGTCTATTAAACGCATGTTTTATGTACTAGTTTGTATCCAATTACTAAAGAAATAAAATTATTTCAAAAAATCAACGTTTCAATAACTCTTACTATTTTTATGATATTTTCTTAATAATATGTAAACACCATTTTATAGAGCTCAAAGTCAAGAATATTCTCATAGAAATTTTATAATTTTATAATTAGATATAGTATATCATAATTAAAAAATTCTACAAGCATCTATTTGAACACTCAAAAAGATGTCGATTTTGAGAAAGAAAGAAATATTAAATCATATCAAAAAAATTAAAAATTATATTGTATTCTAGAGGAGATACTCCTATTTTATAATGTATAATTTTTCTTCTGATTATAATAGATTTGTTTTTAAATATGTGGTGGGAGATGAAAACTATCAATTTTAGGTGAGTTGAAATTTGAAAAAAGAGAAAATATACTTGTCTGAAACCAATTTTTATTTTTTATTGTTCTAGCTATATATGTTATCTATATAACATAGTGTGAAATCAAAGGGAAATATGTTTATTTCCATGTAGTTTTGTGGTGGGAACTAGACCCCTAATTCTTAACATTTTTCAGCAATTAAAATATTATCTATAAAAATTAAGAAAACATATCAATTCTTATTCAAAATAATTATTAAAAATTAAAATCTTAAACTTCATCCATTTCTACATATTTTATCAATTTACTTTATTTTCAATTTTTAAATATCCATATTAGTTTTCTATCATTTATTGTGAATAGTTATACTCTTGTTAGCCTTTTCCTTTACAAAAAGGTGACACAGGTTTGTGCTTTTACCCTATTCCTATTTACTTGATGTTTGTCTTGAATATGCTTAGTAAGGTGAAAAATTATTTGAAGGGAAGATTATGGTCTTCTTTGTGGGTTGAGAATGCCTCAAGAAAGGATAAGATTCCCTTGTTGGCATGGGATAAGGTATGCCTTCCCAAAGAATGTTGTTAGTTAGGGCTTAGGGATTTAGATATTCAAAACAGAGCATTAGGTGCCAAAATGATATGGAAATTATATAAATTTCCCTATCTCAAATGGTGTAGGCTTTTGAGGGCTAAAAATCTAGATGGTCCTAGTATTGAAAGGATTTTTATAGCTTCAAACTTACAAAAGGGTTCAAAATTTGGAATCTTGTTAGTCCCTGCCTTATATATAAGGTAGGGAACTAATATTCTCATTTGCTCTCACCCCCCGCAATTAATTTATGGCAAAGAAATAAATGACATATTCCAAAGTTTGTAAGGTTTGATTAAAAAAATTATATTATCATATATTAATTCTAATTTTTTGATTGGTCTGATGGCAATTTCCTGGGGTTTAATCTAATTTTGGGTAAACAAAAAATTTGAAAATTCAAAGATGGTGCTCTAGGAAGTTTCTAGAGTGCCTTCTCTCCACCGACCCAAGGCAATTCTAGCATTTTCATGACAGAGGTGAGGCAACATCCAATGGCCAATGCAGAGACAAGGGAGATGGAAGGAGGGAGTTTCTTCAGTCGCAAAGTGACTGCAATCTTTTATAAAGTCGTCATTAAGTGATCAGAGATCTATTGCCACTGGGAATTTACAACCTAGAAAACAACTTTATCTGCCAGTTGACACCAAGTATTTCTAAACCTCCCACTTTAACCAAGTTGAACTGGAATAATTATCAATGTCTTGAAGAAATTCTTGCTCTTCTCCAAGTAATTGTAGAGTTGGCTATTGGCCATTGTACCTAATCAACTAGATTACCCTGTATGGTGGATTTGAAAAGGTGCTGCAAAAATTTAATAGGATTGCAAGAGCTTAGCTCATGCTAGTACTTGGGAGAGTTCAACATATCAAAATGCATTAATATTCTGAAATTATAAAGTTTGCACCCCTTTTACTTAAAAAATATTTTGTGTACCAATTCTAATTTTCTCATTGGTTATTGACATTTTTGCAGGCGGATAAGCTGCTTTAAAAACAACTTTTTATATGGAAAATCAACCGAGAAATGGATAAATGTCAATTACATATATTTGTTATTTGTATGGACACATGTTGTGTGCTAGACTACATGTCTTGGGCTACATTAATCGAGGATGGATAGTCAGCCCCAAAAATCCGCAATGCCCCAATTATAGAACTATAGAACCAGCACACCTTTCGTCTTTATTTTAACAAAGCAATATGCATTATAATTCTAATGATGATGAAAAATATTAATTTTGACTAATACGAAAATGCTTGTATTCTTTACTTTGGAAATTCAATTTCTTTATTGAGACGACTATACATTTATTAAGTATCATTTTATTAAACTAGATTCTTTATGAATTATTTAAGTCTTTTTAAAATTCTTTAAAATTTCAAGAATATTATTTTATTTGTTATATTACAATTTAAAAATATAATTTAATAATCAAAGTAGAAGATTTTAAAATATAATAATATTATTATTTCATTAATTTTTTTCAATATTCTTCAATGTTAAAATCTAAAATTCTCCTCATAATAACAAATTTTTGCATAGTCACAAAAAATATTCAATTTCTTTTTCATTTCCTTTCTTAGTTTCTTTCGAAAATTCTAAACACGAACTTTTATATTTTATTATTTTATATTTTCTTAATTAGTGTAGATTATTATAAAAAATTTACATTTTATGAAAGAATTTTTTATCATCTACTTCCTAAAAGACAGTGACACAAGACATGAGTAGTTCAATCAAAATCATTTCGGTTATCCATAATAATCCTAAATGTCCTCAAGCTTGTAAAAATTAGTGCAAATTTGTAATATATTTTCAACCGTTGGCCTCAAATGAAAATTATGTTACATACATAGATGGAATGTTTTTGTTCAATATGATTACTAATATATTATATAATTTTTATTTTGTAATTAAAAAAATTAGTAATTGTTTCTAAATTTTACTTAATAATGTAAAATATTTTATAATAATAATATATAAGTTGAAAAAACTTTATTTATTTACAAATAAGATTATCAATATTTTTAAATTTTTGAAAAGAATACATATTATTAACATAAATTAGTTCATTGAAATATTAATTAAAATAAAGTACTAATTTAATCTCTTTTATAGGTCCTTTGAAACATCTGAAGGACAATTTTAACTAAATTTTATAATTTAAGTTTGTAAAATATTAAATTTATTGTTATAATATATATTTCTAAAAATAAAATTTATTTTTTAGATTTTGAAAGTAAAAAATCTTGATGTAATACATATGCAAACTTTTCAAGTTGTCTTCTATTGATTTGTGTCTCCAACTATCACCTAAGGTAGGGACTCATGCTCACTAGAGCTCTTGTTAGTTCTTGCAGAGATGTTACTCTTCTACACTTTTCTTAGCTAGTCCATCATGATCTTGAGCACACATATGTGAGGATTCTTGAAATATTCACCCACCTCTTTCCTCCTTTCCCGAGTTTTCACTTATCTTTGGCATTTTAAGGGATTCATAGGAATATAAGGTTAGGGATTATTTCTCTTTGGGTTGTTCTAATCTCACCTCCTTTGTTATAAAGAAATGTAACTTAATTTTTTGGATGGTCCTTAGTAAGTTAAAAATAAATTTGTCATGGAATTACAAAATAAGACAATCTTATTCTCTTATAAGAAAATTCTTTACCCATCTCTTTGAACTAAGTTTGTAAAAACTGTATAAATATTAATAAAGTTCCATTATGTTTATCACTTTTATCTTAAAATAAATAAAACTAATTGAAATAAATTAAATTTATGATGAATTAACTATGTTTCATTTTAAGACGTATACATTCCATCAAATGTAATTTACTCAAATGCAAAGGTTTTGGTGGAATGTAACGTCAGGGAGTAATACAAGAGTGATGAATGTGACTATGACATGCTTTCTATCAGTCCTACGTCACATCACATCACATGGCTGGCCGAAAGCCTGCATTTGCGTGTTTGTTAAGGAGTTTTATATTATAATGGTTGTACTGAAACCTCTGAATGTGATGGGTTGGTGGGCTGTATCTACAATGAATAAATAACCATAATATCCCAAGTTCCAGAGGAAAAGGTAGATCAGATCTGAAGAGGCATAAAGAGTCGACTGACAGTCCACAATTAGTTTATGTAAAAGCATTCATAGTAAAGAAAATAATTAAGTTTGTAAAGAGTAAGTCAGTTTTGACTATTTAAAACTTTTATATTAGAAATTAGATTTATTTTTTTGAATCAGATTGTGTATAGTTTTTTGTGTTAAATGTTTGTATATAATTTTAATTATCAACATTTGTATATAATTTTAGTTATCAACATTTAGAATCATATTTTATAATGAAAAATGTTGACAACAAAAATTAAACACAATCAAATCCAAAATTTAATTATAAATTTCTAATAGCATTGACTGTGTCAATGGTTCAACCAGTAACATCTACAAATTGTTTCAGCATAGATTTTTATCTTCTCAATAACATTTATTAGGAATTTAAAACTTACAAACAGGGCTCTGCAAAACTGAAACTTGAAAAACCCGGCACACCTTACTAATTTCTTTAAAAGTAGGCAAAACAGTGACAGATGTTAAGGAAGAACAGACTGTCCCTACAATAGATCACATAAATCCAAATACATTTAATGGGATTGCTATGGAAATGCAGAGGTAATGTTCCTTTTCATGGATACATTAATCAAAGTGGACTGATTGAGTGCAAGAGCATTAGGCCAGCACTGAGCAAGGCAATTGCCAGATGCACAATAATCAGATGTTCTTCCACACCAGTTATATATTGCACCAAAACTTCCCTGCTGGACTGCACGTTGGATCCCCATTAATAACCACACCTGCCATCAACACAAAGAGCATACAAAGTGCCCATCTTAATCTCCTCTCTGCCATCATTTTCTTTAATTATCTGCAATAACAAGAATTTCATGAAACTAATCATAGCATTCTGGTGAGCAAATTTAATAGACATGAAAGAATTTTACACCTAATGGAATTAGAAGGAAAACAAAAACAAAAAAAATCTAGGCAAGCAACTAACTTACATTCTACAAACTCTTATCACTCTTCTTTACTCTATTTATTGTGAGAGTGCAAACAATGGCATTTGTCTTGACCATCAGCATGTTTTGTAATTGAAAATAACAAAAAAATTGAAAAAAATCACTATATTTTCAGAGATCCCTAAAAAAAAGTTTGATTGCATTCTATCTTAAGGATAACCAGTGGCAAAACAAACTATCTTCGACCTAACAACCAACACAGATTGGCCTTATCTTCTTGTATTTAGGGGTAAGCTCCAACTAATTTATTTAATTGGCCTATCTTCTTGTATTTAGGAGTAAGCTCCAACTAATTTATTTAATTGGCCTTATCTTCTTGTATTTAGGAGTAAGCTCCAACTAATTTATTTACTAATTAAATATCTTTGGTTGTTTCAACTAATTCCTTTCTTATATGGATCTGCATCACATCACATTCTCCTCTTTCTGATAGGACAGGGCTATCCCTCACACAAAATGCATCTCGATCGAAATCGTAAAAATAAAAAGAATTTGTTGAAAATTTCAACATTTGTTCTTCATGATCTGTATATATATTTTCAATCTATCTGAAACATTATTTTCAATCTATCTGAAGCATAGCCAGAACATTTCTGATATAATACTAATATGAAAAATAAAGAAACTTATAGGCAAAATCCTCATTCAAGAGGATTTCAAGAACACTTTTTTATGATAAATCGAAATATTAAAAGGCGTATGTGGTCCGATTGTTAGGTGCTTCATAAATGTTGGATTAAGTGCAGATTTTTCTCATATTGTGTTCACACTAAACAATACTAATTTAAAAGAGTTACTTGTTTTTCAATTTTCCATCTTGAGTAAATCAACGGGAAGTCTATGTATAAATTGAGGAAGAGAAGATGCATCAAGAGAGTTCGAGTGAGGTCCGCATGTGAGCACCGCCCGTAACAGTTAGTGTTGATGGAAACAGAACGCCAATTTTCTGAATCAGAGAGTTGGCACTGTGTTTGTTTGTTAGTATGTGGATTGAGGCCGTCCTCATGGAATGTATTGTCGTTTTAGAGTGATGCAACTTATTCAGTGGTTTTATATATATAGAAGAAAAGTAGAATAATCTTAATAGTTGATCCTTTTAAGTTCTTACTACGTAATTGGCTTATTTTAGTATTATTATTGGACATTTGTATATGATTGTTAGGACATTTGGTCACAAGTACTAGTATTTTTGAGTGAATGGTTATTGGTGCATCTTTGAGTGAGTGGGGCTGACGCACTCACGATTGACGATCTGTATTGGAGTTTTGTTCATACCCAAAAGTAAGAAATGTTTTCAAGTCATCAACTCGCATACAAAGACATGAAAAACATTTACACAACCAAATTTGGAAACTTTTACAATGAATAAAAAAATTGTTGAAATCTGACATATAGTTAAGGCTCGACAATTACACGAAGTTAGTGTCTGTGAGTACTAGAGTTCTTCCCTAACAATTTGGGTACTAGTGTTCTTCCTTAGCAATCTGATAAAGAATTCTCAAAGTGTATTTTGATTAGTAAGACAAATTGTAGAGGTATTGTGTTTTTAGTTGATATAAGAATATAATAAGATTGATATATGTTTTACTAGGCAGCGTTAGAAGGATGTAGTAGGGAAATAACCATATGATATTTGTTTTATTTAGGTACTGTTGGAAGTTTGTAGTAAGAAACTAGGGATGCAACTATACATGAATTCATTCATACCATTTTACTTCCTATTTGATAAAAAGGAAAGACTAATGTTTTCGATAAGAAATTAATCATTGTCTTATTAATCATGTCAAAACTTTTATTCTATGATCTACAATAGTTTTTCCATTACAATGATTTTGACAGATAAGTTATTCCATGAATTTTGGGTTTTTTATACTTCAAAAAATCCATTAAAAAAAAGGCCATTTGTTCAAGGGTGTGTTTGATTCATGCTCCAAAGTGAGGAAGGGAATGCATACTCAAGGAATTCATCTGAGATAATAGGTGTAAAAACTTTCATTGAAGGAGGCTAAGTAAGTGTATTTGTTTTATTTATTTTTTAAGCTTTATGTAGTTTTTTTTGGATCCATTTAAAATAGTAGATAAGAGAGTGATCAACATTATTGACCATTCTTTATGACAAATGAATTGTCATAGATAAGCAATGTAACACATTCATGAGGCCCAATGTTGTTATTGTGGAAAATTTTGGAACTTTTTTCATATTATCCTCACTCCTTAACATAATTTGTCTAGAATGGCTAAAAGATCCCTTACAACAAGAAAAAAATGAATTGGGTTATTTTTTTTTTCAAAATCTCAATGAAAGCACTTTGTGATGTTCTTCTCACTCATTATTGTAGATTCATCAATATTTGTCAACAAACATGTTGGTCTAAAATGGCCTAAAAGAGTAGCAAGTTTTTCAATAGGATGCTTGGATAAATATTTTTTTTTAATATTCTATACTTTAAAAAACTGTTATAGGCTTGCATTACATGATATTTAGCTAAATACATGTATATTGTTTTGAAAACATGCATATCTCATGAGTATATGGTAGAGCTTGGGTATAAAAATAAAATGAGCTAAGAAGGAATTATTGTTAATTACCTATATATGATTGCAAACATAGGTAGTTCAAGATTGCAATAGATGTTTATAGTTTTTAAATAAAAATTTAAAATAGATTGTTTGATTACACATTAGAGATTGATTGTAAATATCCATGCACAAAATATGCAATAGAACTTTGTTTACTACCATAGTCATAATGCAGTCTATAAGTGTGATTTATATAGGTTTTGTAGAATGTTGATTATTTCTGATTATTTTTTATTTATTCATTTATTGATATGTGTGCAGAGGCTTGAAGCCTCACAATCTTTTAGTGAAAAAAGAAAAGAGCTAAATCAAAATTGCAAATGTTGGTCTAGGAAAGAGTTTCACTATTCCTTACAACTTAACTCATCAGATAATCATAGTGTGTTGAGAATCTTCTTTTCTTTATTTTATTTTGTGACACATTGTTAATTATTATTCAAGGTTGAAGTGTGACCTTTAGGTCACCACTTTTGGTACTCCAAAATTCTTATAGCTAAACATATCACATTAAATTTCAAACAAGTAGTTATACACAAAAAATAACAAACAAACTGTCTAAATAGAAAACAATCTTGATTTCTAATCAATTTTGTGTTTAGGGTTTGATTAAGTGTATTTAGTTCCACATCCTATTTTAGAGTGTGTTGTTTATTGTACATAGGAATCCAATGATCATTGGTATTTATAATATTTTGAATCATTATGTCTTAGTTTTGTACTAATTATTAATTATGCTTATTGATGTAGATTGTAACCTCGTGCTACAATGTTATTGAAATTGTCTTGTAGAGATACTCACTACTCAACAATATTTGTTGACATGTGGTATGTTGAATGTATATTAAGAAGGTTCACCATTTTCAATTTTGAAAAGCATTAAGCTCTTTTTAAAGTAAAAAAACATTTTGAATGGAATGAAAACCCTAAAATATGTGTTTAGATATATCAGTTTGCCCCAGCCAAGAAAAATAGAGTATCATATAACAAAACCAAAAGTAGGTACCTATAAGAAAAGACCAATAAAAGGTAAATGAGATCTAGCAAGAATAAAAGACAAGAAAAAGAAAGAAAAAATAATAACATGAAAGATTAATTAGACACCTATCCCTTAAACTAACCATATCTTGAGTAGTCATCTTCAAGTACTTGAGCTCTATAGGGGAATTTTATGTTTTTATTTTGAAGTAACCTCTGTTCCTCCTGCTAGGCCTAAACACTTCTTGAACTTTATCCTGATTTATCTCCATGATCTTCTTTTTCTATCACTCTTTGTTGAGGGTCTCGACTGTCTTGTTCATAACCTCCTCTATATTATTTATTTTCTTATGGTATTGGTTCATTAATGTCTGAAGAAATCCTTAAGATTGGCCATGTTATCCTTTGATTGAGATTGATCCATTTTTAGTTTATTTAGGGAATCCACAATCTTTTTAAGATAGTTTATCACTAACTTCTTCTCCTCTACAATCCATAAGTTGTACGTACATCAACTTAAAATGCATAATTTCAAGTTTGTTTCCTAAATATCTTAATTTAATCTTCATCTCCTTCATTTCATGAGATAGCCATTTGAAAATAGAAAAAGAGGTAATCAAATGATGCATTTATATCCACAACACATTATAGCAATCCTCTCGGTTAGGTTTACTTGGTAATGAGAGCCAAAATTTAACTCCATTTGTGAAATGACACCTTCCTTGATGAGATAAGTTTCACCTAACAAAGGAGCCTAAAACTAGCAATAGGGGAGAGTGAGACTTAAATTTTCACCACAAGATCCTTGTCCTTAACCACATAAATTTCCTTCCCCTTATCCTTGCATGTTTTTGGGTTTTTGTATGTACTACCAGTAGTACCTTCATCTATAGCAGGAAAGAATACTAGATCCTTCTTCTCTTGAAATTTAATAGTAATAAGGAGATTCAACACTTAAATCTTTACCTTAAACTTCTTAAATTTTATAGCCTTAGCATATGAATTAGAGGTTTTCTTGATTTTAGTGGAAGACACAACATTGTCATCGTGAATATAATAATATTTTAGCTTACATCTTCCTCTATATTTAGATTTTATTTTGGGAATTATTTTACTTTCAAAGGAAGGAATACAATCCTCTTCCTCAAATTTAGTGTCTCAATCATCTTCACTTTCCTCCACTAAATCCTTGACACTAGTGTCCTCATTATAAAATATAAAAAACTTGTTTTAATGGGGAATGGAGGAATTTGTAGTATTTGTAAATAATAATCAAACTACACCCATGTAACACTGGGATTTTATTTAGAACTCTTGTGATAGTCTTTCATACTAGCCTTAAGGGAAGACACATATAAAAAAGATTGAAAATCTAATCTAACGACAAAAATGGTTAACAAAATAAAATGATGTCCAAAAACCCTTACAAAATGACCATCCAAAGTGATATTACCCATAATAAATTTTAATAAGTGGCCCTATATATTCTTAATTTTGATTAGATCATAACTTCTTTTAGTATAATTTCTTTCCATTTGAGGGCATACAAGTAACCTCTATAGTTAGGTTTTTGTCTAGAGTGACCCTTTCCCTAAAGAGAATGATAATATTGTCTTCTATCCTTTGGAAAAGAGCTTGGTAATATTGGGGTTTTGTGGATGCATATTTTATGACCCACCAAAGAGTAGAACAAAATACAGAGATATCTTATCCTCTCTTGAACAAAGTCTCATGTATGCTAAGATTGCAAGAAGACCATATGATTACCCCAAGGTTCCTTTAATGTCAGATCATGATTATGGATAAGCGCAGTAGTTGATGTGATTTGTTAATGGTCACAAGGGCCCTTACATATATTTTATCATATTCATTTCAGGTCACACTAGATGTGGGAGCTATGGAAAGGTTTTGTAATGAGGTATTCTTTTTGGATACTTTGAAACATGCAAAAATGAAAGGGAACTAGTGTTTAGAAATTATATTATACTCCTAAAGGTAGTAATAACAAAAAATAGAACTTTGGTGGATGAATTCCTTATTTCCCTACCTCCTCTTTGCTAAGTTATGCAACAACTATACGTGAACTAATGAAATCTTCAAAAGTTAAATGCAAAATATTTTCTTACAACCTACACATACACCATCATAGAGAATAATGTATATGAGTAATAGAAGTTAAGATTAAGAATGCACATAAATGTCTTAGGATAACTTTGCACAAAATTTTAGAATCACTAAAACATCAAAATATGAACCAAAGAAATTCATAAAACACCACCATCTTTTTCAATCACAATCACCACACTTTATCTAAACTAAACTTCATCTAAATGGGGGAATAAAGATAACAATAAAGAAATAAAATACATCAAGTATTCACCAAACTTGAATGAAAACATTATTGTCTTAGTAGCTCACAGAAATAGCCTCAAAAATCCTCCTTTACAAATGAGAAGTGAGGCCTTTATATAGGTCCACAAATATAATAGGTGGTTTGGATGAAAATGGTAAGTAATGGTCTAGATCATACCACAACAACCATAATTAGGGTTAGGGAAAATAAAAGGAATCTTCATTAATGTAAGATAGATTCCACTATTGTAATAGGTAATAAATGCCCATGTTACACATGCTCACTCAAGAGGACAATGAGGTGCATTAAATGACCACTAAGCACACACCCAATATGAATTAAACACATCTAACCTTGACTTTGATGATTGAAGGCACATAATCAATCCAACACCATCTATAACTCTTTTGTGCTAATTTTTGGTGTCAATGCCTACTTAAAATCATGTCGATGCCTACTTAAAATCATAATCACCACTGCCCTTTTAGCCTTTCCCAAACTTTCATCCCAATTTGGTAGCAAGTCCCATGTAGTGAGCATGGTATTTGAGAAGATGGAGTTATCAAAATCATCTCTCTAAAGAAACTTAGATGAAAGAACTCCTCCAACTTGTCATTCAAGTTGTCCACTATTATTTTAGCCTCTACTAAATCATGTAACAATAAGGATGCAATTGTATTAAAAACCCCATGCCTAATTTTTTTGAGCACCTTTCTATATTCAACTAGATTCATTGGTGAAGCTCTCAAATATTTTCTTAGCCATGATCAATAAAATTTACCACCTAAGGAGGTCATAAACATTCCCTTAACTGATACTCCACCATCAAAAAATACCTTCTTGGGGGTCTCTATTATATTATGTATGCCTTCTAGGTTTATCCTCAACTTGGAAGTCATCTAAATTGCTCTAATTAGAAGACAAAGTGAATTTGTCAAGCCTCACCTACACCAAGATTTTTCTTTGCCTACAATTTGACCAAGTGAAGTTGGATCCTCTAAGATCCAAGTCAATGAGGTCCATTCTAGAAAAAAAATCTCCAAGATGTACCATGATGTCTAAATAATCTTCATTACCTCCTAGTTTCTCCAATGGGTACAAAGGATAGTTGAAGTCCCCCACAATCGTCCACTTGATTATTCATGTTTCTCATAAAATTGGATAGAGAATTGTGGAGCTATTTTCTTTAACCTTTATTGTTGGGAGCATGAATATTCACAATATTCCAAAACGGGCCAATAGATAGGCCATGACAAGAAAGAAGAAGCAAGTTAGAAGATGAATGCAAAAGAGTACGTGAAAGCCTATTCTTATTCCAAATAATTGCAATGCCTCCATATGTCACTTGAGAGTCCACTAATTCCTAGCACCATGCCATTAATTTATCCATCACCTTTTCAAAACCTTATTTTTACATTTTTATTTCTTGGATAAGAAGTATATCCACTTTAAATTCTTGTAAAGCACACTTGAACATATGTGGCTTAGCTGAGATATTAAGCCCTCTTAGATTTAGTGAAAGAATTTTCTATTAGAAATAGAAAATACTGAGAGGGGAGGGGGTAAGTTGATATTTCATAAATGTTTTCCCAACTATGGATATCTTTTACAATCTTAAAAGATGCACATGTGATTAATCTGAAAAGTAAACATAGCAATAACACAATGCAACTCATAACACCATTATTTGATGACTAGGGAAATATTGGACAAGGGAAAACCCCAGGGGGGATGATAACCACAAAATGATCCACTAATAAAAAATATCTTGTGTAAGATATTGGCCCTATTAGAAGTTTATTACATCTATATAGTGTCTTTTCCTTGTTAGAGGACTAGGCCTTGTTAGAAGTCTCAACCCTATTAGGATTTTTTATTATAATTACAAAATATATTTAAGATGAGCCCATTTCCCAAACATGAAATTATAATGATATATTTTATACACAAAAGGTATCAATACAAAAACATATGACATCTACAACATCTGATTTGTCCTTTGAATCTCTATGCACATAACTTCTCATATAATGATCTTTCTCTTCTCTAACATAAATTCACATCACAAAAAAAGTACATATCAATGTCCAAAAACATCACAAAGTCATCACTCAACTTTGCATAATCAGATATTTCCTTTTACCAAGTTATTGTGTCCTGCTTGCCTTCATGTCTTCACATGTGTCCCAAAATGCAAAACTAACTTTTCCTAAGTTAGGACTAACATCTAAGATGTCATCCCTAATTAGTTAAGTAATTATTGGGTAAAAAAAAATTCCTTAACTCAAATTACCATTTCCTTCACTCTATCTTGTTCTACTTATACAAGACTGCAACTGATAAATTATTAATATATGTGTCCATACAACTCATAATGATTTGTGCTTTGACATGTAGGATCCTTGCACCTTGTTATATCTTCCCTCAAGTATGCACGTGCTAATTCACTATCACTAATCTTCACAAACCAAAAAGGTGTCTCTGTTGATAGTTATCCTTTTCAACACTTAGGTAATACCTCCACAATATGTTTCCTTAATGTAGATGATATGTTTCCACAAATGACAACCTTAATATATTTCCATGCTTACCTCCAATCCAAATTTCCAACTTTTTCATCATCATAGTATAAGATTAAAACTGAACCAATTTCAAAATGCCTACCCTAACAAGGAACAAAACCAACAAGGCATCATTCCACATTACAACTTTTATTACTTGTTCCAAGGTTGTCGGTTTGGTTTAAACCATTTATTCCCCATATATTCAAGGAAATCCCCAAGACCTATCATTTTTGCCACCCTAATATTTTTTTCCATGTCTATTTTATTCTTAAATTTGTTCTTTTTATCTACCACCATCCATTCAAACTCCTCAAAATGGTTTCTTTCTACATCCAGGAGTTGAGGAGTTTTAGGGATAGTAGAGCCACCCAAACCCAATTGTTGTTTCTTTTGAAATGTTGTGCCTTATTTGAAACATCTATTGGGAAAGTGGAAGGATAACACTACTAAGATACATGAGCTCAAAGAAGGCAAGCCCCCTCCTATAAGAGGGTCATACCTCACCCAAACCTATTTATAGGAGGATCCAACCTCATCGCATCATCCAATATCTTTTGCTAAGAGGGAGTAAGAAATAAGCTCACGACACTCCTCAATAAATCCATTTTGGTTCTTGAAGAGGACATGGATCAATTGGCCAAAAGAGGACATACTACCATCTAGAAAGGGGATTTATCTTGAGGTGGATCTTGTGCTATCTAGACAACGAGATCCTTGAAATCTTTAGTTTTGTAAGGGTAGGAGATGTCCAAATGACTAAATCTCTTGCAGTGGACACATAAAAATATTTTCTTTCTCATGTTTGAAAGGTTGAACATAGGACCTAAACTTAGAATCTAGAGTAACAAAGGTAGGAAGGATCTTATTCCCAGTAACATTGGCACATATCCTCATGAATAAAAGAAAAGACTTTGCTTGCATAAGCATTTCCATTGATAGAAGAGTGCCAAACACTTTTTCTATTCCTCTAAACACCTTGTTATTCTAGAACTCAAGAGGTAGACCCAAGAGCCTAACCCACGTGGAGCCACCAACCCCAAATTCATCGCAAGGTCTAGCCTAAGTTTCCATTTGAAAACATTTAGAGTATTTCTTGAGTTAGTTTGCAAGGACTAGGGTCCATTTGAAAGTAAGATAATCATGTCAACTTTATTATAGAAGGAGAACATGAACATCCCATTAACCTGAGCATTAATTTACATACTTCATTTAAGGGCCCAAGTATATGAAGCCCATTTCCTTAGCTAGTCTATAGAGGGTCTAAAAAGAAAAAACCTACCAACCAAAGTGAGTTCTAAGTAATTGACAGTTTTCTCTATAATATCATTTAGGATAGTAATGGTATTACTTGTCATTATACAAGAGCCTTTAGAATTGGGTGAAGAGGCAAGGCTAGCTGTTTCCCCAAAACCCTTGTCCATAAATGAGTCACCTTTAACCTAAGGAGCATGTAGAGGATTCAAACCCACAATTGCTATCTTGACGGGGATAGAAGAAGAAGGTTTAGAAGGCTAAAATTTTATGACTAATCTAGTAGTTTTCTCCACAGGCCCTTTTTGCATCTTAGTGACCAAAGGTTGGTCAAAACTAAGCAGGGGAGAAATCATAGGGGAGGTAGGGATTCTACCATCACCCACATCAAGGGGCATGCTTAAAGGAGAGAACATACAAGGATTGGGGACAGGGGCCAAGGGCTTAGGGAGAAGGAGATACAGAGCTCAAGTTCTCTTTTACTATGTATAATTCCTTTTGGATGTTAAAATATAAGTGCGCCCATATTCTTGTTGTTAGCAATCAAAGATTAGCCTTTGCTAATTTGGTGGAATACCTTCCTTTTCTTGACCTTAATAATGCCAATTATGCTTGAGTTTATAACTTCTAGCCATTGGAAATATTCTAGATATTACAAGTTACTGAGAGGGGAGGGGTGAATCAGTAACTTAAAAAATTCTTCCTTTTAAATTTACCACAAATCAATTTATGCTACTCCATGCATTAATAGTGAAAGTTAAAACATTCATCACACAAAAGAACACAATATTTTGGTGACCCAGAAACCTTCCAAATAGAAAGTAAAATTGGGGTGGGGATGATACCCACAAAACTTCAATATTGCAACATAAAGTTGGCCTATTAAGGCTTACATTGACCACTTTTAGTGATCTATCCTGTTAGGAGCACAGAGGACTGCTAGGTCCACCTTGTTAGAGGATTTACAAACATACAATGAAGTATGCACTCAGTTAAGAGATTTGTGCAAAGACTGTTAAGTCTACCTTGTTAGAGGATTTAGAAACTAATTCACCTGTTAAGATGAAGTAGTGGATCTACTTACAACTAATTGCTGATAAGATCCTTTATGTACTAATCACCTTATATGATGGTTATAACCTTTTTGCCTCTATAATGACTTTGTTGTATTCCTTGAACTATTGCTAATAATCTTTCGTATGTACTTCTCAAAAATATTTCACATTACTTCGCTAATACTTCATACATCTGATATCTTACAATACACCTTACATATATACCTTTTAAATTTAAAAAAACTACAAGGTCAACCAAAACACAAGTGAACAAATACATTACAAAGTTGGCCCAGTAGTAAATAGCTTGGGTTCACTGAATTGACTCGGTGACCTTTTGATACACAACATCCACTACATTACTTGGCATCATCATGCACTCAGTAGAAGTGAAGGCTCGGTCCATACTAATCACTCGTTGTAGTTTCAAACTCGATGACCACTGGTGACTTGGTAGATGTAGTGTCACTCGGTAGATACTACACACTAATTTTACCTTGCTTCACTCGGTAAACACTACTACTTCCAATGCTCAGTTTACATTGAATCGTCATGACACAAACTTACTGCTCGATAGACATTGTGAAGCTTGGTAGACACTGTTGATCTTCACATTTCCTGTATTCGCTTAGTAACCACTATCTGCTCGGTGTAAACTGCTGAACTCTTCAAAGCTTGGTTAACACTAGAATGCTCGGTGAGTGTAGAAAATTAAGTGCTAAGCTCAGTAGCTATACTGATATGGATAAGTGTTGTCACTAATGGCAATACTAACTTAATGCCAACACTAGCATGATGTTATGGTTATCAAGGTCTTCACAAAAAACTTTGTACCTCTCCTTGGACATAAAACAAGATGGATAGAAAATCCCTTCTGGATGTTTTAATCAACTAGTCTTTGACCATACTTGAGTTGGTCTCCTACAAAGATAAGGATTCACTTGTTTTTTCAACATTCTCTCTTTCTAAAATGTTACCCACAAATGTATATTGTGCATAACATGGAATAATCACATTCCATGAGAGGAAACCTTTGTGTGTCTTTCCACCAAACATATAATAGTATTTCCCATATAGTTATGTCTTCACATAAAAGGATACTCAAGCATCTATAACAACATCCCTTCAATGAAAAAGTATCAAAATAGCTCACACATCATACTTTAACATTCCCTACTTTCACTTGCATGTCCTCCATGACTAATTAAAGGGGATCATTCTCTTCAACCTAACTTGAATGTTGACTCTCTCCCTCATCATTTCCTCCAAAAGTAAAATAACTTGAAATGTTCATGTACCCATTTCTTGACATTACAAAATCTCCCAAATGAAAAATGAAAAAAAAAACAACTTACTCTATTGTATTCTTAAAGGCTTATACCATGCCAAAGCCTTCATTAGGAACTAAAGAACATAAATGCTATGTCAATGATATCTTATCAAGTAGAGAGGTTTGTCCTTGTCACTATACAAAATAAATCATTGCATGAGCAACACACAAGTTATTCACTATTCATGAAAAAAATAGATTTATTGAATGACCTTATAGAAGTGCCCCAAAAGCTTGACTTTTAGCACTTCTCAGCATGCTTCCACCCCTAAAAGACCCATACTATGAAATATTCTTTGAATCAACCCATATACAACTGTGCTTTATAGATAGTTGTAAATAGTAGCATGTAGACACTACAAAGAAGGAAAATATAGTAATCATTTCAAAAAAAATTCCTTCACATAAAATAGAGACATTTCATAAATATAATGCATGTGCTCAAGGATCAGAGTATAAACCTATTGATATCAGTTGTGTGTAATTAACGTATCTAAGATATGTTAAATTTTGAAATGGATCTAGTCAGGAATTGAAACAAAATATGCAAGAAAAAATACTAAAGAAATACAGAGCTGCCAAGGATTAAAATTTTTTGTATTGATCACATTGTATTCCATAATGATGGTTACATTATTCAATTAGTGTATGATTTATACAAAGTAAAACTACTTCATAAATAAATAATTACAAGGAAGATACATGCATATTGGTTGGAATTACATGAAAACTAACATCTCCCCTTAATTCCAACTAAGAAGAATCTTTATTCATCATTATGGTAGTATCATTTGACATATGTTCACATTTTTTCTTCTCCCAAAAGATTTTCTACATCTTTTCTTTTGTTAGCTTTTTATTTTCTGTAGTTACCCTTAAGTGGGGGTGTTGGTGTTAAGTTTCAATTATCACCATAACTTATGGATCTGATCTCATCATAATGGATTATTAACTCTTTCAGAAATGCTATTTATTTTTAATGCCCATTATTTTCTCATGTAAACTCCCTATAATTATTGCTTTATGTGGTAGTTTTACTTTGTATTAATCATTCACTAGTTTCCTAATGTAATCATCATTATTGAAAACAATGTGATCAATACATTTTTTTTAATTCTTGGCAGCTCTGTATTTCTTTAGTATTTTTTCCTACATATTTTGTTTCAATTACTAGCTATATCTATTGCAAAATTTAACATGGTATTAGAGCAACTCTCTTTTCTATTTTATTATTATTATAAAATTTTGCAATTATCATTTCAATTTCTAGTTAGATCTATGGCAGAAATTTTACATGGTATCAGAGCATATTAAAAAAAATAGAACAATTAGAGATCTATTGAATAACCATCTATATTCATTCATTGCTATTACTAGAAGAATTGATCATGCTTTATAGAAATCAAACTACCCTAAATAAAGCATGCAAGATACATGCATAGTAATCACCAATGAAATCTCGAGTAAAATCACTATCAATTCTCTCACTTGAAGTGGAAATAACATTGGAAGATAATGCAAACTAACATCTCCCCTTAATTCCAACTAAGGAGAATAAAAATAACAAAGAAAGGAGGAAAGAGGGAAAACCAAGTGGGAATAAAACCACCCCTCAAAATCTACACAGATGCAATGAAAAGTTGAGATGAGAAAATTGTGGACATGTGATAACCATCATAGTGCTAAATGAAGAACCTCCTCTGAAACCAAGGTGAATATTAGGATCAATTATTGACATGAGTGTGCCAAACAACACTACTCAAACAAAGATAATACAAAAAACTAAGGCAAAACATCTATCAGTTTGAGATACATAAGACAATAACCTAAATAGCTCCCCCAAACAATGAATAGATGAAAAATTAAGGCAAAACATTCTATCAAGGATGTTAGACACATAAACTTGTATAGGTGACCCTAATGACTCTACTCAACCATGCAAGAATAAAATGTTGATTACAAATATAGGTGTCAATAGTCTATAAATCTGATCAACTATGAAACCAAAAAATCATTCGCACCAAGAGGCATGACATATCTACAAAAAAAAAATCACTAAAGAGGAAATGAAGATGCCCATGCAGTAAGAGCATGGCCCTGACTAGTATGTGATGAAGAAGATGTAGGGGTAAGAATTTCATGTTGTTGCATGGCCTTTTCCAAGGCCTCTAGTCTCTTCCAACATCTATTTATTGCATGTTTTATTTTACCATTTTCCTACAAGATGGATAGTTGATTTTTCTTAGCTAGAAAATTATAGTATTAGCTATTCTAAAATTTTACATGGTATTAGAGCCGTGTTGCTAGGAAAGAGAGCAATTTTGTAGGTGTTGAAGAACAATTTTTTTGGACATGGAATTTCTAGCCTTTGAGTTTCTTACTCCATACAACTATTTTGAATGGAAGCCCAAGATTCAAATTCAACTTAGAAGTAAAGGTTTGTATCAAATAGTTATGGGGACAAAGGTTGAATCCACTTTTGTGGTTCAAAAGTTGAAATACTTCAACCACATGGCTAAAGACTTTGGTCTGTTATGCTTATCTATCTCTCTAGAATTATTATTTCATGTTGAAGCATGCATAACTCAAAATGAAGTTTGGGCTACATTCGAGGGTCTTTATGGGAAGCAAGATGAGATGTGGGGTTGCATCTTTAAAAATGAGCTCAACTCATTAGATCCAGATAATTTTGAGAATATTCAAGACTTCTTCAAATGATACTACCATAGTGATGAATGAAGATTCTTCTTTCAAACAAAGATGATGATTAAGACTAGTCTACATGAGTTCCCCCAATGACACTACTCAAACAATGAGAAAATGGAAAAAAAAGGTAAAACATCTACTAATCAAATCAAAGATACAATAAATAGTAATCTGCATAGCTCCCTCAAACAAAGAATAGATGGCAAGCAGAGGCAAAACATCTATCATTCAAGGATGCAAATGACACATGAGTTTGTATGAGTGACCCTAACTACACTACTAAACCATGCAAGAATAAATTGATGATTGAAAATACAACCACCAATCCTCTACGAATCTGATCAACTAAAGAAGAAAAGATGCATTCACACAAGGAGGCATGACAGGTCCACTGAAATAATGCATCACTAGAGAGACAAGAAATGAAAGATCCATGCAAAGAGAGCATGATCTTGACCTATCTCTGATGCAAAATTTAGCCCAATCTCTAATGCTATGAAATTTTGATGCAAGCCTCTACTAATGGGCCTAAGCAAATTTGATGGCTTCCACTTGAAATAACTGAATGTCATGATAAAGAAAGAAGATGAAAATTCCATCTTGGAGAACTTTGATCTTTAGTACTTGTAAACAAAAGCATACATTTCTTTACCACATAGCCTTAGCTTTGATACCATGTTAAATTTTGCAATAGATCTAGCTAGGAATTGAAACAAAATATACAGAAAAAATATTAAAGAAATACAAAGCTGCCCAGACTAAAATGACTGTATTGATCACATTGTATTAAATAATGATGATTAAATTAGGCAACTAGTACATGATTTATAGAAATAAAAACTACCACATAAAGAAATAATTACAAGGAGTTTACATGAGAAAATAATGGGCATAAAAAATAAACAACTCTCCTTATTCACCTTAATGCATGAGAAAGAGTTAATAATTCATTATGGTGAGATCAGATCCATAAGTTACGGTGATGACTGAAACTTAACACCAACAAGATAAAATAGCCATGAAAAAATAAATTTAACACTTCAATTATTTTTGGACACAATCCTTGCAGCTTGTGCCAAAACAGTACATATTAAGCCAGATATGGACATCCATCATGTAGCATAATGAAGGTGTAAGGGAAAATAAGGTATGGGAATTGTTGGCCATTTCCCCCCCTCATTCAGCCCATCATTGATAACCAATTTAAAAGATCTTCAATGGGCTAGATTCTTTGATGCAGGTTAGCACACTTTTTGGTTGTGTTAACTTAGTGTCTTCATGAGCCAAGTTGGCTGGGTTTCTTTTTGTGTCGAGCTAGTTCAGTTTTTTCATTGATTGAGTTGGCTTTTTTTCATTCATGTGTCGAGTTACAGGTTAACACATAGATCTGTAGGGGCTAACATCTAGTGTTAACCATTTTTTTCATTTCAAAGAATGACTTTGCCCCTCTTTTCAAAATCGTTGCTATCTCTTCAACTGAACATTCGAGAAAAGTGTCAACCAACTGATTTCTCTTTCAGGTTGTCTTTTCATCAGATGGTTCTCATATTTTCACATTGCTACCCTTTTCTACTATGAAGATATGATGGTTGTTGGATCTAGAAGCATCTTGTGGGTATTTATGAGTGCATCACAACAGTCTATTGGAGAATGAAGAAGATATGCATCTGTGGTTGGGTTTTATTCATCTATTGAGGGGCAGGTTAACATTGTGCATTATCCCATCCCACGTTTTTTGATAGTAGTGCAAATTTATTTATTACGACCATGACATATTACAAGGATTGTTCTTTAATGCTAAATGACATTTTTTGGCCTTGTTTGCATGACATTTATGCATCTCCATGCCTCATTAATGATTGTAATGATCAAATCTCATGAGGTTTGATTTCTTATGGCTAGGTGCATTTGTTTTGCCCTTCCTATAACTTTAAACATTATGGGAAGGTGCCTAAGGGACACATGTCTTTACAAGCTCGAGGGGATATACAATGTAGTTAACATTGGTGGTTAGGTTAACACTCTTTGATAACCACCATGGTTAAATTTGAGTGTGGTGTAGTTAGTTTAAATGATATGGTCTAATGCATGGAGACTTTCTAGGGTGGTGAAAAGAAATAAGATTATCGGCCCACGTGGCCCATCTTGGTTGTAGGACTCAGTTGACCTATTGAACTTGCTTATTTGTAGGCCAAAAACAAAGGAAGATTGGGTTTTCTCGTGCCATTTGATATTTTTGATCAATCCCAACCACTCCAAATCAATGTTGGGTTCTAAACGATGCAAGTGACACTCTTCCCACCATCTGATCATACATTTTGAGGAGTTTTGGCATTGATTAGAACCATTTACATCACTTCAATGTTTGATCTAGTTAGGGTTTCCATGATTTTCATGCCTTTGCAAGTGTACCAAATCAAATCCATCATTTGGATCAGCTTGATTATTATCTAAGCATTTAAGATAGTGGTTGTGGAGTTACTCCAATTAGAAATATCTTAGTTATGCATGAGCTATAAAGGTAGATTTTGTAATCATTGTAAGGGTTGATCTTTCTATGATTCTCTAGTATTGCTTTCATGTGTACCATTGCAATTTCTCATGCCTCTAAACCATTGTAATCCTCTGTTGAGTCTCTTTTAGCCATTAACACACTATGCAAGATTTCTTTTCCTTTGGTTGATGTTCTTGTTTATATTCTATGGTTCACATGATTGTATATACTTTTGACATTTGAATGATATTAAGTGAAGTTATTCCTATAATATTCTTTTGTTGTCTAATCTACATGTGGTTGTTGAATTAAGAAAGGTTTGAATTTGTATTCTTTGATGTTATAGCTGGTTAACTGTGCATTCATGGGTAGAGATAAGTTTAAACACTCTATTTTTGGTGCATCACCCCCTTAGGTTAGAGTAGGTATATTTTCTTTCATGCATGCCTTCTCCTCTTTTCTCTCCAAGTGTAGTAAGGTGCACCATGATAGCAAAGGAAGCTAGCCTTCTCCAGAGACTCAACCTCACAGTTCAAGTCCCACATCTTGGAGGTTGTTTTCATGTTTCACAAGGTTGTCCTTAGGTAAAAAATTTGGACAAGGGTGTAAAATTTTGTGACGATAGTTTTTGGCATGCCTAGTGGGACAATGTTTAAGAAGATTTCAAGTCTACTAGTGTTAAAAGAGAAGAATTTCAAATTTATGCCAAGGAAACTGTGCCACTCTCAGTATTCTAGGCCTTCCAGAGGCTCATTTTGATAAAGCACTTATCGACTCTACACCCTTCATATCTAGTTCTAAACCAAAATTGTTGTGATTCATGCCCAATGATGATATGAGGGCATCTTCTAAAGATAATTTTCAGTATCAAGAGCTCCCATTTTCAAACCCTAGAAGAAGAAAGATTAGATTATCTCTATCACCAGTTAGGAGTATAGATGAAATACATACCCCTACAAGATCAATCTCCACTCCTCTTGTTGTGAGATCTCAACAAAAAAAGCCATCAACTCATATTAATAGACTACTTGCTTATATGGCTAACCTCATGCTTTTGCCACCTTTAATGGTGGAAGTCTTCTTTTATTGGCCCAAAGACATGACATACCAATAACTACACTTAAAAGTACACTTGATTTTACTAGTGAAACCTCTACCTCTCCCTTAGAACATATTCAAGAGTTTGCAAATGTCTGCAATATCCATGGTATTATAGAGGATGATGTGGCCATTATACTCCTAGCTTCATCTTTAAAAGGGAAAGCCCTACAATGGTACACAGGCCTATCACATGGTTCTATAATGGATTGAGATGGATTAGGAGTAGGACTATGTAAGCACTTGGAGGACAAAAGTGACTATTTGTCACCTTTAGAACAACTAACTACCATAAAAAGAGCTGCTCATGAATGTTTCTCTAATTATAGGGGATAAACTAGTTCACAATTGCATGATTGATTCAGGGGCTAGTAGTTTAGTGATACCTAGGTGTGTTGTTGATTCTTTAGAAATGAAATATGAACCCATCATTAGGGATGTATTATAGTTGGATGGTATTACTATCAAGATCGTAGGGATCCTTAGGAACATGGAAATGGTCCTACATGCATGCCCTAGTCGTATTTTAACTCAAGATATATCAATTGCTAAAGTCAAGCCATATTTTTCCATTTGTTTGTCAAGAGACTTCATTGCCCAAATAGGTGGTTACATATCTTTTGATTGGTCATATATGTTTTTTAGAAAAAGATATGGGACTAAGGCTTCAATTAGAGCAGAGCCTATATCCCTCCATCATATTGAAATCTACACCCTTAATCTCATCAATATGAATTGCACTATCCTAGAAATGGATGAGAGTGACATAGTGAATGAGCCTACCACTTCTCTAGTAGGGATACTTGATTTTCTTTTAGATGAATGGGCTAATGCATATCAATTTGATACCATATCAGGAACCCTTGAGACAGGTCTTTCTAGAGACACTCTAGATGCATCTTAGAGGCCTTTAAATAGAGGCTCTCCTAGTGTGTTTGGGGCAAGCTTAATGGAAGCTACAAGCTACAAGCTACAAGCTTAATGGGAGCTACAAGCTACAGGCTAAAATGGAAGCTTCAAAGCTTACATGCATTGGAGAAGCTTACATGCTCATATATCTTCTACATGCTTCTGTGCTTCTTCTAGCACTTCTAGTCACTTGGAAGATTTGATTGGCTTGGATCTTGGAGGAATTGTGAATGATGGAGAAGGAAGGGATTTTCTATGGACTTCTGAGGCATGGCGGATTAGCATCAGTGTCCAGGTGCACTCGTGATATTCGCATAATCTCTTTGAACTATTTCTCTTCCTGTCTTCATCATATCTGTTATATGTGTCTGAATACTCTTGTGAATGATTTTACGATTAAATTGGAATCTAGATATGTAGAGTTGCAAAGAAAACAATAGAAAAACCCTAGATCCAATTAAGGAAGAAATTAGATCTAAACGGGTTTGGGTCCGAATTAGAATCAAATTGAGAATGATAATTCCAAATTTATAGTTAAACCTATTGGATGGATTAATGGATATGTTTAGAAAACAATTATTTAAAAGAGAAAATTCTTGTTTAGAAAAGCCCTTTGAACCTAAGTATATATTCTCTTTTGTAAATCTGCATATATATATATATATATATATATATATATATATATATATATATATATATATAATTGATAACAAATTTATTTATCCATCCAAATGTGTGTGTGTGTGTATATATATATATATATAATTGATAACAAATTGATAACATATATATACATATATACTTATATACTTATATATACACACACACACACACACACACACACACACACACACACACACACACACACATACATATATATTTATTTAGTGAAATATCAAATATTTTATCGCAGTTGAAATTAATCTAAATTCGCAATTCGTAATACATTTTTGTTTTTTAAAAAATAATATTTATTAGTCATTTGGTGGGGGCGGGGTTTATACCCACTGCACCCCACTTGCCTTATTACCTTTGGCGGTGACTAGTACTTATAACTGTGGGTTGCACATATTATATGATGCCTGTACTGCATATGCAGTGCATAGCTACGGAAGACGTTGCAGAGGTTGCACGACTTATTAAGCCGACAGCTACGTATTTGCATATGAGCCGCAACGATTGTAATCGCTTGCTCTTTTTTGTATATTATTTAGTGTAAATTTTATATTAAGTACTGTTTAGTATATATTAAATACTATTTAATATATATTAAACACTATTTAATATATATTAAACACTATTTAATATATATTAAATGTTTATAAGAGATGATGATTTATAAATGTCAATAAATAATTTTGGATATTGTAATAGTTATTTAGTGAGGATGATTTTAAATTAAGAGACTTTAATGATGGATTAAGATTTAATTAAGTATTATTGAATTGACAAGAAGTCATTGTTATATTATAACATTACTATAAGTAGAATTGTTATGTTATTATTAATACGTTATATATTATTAGATAACTTGTCGATATACCTTAATGGTGTTAAGAGTTAGTCAAATATTAACTAATGAGTTTATGGAAGGATTCTATAGATCGAGTATTTGTAGTTTGATGAGTTCATTATTTATTAATGTTTGTAAGGACTAGCAAACTATTAATAAATAATGGTTTAAATAGTTATCAACAAATTTGATTAGAGATAATCTAGTGGAGATTATTTAATAATTAAAGTTTTGTAAAGATATTAGTTGATATTCATTGAGATGATACTATAACTATGCTATTAATAATTAATTTGTGCAATAGAGTCTTATTTGAAATGATTAATGATAATACGAATTTGTCAAGGGAATGTTGGTATTCTTTGAAAGATTGATGAATGTGGTCATACAAAATTAATATTAAGATTTTCAATATAGCTTGTTATTAATATTCACAAGTTATTATTATTGAATTATTAATATGATCATTTGAGTATTGAATTATAGTTGACTTTTAACTTACAGAATTCTAGTTAGTTATTAGTCAACTAATGTTAATTGGAACGTTGCTATAGTTATACAATTATTAATTAAATCAATTAATGAGAGTTAATTATATTTAATTAATAATTAAGTTATGTAATATAGATTTAATTGATATAATTCTTTTAATGAGATTGTAGAAATATTGATATCAAGTTGATAGGTCTTATTCCAATGACTTGAATAACAACTTTAGATATTTTAATGGTGAAGACTTAATAATATTTAATTGAGAACTATTAGAATGTTGATAGGTCATGGATGGTGTACCTATGTTAATTGGTTGATTAAATTGATCATTTTAATAAATTTATCTTCTTCTTATTCGAAGATTAATAATTTGTTCTCTTATAAACGAATAATGATCCTTGAATTATGTTAAAAGTTGAAGTAACATTAAAGAAGAGTTAATCAATTAGAATATGGATCATGGTTAAAAATAGAGAACAATTTAATTAAAGGTTAATGATGATCATTTTAGTGAATATTTATCCTTAAGTTATTCTTAGAATGTAATTCTTAATAATGAAAGGATAATGCTATTGGGGGAAATGGGTTGACTTGTAGGTCAAATGGTGAAACCTATACACTTGAAGTATACTTGAAACAAAAATTGGAAACCCCTACACTTGATTCAACTATGTAAGATAGCAAAACCAAAACATGTGTTTGCATCGTGTATTCTCTATGCTTCTTGTTTTGAGTTTTGGGTTGACTAGTGTTGACCAGTCTTAGGTTGTTACCAGAGGCTCAGGGGTTATGAGATGTGATGGCATGTTGATCTTTTTGGTCTCGATCTTTATAAACCCAACCATGGTAATGTGATCGTATGCTCTATGAAATGTTTATATTTACTGATTGATATTGTTCATCAGTCTTCATGTGTGAAGCTGAGATGTATGTGTATGAGACACTTGAGCTAATCATTTTTGAGTCATCGATCAGTTATCCCTGGATTAATATGTAGTCGCCATGATGGGACTAAAGTGTTGATTTATTTCTTGATGATATCATGTTGTGACATGTTTGACTCAACCATTTTGGAGTCTTCTATCAGTATGATTTTGAGATGTTCTTGGTTTCTTGTTGAGAACCAATGGATATTGTGATTTATTTTGAGATATATTTTCGTTATTGAGAACCAATGGATACTTATGATTATCAGTGATGCTTTCAGTTGCCAATAGAGAACTGTTGTGGTCATGATTTTCTATGGATGCTTTTCGAGATGCTCATGGAGATTTGATGATTCTTATCTTGGAGATTTGATGATTCTTATTATGGATATTTGATGCTTTTATTATGGATATTTGATGATTCTTTTAGTGGATTATATTTTGGATTTTCTTTATAGTCACTTGTACAAGACTGTGGTGATTTATGATTCCATGAGCTTAGGATAGGTAATCTACTTGTAGTGTTGGGAAGTGGGTTGCAATGGGGGCCAGGGCCCTAAGTGGCTGCCAGGATAACTCATTGTAAGTTTGGTTAATAAGTGATAACATTTACATACTAAATGAGGATTAAATGAACCTAAAAAGATAATTGTTTTGATGTTCTCGCCCATGCCTCGAGTGCTTGTATAGGCTAGGATGGGAGTAGTGAAAATGCATAGTTGTGATCGTGCATTCCATAGTATGCCTTGTCAGTATGAGAGGATACTAGTAGCCACATGAGATCAGTATGGACCCATGGAGTTTAGCTAACTGCTAGGGTAACTTGTACGTGATAAATGCAATGACACTTTTCCACTTGCAGAGTAGGTTTCCTACATGTCATTGAGTGCCTCTGAGAATTAGATGTCGATTTTGTGTGATGGAACCTTTGAGTTAGTATACTTTTATGATTCTTGGACTTATAGAGATTTATACTTTGTGGTTTTGATAGCCTGTTTGGGACTTGAGATTATCTCCTCAGCACGGTGGGAGTGGACCATTTAGGTTCCACGTGGTTGGGTGGTAGTGTATTTTCCACTCTTATCATTTGAGATCCATCCGAGACACCGTGGCTGATGTTTTCTTGGTTGGTATTTATCTTCATTATGTTCTTGGATCATTATGATAGATGATATACCCTATGATGGATGTATTTATTAGTATGTTTCTTATATTGATGATTTGCATATGTTAGATGATGGTATCCTATGCTTTACTTTGCATGTTAGTAGGATGTTTTAGGAGTGACATTCCTACTATGATAATATCGATGATCTCTTCAATGCTTTGGAATGTTACACATGTAGGGATGGCTAGGATCCACGATGGTCTAATGATGCTATTTACGATTGGGAGGAACCGTGCACTTAATTATTTATGTTTGTGATGTATGGTTATCTCTTATGATGGATGTTTATATCTTTTGTGATGATGTATCATGTATGACATGTGGTTTCATTTATGTTATTGCATCATAGATTAATTGGATGTTGATGTACTTTATAACATGGATGTTTATTCTTTTAAGCTTTTTCATACCTTGTAACATGTACAATGGATGATTGAGCAATCTGAAATGTAATTACAGAAAGGACACTTGTATATTGTTTAAGAACATTGGATGCATCATTGTTATATCGTAAGAATGTGAAGTTAGATGAATGGTTAATTAGATGTGATTCAACGTTAAGGGATCTTTAAAGAATGTAATTGTTAAGTTGTGTTATGTTTACTTTCAGTTGGATGTTGCTATTGCTTCCGTTACTATGCAAATGTTATGAATGGTTTTACTTTCATGTTTAAAAAAAAAATTGTTTGGTAAACTTGGTGAAATTCTTTGGATCCCTCAGTAGGGCATTACACTACTCTAATCTCTTCCAACTTATCTTGAATTTTCTTGTTGGTGGACTTCCACATGTTCACCTTTGAGTCATGAACAGGGATACCAAGATCCATTGTTCTCAGCTGGAAGTCATCTTTGGAAAGCTCATGAAATTTGTCTTCCTTTTGTGGCTCAACAATCTCTACTAGCATGTGCCCAATAGTTGAATTAGTATCCAATGTAGCAATTATCTTTTATTTCTTTGTCTTCTTGGATGGATGAGAAGAGGTTACTTGTATGATCAAGTCCTTCGATGAAGCCACTTCTTCATATCTCCTCTTCTTCCTATCAATGGTCTCTTCAAGCCATGGCTTTGTAGAGAGAAAATTGATAGATGACTACAAGGCAGTAGGATCAAATAGCCTCCTTAGTGTTAAGGGGGTTTTCTTTCTCTAGGAAGCAATAGGGAAGGTAGCGACCTTAGTCACCAAAAGAGATAAGGTATCCCCTTGCTGAGATGCATTTTGTTCTTGACCATCCATGGGGTTGGTGTCACCATCCAAATTGATGACTTGGATTGAGGAAGATGACTTGTCCAATGATTTCTCTTATCCTTGTCTTTGTCCTTCTCCCCAAATTTCCTCATATCTAGAAGAGAGCCACCTCCACAGGTAGGAGTGATTGGCACATTCTTCTCTAGAGATTGGTCTGCAACTTGACCAATGGACTATAATAGGCCTACAGATATTGAAGTATTAGCTATAGTGGTCACTATTATAGTTGACTAGGTGGCTTTAGAAGATTATCTATTCTTAGAACCAGTGCTCTTGGTCCTCTTCTTCCTTGCTCCACCCACTTATATGTTCTTTTGATTATTCCCTACATAAGAAACTCCATAGTTTCTATGACACAAGTTGTAGGTGGGGTAGACAAAATTAAGATGCCTTTGATCTTCTCATAAGATGTGTGATGCATGTAGGCTCCATCAACTGCAAGGTTAGAAAAATCAATAGAATCATTATATAATTTAATCTCATTAATTTTTAACCATGACCAAAACTTCTCTTGGGTTTGATATTTGGAACTTGCCTCTATGCATATCCCAACTTTAAGAAATCCCTTACAAAGTTGACTGGATAATATTGAGGCCTATGTACCTCATAGCCTATCAATTTGATTTTTCTCTCAAAACTTTTCACTAAATTTTGAGAATTAGATTTAGAAGCACAGGAATAGGGTCCAACCATAACAGGGAAGGGAATACCAACTATTTTCTTTACATTAGAACACAAGGTGTTCACTTCAAGGATTTTTTGATAGAGTTCAATTGGAACATCCTTGTCTTCTCAATACCTTAGAAGCATCTTAGGGACATTGTCATAAGCTCCTATCAAAAAATAAGAGAAACTCAAAAACTGGATGAATGAGAATTTGAATTGGCTAATAGTTGAAATTTCCTCTAGTGAAAATCTCCTTTCAAGGAATCCTTGCAATTCTCAGCATAGCCTCATTGTGAAGGAATCATTTACAGCTACATACTCCTCAAAACTTCTTCGCAGTTGTAGATGTGGATATAACTTGTATACTTTAGTGTGCTTGTTGTAAAACTGAATGCTAGGAAAGTTGGGCCACAAGTAGTTAGTAGCCAAGGCATAAATTAGATAGGAGGACATGTAAAATTTCTTAAATCCTCTAGTTGAATTCAACCAAAGGGCAAGTTCATCGTATATAATCCGCATATAATCAATCTACATGGCCTCAAAACATATAGCTTGTACTTGGAAGAAATGGTGCTTGATCAACTCCAAGATCTCCTCTTTTCCTTTTAGTCTGAGAAGTTGAGTAAGAATATCCACTATCTCTCTTTTCAAATTTGTGCCAAATAGAGTCTTGGGCATTTTTTTCTTCTTTGAGTGAGCATTTTGGAACCATTTCCTTTGCATGTCTTCATGTCAAATGATCTTCTTCTCATTGAACATAGATGTGGAAGAGTCAAAATCAACATCATAGTACTGGTCTCTTGCAGGAATGTCAAACACAGACTACATCAGTGCCTTGTTGATCAAGATGAGGATGGATTGGTCAGGGAAAAAAATCTTCTTTATTTCTAGGTCATATCTATCAATACATTCTTCACGAGCTTTGGTGCATGTACTTCCACTGGAAAACCAACCGCCTCAACCAAACCTCTTTCTTTAATCATTTGAGTGATTGAGTGAATTGGTTGAGAATTGAGTCTTCTATGAAGATCACCCAAATTGTAGAATTTAAATGATGTATTTGTTAACTCTTCTAATTCACTTTCCATGCCAATTAATTTATCATAACTAGGAGCTCTAATTGCCATGCATCATGATTGAACATGATATAGTTCTCAATAAGCAGCCATTTTAATACACTTGAAGAAATTGATTGCAAGTAATTTTAATGAAATAGGTATAGGTATTAGAATGTTGGCACCACATGAATGAAATTAATTTCGGTCAATGATTATAATAGTAGAATTTGGATTTAATTTGATGATCAATGACTATTTAGACTTTTCATTCATTTGCATGTAAACACTTGTATTTCTAGAAGCTCTATTACTTTACTTAGAGTAAAGTGATAATACTTAAATTCACTCAACAAAACAAGTCTTTTAGTTTTGCCAGAGGAGAAAGAGAAACTTAGCTTTTTTGCAAACCCACTTTCCTTATATTTAGAGTTGCATCATGAGGAGTGGTCCTTTGTTAGCTTGCACACTTCATTCTTTCACTTTCAAACTTAAGCATTTAACATTGCCTTTCCTTTATATCAGGATCATATTCTCACCACTGATGTTTTTGGAAGTATCCTTTGAGAATCTCCAAAGAATATTCACACTTTAAGGTGGCTTGTCTTTATGTTTTCAAATCTTTTAGAGAAGTGGCCTATTTCATTACCTAGGGATGGAAAACCTTTTTCTTAGCAACATTTCCTAGAATAAAGTAAAGCAAGAAACACTTTACCCTTTAACCTCAATCTGATGGCTTCAAAGTGAGATCCTAAGTATACCCCACTAATTAAGAGCTCAAAACAATTCATTTAACATCATTCTCTTAATGCTTGTATGTAAGGGATTGCATAGACACTTTTGTGATAGAATATCCTTGAGATCATTATCTGAATTAAAGTTTGTCAAATGATCAATTTTTTCTAGGGTGGAAAAATATCATCTTTCTTCTCTTGAGAGGAATAAATTTCATTAAAATCCCCTCCCAATAAAATATTAGCCCATGTGGTCTTTGGATGGAGAATGTTAATGAATACCATAGTACCCTTTTTTCATGAGTCATTGTTGGCTATGTATACTTTTACATAAATATGAATTTAATATCAAGACTCTTAATGGATAAAATATGAAATGTTTCCCCCTACTCATTCTCTCTAGTGATATTGATTTGAGATTCCATAATGTTATTAATCCTCTTGAGGTTGCTAAAGATGAAGCATGAAGATAACCCAAATTTTTCCATTTCTTTATGGTATCTTCAAATTCATCTTGTGGTATTTTTTTTTCTTTCAATAAAAGGATGTTTGCACTTTATGCAAAAATTTGGTACTTAAGCTTTTTGTTCAAGGAAATCATGTGATGTAAGAGCATCCTAGGGTAGTTTTCAATATTGCATGCTCCAGTAGTTTTGACTTTGGAGTTGAAGAACGCAGTTGAAGAAGGGATGTTGTTGGGTCATTATTGGGATAGTTCCAGGCTGCAGTGTTGATAGAAACACTTGGTCACTAAAGGAGCTCAATGAAGCTTGTGGTGCTTAGTCCTTCTTCAAGTGTAGTGTTGACCATTGAACTTGGAAACTAAAGGATCTTTTCAATGCTTGTAGGATCTTAGTCAATATGCTTTCTCTTCAAAGCTTGGATTTCTTGGTGGTTTTGTTGATGCTTGGTTGTGATGCTTTCTAAATGGAGTTCTTGCTGATGTGATCAAGATGACTAGGTGCATTTAATGTACATAGTGTATGATTGTGACATGGATCAATCATAGGGATGTGTGTGGACCTATTTTATTCTTTGTTATTTTTTCTAGGTGTAATTAATGATTGTTGTAAGTCAACTTTTAGCATATTGAGTTTATTGGGGTTCTAGATGATTCTATTTACAACAAGTTGACTTGTGGTCATGCATGTATTTAAGGAGGGCTTGGATAGAGCTGCAAGAGGATTTAGTTAGCAAGATAGAGTAGAGATTTGAGTTTAGAATCTTGAGTTACAAATTTGTGAGAAGATCTAGTAGATGTGGCTTGATAAACAAGGAGATTTCTTGGTGGCTTCTAAGTACAAGTTTACATCTTTCTTGGTGTTTCTGCCAAATTGTTGTTCTTTATAGTTCTAGAGTAGCTAGGGTTTAGTATGATCTTGAGGGATCTTACAAAATTACTAATTTCTTTGTATTTTCTCATAACTGGGAAGACCTTATAGCCTAACACATTAAATTGAATCCACTGTTTTATGAATAAAGACTTGATTTTGGTATCAAATCTTGTATCTTGTTTTGTTTTTCTGCTATGTGGCTATTGTAAGGAACTAGATCACCTTGATTGGAGGTTCATCTAGTTTTGTATTACATGAAGTGGTACCAAAGTGGAAGTTCCAAGTGTGTAGACACATTATCGAATGAGAGGAATTTTGTACCAAGATCTTGGGTGGTTGGAGTGTGATTGTAGAGAAGTTCACACAATTTATATTGTAAATTTGTATTCTTGGGCTTGTGATTTGTTCTTGATTATTTGGGCAAGGTGGCAAATTGAGATTTGACTTGTAAGAAACTTGGTCTTGTCACAAGGTTCTCAAGTAGAACTTTTTGTAGAGGGTTTACAAAAATCTTGGAAGATGCCTTTAAGAAGATTGGTCCCTAGGGAGATTGATGATCTATGTGATGATGTAGAGATTAGCATTTTAGAAAATATTAAAGAAGATTTCAAATTTGAGATGGAGTTGATAAAAAAAGAGATCATGAGAGTTATTGCTAGTGTACCTAGGAATGTGATTATTGAATATGGTTATGTGGAAGCTATTGAAGACTTTGAGGCTATTGGATCTAGTGGTGAAGACGGAGATGATCACATAGAGAGATATCTAGAAGATAGAGCTAGTTAATTGGATAGATCTGGAGTTCACTTGAAGCCAAAGAATAAGATGGATGTTTCTAATTTCTTAGGTACTTTGAATCTTGAAGATCTAATTGATTATATTGGTGAGCTAGAATACTACTTTGAGTTAGAGGATATTGATGATCCACTTAGAGTGAGATTGGCACAAACTAAGTTGAAAGTACATACTACTCTTTGGTGGAAAGAATTACAAAGAGATAGAGAAGATGAAGGTGAAATAAAGATCACTTTTTAGAGATTGGTGGTGACTAAATTGAAAGCTTAGTTCATTCTTGGTGAGTATGAACTTGAGTTATTTAAGAGATTGTAGAATTTAAAAAAGAAGGATATGTTTGTAAAGGATTACATTGAGGAGTTCTACAAGTTGACAATTCAATTTGGGCATAGATAGTTGTCTAAAGAAAAGGTGGCTTGGTATAGTAATGGCTTGAGATTAAATATGGTATAATGCAAGGTAGGAGAATCCCTAAAGGAGATGTCCTAGCCCCCAACAAATAACCACACAATGGAAACACAACAATAATACAAGATCTGATATCAAATCACAACTCTTTATTCATAAAATAACTAATTACATACAATGTGTCAGGCTATAAGGCCTTTCTAATTACAACCAAATACAAAGCAAGTAATAGTTCTACAAGATCCCTCAAGATCCAATCTCAACTCTAGCTAGTCCAGATACACACTCTAGTAGAAACTTGCAAGGAAGATCCAACTAGTACTCATAAGTGCACCAAGCAATTTCCTTATTTTCTGAGCCTTGGCTACTAGCCCTTTTCAAAATTTGTTCCTCTACCACCTCCTCTTCTCTAGGATGGATGAATAAGCATAATCCTATTGTAAACTACCTCACATTTGATGCTCTATCCATAGTCTCATGAAAAACTTTCCCTTCAACCACTCTACAGACTCACTCCTCCTTTGAATAATGAATAATGACTAAAGATTCTACAAGACCCCTTATTTTTACCAAACTAAGCCACAAGTCAGCCCACTAAGCTAAAAATTTAATATCCCTTACATTAACTACATGAAGAGCCACAAGTCAACCTCCAATATAAATTAAATACCAAATTCCTTAAAAGACTTACAACACTTATTAAATACATCAAAAATAATTAACCAAGACCCAAATATGAAAACTCAATTGCACCAAAATTTCTTAATCATGCAGGATAGCCAACTACCCTAAGATGCTCCTACATCAAACTCCCCAAGTATGAAAAGAAAAGTGTGTCCCATACTTTGATACCCAATGAAAAGATCAACAAAAATCATCTTCACCAAAGGCTTCTTTCCAATAGGGATAAGAAAACCAATATTCAAATCATCCATATCAGTATCCATTTGTCAAACACTAGAATCTTAACCATCCAATCAACATGCTCACTCTTAGGAACAAATTGAACATAATTCTTCATCAAAAAACCCTCATCCATGTCTAAATTTAGTGAATCAACACCAGCAATAGTAAACTCCATATCAATAGCAATATGTAGATCTCCATCAACATATTCCAAGCTCACAACACCAACCATCTCATTGCTCACAACAAGATGCTTTGCAATTGATATTAAATTCATCACCAACAACAACTAGATTATCCATGACCGAGTGATTTGCAATCTCCATGTCAAGCTATAACAACTGATCATGAAAACCAATCTCCATCCCAGCATCAACATGATTAGGAATATCCTTAGCAACAACCTCTAATTTCTATGCAGGTTCTATATCAGGCTCCACAAACTGATGAACAAAACCAAACTCTTCCATCTCAATCTTGTGATGCCATCTTCTCTCTTGAACAAGTCTTCTAACTAGCTAGAAAAATATCTTCTAGATTAGTAGAATATAACTCCAAAAATCTCTATGAAACTCAAACATCCCTTCCTTAACTTGACCAATCAAACTAGCTTCAAACTAAGCAAGCATCTCTGAAAACCTTTTTTCCACCACATCATGGAGATTCGCAATCACCTTAGGGTCCAATCCTCTTCGAGCCATCTTACAAGATCTTCACATACCCTCTACAATAAATCACCAATAGATTAATCTTCCCAAACAAGATCAACCATCCATCTTTGCAACCATAGATCAATTTGCATTTCCTCCCAATGTTATGGTGCAAACTGCATCAACTTTAGTGATTTGTCTACATGCTCAAGAACAACCTTCACTCTAATACAACTTGGTGTAATACAAGGTAGGAGAATCCCCAAAGGAGATGTCTTAGCCCCCATCAAACAACCACACAATGGAATTACAACAACAATGCAAGATCTAATATCAAATCACAACTCTTTATTCAGAAAATAACTAATTACATGCAATGTGTTGAGTTATAAGGCCTTCCTGATTATGGCCAAATACAAAGCAAGTAATAGTTCTGCAAGATCCCTCAAGATCCAATCCCAACTCTGGCTAGTACAAATCTACACTCTATTAGAAACCTCCAAAGAAGATCCAACTAGTATTGGCAACCCCACCAAGCAATCTCCTTATTTTCCAAGCCTTAGCTACTAGCCCTTCTCAAAAATTGCTCCTCTACCACATCCTCTTCTCCAAGATGGATGAATAAGAATAATAATACTATAAAATACCTCACATTTGGTGCTCTATCCAAAAAATCTGGAAAAACTCACCCTTCAACCACTCTCTAGACTCACTCCTTGAAATGAATGAATAATGACTAAAGACTCCACAAGAGCCCTTATTTATACCCAACTAAGCCAAAAGTTGGTCTCCAATAGAAATTAAATACCAAATTTGTTAAAATGATTAAAAAGCTTATTAAATACATCAAAAATAATTAACCAAGACACAAATAGGTCCACTCGACTCCACAAAAATCCCTTAATCATTCAGGATAGCCAACTACCCCAAGATGTTCCTGCATTACAATATTTAGGATGAGGTTGGTATGTTGAAGTTTGATTCGATTAAGGACTCTTATTAGTATTCTCTAAAGGCAAAAGATAAGTTGACAAGAAGACATCAAGATAGTTCCCAAGGGAACAAGAAGTAAGATCACTCAACAAAAAATAAACCATGTGCAGGAGGTGAACCAAAACCTATTGAGAAAAAGAGGACATGTAGAGGTGAATTTAGTGGTACTTATTTTTGTTGTGGAGAAGAAGATCGTTGATCTTTTTAATGTTCCCAAAAGGTGAGTGATAGGAGAACTACTATGGTAAATGAGAATGTGGACTAAGTTAATGAATACAAGCAGGAAGGGGAGAATTTGTTGGCTTAGTGAGTACTATTTGGTAAAAGGGTATTGGAACCTTGTCAAAGGACTAATTTCTTCATGACTCATTGTAGGTTTGTTGGTAAAATCTATAATGTGATTGTGGATGGTGGTAATATTGATAACTTTTTTGTTGAAGAGATGGTCTAAAAATTGGTTTGAATAGAGTGAGATATCCTTGTCCTTATGACACAAGGAGGGATCTGAATAACTAGGGCCATATGCACACCTAAACTATCCAAACACCTTGTTGAGTAAACATAATGGAAGAAAACAACATAGAGAACAACACTAAGGAGTGAGTAAGTGAGAGAGTGAGTGAGAGAGAGAGAGAGAGAGAGAGAGAGAGAGAGAGAGAGTAAACACTTTTATTGATTCATCCAATTATTAGCATACATGCCTAGCTATAAGGCCTTATAGGTTATGATCATATACAAAATACAACTTCAAAATCTATGACCCAATTTCAAATTTTTCTTTTCTAGAAATATCTACTTTGAACTCTCTAAATTCCCCTAACCTAAACCTAAACACCCTTATTTATACTTTCCAAAACAACTTGCAAAATATTTTGTATCATTACATAATAGAAAGGCCAACCTTAAAATAATTTGCACACATCCCAAGAAAATATTCTATCATTAAATTCATGATCTAAATTAAATACATAAGTCAACTGAAACTAAGAACCAATCACAAAAAAACCCTTATCAAAGAAAGAATATAGAAATAGAAAATATCAGGTTGACTTAGCACAGGAAAGAACACTCAATCAACACTAGATCTCGACAAAACTAATAGAATGAAAAAAAGAAGAAGGATAGCAAGGCAACCTATGATGCTCTTGCATTAGACAACTAGGGTTGAAATAAATGACTCTCTTGGATTATTGAGGTGTCACAACTTGAGCTGACTCCAACTCAAATTGGGAAATCCATGTAGCATCTTCCACTAGTTTGTTCTTGTACTTCACAAAATATTCATAGTAATCTCTTCCTCTTGTACTTTTACCAACGCTCTGATCCAATATTTTTTCAACCTCTTTAATCTGCTTCTTAGGATAATCATCTGATCTACAACAACTTTATCATATGATTCATGGTACTTATACAAATCAGCAACATTGAATATAAGAGATATATCCATGTCATCAAGTAACTCAACTTCATAAGAATTACCACTATCAAACTTTCTCAAGATCTTACAAGGTCCAAACTTATTCATTTTCAGCTTACTATATGTTCCAATAGGAAATGTATCTCTCTTCAAATGAACCATGACCTCATCACTGGCTTCAAAAACATGACGTCTCCTAGACTTATTTGCATTCTCCTTATACTTATGATTACTTCGTTCCAACTTTAACTTCACTTCCTCATGCAAAGACTTCATAAAACCAAAAGTTCTTCCCCTTTAGCATTTCTCTTCTCTTCACCAACAAGATCCCTCAAATCTAATATTCCTCTAGGCTACATTCTAGTAACAATCTCAAAAGGTTTTTTCCTTGTACTCCTATTCACAAAATTATTATATGAAAACTCAGCTTGTGCCAATATCATATCCCAATTACTCAACTTATCTCCAACTAAACATCTCAAAAAATTACCCAAGCTTATGTTCACAACCTCTGTCTATCCATCTTTCTATGGATGGAATTTGGAACTAAACCTCAACTCAGTTTCCATCTTCTTTCACAAAGTCCTCCAAAAATAACCAACAAACTTACTGTCTCTATTAGAAATAATATTTTTTGGTAATACATGCAATCTAACAATATCTTTGAAGAAAATCTCAATGATATGCACAACATCTGACGTATTCTTACATGGTATGAGATCTTTCATCTTAAAAAATCTACCCACAACAAAAAAACATGGAATCATACCCTCTTGTAGTCTTACGTAATCCAAGAACAAAATCCATACAGATGTCACTCCAAGATTTCTTAGGAATAGGAATAGGTGTATACAATCTAATATTCTAACTTACACCTTTCACAACTTGAGAAATTCCATAGCTCCTTACAAACTTCTGAACATCCTTATAAATATGTGGCTAATAATACTCATCCTTAGGAAAACTCAATGTCTTGTCGATTCCAAAATGTCCAGCCAAACCACCATAGTACTTTTCCTTAATCAAGTTAATTCGCATAGAACTTATTGGTATACACACTTCAACTCCTTTGAAGAACATACCTTCTTGAATGAAATTCTCATCAAACTTTCTCATTTGACTTAATATATTTTATGCTTTGCACTCTCTCCATGCCTCAAAAAAACTAGGGTTGGTGTCATACAATTGTTTAATTTCATCAAAACCAAGAACTTCAACCTCCATCTCAATCAACAAAGAATGTATTTTTGTCAATGCATCTACAACTTGGTTAGTGACTCCATGCTTATGCTTGATAATGAATGTGAAACTTTGCAAGTATTCAACCCACTTCATATGTCCTTGATTCAACTTGTGTTGGCTTTCAAATTATTGTAATGCTTTATGATCAATATACAACACAAACTCCTTAGGAATAAAATAATGTATCCACTTCTTCAAGGCTTGAACAATAGCATAAAACTCTTGATCATACACATAATACTTCATTTTCAACTTCTTACTAAAGAAATAAATAGGTTTACCTTCTTGACTAAACATAGCTCCTATTGCAGTACCACTTGCATCACATTGAACTTATAATACCTTATTGAAATAAGGCAAAGCCAATACAAGTAACTCAACAAACTTTTGTTTCAAAGTCTCAAAACTCTTATCAGCCCCATGTGTCCACTTAAAATCCTTTTTATCTCCTTTCATTGTTTCAATCATAGCATTACAAATAGAACTAACATTCCTTATAATTTTTTTGTAGAAACTAGCCAAACCATGAAATGATCTTACTTCACCCAAATTCTTAGGTGTATGCCCTTTTGAAAATTCGTTAACCTTCTCATGGTCCATTCTCAAACCATCAAATGAAATTACAAATCCTAAATACACAATATCCTCTTGCATAAAGGAACACTTTTTCAAATTAATCAATAGGTTTTCCTCTTTCAATCTCTACAATACTTGTCTAACATGCTCAAGATGTTCTTCCTTATTCTTACTGAATATGTGAATATCATCCACATAAACAATCAGAAACTTACCGAAAAATATCTTGAGAACTTCATTCATCAACCTCATTAAATTACTAGATGCATTAGTCAAACCAAAAGGTATAACCAACCATTGAAAGTAGTCTTCCATTCATCACCTTATCTTATCTGAGTTGTTGATAACCACTCTTCAAATCAATCTTGGTAAAATACTTTTATCTACTAAAATAATCCACTATGCCATCTATCCTTGGCATAGGAAACCTATGGTTTACTATGATCTTGTTAATAGCTTTGGAATCAATACACACTCTCCATTCTCCACTCTTCTTAGGTACTAATATATAAGGTACAAATCATGGAATCTAACTTTCTCTGATCAAACCTTTCTATAATAACTATTGTACTTGTTTATCAAGTTCTTCATTCTTAGTAGGAATCAATCTATATGGTGCTTTATTCAGAAAACTAGCTCTAGGAATCAGATCTATAAAATGACTTATACTTCTTAGTAGTAGTAAATCATCAGGTATATCTTATGCAAAAATCTCCATGTATTCATCAAGGAGATTTTTGCATAAAGTATACCTGATGGGTTACTGCAAATATCTACAACTACTGGTTGGTCTCCATCCCTCTATAACATGGGCTCAATCCCCTTTTTGGGTTGCTATCTAAATACATCAAAAATAATCTCCTTGTATTCATCAAGTAAACTTTTAATTTCTATTGGAAATCAACTAACACAACTATTTTTTGTTGTCACTCGATTACTACTATCCTCTAGCACTCAGTCACTACTATCTACCACTTAGTCATCACTATTTTCTATCACTTGGTTACTACTACCACAACCTAGTCTCCTAGGAATTATGGAAAAAAATATTTGATTCTTCGTCATTTCCTTTTCAATTTATTTTCCATTGACCACAAACTCAAATAGCATTACAATCAATGCCATCTAGACTTTCAATCAAAGGTAACAATACTTATTTTCTTCCATTTGCCCAAAGAGTATATTGATTCAATCTTCCATCATGCATAGCAAAACTTTCATATTGCTAAGGTCTGCCCAACAAAATATGACAACAATCCATATGCATATCATCACACAGAACTTTGTCAAAGTAATTTCCAATCTTGAACTTCACAACACATTGGTCACTTGCCAACAACTTATGTTCATCCTTGATCCATGAAACATGATAGGGTTTACAGTGTCTCAACCTATGCAACTGTAACTTTTTAACCAACTCCTCTGATGCCAAATTTGTTGAACTTACACTTTCAATGATCACTTTACAATATTTTCTAGCCATCTTACATCTAGTCTCAAAAAGACTTCTCCTTGGGATAGGTTCCTCATCAATTCCCTTATTACACAAAGTTCTTCTCACCATCATATTTTCTCCAACCTTAGGTCCAATTGGTGAACTTCAAGGTTTCCTTAAGTCACAAAATTTCTATTACCTTGTTCATTCTCACTAGAGTATCTACACTCAAATGATATATGCCCTTCTTTCCAAATCTAAAATAATTACCATGAAAACCACCTCTAGACTAATAATTACTTATTCCTTGGCAAGAACTAGGACTTCCTAAATAAGAATTACCCCCTTTCCATTCAGTCTTTTCTTTATCATCATTTTTCCACTTAGATTTTCCCTTATCTTGCACAAAACTATTAGATCTTTCATTTTCTCCATAAGATCTACCTCTGCCTCTTTGGAATCTACCACCTCTACCTCTTTGTCTTTGTTCATGCTTCTTTGTCAAGATCTCCTTAGCTTTCAAGGTATATTGCTATGCTTCTTCCACACTTTCCAATTTCAAAATATTTATCTCATCTTTAATTCCAAATCTCAATCCATTGAGATACCTTGCAACTTTCTCAACCTCATCATCCACATGTCTAGATCTGATGTCCAATCTATAGAATTCTTCAATATACTCCTTCACATTCATGTCCTTTTGTCTCAAATTTTTCATCTTTCTCAAAAGATAACTTGGTAATAAAAAATAATGACACCTTGTTCACCATTTTCAACCATGTCCTAATCTTGACCTTTCCTCTCCTTTGTCAATCAATTTGTAAATGCTCCCACCTTTCAACCTAGTGATAGTCATTTTCACCTTCCTAGTATTAGGAGTTCCTTCAAACTCAAAGAACTTCTCCATATGGAGATCCAATCCAACACATCATTGGTGTCCAATTTTCCATCAAAAGGAACAACTTCTACAATAGGCTCTGAATGTGCCCTTGACAATACCCTCAACAATATTCACTCATCCTAATCTTTCTTAAGGTTTAGATTAGGGTTTGGTGTCATTTCTTCATCATCACTCACATCATCAAGATGTGCTTCTCTCCTCTAGGCTATCTCCATAGCATCTAATATGGCTATAATTTATCTCCTTGGGATAGGTTCCTCATCAATTCCCTTATTACACAAAGTTCTTCTCACCATCATATTTTCTCCAACCTTAGGTCCAGTTGGTGAAATTCAAGGTCTCCTTAAGTCACAAAATTTCTATTACCTTGTTCATTCTCACTAGAGTATCTACACTCAAATGATATATGCCCTTCTTTCCAAATCTAAAATAATTACCATGAAAATCACCTCTAGACTAATAATTACTTATTCCTTGGCAAGAACTAGTACTTCCTAAATAAGAATTACCCCCTTTCCATTCAGTCTTTTCTTTATCATCATTTTTCCACTTAGATTTCCCCTTATCTTGCACAAAACTATCAGATCTTTCATTTTCTCCATAAGATCTACCTCTGCCTCTTTGGAATCTACCACCTCTACCTCTTTGTCTTTGTTCATGCTTCTTTGTCAAGATCTCCTTAGCTTTCAAGGTATATTGCTATGCTTCTTCCACACTTTCCAATTTCAAAATATTTATCTCATCTTGAATTCCAAATCTCAATCCATTGAGATACCTTGCAACTTTCTCAACCTCATCATCCACATGTCTAGATCTGATGTCCAATCTATAGAATTCTTCAATATACTCCTTCACATTCATGTCCTTTTGTCTCAAATTTTGCATCTTTCTCAAAGATAACTTGGTAATAAAAAGGAATGACACCTTGTTCACCATTTTCAACCATGTCCTAATCTTGACCTTTCCTCTCCTTTGTCAATCAATTTGTAAATGCTCCCACCTTTCAACCTAGTGATAGTCATTTTCACCTTCCTAGTATTAGGAGTTCCTTCAAACTCAAAGAACTTCTCCATATGGAGATCCAATCCAACACATCATTGGTGTCCAATTTTCCATCAAAAGGAACAACTTCTACAATAGGCTCTGAATGTGCCCTTGACAATACCCTCAACAATATTCCCTCATCCTAATCTTTCTTAAGTTTTAGATTAGGGTTTGGTGTCATTTCTTCATCATCACTCACATCATCAAGATGTGCTTCTCTCCTCTAAGCTATCTCCATAGCATCTAATATGGCTATAATTTGTCTCAAAATGTCCATGATAGTGGTGTCATCATTTCATCTTCCTCAAACCATCTTTAGAAATAGGTTCCTACAAGATCATAACCCTCTACAAGTTATAGGTCAAATATGTAGATATTCCACCCAAAAACCAAATTCAACTTAGGGTTCTACATGATCCAATATCCACAAGGACAAACCTTAAGCTTTGATACCAGATGATGCAAGGAAGGATTTGAATAGCTAGGGATAGAGGCACACCTAAACTATCCAAACACCCTATTGAGTAAGCACAATGGAAGAAAAAAACACAGAGAACAACACCAAGGAGAGAGAGATAGTAAATACTTTATTGATTTATCCAATTATTGGCATACATGCCCAGCTATAAGGACTTCTAGGTTATGACTAGATATAAAATACAACTTTAAGATCCACAATCCAACTTCAAATTTTCTTTTCTTGAAACATCTACTTTCTGCTAACCTAAACCTAAACACTTTTATTTATACTTGCCAAAATGTCTTACAAAAGATTCTAGATCATTAAATAATAGAAAGATAGACCTTAAAAAAATTTTCACACATCCCAAGAAATCTCCCACCATTAAGTTCATGATCCAAATTAAATAAAAATGTCAGCTCAAAATAAGAACAAATTATAGACAAACTTAGTCAAAGAAGGAATCGATCATTAACAAAGATCAGGTTAAGTTTGTACATGAAGGACCACTTGGTCAACACTGGAACTCGACAGAACTAGCAAAGTAAGATAGCAAGATAGAATGAACCAAAAAAGAGCAAGATAGCAAGGCAACCTAGGATACACCTACATCACCTTATGGGATTGGTTGGTCACAAGATGAACATGCTTTGGAAGTGAAGGAGCAATGTCTTGTTGATTTTTAGATTGGATAGTATGTTGATCAAGTGTTATGTGATATTGTGGACATGAGTAGTTGTCATATATTACTTGGTAGACCTTAGTAGTATGACTATAGAGTGGTACATGATTGTGTCAAGGATGTTTTTATAATTGAGAAAGGTGGCAGGAAGTTTTTAGTGACTCCTTTGTAGAATGAAGAACCTGGCAGAATGAGCCTAATTTTTGGCAACCAAGTTCAACTAAAGGATTCTAAAAGGGTTAGAGATTAGCATAGAAAAAAGACTTGTGGAACACTATGAAAATGTGTAAAGAAGTAGAGAAAATTGTTGATTATTATTGGAAGTGGAATAGAGTAAATAATGTACAAGTTGAAGACTTGGAGGACATGTATGTAAAGAACCAATTCAATGTTTATGTGTTGAATACCATAAGATATTATTCCATTTACTAAGAACATCTTTTTTGCACTTGGGTTGTTTAATGTAGGATCATCCTTGGGTAGTTTGCAATCTTGCATGTTGCAATGGTTTTGACTTTGGAGTTGGAGAACCTAGTCAAAGAAGGGATGTTTCTTGGTCATTATTGGGATAGTTCCTAGTTACAATGTTGACTAAAGCACTCAACCACTAAAGGAGCCCATTAAAGCTTTTGGTGCTCAATCATTCTTTAGATGTAGTGTTGATCAAGGAACTTGACAATTGAAGGATCTCAACAATGCTTGTGGGACCTCATTCATCATACTTTCTCGATGATTCTTGGCTCACTTGGTGATTTTTCTAATGCTCAGTCATGAGGTTTTCTAAATGGTGTTCTTGCAATTTGATTAGGCTAACTTGGTGCATTTTAATGTATATAGTGTGTGATTATGATGTGGATCAATTGTAGGGATGTGTGTGGGCCTATTTTAGTCTTGGTTTTTTTTTTCTAGTTGTATCTAATGGTTTTTGTAAGCTAACTTGTGGTATGTTGGGTCTATTAAGGTTCTAGATGATTTCATTTACAATAGGTCAACTTGTGGTTGTATAAGTATTTAAAGAGGGCTTGGGTAGGGTTGTAAGAGGATTAAGTTAGTGTTCTTGAGTGTAGAGATTTAGATTTAAGATATAGAGTTGTGAATTTGTAAGAAAAGCTAGTAGTTATGGCTTGAGAAACAAGGATATTTCTTGATGGCTTGTGAGCACAAGTTTAGATCTTGCTTGGTGTTTCTACCAGATTGTTGTTGTGTTATAGATTTTGACTAGCTAGGATTTGGTTGGATCTTGATGGATCTTATATAACTATTACTTTGTTCTTATTTGGTTGTAATTGAGAAGGCCTCACATCTTAGCACATTTCATGTAATTCATTATTTTATGAATAAAGACTCAAGATTGGTATCAGATCTTGTATCTTGTGTTGTGTTTTTGCATGTGGTTATTGTTGGAAACAAGATCACCTCCATTGGGGGTTCATCTAGTTTTTCACTACATCATCATGTCTCCAAGTTTCCATGAAATCAACTACATTTCATTCAAGGAGAGCATAAATTTATCCTTGAGTGTTTTGTGATTGATAATTTTCCACATAGAGTGGAGTGAAACCCAATGCCAATTTCTTTATAGTTTTTACTAATTCAAATTATTTTATAAAGATAACTGAGAGAACAATGTTTGCAATAATGATAAGATCTATCAATAGTTCATGTTATTTTTCTCATCCTCATTTTCCATATCTTCATCTTGATTAGAGTCTACCATGTAATGTGTAGGTGATAAAGGGAAATATTGTATATCACTTCTAAGAGGTTTGAAATTGTCTATTTCATTCCATACTTCATTTGTAATTTGGTATATTAACTATGAGGACACTGAATATATTAGTTCTTCTACCATCCTTTCCATACTATCTGATGAATATGATTATTGGTTTCCTTGAAGTTTATGATTAGGGATAATTTTAGGTCGTACCAATATTTTCATTTCTAGAATCTTTGGAGATTTGGGAGTGACTATTTCACTATCACTCTTGATTTTAATCATAGTATCATTAACACAACTAAACTATATGTTATGTCAATGATTTATGCTACACAACCATTAGTAACTTTTTCTTCATAGAGGTTTTTAGAATAGACTACAATTGCAACTTTATTTAACGAAGGAATTATTGTTTTTAACTCCATCTTTCTCTTTAAGAATTTCATGCATTTATTGCATGAATTTGGCTCTCTTATTTATATATTCATTTTAATTTACACATTTAATTATGTGTGATCAATATATTTTTACTTTTTTCAACTTTTTTCTCTTCTCTATTTTTATTTCTACAAGTATAGTTTTTCAATTCCTAGCCAGATATATGCATCCATAGCTACAAATTCCACATGCTATGTGGTTGTATCTAGCTCCATGTTGTGGTGGGTGTAGGCATAGTGACTATATCCTTGATGAGATCACTCTCCAACACTAGCACATTCTTTTGATGTGATGGAAAAAATTATATGGTATCAAAGTGGGAGCTAGAAAAAAAGAGTACTTTTAATTGCAGGTAAAACAAATCAAAATGTGAAATAATGGACTTTTCAACATTTTTTCTTATTGTCACACAATTATTTTTAATGAAAGCCAACATTCTGGTTATGCCCAAAAGTAAAGGATTGCACCAAACATTTGTGGCATTAGAGGTCTGACTTGATTCTACATCAAAGAAAGACCAAGGTCATATTGTTTTCACATGGGTCTTACCTATATTTTCTCTTCAAGAATTTCATTTATTTTACTCTTTATTTCTTATTTTTGCAAATAATTTTTTTCAATTCCAAGCTAGATCTATGCAACCATAGCTACAACATTCTACAAATGCCAACATGACTAGCATAAAATAATATTTGATGCACTAATTATTAATATTATTAGGAAATAATGATAAAAATTAGAAAAAGGGACAAGATTTACAAGGAACTTACCTTATGTGCATTATGTGTTTTGTAGGTATTTGGTAGATTTACTTACTTATTGATATGTGTGCATAAGAATATGAGTTCTATCATGTGTGATTCCCTACTCCTTATTAACATTCTCCTTATAATAAGGGGTTACTTAATGGCTTTGTTGAGCAATATGGATGCCACTACAAGATTATGGGATATCTCGTTGAATGTATAATTTCACTTTATTTACATTATGATCCTCACTAATATCCATCTATTATTCCATCTCTTCTTGATTTGAGTAGATAGAATTTGAATCCCCAACCTTCCAATGAACTACTTAAAAGAAATATTTATGTTTTTCTATAACTACTTTGGATTGTACTTTTCTTTTGGATAAAGGAGATTGATGAAATTTATGACTAAAGTCATTATGGGTGCACCCTTGTGTATTATGGTAAAAGTCATGGCATATACCACACACATTATATAGATATTTGATTAATACATCTTGTTGCCATTTTCCAAATTTAGATTTCATATCCATGTGAGTTGGAATTGTCAAGGAGCACATAAAATCTAATAGGTTTGGAAGGATCTCATATCATAATTTAATAATATCCCTAATCGATTTTTCTTTATTTCTATCAGGTGAAGTTCTTAATATTTTAATACAATTGATTTAAGTTGAATCCAAAAAGGGGAAAACCTAGTTTGGAATTGGTCTTATTTAAAATTGGAAACCAATGTTTAAATACATTAATTAGGCCATTCCAAGACCCAAAATTAACTTTGTACACATTATCTCTCTCTAATCTAAATTTAAAGAGTACTAAAATAACTCCTACAAGTTGGTCTATGTTAAAAGTAGCAAAACCTCTAACTATTCTTCAAATAAAATATTTTGAAGATTAAGAATGTCTAAAATTTGTTTCTATAATTCAAAAAGTATACTATTAAATGTGGTCATTAATTTTTTACTATACTTGATCCTAGGAGAATGTTAATGCTATGGACCTTTATCTATCTAAACCCAAATATTTTTTAAGGTGGACCTCCTTTTGGTGCACTTCTTCTCTTTTATCCTTCTTGCATCTCCATTGAAGAGTAAGCTTGATCTTCTTCCCTCCATAACTTGTATGCCCCTTCATCTTTCTCTTTGATCTTTTCTTCTTGGATTTTCCTTTCCATATAGAAAATTATAGATACATGGATTCTTTTGTTCCTTATTAGGCGGTGAGTCCTTTGTATTCTTTGGATTAAAGGTAGTGTTGTTTTTTCCAGTATCTCCAAATGCATCATTATGATGAACATTGGAATGTAAAACAAATATCCCTTATGGATTCAATAGTTCATTGAATACAAAGCTCGTAGACAGATTTCCTTGTAAAGACCCATCTACATGGCCAATTTCATTAAGACCTACAATGCTTTTGTATGAAGCATGCAAACCATGCAAGACCTTTTAATATAAGGGAGGCCTATTTTTCTCATATCACATAATGCCCCATTATGATGGTCACTAGGATCTCTACAAATATTCCCTATGGGTTTGAAAGAAGTGAGTGCATAGGTCATAGGCACATTTCTTTTTTAAGACCCATCTTTGTTGTCAATTTCATTAAGATTATTTAACATTTTATAAGCATCATGCAAAACATTTTGTGTTGGAAGTATTGGCTTGCCCATCAATAAACCACCATAAACCTTTTTGTGTACTTCATGAACACCTAAGATATCATGAGGACATCTATATTCCTATATGATTTTAGATATTTGGAGGCATTAGAATAAAAGTGATCCATTAACCCATAATCTATTTCAGGTTACTTATCCTCAAACAAAAATATCAAAGACCTTGTTGTCCTTGTTTAAGTTCCTTTAATATGAATAGAAGGGTTTCCAGTTGGGTCCATTGATATTATACCTTGATGTATTTGTGTGTGGAGTAGAATGATGTCATTGGCATGATGCCTAGTGGGTATGTTGATTGAAATAATTGGCCAAATGTCTTCTTCTATCTTTTTCCCTAAATCCATATTTTGCCCATTGATAATTTTAAAATTGTTTACCCACCTAGCGTCATCCACCATTGCTAGAGCCTATTATTTCTAAGATCACTAATTTTATTTTTTTATTTTTATTTTTTATACTTTTATATTATTATATAAATAAACTTTAATTATTATAATACATAATACATGAATGAAAATTAAATTGAACTTAAAGAAATAAATAATATAACACTAAAGTAGAAGAATCAATGATTTAAAGTGTTGGCATAGAGTCAAAGCAAGCTAGCAAATTGACGTTATTAGGTTGGAGATTCATTTATATATAGACATCCACCAAAATATCACACTTAGCATATACATCTAATTAAGTCTACTTAAAAATTTTGTGCATGTAGCAAATACTATAAATTCATTGTGTCTAACAAATAAGTAAATTTCTTCTACTTATTAAACTATATTCTTGAGAACACAAAGTTGTTTACACTTATATTTAAAATTGTACCCAGATACAAACATTATAAACGGTATCATTTATTAATGCATTTTAAATATTTCTCTATTTATTTTTCATCTTGTTCTACAATCTATTCACATTCTTTTGTCTTGTATCATATGAAGAAAATAATGTCAAATATCATGAATAAAAAAATACAACCAAATTGAAACTAAAATACTAAGAATTAATCCAAAAACATATATTATACTATTTATTAATAGTTAAACACACAAAAAACTAATAAAATTGTACATTCCATTCATATAATTAATAATAATTATCTAATTTTTAAAAACTCATAATTACTAAAAGGAGCTCCTTCCAATCTATCTTTTATGTAGTCCTTGAAAATAAATGATTTATAATGGCATGGATGGTGATCATCTATGAGCTCCTCTTGAACTAGTGCCACCTTTTCTTGAGGAAAATCCCAAAAGAGAGCCACAGAAAGTTGAGGCTCCCTCCCTTCATAAGCTACATGGTGCTTTGCACTCCAAAATCTATCATTGCTCCATATCTACAAACAAATAAAGAATATCACCATTTATCTTAAAAAAGAATGTCACCATTTATGTTAAAATTTTCTCTAGAAATAAGTATGGAATTACATTACCTTTAGAGTGTCACCCATAAAAATAGTGAATGATGAAGCTAGAGGTTTTACCCTGAAACATTCACCTTTTGTGGAGCACATTTCAAGTCCATCCACTTGGTCATTATGTAGAATTGTAATCAAGCTCCAATCAGTGTGCTCTTCAGAGTATTATCAGTGGCATCCCTTGATTTTTCACTCTCTAAGAAATAATTTAGACTAAGCAAAGCTTCACATCCAAAAAAATCAATGTTGAGATATTTTCTGAGACTAGGATAAGTTTTATTAATACATTTTCTAGCTCGGCTAACTTGGAACTTAATGTTCTTAGGATGTCATTGCACAACTTGCGATAATAGTTTAATTACTTATATGTTAATCTATCATATTTTAATGTTATGGAGAAGACCAACATGAAAAAAATTATTTTATTCGAGATTGTTATTTTTTATCTAAGAGTTATATAAATAAATCATTTGGTAAACAAAGACATTAAAAAATAGGTGAGCTGGTTTAGTGTCTGAAAGATTTCTAATAGGTGTTATAATAGTTATTAATTTATTATTTATAGTTGATGTACAATTATTGGTTTAATACATAGTTGTCACTAATGATGACTATTTAGAAGTTCCTCTTCCACTCCATGATTGACAATATAGAAAGCTCCCCATTATTGGGATGTTTCTTTTACATGATTACACAACCTTTGAAGATCAAGATGACTTTCTTCCAACTCTAATTGAAGATCAGAAACATCAATTATGGGGAGCTTAGCCATAGTCATGACTAGGGCAGAACATGAAAATTTTAATACAATTGGGTTGGGATTAATAATGATGAAATAGAGAGTAGTTTCTTTCATGAGATAAGGATTACTTTATTTTCTCTATCATATCTTTTTGGGGACTTTTCTGTTTTGGGATTTATGATGTTGAAATAGAAAATATACCTCTTTAACAATGAGAAATCTTTCTAGGACATGATTGCAATTTTTTTTCTCCAATAGTTCTCTGGTGTCTTTTTCCAATGCTATTGTCTGAGTCAAAATTGTGGCCTTGTTCAAAATGTCTTCAAAGTAATTAAGAGAAATAATTCTTAGTGTCTAGAAAAATAAAAATTAGTTTCTTTGGGTAAGGGAAGTGAAGTGTAGCTAACACTCACATGTAGATGTTGGTGTAAGCAACTTGTAATGAAATAATTTGCACAATAGAAGAAATATTATGAAATATTATATAAATACTTGATAATAGCTAAGAGTAATAGGCCACTTCGAGGGGGAAACCTCTAAATATCTCCAATGAGAACACACTTGACAATATGATCTTGAAATAAGACTCATAACCTCCTATATATATATCTAATTATGCTTAGATTCAATAGAAACAACCCTACATAACACCTAGGCTGACATACCTACCTAAATAATAATATAATAATGAAAATATGACTTAATTAAGGATTAAGATAGCCACAAGTTGACTATTCATAACCTTATATATACCAATATTATGAGTGTAGCATGCCCCCTCTCTTGAAGGAAGCATTGTCCTCAATGCTAATCAAGTGTGGATTATTTTGAATGAACTCCTCATCCTCCTCTGTCGCCTATTCAACTAGTAAGTTCTTCCATTAGATGTGATACTTTCTGAGGGTTCTATTTCTCAACTTCTTCATGTGTATTTGAAGAATGCACTCTGGTTCCAAAATTATTCTCCATTCTTCATCAAGCTCTGGTAGTACTATTTGAGTAAGAATATTCTGCCCAACTACCTTCTTAAAACAAGAAACATGAAAAACTAAATGTATCTTTGTTGTTGGTGGTAACTCCAGCTTGTAGGCAACACTACCAATCTTTTTCATGATTTGGTATGGTCCATAATATCTTGGAGACAACTTGATCTTTTTTTGTTACTTCATTGAGATTTGTTTATAAGGTTGCAATCTCAAGAATACCCAATCCCCAACTTCAAAATTTATTTCACTGTGATGTTGGTCTGCTTGTTGTTTCATTTGATTCTTTGGCATAGTTAAATTCTCCTTGAGAAAAGTACCTATTTTTGATGAAGAAAGTGGTCCTCTACTACCTAAACTCTTGGTGACACCTTTAATGTGTTCGTCTCACAATTGGTTTTGAGAATTGAGTGTCAACACATTTAAGAAATTTACTAAGTTCATGCCAATCTAGTAACATATGTCGAGTATAATATGTATATATGTCGAGTTGTAATGAGTGCCAAGTCACTCATGTGTCAAGTGAACAGCTGATGCCGAGCAAGTTTCAAGTGCCAAGTGAATAGATGGTGCCAAGAAAGTTTCAAGTGCCAAGTGAATAGATGATGCTAACCAAGTTCAAGTGTCAAGCTAGACAAAATTATAGTATGTGTCAAGCATCAGTATCAATATGTGCTGAGTAACACAGAATTGATCTAGTTTTTTGTGATGGCACAAACAACTATGTAAACCATATTTGAGCAAACATATGGATAGATCTCGAAGCTTTGAAGATAAGATTGAATCTATTTGGATTTCCTATGTGATCAACATACAACCAATTAGAAAAATGGAAGGAAATGAGTTGGAAAATTGGATGAATCTCAATTGTAGATTCATACCTAACCCTAAGCCACAAAATTCATTTTAAAGAGAGATGAAGCTCCATAATATAGAGAGAATGAGAGAGAGCACTAGAGAATGCATGCAAGAAGGTGATGATAGTAGTGAAAGGGGTGAATTGATTAGCATATATTCAAGGTGACTTAGAAGAGGGACAAAATAGAAAAATCAATTATCAGAATAGAAGATTGAGGATATAGCAATTCCATATTAGATCAAAAAGGATTAAGAAAGGACTAAATTGAGATATGAAATCAGAAATACTAGATTGTAAGTGTATCAAATCAAACATTCTATTGTACTTTCTAACAACTATATTAGTAGGATGAAATCCTTTGTATTAATGTTGACTTAACAATCATTGAGAAATCCTTTAATAGGGTGACATTCCAAGTGAGTGTTCTAAAGTCCTTTAGCCAGGCACACTTCTAATAGGGTGTTAAAATCCTTTAATAGGGTAGGATCTAGCAATCCTTTGTAAGCCTTTAATAGGGTAGGCCTTTCATAGGGTAGATCATGAGAATGGTAAAAATATGTAACCTTAATAGGTGAACTTTATTGCTGTAGTAGTGAAAATTGTGGGTGTCATCCCCACCCTAGTTCTACCTTCTCATTGGAGGGTTTCTCGATAATCATATATATTGTTAAGTTTTTATATGGATGCATTTAATTTACATGTTATTTCAATATATTTAGGCATGCATTGTTTTGAAGTTAAAAGTTTTATTGGTTAAAGATTACTTCTGATTCACCCCATCCCCCTCTCAGAAGTATACATTTTCCTATTTATATTTCGAACAATTGGCATCAAAGCTTGGTTCTCATCAGGAGAATCCTTATAGCTTGGAGAAAAGATCTTGAGATGGAAGTTTACAAGTTGGGAAAGACTATTGAGAATTAGGAGATTGAGATACATCTCTTACTACAACAACTGAATGAAGCTAGAGATACCTTGAGAAGTTTGCTAAAGAGAAGGAAAGAGAATGCTATAGCTGAAAATGATATTCAATACAAGAAGATTGATATCAGAAAATTATTTTTAGATGGTAACTCTTGTGAATTGGATGTAGCAATTGAAGATCCCATGGACAAGAATAGATCAAAAGCTGAGGAAATCGTAAATCTCAAGTTGGAGCAAGAATCACAAGCAATATTGTTATGTGAGGTGACTGAACAAAAGAAGAAAGCTATAGAAGTCATAATCATTATTGAAGAAGACAAAAGAATTTTGGCAAATAGATTGGAAGAAAAATTAGCAGAGTTGTCTAGGATCTCAAAAATGCAGTTGGACACCCTAAGCCAAATGATGAATGCCCATCATGAGTTGAATGTCAAGGACATTGAGATAACCACGTTAAGGTTGTAGAATGACCTAAAAAGAGAGAAGGAGTTTGGTGAGAGTTTCAATAAGCCAAATGAAGCCATCAATTACTTTGAGCAACTACTGAAATCCCCTAGATCCAGTAAAGACACATTAGGATTGGGCTACACAAGCATTGAAGAAGGAGAATCATCCAAAGCTGCTAAAGAAAGAAACAATAAAGGTAAGAACTCTAAAACTACTTGTACCCATTGTGGAAAGAAAGGACACATAGTTAATGTTTGTAGGAGAAAGAATGCTAGTCAGAATGCCAAGTCAAAGAACAAGTGCAACAAAAAAGGTCATCAAGCACATGAATGCAAAACAAGGACCATGCATGCACCAAAATTTGAAGGACATTGTTACAATTGTCAAAAGTTTGGACACAAAACCTTTGAATACAAATCCAAGTCCACATGGTCATCAAAAAAGGGAAGAAGCCATGAAAATTCCTATAATTGGGATTACAATACAAGACATAGCTGTCATTATTGTCAAGAGTATGGACACATCCCTAAGTATTGCATAAGAACACATGTTAGAGGTAGCTACAATAGATGGTTGAGTGAAATTACATGCTTTAGTTGTTTGAAGACTGGTCATATCAACAAGTACTGCCCAACAAAGACAAAGGCACCTAACTCAAAATTCAATAAGGGAAAAGGAAAGGTAGATGCTGAGCACATTAGATGAGAGATGAACACAACATAGAAAAAGAAATAAGGATGCAACACATCAAATGAAGGGATCACTTCACCTAAAAGGTCAAGTGATCACACTTCATCAAACTAAGCAAAAGGAGGTATGTGGGACTAGTATTTAAATGCCTCATCATACATCAGTTCCAAGAAAAAGTTAGTGTTGAAAAGGAAAAATTACCATGTAGTGTCTACCAAGTGAAGGTAATTCCTATTAAAGCCAAGTAAGGATAATTCTAGTGGCTGTCGAGTGAAGGAAAATCAATGGATGCCTAGTGAAGCAAAAATTGCATAGAAGCTAAGTTTACAACTATATGTGCACCATGCATTAAATGCTACATTTTGAAAGGGTATAAGGTAGATTTTCACTCATTTTTTGTCATTATGAACATAGAGCAAGAGAAAGTAGAGAAAAGAAGCAATTGGCGAGAAGAGATTGAAGCTTTTGCATAGATTCCAACAAAGATCAAGCATCATTTCATCGATTTTAAAGGTATTCTTCACATGCCAAGTTACATAGTTATGCAGTTTAAATACCTATTGAAACCTGAGCTTGCAAAATGGCCTCTAGCTCTATAAATCCAAAGGATAAGGAACCTTTTGAAGTTCAATTGGTGAGTAATGAGGTTAAGAACCCATACTTTAGGGCTATTCCTAAAGTTGCATTTAAAAACAACTTGGAAGGTGCATTATCAATTATTCCACCCAAGGTTGTAATGGTTTAGGATGTAAGGAAATGCTATAATTAGAAGGTTGGAGGGATAGGAGATATGGAAATTTGATAGGCCTATGACAAACTATGTGAGAATGGAGTGTTGAAAGAAGAATTTCAAATCATTGAGAGGAAGGGCTTAACCCATGCCCTATATTTCCCCATTGTCTTTAAGATTGAATGGATCAAAATTGTTTTGAGTAGGGGTAAGAGCACGAAGTTGGGTCACAATTTTGTAGAAGTCAATTCCACAGAATTAGACCTCTCAGAAATGGGTACCTAATTTTCTTAGAATCGGGTACCTGATTCTGAAATCCTGCTTCGGGAACCTAATCCATGTTTCAAAAATTAGGCACTCAATTTTTAAAATGTGGTTTGGGTAGTCGAACCTTTTTAGAATTAGGCACCTAATTTGAAAAACTACAAATCCCCCTTTTTTGGCATTTTTGTGTCATTTTTATCATTTGCAAAATGTTAGCCCAATTTCAAAGCAATATAGGAGCCTGTTTTCAATGTCTACTGACCCCTCCTACTATTTTCTAACATACCAAGTATTTTTTATTTTTTTTTACTATTTTATTTAATTGTTTTCAGTTTTATGTTTTATATACCATCAATTTATTTTTATTTTTTTAATTTTAATATATGTGAAGTTGTAAATTTCCATTGTTAACAGCATTATCTTTAGATTATTGTATTTGTTAATTTAAATAATAGTTTCATAGATGTTCATTTAAAAATTATTATTTTAGATCTTTATAAATGTATTTAATATGTAAATTATAATGTTGAATGATTAGATAGATGTGAATTCATTGTTTAAACACGCAATTACACTCAATATTTTATATTTATTTCAAATAAATAGTGATTAATTATAGATTACTTTGTAAACCATATAAAAAATAAATTAAAACTAACTATATTCATAAGTCTTTAACCTCGACCTAACCATAGCTATACAATAAAACCCTAAACATAAAACTAAGTATTTAATCATGTAACACCCCATCAAGGGATCCAAACACAAAACTTAGTATTTAATGATTTTACTTATTATATTATACTTTTTTTCATGGATTGAAAAGGGATGATGTAAACTATTTTATAAATGTATATTCTTTCAGCCTTTCATACCCTATGACATGTATAGTGGATGATTGTGCATTCTGAATTAATGCCAAGTGGCATTCAGAACAAATGTATATTATTTAAATGGATTGAACTTGTAGTTATTCTTTCATATGGATGTGTTATTTATTTTACTTCTAGTATAATTATTTAAAAATGAGATGTGACTCAAAATCTTGGGATCGTTAAGGAATGTAATCTCTTATGTTTTTTATGTAAATTATTGTACATGTTATTGCTTACTTAGTAAAACTTTAGATTAGTTCTTTGGATCCCTTAGTTGGGTGTTACATAATGTGCTCCCTTACCTTAAAACCATATCTTTTAAAATAAAACTATGCACTAACCATGAACATAGTACATTAAACTTGATGTAAAATCTCAGTCTCACCATGATTCTAACCTAACCCTAACACTTATTAAAATTTTAACCAAATCATATAATTAAAATTGATAATCTTAATTCTAAGCCTAACCCTAATCATGTTAATAAACTTAATCCTAAATTTTAAACCCTAATCTAATTGTAACTTCAAATCTTAAACCTAACACTTGATCCCTAGCCAGGTAACCTTAACAGTAGGTATAATGGAAAGTAATCTTAATCCTAAGTTTGAAAACTATATTTAATGATTTTAAATTGGGTTGAAGAAATATTATGGATAATATGAATAATATTATTTTGAGAATATATGTTATTAATAATTAGTTCTAAATAATGAAATGGATTCTGTATAAAAATTCATTTATTAATGTAGAATTATTTAATAGATATAATTTTCTTAAGTTAAATACTAGATCTTGGTACATTGATATATTTTGAGACACTAAAACTATACCAACTATAAACTTCCTCTATCAAACTATTAAATTAAGTATATTTTATAATTGTCCATTACTCATTCAACTTCTAATGAAGTCTACATTCATTACAACTTTAGCTATGATTTTGTATGATTCTATTAGATTTTATAACCTTTTTAACCCATTCATTGCTAAGATTTTGAGCCAACAAAGTTAACATTACTAAACTTTGTTTGATCCTGAGATGAACATATAATCCATGATGAGAATACAATCCCCTAGTATCACAAAATAAGTATACATAAATATTGATCTAGCTACTTGAATATACAAAAGGGAAACAATTTTTTGGGAAACAACCCTAAAACAAACAACAATCCATTATGGACAAAAATCCATTGAATTATGGATTGACTGATAGCATCTATAATATGTTAATACAACTCTAAATAAGAATTATCAACTCTCTATTTCAATATATTCTAGTCATACCTCTTAGATCAATCTTTAGTGTGACATTCTTAGACAACTTTATATCTCATACACTCATAACATCACCATTTTCTTGTAACATTGAAAAATAATTTCATCTATATATATATGCAATTAACATAAAAAAAGGTTGATCTTAACCATCATATTAATTACAAAAATGAACTACAATAATCAATTTTACCCAAGATATGTAAACTAAGACATAGTTAGGACCCACATATATAATCTCTAGTATGCCACAATCTATCAATCACACTCACGATCTAATGCAACATGACAACTAACTAAGTCAGGCAATAATACATCAACACACTCCAAGAGACCTTTTAAATCTAATCACAAATCTCATTGTTTTCCCATATTAATAACATGATACAATTAAGAAACATAAATAAGTATTGTGAAATACCACATCAACAAAAAACACATCTCTATCTCATAATCCAAAAGAAACTCTACACTATTCATCATGAACATCAAATAGAAATATTTATCTTTAAATAAAAATAGCATGCACAAATAAAAATCATGAAGCTTTCTATTTTGAGATACATATATGAGTACTCAACACTTCACTTGGTTAGCACCAAAAAATATTACATAATCAATCCATCATCACATAAGAGTCAAATAAGGAGAATTAAAAAAAGCTAATTAAATCTAAAAATCATGGGCCTATTCCAAGAAACAACTATGAGGTCCACTAAGCACCTAATACATCAATGGGGTCATTTGTCTCTATCTTTTTTTTTCTCATTCTTGGATGGAGAACTGACTATATATTTCATAGGAATCACTTCAAATATATGAACTATATTGAAGTGTCATTGTATTGAAGTTGTTTTAGCAAGTGGATCAATAGATTCCTCTTCGGAGATTTCCTCTAAAGGTATCTCTATGGTTATAGGTTTGGATGGTCAGGTTGGAGAAATAGTTTTTGATCTAAGATTAATATCATTAATCCTTATGGTATATGTTTTTTGTTGATTTAGATATGAGAGAACAAAATTAATGCTTCAAGGGTTTTCTATTGGGATTAGTTACTAGTTGTGTTGGCAGTTGTATAGGTTTTACTAAAAGTGCATTTGTTGTCAGAGGAGGGTTTTGTGGCATTAAATATAGTTGTTAAGGTTTCTTTGTGAAACCAAATGATTGGTTAGGCCATCACTAATGACCCCTTTATTAGGATCAAGAAACACTATGAGTCCTTCCTAGACATAGACATGTTATTCTTATTTGACTCATCATGACTACTAATCATACCCGAGAGAAATGTTTTCAGCAATGATAAAATCTATATGGTTGCATGGAATACACTTTCCAACAATATTCTTCTATTTTCTTCTCTAAACTCTCATTTTCCTTCACAAAAGATTAGTAATTGTTTCATGAGTTGATCCTCGCCATATGTCTCTAAGTCTTATTCCTTTCCAAATTTTGCTAATGTCTTACCAAAATCACCTACCAACAATAAATTTATGCCTAATTTCTTACCACTACAAGGAACATCAATCTAGATAATATTTTCCATTTTATCTATCACATTCTCTTATCACAAAGATTGTTCACTCACAATCACAAGATTTTAAGGCAAATCATTGAAGGCTTACCCTTCATTAATTACCTTTCTATTCTCTTTCTTAGTCATAATATCTTCTACAACATTTGTAATCCTTAACTTTATTTGGTTCCTTCTCTTCTTCTTCACTCATTATTGATGAAATTACCTAGAAGTGAGTCCTTGATTTCTTTTTTCTATCCTTAATCACACATGGTTTATCTAAATCATCCTTAATTGTTACACCCATAGACTATGGTACTTATGTGCCCTTATAATATATTTCCATCAACACATTAGAAGTTGCATTCTTAGTCCCCCTACCAATTTCTTCATACTTTCCTTCCATAATCTTAATTATCCTCATTTTAACTCATCTTATCCTTGTATTATCCTCATTTTTATCTCAACAAGACTTTAAAAACTAAATAGAATAGGAATATAACTACTCTAGGATTCAATATAAAATATGAATAATAAAAAAATCACTACAATATTTCATAAATTAATTCCATTTAGGATCTAGACCATAATATTAAAAAATATTTGGTTAAACTATTGGGCACTTTCACATCCTTTTCCTTAATATCAAAAACATGTTCCCTTGAACTTGCATAGACAAAACAAGTTCATATCTAATATTAAAACTAGATTTATAGTTGATTTATTAATAAATTTTTTTGGAATATTATTTTATGATTAGACTTAAATTCGATATAATTTTCAATTAGCCTTAACATTAAAGTTTACTTTAGTATTTAATTTTATTTATTTAATTGATATGGTTTTAAAGATCCACACTTATATAATTGATAGTTTAGATTTATTTTATCAAGTAGTAATTTTGTGATTTTTTATGTTGTTTAAACATATATGTAGATTATATTTGATGGACCCACTGCCACCCCCTCCCCGTCCCCCACCCTTGCCTCTATCTCCTCCATCTCCACCTCCACCTCCACCCCCACCTCCATGACCACCTAGTCCTCCTCCACCACCTACCATAGATGATTTGTGAGAGAGCATGAGGCATAATCTTAATGACCTCATGTGAGATATTGAGGCTATTAGGCGTGAGGCCCATCCCCCTCCTCACCTACTATGCCTTGCAGACAGCATGCAAGGCGTCATTCACTCTATACAAAATTTGGATTCTAATATTGATTCATTTAGATTATGGAGGCAAAACATATGTGCCTACTATTCTAATGGCTTATCATATAGAGAGGTCCATAACCTCAAAATAGGTAAAGAATATTTTGTAAACCCTAAGATGAGTGAGGACATTAACAAGAAGAAGCCTTGTATTTCTATTAGATAGTGCACACATCTGTGTATATCAGTACACTTTTAGGAGTAGTGGTGGATGGTATTTGACCATCCACCACACACTAATCATGAGGTGCCCATGTACTTCCTTAGGAAACTATGGGTTGAGTTTGAATTGGGTTTGAAACTCAATTATTTTGATATGAAATCATTTGAGGGGGTTGGTGGAGGGATGCCTCAGGATAGGCCTAAAGAAAAGCTGAGCAATAGAATTAGAATCTGTAGGAAACCATAGCCTCTTGTACCTCTTCTCATGCCCATTGTACCATTGCCACACCATCATCAAGTAGTTTCATCTACTCTTACCTCTTTGAGTTCCCTTTTAGGCAATTTAACAGAGCAGTGGATGTAGGCGAGACATATTCATCTAGTTGGACACATTTGTACTAGCTATGGAGACATATGTAGAGGGCCCTAGAGTAATGTTGATGCAGTGCATGATGACCATTATGTTGAGGGTGTTGATTTTGATGATGACACATATTTTGTCCATGGTGATGGTAGTGATGACATTGATGTGTCATCATTTGTTGACCTCATGCAAGGAGAGCCTGGAGACAGTCAAGAGTAGCAGGTAAATTTTTATTTAAAATTTAAATATAAAGTATATAATTATTTACTTTCTACATACATTTTGAATTGTACTAACCATATTTATGTACATGTTGATTTTGAAATAATAGAGGTTGGATGATACTATTCCTCCTAGGGGGCAGTATAGTCTTTTTTCGAGACCTATAGATGTTGGCATCCCTCATATGGTATGCACTTTGAATTACACTATAAAAATGTACATTTGAACTCAAATTTAATAACATGTGCTCATATGTTCTTTTTATTTGATTTTTTAGGATTGTTGGCTGCTACATAGTTTAATGTCAATATAGGTCCTGATCCATTCACCACTGAGGCATAGCCTCAAATACATATGATATGAACTTTTGACTAAAGAAAAATAATTTGTACTATTTTTTTGTATGTAAATTATTATTAACTTATAATCTAAACAATTTTGACTCATGTATATATATTTTATGTGTTTTGATTTTATGAATAGGAGATGGATCGTACTTATCCATATATGTCTCAATATAGTTTATTTTCTACTCCATCTTTTGATCATTGTGCTAGCACATCTTTAGACACATCTGTGACATTGGTATATATATATATATATGTATGTATGTATGTGTATATATATATGTATATGTATATGTATATGTATATGTATATATACATATATATATATACATACATACATATATACATATATATACATACATATATATATACATACATATATATATATATATGTATATATATATATATATATATATACATGTGTTTATAGTGTATAAAAAATGTAGTGTAAAAATTATGTACTTTTTAGTTTACATACTTTAGTAAGTCATGTATATATAATATTGACTCAACATTTACGTATCTATAATTTTAGGACTATGTCACCATGAGTGTTGCTGAGAGTATGGGACAAAGCCAGATGGAGCTACCTACATCATCCTTTGAGGTCAGTATTGTAATTTATGTACATATATATAGTTCATTATGCTCTTTATCAAATTTTAAAAATGTATGTATTTTAAATTATAGGACCTCATGACTGCTGCATTTGGTAGCTTCACAGTGCACCTCCTCCCATTATAGAGGGACACCCATCTCATGTGGTATTATTTTTATTATGTAATGAATATTTAATTTATTTGCAAGCTATATTTTGAAACCCATTTCAATTAAGCATGGACATGATGAGACACCTCATGTTACACAAGATGATCCATCTACCTCACAAGGTGTCCCACGTGATGAGATAGCTCATGTTACACAAGATGATCCATCTAAGTCCTCTTCATGTGGACTAAAGAGGATTGCAGATCAAATAGATTAGGTCTTTTTGGCACCTTTGGATTGTGTTTTTATAACACATTATTTATTTTGATACACTTTGTATTATGACAGTTAACTGTATTATATGTATTTTTTGACTTCATAGATCATGTTATGACATGTTAGACCATGCACTATTTTTTTACAACTTCTTATCATGTGAGTGTATGTAGTATATATTATTATGTTAGATTATGTTGTAAGTATTCAAACCATTTTCTTTATTGCAACATATTTTATTCATGTTATGACACATTTTGTAACTATATGGTAATTTAACAATAATTTTAACTATTTATATATACAAACATTAATTTAAACATGTTTTAATGTAAAAGTAATGGAAAAAATTAGGAGTTCATTACTTGAATTGACAATTAATTTATAATATCAAGTGTACACCTTTAACTTTCAAATAGAAATAAACTCATGTTTTTAAATGTTTACAACATGTAAGACAATGTTAATGATATATTTATAGAAGTGAACTCAAAATATAAAACCGGTTCAACAAATTTCTTCAAATGAGGTCCTGTAACATAAAATTGTAAAAAAAAACACATGTTAATAAAAGCATAAATTTATCTGAACTATGTAAATATGTGTAATTTGTATGTACTCACTATTTGTAATTGCACAAGATGTTGATGTTCGATCCACCTTAACATTTAAATTTGCATAAATTATAATTGAGACCTGAATAAGAGGTATATATAAGTTCTCTATTTTGTTATTGACAATTCATACATACATGTAATTAAATATACTAGGACATATATAAAAATAGCACAATAAAGAAACAAACTTACATGTGTTTGATTTAAATGTAGTCATCCCATTATACCATCTGCATCCTCTCTCTTTTCCAATGCATCTATGATTTTCTCGTGCTCATCCATTGAAATTTTCCATAATACCTTATTGGCAAGTCTCCCTTTGTATCCTTCTAATTTGATATTTTTTGCCACAACCAAATGAGAATAGTGTAAAATATTCTTTTTGGATTGGTATTCTTCAAATGCTGGTAAACCGTTTCTTCTTGTTAGGTATCTATGTAGCCAAGTGCCAGCTACAACGACAAACCCAACTAGATACTCAAAACCATCATTGTCTACTTGATGATAATATCAATTTTTTCTTAAGTTCCACACATCTAGCTAGCCGATACTCAATCTATTCATCATTATCATTATGTGCAATAACAACATAAACATGTCCTACAAGATAAGATAAAGCACATAAACACTTTAATCACATGTGTACATATATAAATAATATGTTAAAGACATGTATGTACATAAATAAATAATATAAATTGAATCATGATCACAACAAAATCTAATTAAGTTGTGCATACCAGGTTCTATGAGGTCTAAAATACAATCATAGTCTTTTGATGCAAAAGTAACATTCTGGCCTTCATTTACTATATCATCTTGAAAATGTGTGTCAATAGGTGCTAATGATTATTGTTCCCAATCTTTAACCCATTATCTTTTTTTGCATTCTTCCCATTCACCTACAAGACAAAACTAAAAAAAACAAGCAAGCTCCCTAATCCATATAGTCCAAGTGTTAGAATCTGAACTCCTAAATGAATGCCATTTAGCTAACCCACAAATTGTAACACACTCATATCTTGAAAGGATATTCTTCTCTTCAACTAGGTAGAAGAAATATTTAATTGTAGAGTTTTGACTTGATCCCGTGTATAAATATTTGTTACACCATTTGACAATCTCATGTGCATTTTTGAATTTTTCTTTTTCCTCAAATTTTAATTTCTCTCTACTAAGGGCTCTCTTCAAGCATGCACCAGCACCATCATGTTCTCCTTTACCATGTCCAACCTCAAAAAAACTCCACATATGTTAGATGTTAGTTTTCCTATGTGTCCTACTCAACCAATAGAACATTCTAGCATTCTTGAATTAGCCTATACAATTATCTGACCATATATAATGTTGTGTCAATTGAATTTGTCTCTCTTGTAAATTATCATAAAAGACCTTGAAACAATATTGGACAAACTCAAATGAATGGAGCTTATTATCACTCATATAAAAATGGTACTCTCTCAATATTTTTCAATCCTCCTCTATACTATTAGGTGCATGCCTATAAACTATATGAACATAAATTGTTACTTGCACTAAATTGTAATATTATGGTTGTACCTCATCTTACAGTGCAACTGTGTAGTTCTTTGCAAAGTCAATAATTGAAAGTATAGTACCAATTGGAAATGTATTCGTACATATGCAAAATTGTCCATCAAGCCATCTAACATATTAAGAGTTTTTAACATATCTTGGTATGATCACACTCTTAAACTCATCCATAAATGCATGATAACTAATTTTATTTGTAACTAGATCACACCTTCTTCCAATCTTCCCATCCTTCAATGGATATTCAATAGTTTTGAATCTTTTTACCTCAACTAATTGTTGTCCAAAAGTAGTCAAAATATTTTCATGCAAAAATTCATCTAACAAAGAAAGATTGCTACACATATCACATGTACCAGAAAGACATGCATTGAAAAGAAAGTATTGATCATTAGGTGGCTTACAAAACAAACCTGATATGAAATATTTTATAGTTTCAAGTGGCATTTTTATACCACATTCCTGCAACATTTCTTTACTATGCATGGTACCATGTATAGATCAAAATACATCATAATGGTAATGAAATTGTATATGAGTTTTGCAACAACATGCGATTCTTTCCTTGATAATCCTTACATACCATGTTTTACACTTTTCAAAAGACCTTTGACTAATGGTAATAATTAACACCTTACCATCTACAAATTTTCTAAACAATTTAATTTGAGTCATGTCCAAAAGGTGTTAAGGATGTGGATCACATATTTTTGACCCAACTCTCAATTTAAGAACATCTCTTGAATTAGGTGATACTCTTGTATTATCATGCCAAAAAATTTCAACCAAACTTTTGACTTCACTAGTAAGTTTCATACCACATCTTGGCAGTCTACCACTAGAAGTCCACAAAATATTTGCTGGATCACATTCAAAGTTAACCCTTCTCTTTACAGCTCTTTTTAAAGTCTTACAATTCACATTAAGATATCCACTTATGTTTCTAATCAATCTTTTGTTCGTTGTTGATTTGTTAACTAAAGCTATTTTTATTGCTCATCATGTTGCATTCTTATCTTTAGAGTGACTTTTCTTTCTGATAACACCAAAGGTACTAGTAGTAGTGGATACAATTTATTTTAAAGACTCATTTTTGTTCTTGGGTTTTGCATACATTCCTAACCTTTCCATTACTTTTTGCATTTTAGACATTTTAATTAGTTGCAACATCAACTTACATTGAAACTCAAATTTCTTATTATTAAAAAAATGTCTATATAATCTATTAGCATGTGTCCTAATTTGTCTCCATAAAACTAATCCCTCAAGATTATCTAGCACATCATTAGGAAAATTAAAATTATGTTCAAGCACTTTAGCATCATTTTGACATGTTTGTTTAGTAATTGGTGTTTCTATGTCTACATTCATACAATCATTATTTTCAATTGGCATTTTATTTTCACTGTTATTTGGGATTTGAATCTCATTTTCAATTTCTCTTGGTATTTCTTTTAGCACATGCATTTCTATTGGAGTTTGTTGTGCATGATCATTTGACAATCTTTTCTCATGAAGAAAATCTAAATTGTTTAAATCATAACCTAGTTTTAAAAAATCACCAATTTCATCATGAAAAAATATTTGAGGGTTTCGAGACACACCTGTATTGAATATTTGATTAGAATGTGCACCCAAATCTCCTTGTAATGGGTTCTCTTCTTCAGCCTCTTCATCTATTGTAGTATCCTCAATGTCTTTCTCCTTTGAAACATTGCTCAATTTTCTAATTCTCTATCTTCTCTCTTGTTGACGTTGACATTGTGCTTCATGCTCTTTATTTTTTGCAATCTCCTCATTTGTCAAAACTTTTAATTTCTTCTTTCTTCATTTTTTTGATCCCATGTTTGTAGTAGTTTTGAATTCAAATCAACAGCTTGCAAATTGCAGAAGAAGACAAGAAAATAGAATAACTATGATAGTATTCATTGATGTAGATTGAAACTATTATTCAATGATTGCAATCATTGGAAAGAGATCTATGGGGCATCTTTTGGGGCCCAACGGCTATATAAGAATCAGGTACTCGATTGTTTAAAAATTGGGTACCCAATTTTTAAACAATCAGGTACCTATTTCTGTCAATGGTTAACACTGAATCAGGCACCCGATTTTTGAATTACAAATTGAGTGCCCTATTCTAGTTGACATAGGTGGGAATTTGGAATGGCCACAAATTTACTTTGGATTTTTCCTTGGGGAAAGGCATGGCATAGGCTTGGTCCCACCAAGCCATGCCTTCATGAACCATTTTGTTCTAAGGCATTTAATCAACAATTTTAGGGATTGTTGTAATTTTTATATGGTCATCCCCATTGAATTTTTTGACAAAACAAAAACCCATTATAGGTCTTACTGTTCTAATTTCATAAATGTAAATTTTATTGTGTTATGAGTTAATTTGCCATTTTTCTATTATTTATTAATCAAAAGTATCTCTTAAACATTAAATAGTTACATTCACTAAAACTTTAATAACTTTTTAAATCTTTCATATTTTGTAAATTAATTTAGATGTCATCAATCCTCACACAATTCTTTTAAATTTTTTTTTAAAATTTAAAAAATAAATTATGGCATCCATACATGAGACATTTTAGAAATTAGTGTAATTGTCAATTAAAAATTAATAAAAAAATTTAAGAAAAATATTCTCATCAATCTTTGATGTATCAGGTAACTTTGTTTGAAAAAATTCACAAAAATTCATTTCGTTGTGTCAAATTATGGTTTCCATACACAAGTGTGGTATGGTCCTAAAATAGGCATTTTGAAAAAGTGGTTTTTAAAGATCCATATCAAAAAAAAAAAATCTATCATGTGGGTATACAAATAAATTACATATTCAAAAAGAATATCCCATGCACTAAAATTTTTATTTCTGGAGTTTTTCATATTTAATAAATGCCACAAATTTTTGCATCAATTGACAAAATATTTCAAAAACAAGAAAAATACTTTTAGTTTTTGGCCAAAAGTGAGACCCAACTTCTTGCATTGACCTATAGAATTCATGATGGATGCCTATTGTTGGAAGGAGGACCCATTAAATTGTCAAAAAGGATTTTACACTAGGTTATAGGATATCCAACCCTAGAATGGCCCAAAACCCTAAGGAGCAATTCTAAAGAAGCAATTGAGAAAAATACTACAGCAAAGTGGAATACAAGGGGAATGACTATTGATACCATCAAGGATCCACTTCTTGAATTTGTAGTGAGGGTCATATCTCACAGATTCTATCAATCAAGCTAATTGAATAGTGTGGCATGCATAGTAGTTGAGGTAGGATACAAGATTGTTAAGAAAGATCATACTTATGATCTCGCAGAACTATAGTTGTAGCAAATCATGGAGAATTTAGGAGCAATAAGGAGATCAAAAAGTGCCCAATGCAAATTTTGTTCAATTTTAATATGTATATTTTTCTATGTTCAAAATGATTTTCCTTCTTTTGGTATGGTAGGATGGAATACCAATAGATCTATAGCTGTACAAATAAATGAATACATTGAACGAATGGGAGATAATTTTGAGTTTGTAATGACTAGCTACTTTGAGGATTTCAAGAAATCTATGAAATAGAGATTGAGGATCACCATTTCCCTAGTGGAAAAGTACTTCAATGACATTTTTTTTTTGGTAGATATTGACTACACTTTTATCCAAGCTACAATACCTAGAGTAAGATGGCTAAGGCGTTTGGGGTATGAAATCAATATAGATGAAGCATTAGTAGCCATCACTACATTACTTGTAAAGGAATTTGACAAATCAGCAAAAATCTTTGGAAATTATGAAGTTATCAAATCCAAGGTTGAAATGAAGTTTAAAACTGACCAACTCTCAAAAAGAAGGATAAAATGGTTAAGAAGCTAAAAGTAAATTTTGGTGAAGGAGTTGAAGGTGATAATGAAAATGATGATGAAGAAAAAGAAGAATAAGAATAAGGAAAAGAACCTCTTTCCCTAACACAGGGTATGGGTAAAGATAAGGATGAAGGTGCTGAGAAAGAACAAGTCAAGGAAGCACCAGCAAAATAGGAATCAAAGAAGAGAAAGGCTAAGATATAGCTTGTAGCAAAACCAAACCCTACCAAGCCTATTACTCTAGCCACAAAAGCAACCACAAGGGCCACCACTCAAAAGGCTAAGGAGAAAACAAAAGAGAATAAGAAGGCTACTGAGAAACTAGGTCTAGTGTAGAAGAAAATAAGGAGGAAATATGTTGTACAACCAAAATTTGATGAAGAGAGGATCGAGTCAGAAGACACCAACCAATTCAAAGTGGTAAGTCATGCACCTAAGTCCAATATTGAAAACATTTGTGATAGTATTAGGGATAATGCAGACTTAACTAGTTTGAAAACCATTGAATTCAATAAATTAAATAGAGAAGATCATAATAAGATTAAGGAATCAGTGTATGCCATGATGGAAAAATTCAAGAATACCCCACTTGAATTAGACAATAAAATGCCCAAGGATCTATATTCCATTGTTGAGAATAAATGACACTATTATCTAAACATGGAGAAAGAAATAAGAGAATCCATCTTGGCACAAGTGATGCTAGAATTATCAAAAGGCCAAATAAAAAAGTCAAATAAGAAACATGGTAGTAAATTTGTACCTAAGTACAAGGCCTTCAACATTCTTCAAAACAAGATTGAAGATGTTGTGAAGAAATCAACTCAAATGTAGAAGTTGATATATGGATTGACTACTATTAAGGAAGGAGAGGAGGATCCCTTTGAGGGAAGAAATAATGGAGAAGAGGAAGAGAATGAAAAAGAAGGAGAAATAGAGAAATAAAAGGTAGATAGTATAGTGGAGAAGACACAACAAAAGGGAGATGAAATGGAAACTATTGAGGAGCAGCAAATAGATCAAAGTGTGCAAGACACACAATTGCCACCGTTAAGCCCTCCACATGACACAAACACACCTATAGAGATAGTAAAAGTAAAGGATGTTCTTGATAGCTCATCTCAAAACATCAATCCACTGAATACAGAGGATGTGAAGAAGATCCTTGACCAATCTACACTATAGGCAAAATTATGTGATCATCCTATGTTGGTCAGTGTGGATGAGTTGTAGAAAGCACTAGCTGACCTAACTAGGGACAAGGTGAGAATAAGAGAACCACCTTTTTCCATCCCTACAGCTACGAGTGTACAACCTCAAGAGAAAGTATTAAAAGATACATCAGCTAAGTTACCACAGTGAAAGTTGCCATGACTAGAAAACAAACTCAAACTATAGGAGAGCCAACAAAGGAACAAATAGGATAGACAGAGGTATCTGTACCTACTATACAAACACAAGGTCCACCACAAGTAATTATGGTTGATTAAGGAAGAATAGAAGAAGAGAAGGAAATTCCAAAGGAAAAGGAGCAAGAAGCAATTCAAACATTGGTTAATTTACCAACTATTGGCACTCCTACAAAAATTCTTTAGAAGTCGACCACTAATGCAATGCCACTCCAAATTTTAGCATTAGGCTCGAGCTCCAAAAAGGTTGCAAGGGTACTTCACTATGGAGACCCAACTTTAGATAAGAAATTTTTTATACCAAAGTATGACTATGCAACAATGAACCTTGAACATATCAATGAAATGCCAGAGGCATTGGAAAGGAAGAAAAACCAAGAAATACTTAGAAAGGAATATAAGTAAAGGCAAGCATTACATGTAACAACCATCCTAGAACCAATAAAAAAATAAAACCATACAAATTTTTTTACCATTCAATATCCAAAACATTAAACTTTCATAATAAGGTACACGAGTGAACTTTAGATAACAATATAATTACAATCCAAAAAATTACATATGAGTACATGATATACTTTGATAAAACATTTCTCCAAAATTCATAAATACAATCTGACTGACAACTAATCCATATCAGTTCCAGAGATGTTTTATTACCAACAAATATAAAAAAACTACAACCTTTCCTCAATATAAAAATTGTAGTTTAATCTTCTAAGTCCAAAAGCCAATCTCATTTTGAACCTGAAAACATAGCAAACACAACCAATAATATAAAATAGGGGTTAGTCGCATAAACTAAGCTGATGAAACCTCCAATACCTGCATGTTAGTATCCATAACAACATGATATACTTGTAACCTAAATAATAGATATTCTGGAATTTTCAAAACTTCATTATTTTCTTTTTCCCTAATCATTTTAAAAGCAATAACATAATTTCTTACAAACAGAGATGCAAAAAATAAACTCGCATAGAATATGACAAGGTAATGATCCATTAGTTCATGAGTGTCTACATAAGAATCTACGGCCATCCAATCTGTTAGATTCATTATGTTAGGTGAAACCATAATGTTCTTATCTTTTAACATGTAACCCCACCCATGAATTTTTAAGTATTACCACTTGATTAAATAACTGTCATAAACTTTCCCATAAGGATCTAGACTAGTGTCGGAGAACATTGGGCAAAATTATTCTATCACCACAAGTTACTCACTTTATGACAGCCACCCAATCTAAAGGATCACACTTGCATAATCTGACACACACATAACTCTATTTATACATATCAGAAGAGAACAAAATTTTAATTATTCAATTCAGTAATAGAGCTATTTCTTTTGCTTCAATATAACTATTGCTCCAGCAAACAGAAATCATCAAATGAAACCAAACTTCCAACTTTCCAATGAAGTACTTTTCAAAATAAACCATCCATATTTCAATATAACTAATGAAATTCATGCCCTTTTTAATTCCATAAGAAACTACATTTTAATTCACATAATAATCGTAACACAGCATTTAATCCTTTAACAAGAAATTGCTATTCAAATTCAGTCCTCCTTTCTAATTCAAAGAAAAGGTTACAAACTGAAAGAATAATGCATCAAGATTTAACTCATCTAAATAGAAATCAAGTTTTAGATATCTTTATAATCATTTTATTAAAATATAATTCATGCTATTACCATAATTGTTCACACCTTTTAAAATAAACTATAATTTGAATAACTAAATTAAATAGTTCACAAATCAGAAACAAGTAACAACAATAACTTCTTAAATTTATTTAATTAATTTAATTCTAATCAATACAATTATAAATATTTACATACATGTTGGTATGTATACATTAATACATATACATACATATATACTCAGCTATATATATATAGATATAGATATACGTACTCTTTTATACATATATATACCAACAAATATATAAAGTCTTATAATTTTATAATTAGAATTATAATAAATATATAGTATTCTTCTCAAATATAAAATCTTACTGCTACCTTAACTAAGTTTTACTATTAAAAAGACAACTATAGTCCAAATTCGATAACGAGTTCACTGTGTAGTTGACAGTTAACAAAATCGATACCCTGAAGATTTTCATCAAGTAAAAACACTCAAAAAGATAGCTGTGACTAAATTTCCAGACCTGAATATAGTCTAAATCCTTCATGTTTAAATTTGAATCTCATGTTTAAATAAAAGTTAACAACTATAGTGGAATATGCTACGCTAGCATTATATCCCAACAATTTAACCCTATGAAATCCAGTATGACTCACTGGTTAGAAAATAAACAAACTACTTCATAAATCCATAACCCTACTTGGATTTTCCACAGAAATTAACCATTAAAAACAATTTATTATTCTAGAACTCAAGCTCGACTCTGTTACTATCACAGAAATTAAAACCCTCATAAGCTACCAATCTATATTACATGCGAAATATGCTGCCTCCTTCTTATTTCATTACTTGCATAAAACAATGAAAATCATCTCCCAAACAATGAAATTTGCATAGGATACAATAGACTCAAAGCAAACCAAAATCCACGTATTTATTAAAGAGAAACCATAAACCCTTTAAACGCAAAAATACAGAGTATTCTCTTTCACACACACTCGATTCTAGGTTTACACAAAATATAGCAAGGAACACACCAAATTATAATATACAAACATAGAATTATTATTCTTTGAATATCCTTCTACATCTCTCAAACTATATTATTCATATCATCAAATGAAACTTAATACTGACAAATATATTAAGGAAGAAAAGAAAACAAGAAAGAGTTTAAGAAAAGCCCCCTACCTGTGAATGCAAATCGATCTTCAAGTTGAATCTGCCTAGAGAGCCCTCTGTCACAACTCTCAGACCACATTTCCAAACCTTTATGCCAATTCCCAAAGACACCAAGACACTTTCTCAATAACAAAGACTGAGAATCATAACCACAGAGCAACAGAAGAAAGATAACTACGAAATCATGAGGACTTAAAGAATAGAAGAGAATTAAACATTCCTCCATGATGAATAGTTCCTTCAAAATAGCACTGAGAAACCCGTTCCACAAGGATCTCACATCTACCATCAGAAAATCATCGAAATAAAGACTGAATCAAACTGCAACCATACCCAACAAAAATGATGGATTTTACCAGGAAATACAATGCTCATAACTATGAGCTTATCCCAATACCTCTTTTCCTGAGCTTTCTATGACACTAGTCATGTTTAGTACCAGTTCAAAAATTGAGTCGTCCTGTCACCATAAAAACTCCCAAGAAAACTTGCCACCTTACAACAATGCCATACAAAATGTCATTGCAAATTGCTACGCATAATGCAACGTAGGTTTTAGGTTAGGGTTAGGTAAATTTAGTAAAGTTAAAAGTTTCTTGCGCTAGGTTAAGTACAAACTAACTTAGCGATAGGTATCAAAGTTAATAAACTAACATAGTAAATACTAACTATAATCCCAAAACTAACATTGTATTACTAACAATAATCCCAATGTTATATAAAAAACTTTTAAACATTATTAATATAAATTGTTAAGTTAAATAATATATTATTACATTTAATTATAACTTATATACATACAAATACATACACACTAATATATATATATATATTAATGCACACATACTTATATATATAACATTATAAATAAATATATTTATAAATATCTATATATATGTATTTTGATACAAGCATAAAATTTCCACGTTCAGTAAATATTAAAAAAAACCATCATTATCATAAACACCAGATCCTTAATGCAGAATTCTTTTAATTAAATACTCATTTTAGATAAAATATTTTGATAAAGAAAATGAGAATAGAATCATTAAAACATATTTATTTCCTAAGAATCAGATCTTAAACACATCTGAATTTTCGTAGTTTCTACAAAGACATTGTTCAAAACAAATACCAAACATCCAGAAAACTAACTAATCTCAGAGCTCGAGGTAACAATATAGAACTGTCAGGGCCATGACATTACATGAAATCAAAGACATCTTTCTAGATGCATTCAGCTTGCAAACACTTGATGAAACCAAGCCAATATTGGACAATTGTCAAAAATTGTTGAACAAGTGACAAATGAAGACTAGGAAACCAATGTAAAACTTATGGAATGGTCTATAAATAAGTTTCAAGGAAAGGTAAATCAGAAAATTTCTAGTGGAATAGCACTGTCACAAGTAGAATTGGCTACAAAAATAGAAAAAGTGAAGAAAGTACTTGAGAATATATTCTCATTATACACTAAATTGTGTGACCCCACACTCTTCACATAAGAAATGAGCCAAAGGATCATGAGTCTAGAGAGAAACTTGAAGATATCTGGTATGCACTTACCACAAATTATAGCTCAAAGTGAAAAGCACATTCATTTCACACTTCACACTGTCATGCCCAAACTACGAGGGCAAAAACACACTTTTTAAAAAAAAATTAATAATTAAAATGCTCTAAGTTTGATCTGGTTAAAAACACAATTAAAGGTTCTCTACACATCATCTTAAGGTTATAATTCTTGTGGAGGGATACATCGTTAAATTTTGAACTCTCATTATTAATCTGATCTCGACATTTGTTAAGTTACTACATAATTATACTTAATCTAAATTGCTTTAATTAGAATCTAATTTTAACAATTACTAACCAATTCACGATTAAAGCTAACCAAATTACATTTAATTAAATATTTAGAACACTAACTAAAACATAAACTAACTTTATAAAATAAAAATAAAAATAAAAATAACTTTAATAAAATACTTGCTAACTAATACTACTCTAAAAGATATCAATTAAATCTTATTAAATTTCAAATTTAATTTTAAAAAAACAACTAACTAAATCTAATACCCACTAACTAAATATAAATCAATAATACATTTAAACTAGTTAAAAAATCATATTAGTATAGAACTAAAGTTACACTAATTCATATCAAAACTAAACTTATCATTATAATTCTAATATAATCAAAAATCAAATACCAAATTCAATTAACACTAAATTAAAACTATATTACATTTAATATTAATTTAATACTAAACTAACTTAATTTATAACTAACTTTAAAACGAAAACTTTAAAATAACACAATTATTCTAACATGAACTTTTAACTAATTTTAACTTCCTAATCGAACTAATTAAATTTAACACTAAATAATTCTAACTGAACTATTCTAATCATTAAATACTTGATCCATATTAATTTAATTAAAATCACTTACTAATAATCGCATTTTAATAAACTAAATTTTACTAACTTAAATGATAAAAAAAAACGTATAATTTCATTTAGTTATTCATTCAACATAAAAGAGTCAACAGACTAAAATACTAACATTCTTTTAATACCACTAATACTATCTAATACTTAAACTAATTTAGAATTGAAACTAAATAGTTATCACATTACTTAACAATACTAAAGTAATAACAATAAATACTAACTTAAGTATGATAAACTCTAACAAATACTAACTTACAAACTTTCTAAACTAACTCCCAAAACCCAACTTACCCATTTCCAATATCTTTGAGTGCCTCCCAAAAATAGTTCACGTGGACCAAGGTTTGTCCAACGTGATAGCTAAAGGTTTCTTGGAGAAGGTACGTGGGGTAGCTCATGTCATAAAGCAAATCAAGCCCCCAAAACAAAAGATAGGTGGGTAAGAAAATGTAGTTTGGTTTAAGAATTTATTTCTTAATACTTTAAGACTCCCCAAAAAACAAGCAACGACCAAAAAGAGGAATGGAAGGGTGACATCAGCCATGTCATGATGACACCCTTCTTTCAACGCTTAGGTAAAAGGTGAAAAGAACAAAAAACAAGTAAAGTAGTTTTACTTTAATAATATTGTTTCTTTTCATTCTTTCTTGTTGTAGATTCTCCTTCAATCAACATAGGTGGAGTACATTTATGACAGCCCCACTCAAGCAAGACCACCATTTAATGAAGCTTTGAAATGATGCGCCTATCTATGGGAAAAGAGGATTAGGTAAGGAGTTATAGAATAAAGAAAAGTAGATAGGATATTTCCTTAATTTATATGTCCATTTTTGAATTTATTTTATTTTTACTTTATTTTATTTAAAAATTTAATATTAATAAGTTCAAAGGGAATATTAATAGAATCCTTTTGATGCTCTGTGGCAATAAGACAATAAATCTTGCTCCTCATACAAAAGGCAGTGAGCATTTTTGCTCTAAGAATAAATTTTCTGAAGTATAATTTTTTTTTAATGCAAACTATTTTGTAACAAGGAGATACATTTTTTTTTAATCCTAAAACATATAATTTAATGGCTTGCTATCATAATCATGCAAGAGTAATTTTATCTCCTATTAAGCACAATGACAATCAAGTTTCCAACATATCATAATTTTATTTTATTTTGCCTTATCCTATTTAAAAATTGAATTTTAGGTATAATTAACATCATCCTTTCATCTTTTTTTTTTGATATGCATTCATCTAAATTAAATCTAAGATTAAATCACATGATAACCAATTATACTCAACACCAATTTTATTGGCAAACCTAATTCAAAGGCTCAGCTGGGAAAGAACCAGGAAGAAAACCCGATGTCATTGCCATTATAACAAAGTTTTGAGATACAAATTACATAGGATTTCAATCCTGAATTACAACACTTAAATTAAATTTCCTTCATGACCCTCATCAAGGGTTCCATATCAATTTCTACAACACATTTCTAAGAACCGTGGAGGGAACAAAATCTAATCAGGTGACCACAAGCATGACCAAGAACAATTCAACCATGCATATTCACACAAGGTTATCACTATATGATTCACAATGAATCAACACTAGGGAAAGGTGGATTCTTCCAACCAAGAGAAGTCAAGCACAACACCAAACAGATGCCCAATCGGGGCTATAAACCAAGAACTTCCATTCTTCCATTTCAACATACCATAATAATACAAGGTTTGTGCTGACAGGTAGGGGCCCATAACACCCTACCCTTTGTCCCTCTTCTCATCCTGAGAAGAGACTCTACACTGGTTGGAGTCCAACTAAACAGACCTTTCCCAAAATTGGTCACTTCTTCCCTATCCAAGGGTGAGTAATACCAAAACACCCATGCAAGAAAATTTCAAAATTTCAAACATAAACATGAAAAGAAATCATCCAAAATAACATGGTTTTCAAGCATCCCAAAATACCCACAACCATACAATAATTCAAACAACAACAAGGTAGCATAAGCATAAAACAAACATAAAATCTGAACAACAGAGATGAGAATTCCTACCTGCACAAAGAGGTAATGGAAAATGAACAAGTTTGAGTAGAGTTTCCCCTTCTTTGCAATCTTCAAGAACTCTTCTCTAAATGTAGAGATTGGGTAACAGCCCCCACTAGACCAAGAAGGGCCTCTAAATAAGCCTCAAACTCAACCACCAAAAGGATCAATAACTACTCTCACCCACTTACAATTCTAGAAAATCCTAACTCAACCCACACCATGGTTAAACACTAAATGGAGATGGGGTGATGAAACTCATGGTAGCCATAGTCAATTTTCGCACAAAAGCAAAAAGAGACTTTTTGATTGGCCTCAAAAGTCAATAAAAGGGGCTTAGGGGTTGGAAAATACTCCCAACCCATACCCATACCCTTTGGATATAATTATTTCATGTTTTGAAGCCTTAGGAAAAGGTTTAGAGCCAACCAAAAGCTAGGAATAAAATAGGACCATGTAACAACTCTAACAAAGAAAATAAAGCACTCATTTGGATTAGGGATGACTAACCTCGAGTAAGAACCAAATTAGCAAATTGACACTAGCTTAAACCAACTTAGGTCCAAAAGGTACACAACTAACCCTAATCAACACACTGAAGGGCATACACAAATCACGAGTGTCAAGTGACACTAAAAGAACATAGTTTACGAACATTAACATTTACTGATCACATAAGGATACATACATACATCTCAATTTAATTACGAACAACAAGGTTTCTCAAAATTAGCACATAGAGATAAGTTTTGTTCCTCCATCAGTTTTCTCGGCTAAAATATCTCCACACTCATTGCACACATTAGTAGTCCCAAAGATTACATGTACATATGTATGTATATGTATCATAAATTCACATAAATTGAAACATACATCAATCAGGGTTTCTTCATCCTACTTAATTCTTAATCATAAAGATTCCAAAAATCAATGTATTAATCCTACATTTTACTTAATTCATCAACATACATATAACTAAAACCTTAAATGACGAACATTGAATATCTGAAAATAACATCACACAACATGAAATAATATGATATGTTCAAGTTTCTGATAATGTTTCGACATCTCGATTCGTGAGTATCAAAATGATAAAGTAATAACTAAGGCTACGAAGGGTCAAGGTGAGGCCTCACACACACATAAAAGGAACTAGTTGTATTGATAGTAGAACAGGCTAATACAAGAGTCAAGTTAGTTAAATGTCAAGCCTCCTTGACCCCACACATGGAAATCCTACAAAAAGAAGTAGCCTATGCTGAAGTAGTATCAAGAAAGATCCTAATCTTTCAACATTAGATGGCTTAGTTCACCTTGTAGCAGAGACAACCATCCAAATCAAATCACAAGATGTTACAATAAACAACTATGATGCTACTCTCAAAATTGTAATGGAAATAAATAAGAACTTCCTGGATAGAAATGCACTTAATGCATAAACCCTTTGACATCAGTTTCAAAAAAGGGGGAGAAATATTAAAGGAGAAATATCTATGCAAGGGGGAGACATGTGAAAGGGGGAGTTACAAAATAAATAGAGAATAGAAAGGGGGAGTAAACAGTAGTGAACAATAGGGAACACATTAGATAAAGAGTATCAGAATGATGGAAGTCAAAGAGTTACAATAGAGGAAAATCTACTTAGAGATATTTTGGATATAGAAAAGTCACATAAACATAGAGAGAGTCACAAAATTTTGAGGTATATAGTTTTTAACAATTATTTGAACACATTTTTGAAGTTTTGTATATATGATAAATTGGATGTATATTATACTCGAGAAGATTAGATTCATCATGTATAGTTAAGTGTTTTTTCCACTCATGTCAAAGGGGGAGATTGTTGGTCTCACAATTGGTTTTGACAATTGAGTGTCAACACACTTAAGAAATTTACTAAGTTCATGCCAAGCTAGTAACATATGCTGAGTATATTATGTATAGATGTCAAGTTGCAATGGGTGTTGAGTCACTCATGTGCCAAGTGAATAGATGATGCCAAGCAAGTTTCAAGGGTTGAGTGAATAGATTATGCCAAACAAGTTTCAAGTGTCAAGTGAATAGATGATGCCAAGAAAGTTCAAGTGTCAAGCTAGATAGAATTATAGTATGTGTCAAGAATTAGTATCAACAAGTGTCAAGAAGCATATAATTGATCTAGTTGTTTGTAATGGCACAAACAACTATGTAAACCATTTTTGAGCCGACATATGGATAGATCTCGAAGCTTTGAAGATAAGATCAAATCTATTTGGATTCCCTATGTGACCAACATGCAACCAATTAGAAAAATGGAAGGAATTGAGCAAGAAAATTGGATGAATCTCAATAATAGATTCATACCTAACCCTAAGCCACCAAAGTCTTTTTAAAGAGAGACAAAGCTCCATAATATAGAGAGAATAAGAGTGAGCATTAGAGAATGCATGCGAGAAGGTGATGATAGTAGTAAAAGGGGTGAATTGATCAGCATACATTCAAGGTGACTTAAAAGATGGATAAAATAGTAGAATTAGTTATCAGAATAGAGGATCGAGGATATAGCAATTCCATATCAGATAAAAAAGGATTAAGAAAGGACTAAATTGAGATCTAAAATCAACAATACCAGATTGTAAGTGTATCAGAGCAAACATTCTACTATACTTTCTAACAACTGTATTATCAGGATGAAATCCTTTGTATTAAGGTTGACTTAACAGTCATTGAGAAATCCTTTAACAGGGTGACATTCCAAGTGAGTGTTCTAAAGTCCTTTAGCCAAGCACACTTCTAACAGGGTGTTAAAATCCTTTAAAAGGGTAGGATCTAACAATTCTTTGTAATCCTTTAATAAGGCAAGCCTTTCACAAGGCAGATCATGAGAATGGTCAAAATATGTAACCTTAGCAGGTAAACTTTATTGCTATAGTAGTGAAAAATTATGGGTGTCATCCCCACCCCAATTTTACCTTCTCATTGGAGAGTTTATGGGTAATCATATCTGGTGTTAAGTTTTTATGTGAATGCATTTACTTTACATGTTATTTGAATAAGTTTATGCATGCATTATTTTGAAGTTAAAAGTGATGGAAGGAGGATGATATCCATAAAATGCCAAAAATGGAGATATTTTTTATGAGCTATGAAAATAAGTATTGTACCACCATTCTACAAGAGGTAGCCACTCTACCCATTGAGATTTTTTTTTGAAGTGAAACATAGATATCCTTCCAAATATTTATTAACAATCTATCTTTGCCCATTTGATTGAGGATGATATGAAGAACTATGAGCTAATTGAGTACCCAAACATGAGAATAAATATTTTCAAAAGTGACTAGTAAAGATAGGATCATGATCGCTAATAATAACCTTAGGTGTACCATGTAGCTTTTGGATATTCTCCAAGAAAACTTTTGCCACTATACTTGTTGTAAAAGGATGTGATAATGCAATTAAATATGTATATTTAGTGAGGTGATCAACTACTACCATAATGACATTATGACCTTTAGATTTGGGAAGCCTTGTGATGAAGTCCATGGATACCTCTTCCCAAAATTGGCTAGGAATAGATAAAGGTTGCAAGAGACCTAGTGTTTTAACTATTTCCCCTTTATTTCTTTGACAGACGAAACATTCAGCCACAAATTTTTGAGCATCACCTTTTAGCCCTTCCCAAAAAAAATGTTGCTACACTAATACATTTGGTACCAAATTGCAATGGTAGTGCCATTGCAATTTTTTTGTCACAACCTTGTCGTCATCGCAATTACAATGGTCTATCGTCGCAATTGTGACAACAACAAGGTTGTGACAAAAAAATTGCAACGGCACTACTGTTGCAATTTGGTACCAAATGTATTAGTGCTAGACCCTATGATATGTCTTCAAAAATCCTAAATGACCACCAATTGGAGAATCATGTACTTCTTTGAGAATCTTGTGTTTAAGAGTAGAATTCTTATAGAGACACAAGTGTTCTTTATACTAAAGAATATTCCCCTTTAAACATAACTTATCTGAACTACTAGGGTCATTTTTTATTTTCTTGATGAGATTGCCTATTCTAATATCATTTTTCTACTCTTCTTTGGCTTCTACCGACCTATTTTATTGTAATATTGAAAGGGAACACAATAAGGCTTCATCTTTTTCATCCTTCGTGGAAAGTGCATCAGCCACAATATTTTCCTTCCCTTTCTTGTATACAATTTCAAAGTCATATCCCAACATCTTAGTGACCCATTTTTGTTGCTCTTCTAAAGATAGTCTTTATTCCAATAAATATTTTAGGCTCTCATGATCTGTCTTAACCCTGAAGTGTCGATCCATTAAATAAAGCCTCCATTTTTTAACTACATGAAGGATTGCTAGAATTTCCTTCTCATAAATAGGTTTGAGTTGGTTTTTACCTTTTAATTGATGACTCTCAAAAGCAATTTGTTGACCTTCTTATACGATAACTAATCCTCTTCCATTTTTAGAAGCATCACATTCCACAGTGAATTCCCTTGTGAAGTCTAGAGTGGAAAGCACTAGAGTTGTACACAAAGCCTTCTTCAATTTCTCAAATGCTACATTAGCATATTCATTCCAATGAAAAGAATTTTTCTTAGAGTGGTAAGGGGTGCTTCTATATGACAATAATTCTTCACAAATCTTCTATAGTACCCTATCATTCCCAAGAAACCCCTTAGCTTCTTAATGGTTTTTGGAATTGGCCATTCTATGATAGCCTTAATTTTGTTAGGGTCCACCTCTACTCCTTCATGTGAAACTATGTGTCCCAAATACGCCACCTCCTTAAGACCAAAAGCACACATAGATCATTTATCATAGATTTAATGATCTTCGAGTAATTTTAATTCTTGATCTACATGCTGCTAATTTTCTTTCCAAGTCTTGCTATAAATTAATATATCATCAAAAAAAATAACACAAACTTTCTCAAGAACTTAAAAATGGAATTCATCAAACTTTGGAATGTAGATGGTGCATTGGTAAGACCAAATGGAATCACCAAAAATTCATAATGACCTTCATGAGTTTGAAATTTTTTCTTTATATCTTCCTCCTTAATCTGAATTTGTTGATAACCCAGTCTAAGATCTAACTTGGGAAAATACATAGCTCCATTTAATTCATCTAGAAGATCATCGATGACTAGAGTAGGAAACTTATCTTTAATGGTGTACTTGTTGATTAATCTATAATTTGGACACATGCACCAAGTTTCATCCTTCTTACACACCATCACAATAGGTGAGGAGTAAGCACTTTGGCTATGCCTAATAATTCATGCCTCTAGCATTTCTTCAACAATTTTTTCTATCTCACTTTTTTGTATGTGTGGGTACCTATAAGGCTTGATGTTTGGTGGTTGGCTCCCTGGAACTAGTTGTATGACATGGTCATGATCCCTCTTAGGAGGAAGTACTTTAGGTATATCTGCAAGAATCATTGAGTGATGATCAAATATTGCTTGTAAATCAGGATGACTAAGAGCAATAGATTGAGAGAATTCTAATGAACATAGCTAGGGCACAAATCCATCCACTATATTCTTAAGAAATTTTTGCATTTGATGAGAGCTTACCATCTATGGGTATTTTGCCTTCAATCCCCTTAGCTCCACTAACTTTTCTTTTGATTGAAATTACATGAATAGTTCTTGGAAGTTCATCTTAATTGTTCCCAATGTAGTAAGCCATTGTACTCCCAAAAACAATATCTTTCTCACCCATGGATATCCCATACATTGGGGTATCATGTTGATAATCTCCAATAGATAATTTGATGCTATGACACTTCCCTGAACAACTAACTATGTCCCCATCTACAATCAAAACCTAAAATTCTAGAGCTAGATATATAAAATAATTTAGAAGAGTTGCCAACTTTTTGTTGATGAAATTAGGAGTACTACCTAAGTCAATCAACAATGTTACTTTCTACTTCTTTAAGAAACCCACTACCTTGA